>CM062297.1:213700902-214900902 GCA_031216915.1 Pictodentalium vernedei
ACACACGATTAAAATAGGCGCTTGCCATCCTCTTAAACCTAAATTTCGCTGTTTTCCTCAGCGACATTCTTCCTCAGAGAGACAGCTAATTGATTCACACCTTTGTCGCATCTTGTCGACAGCTTCAAGCAGGCTACTACTTTACGAACACAAGAATTTTGCGCCGTCGTACATTTTATAAACCTTATTAATCATCAAAATACTCATCAGAAGAGAATAAAATTTTACAAACGAATAATATATACCCACATATACCTGCATATGCACCCTCAAACCATTTTTAACTTGTATTTCCCATTATTTTCTCTTCTGTTCGTTTATGTTCGTTTGTGTTCGTTAAATAGTAGGACCGGCTGTCACAGGATCTGGATAGCGACACTTTTCTGCCTTTTGTAATTCCATTACTGAACAGTACATGTAGCTTTCCATTTATTGAATGTTTTTTTTATTTGTAGTGGGTATTCTCATAAGTGATGTATATGGACAACCCAAATCCAGAGATAATCCACTCATTAGTAGAGGTGGACAAACAGATGATGACGACAATGATGATGATAATGGTGACTCAAAAGTGAAAAAAGAACGAAACTTTGGTGAGTTTCAGATTATGTCACTTGAAGTTTGCTAGGCTGCAGGTTACTTAGTCCAGCCATGGCCTGAAAGTCCGTAATATAATTTTTGGGTTTGGTACGTCCTTCAGGCCATGTTTGGACTATTTTACCATAGGAGGAATGGGAAGTGTGTTGGACTGAAAGGACGTACCAAACCCAAAAATTATATTACGGACTTTCAGGCCACGTTTGGACTACAGGTTACCCGGTGTACATGCATGTATGAGTGGCAGTGCCCAGTAAACAGAACTGGGGAATACATGAGGCGGTAAGAATATCCTCACAAGCCTTCAGATAAGCAGCTTTTTATTGCAGTCCTAAATCAAAGGATCTGAACCTTTTTGACATGGAGCGGCAAGAGATAAAATTTTTCGAGGGTAATACTTTTTGCTGGTAAAAAAGACGGTATCCGGTAAAAAGGACAGTAAGTGGAAAAAAATACGTTTTAAAGTACTAAATGTACCTCTGAATGTGTGAAAAGTGATTATTTAAGGAAGCTTATGCAATAATAAATATATAGAAGCAAGATTAAGTATTGTTTGTTTTATTGTAGATTATTTTTAAGACAAAATAGATTATTTTCGCCATCGACAACGCCATTTTGTGCAAGGAAAACAACAAATTCGCTGAGGTGCACGACGGGGTGAATATTATCATACTTGCTCGACGGAGGTGTAGCTAATTTTAGATGTTTTCTGTTCACTACGAGATGATTTAACAGAAAGTCTTTTTGGAGAGAAACCATTTATAATTTGAAAATAGTCTACAATAAAACAAACCCTACTTAATCTTCGGTTTATATTGCGCACAGCTTCATTAAATTGTCACTTCACACTTTCAGAGGTACATTTAGTACTTTAAAAACAGTTTTTATATGCTTACCGTCCGTTTTAACCGACAAAAAGTTGTGTTCAAGCTTTTTTTTTAAACAGAGGTTCATATTTTATTCTCAGTTAGCGTTTCGCCAAACACATGACGAGGTGATAATAAATATTAAAACCAACCATACATCAGTGGATACTTGTTCTAGATTACTGTAAGTTCCACCTCAGTGATACCCACATGAGCCTATTAAGACTAAGGCCCCTTATGCTCACTCCACCAATCCCTATGTGTGAGCTCACAGTGGTGGGCCCGGAGGGGCCCAAATGCAAACCGTAACTTACTGTTTTTAACCCCCACGTTTCCTCAGGTGGCACAAGAATCGATCCCAGAGCTTCAAAATTTGAAGAAAAAAAATATCTGGGAAAGGGCCCACAACCGTGGGAGGGAATACGCCCATTCATAGTTCAAGCCATTGAAATATGCCAGCGTTATGTCAGTCTTGCCCCCCCCCCCCCCCCCCCCCCCCCCACTCCACCATTTCAAAAATGTAGGAAATGGATTATATATCTAGCGGGGGCATAGCCAGGATTCTGTAATGGGGGGGGGGGGGGGGGGGGGAATCATGTTATTTGGAAGGTTGTTGTGTCCCCTCCCCTCTCCCCAGGCCTAACTAGGGCTAGACTCCCCAGAAACAAGGGATTGTGTACAGATGCCAGTTTCAATGTAATCGTATGTGCTTACTAGGCAGGGAACATAGAGAAGAGAATTAACATGTACAGGCATTGGGCACTATCCTAGTCTTAGATTCTGGTTGCCATGCTGGCTTACCAAGCAACTTCAAAAAAAGAACAAAGATCTTTCTGAACATAATTTATTGAACAGAGTCTATTAACGTGTCGAGTAATATCAAAATATCAAACATCAGAAAAAAACATAATTTTATACAAAATAATCTTATAAAACGTTGACCGTTGCAAACAACTAATGACCAACCCAGTTGTAACGGCCAAAACCGGCCAGCGCTATATACGAAAATCGCCATTCAATTATTTATATATTTTAATTTTTCCGCTTCCAAAACATAGCTTATGACCCCTCATTGGAACGAGCGCGTTGCGAACTTTAGGTCCAAGTTTGGACTACCGTCTCAATAGATTGATAACGCGTCTGATGGCTATAGACACACAGGCGTAATATAGTTTATTCAAGCTAATTCCAGACCGAAACTGGTCACCAACCCCAACTGCGGAAGGGGAACACCTCCTCCTACACTCTGGGGAAGATTGATCCTGGTGCCTCCTGAAGAAAGTTAGGGGTTAAAAACAGTATGTGACAGTTTGTATTTTTTTTTGGGCGGGGCACAATGGCCTTCCAAATATCATGCACCCCCCCCCCCCCCCAAAAAAAAAAAAAAAAAAAATGGCTCCCCCATTATAGAATCCTAACAGCGCCCCCACTGGATAAAAAAATTCCATTCCATATTTTCGAAATGGGGGTGGGGGGGGGGGGGGGGACTAGATCGATATTACGCTTGAACTATGGAATTGTGTGTAATCCCTCCCACGATTATGAGCCCTTCTCAGGATATTTTTTTTCTTCAAATTCTGAATCTCTGAGATCGATTCTGGTGCCTCCTGGGGAAATTTGGGGGTTAAAAATAGTTAATTGTGGTTAGCATTTGGGGCCCTCACATAGGGATTGGTGAAGTGAGAACAAGGTGCTCCAGTCTTAATAGGCGCATGTGAGTATCATTGGGGTAGGACATACAGGAATCTAGAACTAGTATCCACTGATGTGTGGTTGGTTTTAATATTTATCATCACCTCGGCATGTGTTCGGTCTGGCGAAATGCTAACTGAAAATAAGTTATGAACCCCCGTTTGAAAAATAGCTTGAACACAACTTTTGCCGGCATAAAGGATGGTAAGTGTATAAAAACTATGTTTTAATCCTTTACCCAACGAATCGCCCGCATCCGCCGGTTCGGGGCCCGCGTAATATGCAAATTCGACAGTTGAAAAAATATTATTTTTCGAAAATTTTCAACAAAACCATATCATGTGGCCCCTCTTTGGAACGAGCTCGTCGAGCTCGTTCCAAAGAGGAGTCACATGATATGGTTTTGTTGAAATATTTTTTAAAAATTTAAAAAATGATATTTAAAATAATAAATTTTTATATCGTCTTCATTGGGTAAAGGGTTAAAGTTTTTTAAAGTAGTAAATGTACAGCTGAATGTGTGAAAAGTGACAATTTAATGAAGTGTGCGCAATAATAAATATACATAATGGAGATTAAGTATTGTGTGTTTTATTGTAGACTATTTTCAAATTATAAAGGGTTTCTCTCCCCAAAACCTTTCTGTTAAATCCCCTCGTAGTGAACAGAAACATCTAAATGTTACTCGGCACACAAATTAGTTACACCTCCATCGAGCAAGTATAATAATATTCACCCCATCGTGCACCTTGGTGAATTCGTTGTTTTCTTTGCGCAAAATGGCGTGTCGATCAGTGTTGATGGCGAAATGATCTATTTTTGTCTTCAAAATAGTCTACAATAAAACAAACAATGCTTTATCTTCCTTCTATATATTAATTATTGCGTAAGCTTCCTTAAATAATCACTTTTCACACATTGAAGAGGTACATTTAGTACTTTAAAACATAGTTTTTTATACACCTACCGTCCTTTTTTACCAGCAAAAAGTATTACCCTTTTTCGACAGTGTTCCTCAGTTGTTGACTGTCGGTACAAAACTTGTTCTTATCACAATATACTTCTCTGAATCAATAGTAAACAAAAAGAGGCCCAAAACGTTCAATTTTTATTATTATTTCAAAGAATTACTTTCGTTTAATGAAAGTAATAGTAATTCTTAAAAAAATAATAATAACGAATGAACATTTTTCTTATACAGTTAAAACTAGAAGTCCTCTCACGAACTGTGCACTTATCTATGCTTAATTGCATGTAAGAATAGCGCGCAATTGCCATATCGAATGGCATCCAAAGCATGGCAGGTTCTCCTGGTTACTCATAGCAAACACAGGCAATGTTTCTGCAATGGACCTCCGGGTTACCCGGAGGTCCATTGGCTGAAACATTGCTTGTGCACAGGCCATATGTACAGAATTTGATAGCCTTACTATGGTCATAACGTGCAGATTAACACGCAGATCGAGGTGCTGTTTGTGCGCAATTCATGACAGGACTTATAGTTTTAACTGTACATGAATACTCGATTGCTGTAATTATGCTTATAACGAGTGCTTTCATGTGATATATGAAACATAAGGTAATTGTTGCATGACGAAGATTGTGGTTTTGTCTTGTGGTCAACCCCTATTCAGATTAGCGGCCGTCAGAGACCAGGGATCAAAATAAACAGTATTGCATTGCATTTCGCTATGCAAAATTCTGGAAAAGCTATGCAATCATAAAATATGCTTGTCTGGTAGAAACATGATGGCTGAATGGCAAAACAGTAGTTCAAGGACCACCAGGTAGAATATCTGGTGGTCCATGAACAGCTGATTTGCCTCCAAGTCTTCAAGTATCCACTCAAGTAAAAAAAGCTAATTGGGGATAGAAGCCCACTCACATGATGGCTGAGTACCAAATCAGTATGTCTGTACCTGTGTATGTGTGTACCGGTAATGCATGGATCAAACCACTTGAAACTTTGAAAGCTATAGTAGTGAAAGAGTTAAAGATTCCACCTCTGTTGGTGCGAGACGGCACGACAGAAACTGACAGACCCAGGTAATGCTGCTACTGCACAAGATGGTGCTTCATTAATAAAAATTTTGCTGCTGATTATTTTTATTACCTGATAAATGCATGCATGGACATCACTGTCCACGCGTGAAATATTATTAATATACGACCAGTCCACAGCGGCTGCACTGTAGGTAAATGGTTAAATAAACTAATACTGAATCTCAGTAATTTCATAAATTTATTTATGTTCCACTGAGAGTAAAATCCTTGGCCCCTGATTGGATGAGAGCTGACGTAGTTTCTTTTATGTTTACAGCTTCAGTAGCAAATGTTACCGTCAGATGTCACCACGCGAAATATTTGAAATGACGTTGCCTGTTTCGTAATTGCTTCAACGGAATGACTAGCAAGCCGTTTCATTTTTTTAGATTCTTCACATGTGCCGCAGACAGTGTTCCGGATGAAGTGTCGTTAAAATTACAAACCAGTTTACGATTTGAACTAAGATGGAATGAGTTTAATTATCTTGTTCATTGATTATTTATCCAGTGCCATCATAGGGTACATGAGAGGCTTATTTACTAAATTTATGATCTTTAAAATTTGCCTTGAACAAGGCAACTTTTAACGATCACAAGTTTAGTAAATAAGCCTCTCGTGTTTCACGATGTAGGTTTTGGGCTAAGGGTAGTGGAACATATACATTATTGTGATGAGTTGACGGTAACAGAGGTTTGCGGCTCGGATTGTATGTTCAACCTCGATGCTTCACGTCTTGGTTGAACATGAGCTCCAAATCGCAAACCTCAGACCATATTACTGTCAGTTCATCACAATAACTTATAATGTTGAATTATACTCAGTTTGTACTGCATATAAGCCAAAATTAATTTTTCTGTTGTATATTTTTTGCATAATATTCGTTAATTTAATAAAAATACTGTTTACACTGAACATATCAGTTCATTAGGCCAAATAAAAAATACATATGTCTAGATGAGAACTTCCCCATTTGGTTGTGATCTGTCAACCATGATGGCAGCCCGGTGTCCCACATCATCTTCCCCCCCTGGATATCTTCCCCCCTGGGGGGGGGGGGGGGGGTATATCTTCCCCCCCCCCCCCTGAATATCCCCCCCCCCCCCCCCACCACCACCACCACGAAAAAAAATTTTGGATTAATTTAACATTATTTGATGATGAAATGGTGAGAAAAATGTTTTTATTTGGCAGAATGTTGTTTTTTTCAGATTCAACCTGGATATCTTGCTCTCATCCAGTTGAAAACCTGTGACAAAAAATCATTTCAATATTTTCTCAACTATTCTGGTTCATGTTGTCATGTGACATGAAGTGTAACTGTTTTGGGTAGAGAAATTGGTTTCGGATATAAACACTGAGTTAGGGTTGGTTGGAATGGGAGATGGGGGGGGGGGGGGGGGGGAGATATCCAGGCCTGGATATCTTCCCTCCACCATGACAAAAAGTGTTTTGTCAAACATTTGACATTAATTGATAATGAAAGATATCCAGGCCTGGATATAAACAATGAGAAAATTAACTACCCACAAAAGATTTGATATTTTTATTCACTCCAGACTATATCAGCAACAACAACCTAACAAAGCAATGTAATTTGTTATAGCACTTAAACAATAAAAGTTGTTATAGCACATGAAACATTGTATACAAACAACAGGAATGATGCAGCTTGAAGCTACTTCCCATAATTTTCCATCTTTGACACTGCCATGGTCAATTTTCAAGGTACATGGGTAACCCTTTGGTTGGAATGGGAGGTGGGGTGGGGGGGGGGGAAGATATCCAGGCCTGGATATCTCCCCCCCCCCCCCCCACCATGACAAAAATTTTTTGTCAAACATTTGACACTAATTGATATTGAAATGATGAGAGAAATAGATTTGGGACTTTAAAAATGCTTTCGATAAACACAGAGTTAGGGTTGGTTGGAATGGGAGGTGGGGGGGGGGGGAGATATCCAGGCCTGGATATCTCATCCCCCCCCCCCCCCTCCCCACCATGACAAAACATTTTTTGTAGAACATTTGACACTAATTGATAATGAAATGGTGAGAGAAATAGATTTGGGACTTTAAAAATGGTTTTGGATAAACACTCTGAGTTAGGGTTGGTTGGAATGGGAGGTGGGGGGAAGATATCCATGCCTGGATATCTTCCCCCCCACCATGACAAAAAATATTTGTCAAACATTTGACACTAATTGATATTGAATTGGTGAGAGAAATAGATTTGGGACTTTAAAAATGGTTTCGGATAAACACTGAGTTAGAGTTGGTTGGAATGGGAGGTTGGGGGGAAGATATCCAGGCCTGGATATCTTCCCCCCCACCATGACAAAAAAATTTTTGTCGAACATTTGACACTAATTGATAATGAAATGGGGAGAGAAATAGATTTGGGACTTTAAAAATGGTTTCGGATAAACACTGAGTTAGGGTTGGTTGGAATGGGAGGTGGGGGGGGGGGGGAGATATCCAGGCCTGGATATCTTCCCCCTCACCATGACAAAAAAATTTTTGTCGAACATTTGACACTAATTGATAATGAAATGGTGTGAGAAATAGATTTGGGACTTTAAAAATGGTTTCGGATAAACACTGAGTTAGGATAGGTTGGAATGGGAGGTGGGGGGGGGGGAAGATTTCCAGGCCTGGATGTCTTCCCCCCACCATGACAAACAAATTTTTGTCGAACATTTGACACTAATTGATAATGAAATGGTGAGAGAAATAGATTTGGGACTTTAAAAATGGTTTCAGATAAACACTGAGTTAGGGTTGGTTGGAATGGGAGGTGGAGGGGGGGGGGGGGGGAAGATATCCAGGCCTGGATATCTTCCCCCTCACCATGACAAAAATGTTTTTGTCGAACATTTGACACTAATTGATAAGGAAATGGTGAGAGAAATAGATTTGGGACTTTAAAAATGGTTTTGGATAAACACTGAGTTAGGGTTGGTTGGAATGGGAGGTGGGGTGGGGGGGAAGATATCCATGCCTGGATATCTTCCCCCCCCACAATGACAAAAATTTTTGTCAAACATTTGACACTAATTGATATTGAATTGGTGAGAGAAATAGATTTGGGACTTTAAAAATGGTTTCGGATAAACACTGAGTTAGGGTTGGTTGGAATGGGAGGTGGGGGAGGGGGGGGGGGATATCCAGGGTGGGGGGAAGATATACTAGGATATCTCCCCCCTCCCCCAGGGGGGGGGGGAAGATATCCTGTTACACCGGGCCCAAAATCCGAAAACCTTTAGCACAGTATACAGGTTGTATTTATGGAATGATTTCATTGTGCCTTGGTAGGATGACTCCATATAATGTCTAGATGAGAACGTCTCCTTTTAGTCGCGATCATTCAACCGTGATGGTTGCCCGAGCCCAAAACCCGAAAACCATTAGCACAGACACAGACTACAGGTCGTATTTATGAATGGATTTCATTGTAACTTGGTAGGATGACTCAGTATAATGTTTAGAAGAGGACGTCCCCCTTTTGGTCATGATCTGTCAACCCAGATGGTTGCCCAAGCCCAAAACCCCAAAACCTTTAGCACAGCCTACAGGTCATATTTAATATGGAGGGATTTCATTGTAACTTGGTAGGATGACTCTGTATGATGTTTAGATGAGAACTTCCTCATTTGGTTGTGATTTGTCAACCGTGATGACTGCCTGGGCCCAAAACCCGAAAACCCTTAGCACAGTATACAGACCATATTTATGGAGTGATATCATTGTAACTTGGTAGGATGACTCCATATAATGTTTAGATGAGAACAGCCCCTTTTGGTCGTGATCATTCAACTGTGATGGCTGCCCGAGCCCAAAACCCCAAAACCTTTAGCACAGACTACTGGTCATATTTATGAAGGGATTTCATTGTAATTTGGTAGGATGACTCAGTATAATGTCTAGATGAGGATGTTCCCTTTTGGTTGTGATCGGCCAACCGTGATGGCTACACAGGCCCGCAGCCCGAAAACCTTTAGCACAGTCTTCAGGCTGTATTTATGAAGGGATTTCATTGTAACTTGATAGGATGACTCGTTTTGGAATAATTTCACTGTAACTTGGTAACTTTGGTTGACATACATTAACTGTGAGGGCCACATACATTATCTGTGAGGGCCAAATTAACCCACCCCTCAATTCTTTAGTACAGTCTGTACCTCAAATTATTTTTATTGAAAACATAGCATACAGGGAACAGAAATTAACATATTCCCAATTATCACAATTCTTGTCGTATTTCATAATCCTTTCATAAACATTGGACATTATCCTTTTCATCAAACACAACACACAGTCAGGTAAAGCTACAATGTCATAGACACTTTCATTTAGTTTGCTTTGGTTATAAAAAGACAATATGCGGCAGCCAAAAGGACCACGTCTGAGGATCTGAGAAAAAGATATTTAACTTTTTTAGGCCCAATTGAACAAATTTAGTCACATTTGTCCAAATTAATTCCACTTTCAGCCAGTTCTGTTTGTTTATTCTACTTCATCCTTCTTTAAACTGTTTCGGTTGAAGTATTAAATTATTCAAACCATAACTGAACTGTGGCTTGCACACCAACAGAGCTGGAGAAGTGGGTATTTGTACATTACTCCTACTTGCTTGTAACACTTGGCATGACATGAGTAAGGACATTATAAGCCATTGGCCCATTTCAGAGACGTAGTACATTCACTGGTGCACATGTGAACACAATTTTAACAATTTGTATCGCACCCATGAGGCTGAAGTGTCATTGTCTGCTCAGGTTTTTAAAACCTTTCTCAAACCAGTCCACACTATTTTTTCCTGGCTTAACATAATGGACATTTGCCCCGAAACCCCTACCCATGATCTCCACCCTCACCTACCACCCTATTCCCTGTACCCTGCATTAATTGTACTTCTATCACCTATGACACTGAAACAAAAAAACACTCTTTCAGCATTAACCCCTAAACTTTGATGGTGCAACAGAATTTTCTGTTTTTCTCTTGTTTAACTTTGAATTGAACCAATTATATCCTGTTTGACAGAGCTCACTGAGCTCTGTCAAACAAGCTATATTTGGCTAAATTTCAATTTGTGTTATGGGAAATATTTGCTGCTGAAAACTGCCATTTTGACATCACAGTGCAGAAAATTAATCACCATACAAATTGAAAAAGGCTGAGTATAACCAGATAGAGCCCTACTTTTTGATTAACCCTTTACCTAACATGAAAAGCAGATGACACATGAAAACAAAATTCTTGAATAACTAATTTTTTTCATTTTTTGTCTCAAAAACATAGGTTATTACCCCTCATTGGAACGAGCTCGGCGAGGTCATTCCAATGATTGGTCATAACCTATATTTTTGAGACAAAAATGAAAAATAGAATGAAAATTAGTTGGCAATTTTTGTGAATAGCACTGGCCGGTTTTGACTGTTACCTTGAGCAAAGGATTAAATTATTTTAGCCTCGTGTATGATTTTCTCCTGAAGGACACTTAGTGTTTTAGATGTTTGTGACTTACCTGATTAATTTTGTTGTGGACAACATGTATACTACTTTTAACAGTGCATAATCAGTATTTTTTTTCTTCTAGGCCCTAAAGGAAGCACAGAGGATTTTTTTGAAAAACTTGGTTCAAAATTAGAGGAGAAAGCAAAATCAACTTTAAAGGAGTTAGAAGATAAAATTCCAGGTAGATGACAAAAATTTAGTGTGGTATATGGCAATAGCAAGGTTGTATCAGACTTTAAAATTCTACCAAATTGGCAGTGGTAAAAGCAAGCTCTCAGGACACCAGTCAAATTCTGTATGGAATTCAGCACTGTTATGGCTTCGAACTAGTCTAGCTGTTAAATAGTCCATCGCCTATGTTTAGATCCACTTGTCTGGAATATTTCAGTTGGTTGGAAAAATTAATCTACAATTCACTTTTTCACCCAACTGAAATCTTCCAGACAACTGAATCAGAAACATATCATAAACTTACATTTCATTGGAATCGACAAAGAAATGTTTCTCTATCGAGAATTGATTTGACAGAATTTTAAATGACTTTATGAATACCATCAGAGATGTTTGTTTTTTGAGCAATTATGAATCGAGACTCATCACAGAAGTAGTTTTAGGCTTATGTAACATTGTTCCACTAATTGTGTTAAAATTTTGAAGTTTGCAAGATGAATTAAATACTTATTGATTGGAATATCTATATCTGGAGCATGAAAGAATAGTGACTACCTACCTAGCCAACCTTTCAAATTTTCATATCATCAGATAAGGTTTGAAAAGTTGGCTGGGTGCAGCTTGCTGAAGAACAGAACAATAGATGTTAATCCACAATTGTGGTACAGTACAAGTCAAAATAAGTTGTAGCATAACTGCAATAAACTAAGTATACTGCAGCTCCTGCACTGATAAGATCAGAATCTGACATCATTTTCTGGAAAGCTCTCACTGAGAGCTTACCAGAAAATTATGTCAGCTTCTGGTCTTATTTGTGTAGGAAGATAAAGATACATAGTTTATAGTAGTTATCCTTATCCTACAACTTATTTTGACTCATACTGTAGAGTCTGTTTCAAATATTATACTGCACACAACATTTCCATCACAGAACATAATTAGAAATGATTTATTTATACATGTTTTTTCAATTACTTTTTTCGCTGTCACAAAATGCTAGATAAATTACAAGTAAACAACCATAGTAGACCATTCCAAAAAAAAAAATATTCCTTTGGCACTTCCACATCATAAAATTTCTGAAAAAAATTGTTCTCCCACATCAGGAAAAATTGCTTGAGAAACAAGATTTTTCTTTTAGTTGCCTTAATTTTCTGTGCACTCATGTCAAAAATAGAAATTTCAAACAGCATATTCTTCCCATAATATGAGAGGAGATTTACTCTCTTTTCATTCTTGTAGACAGAACTGAAATGGTTCAATTCCAAGTTGCATTTTGGGTAAAAAATGCAGCTTGAAATTTTGTTTTTATTTTTAACTCTTTACCCAATGCAGACGATATCAAAATTAATTATTTTAAATATCATTTTTAAATTGTTTCCAAAATATTCAACAAAACCATATCATGTGAGCCCCTCATTAGAACGAGCTTGTTCCAAAGAGGGGTCACATGATATGGTTTTGTTGAAATGTTTGGAAAAATAATATTTTTTCAGTTGCTGAATTTGCATATAATGCAGACGGATGTTGTCGATTCGTTGGATAAAGGATTAATAGCCTTAATCCTCTTTTGAGAAATAAGGCCTATAAAATTTCAATCTCTTCATTAAATAACCCTGTTAATTGAGTATAATTTCGAAATACAAAATCATTTACCATATCTTCGGAACAGTTATGGCCTATTAATTTCATTTTTATTTATTTATTGGGCTCTATCGACACAGTTGACAGCCAGGGTCACCTCGTGTCAGACAGTTTCCTGGGTGGAGGAAGCCAGAGTACCCAGAGAGAACCATCATGCAATGGTGAGCAACTCTCAGGCTCCCCAACATACTAACTCCACACAAGCAGGGTTAGTTTGGGAGAATCCATTTGGATTCTGACGAAAATGGTTGCGAGAATCCATACCTGCTATAAGTGTCCCTGGATCCCATGAGGGCCATCATAGCTGAACCCCTGTTGTATACTGAGAACACATGTTAACCTTTTATGCAACACAGCTTTTTATTTTTAACACATAAACTGAATTTGATAATTTTTTGAAAAATAAACCATATTTACAAATAGAACCTTACAATTGTGGATGTCATTGGAACTGGCTCATTGAGCTGGTTCCAATGACAGCCATATTTGTACAGTTTTATCGACAAGTCAAAGTGCCAGGATATTTCAGGTCATATTAACGTTGTATTGGTGAATTTGCTGCTGATATGTTAGGTAAAGGGTTAAATTGACCCAATTCTTCTCAAGTGAATCCTGGCCGAAGTACAGCAAGAATCTGCATGGATTCTCACTGGTTTTGTTGCAGGAATTGATTCTCGGATTCTCGTAAATTTAACAGCTTGTTAACTGAATAAAAAATCTTGCCATAATTATGTCAAGAAATTATCCTGGCAATCTCCCAGTTCCCCTTTGTTTGTTTTGCCTATATGGCCTCAGTATATCCAATCCAGACATTTGAATTATTATATCTTGTTTTATATAGAGCTCCATGATATTTTGTGGTCACATGATATGGTTTTGTTGAAATGTTTTGAAAAACCAAAAATTAATTTAATATTTTTTTTGATATCGTGTGAGTTGCCAGGTAAAGGAATAACATGGTTCCACTGTACTGGCTAGATTTTATTTTCTTTGGGTGGGTGGGGGGGGGGGGGGGGGGGGAAATGGGGCTTTAATGACACTTTCGACAACCAAGGTCCACTCATGGATAAAGGAAGCTGGAGGACCTGAAGAGAATCACAGAGCAGTGGCAAGCAATTGTTAGATTCTCCAACATATGAACTCTGTACGGGATTAGCTTTGGCTGAAGACAAATGCACATCAACGTGCTGTACGTCTTAGTACACATCGCCTCCATGTCCCCTCATGGGCAATCAGAGTTAAGTGCCTTGTCCAAGGACACACCCCATTTACCCCCTAGTAAGGCTCGAACTGTGGACCTTTCAGTTTGGATCCAATGCTATAACCATTGAGCCACCATGCTCCTGTACTATCTCTAGCCCTTTACCCAACGCAGACGATATCAAAATTTATTATTTTAAATGTCATTTTTTCAAATTTTTCAAAAAATTTCAACAAAACCATATCATGTGACCCCTCTTGGAACGAGCTCGATGGGCTCGTTCCAATGAGGGGTCACAAGATATGGTTTTATTGAAATTTTTTGAAAAATAATATTTTTTCAACTGCTGAATTTGCATATTACGTGGGCGGATGCGGGCGATTCGTTAGGTAAAGGGTTAAGCCATTGAAACACAACTGAAAATCTTCCCGCTGTGCAATAATTCATCAACTTATAATTTTTTTTATTATCTTCCAATTGTTTAGATATAGCACGACTGGGTTCCAGTGGAGTTGAAAGAATGGTAGAAAAATTAAAGAATAAGCCTCAAGAGGTGAGAGACGCGGTCGTGAATTTGACTCGTGGTGACGATGGTGCAGTGGATGAAGATGCTATTGAAGAAGCAGGATGTGGTGTGATTACAACAATGGTACCAGTAAGTACATGTGCTTGTAACATTATGTTATGACAAATTTGATATTTGACTTTTTGAGATCTGTGTTTGACCGTAGGCTTCCAAAAGTTCAAACTTCTATCCTGAGTGTCCTCAAGATTGCTGGAAATGGGGGATGGTTGTGGGGAGGTAGGCAGCTGGGTGGGCAAGATGGCAGGACATGACCTTTTCCAAAAGAAGTGCACTGGTGGAAACAAGTTTACTTTTCAAGAACTGTCCATACAGGTGCAAAGATTTCTTTACAGATAAAAGTTTAAATTTTTCCACATGAGAGTTATAATGCTATCCTTTTTATCATCGCAGTGAATACCACTTTAACCCTTTACCTAACATGAAAAGCAGACGACACTTGCAAAACAAATTCTTGAATAACTAATTTTTTTCATTTTTTGTCTCAAAAACATAGGTTATGACCCCTCGTTGGAACGAGCTCAACGAGCTCGTTCCAACGAGGGGTCATAACCTATGTTTTTGAGACAAAAAATGAAAATATTTTGAAAATTAATTGGCGATTTTTGAGAATAGCGCTGGCCAGTTTTGGCCATTACGTTGGGTAAAGGGTTAAGCAAGCTATTAATTGAAAATACAGTAAAACCTGTCTTGAGAGACCACTGTCTTGAGAGACCACCTGCCTTGAGAGACCACATCTACCAGGCACCAATTGGTTTTATTCTATAATGGACCTGCTATGGGAGACCACCTGTCTTGAGAGACCACCTGCCTTGAGAAACCACTGTGACCTGGTACCAACTTGTATTTTTATACCATAATAGACCTGTCTTGAGAGACTGCCCCTTTGAAGACTGAAACCATGACAAAAACTTTTTACCTGTTCTGGAATTGGAAAATCCATTGTGGTTATACTATCATAATTAAAAGTATTAAAAGCTCTTAATTGGGTTTCAATAGCTAACTCATTAAAGATTGAGACGTTTTTATAAGACCCCTGTGAAAAGATTAGGATTATTGCTGAATAAACAATTTCATACATACCTGAAATGTGACAAATAGGAATAAAAATAAATTTGTGTTGAAAATTTCTTATCAACCTACTCACAATTGTTTACTACAGGCTTGCACTACAGTGGAAGTCCCTAACTCGGATAACATACTCTCTATTTTTTTCTTTCCCAAGCAATTTGGGAAAGAAAAGTGGGGCAAAAGCACCAAGAAAAAATAAGCCAAAACTGGGTCGAGAGCAACCGGTGCAGACCCAGTACGGGACGCTCTCTCCCAAGTACATTCCACGACTTCCGTTGCCAGTGTGCATATACATCACTAAAGACTCATTCTTTTTGTCGTCCGCCATGTGACGAGATGTTCTGCATGCTTATCAGTGTTCATCCAACTCGTTGATTGATGTTTCCTGCTTCATAGTGTATCCGAGTATCCTTTGTATTCTCAGGAACAGTTTATTATTATATTCTCTTACATATTATTATCCATAATGTTTTTTATATGTTCTCTCTCTAGTCGCGCACGAATTTCGTGTGCCATGCGGTTCGGACTTAAATTATTTTTCACAATTATTGTCAATGCTTAAATTGCTAGTTTTTCTAATTGTGTTAGAGTTGGGTGTCAGCAGGGTACCACTTATGCAGTTTTTCTTCTCTCCTTTGAGAGTAGTCATCCTGTTGTGTGGTTCCCGGTCTACTGTCTGGGGTCTAAATTTCTGTCACCTTTCTCTCTTCTTTGGGGGTGTTCTTCTGTTCTCTGATTTCACCTTCTTTGCTCCTCTCACCTCTATCATGCCCAGGACAATTCCTTGTGGGAAATGTCTGCTGCCAAAACATGTGGACGATTCACATTCTTCTTGCTCCTCCTGTAATGGGTGTTCGGCCGAGCGGCCATGTGGTCTCTGTGGCTCTTGGTCAACCACTTTTTGGGCGTCAGTTAACCGTGTCGTTCGTTCTCATGGCCGTACCTCCCACTCCCGCAGGAAAGGAAAACGCGGTCGTTCGGGGGCTCCCGAGCCGATCATGTCTGGTGAGAGTTATTCCTTCTCTGTGGGGCATGTGCAGTCTTTTCCTGTAGTGGATACTCCGAGAGCCGTTGAGTGTTCTGGTGAAGAGGTGCCTGGTTCCGGGACTACGGTCCCCCTCCAGTCGACATCTGAGGCTGTCACTAGGGTTGTGACTCCTCCTTCGGAGCCGAGCAGGTGTGCTCTCTCCACAATTCCACCAGCCTCAATGACTCCTGACGTATCTACTACTACTGCTGGTCCGTCTGCTTCGTCGTCAGTTTCAGCCAGCCTCAGCTTTTCCGTGCAGGGGACTGCAGGAATGTCTGGTACTGTAGACTTGGGATATCGGCCTCAGCCTTCCCTGACTTCAACTCGGCGAAGTTGGAAGGGGCTGCCGGCTGAACCCACCACTGTGGTCTCTACGCCGTCGAGCACCACAGTTGTGTCTTTGGATTTGGATGTTCTTAGTGGAGACACTATGAACTCCGTGGCGTTTCCGTCCACTCATTCTGGCCACACGACCAGTTTTGGGGGACCAACGCCTTTTGTGCAGCCTGGACCTTCTGCCCCGCAGAGGTCCGCGGTGACTCTCATGAGTTCTCGCTATATTGATCCTCGGGGTGCCTCGTACCCCTATACACGTCTGCCTTCAGATGTTTCGGCTGCCGCCCGTCGTCCCGCGTTGGGTGTTTTGGAGGATCATGACCCTTCGCTGGTTAAGAGGGTCAGAGGTGAAGCCACTTTGCCGGTTCGCTCCCTGTCGAACCGGCCAGTTCGGGCAGTGAGCTTAGGGAAGCCCTCTCCTTACTCGCTCAGGTTCTGTCAAAGAGCCTTCCTGTTGCTTCCAGCGAGGCAGCGAGTGGTTTTCAGGCACCTCCTATGGCGCCTGCTCCCGGGATTGGAAAGATTGGAAAGGCAGATTTCTGATCCCCCTGGTATCCCGACACCATGGGAGGCGTCGGCTGGTTTGCCCACGATGGGCTATGTGTCTTCCGACTCTGGGGAGGAGTCCGACATGCTTGATGTCGAGGGCCAGCAGTCTTCGGACTTGGGGGGCAGCTCTTGACTTTGTGTTTGGGTTTCTGCCTGATCTCATACCAGCTAACCAGCCGACAGTGTCAGCCAGGCCGCGATCATCGGTCGCGTGCCTACAGCCTATGGAGCAACCTGCTTCTGGGCGCCTGCGACCGTGCCAGTCGGTACAGATGGTTGAAGCATTTTCAGCATTGGACTCCAAGCTGACTGAGTTCCAAGGCTCTGAAGGCTCCGTTCTTCACCAGGGTTGACATCTTTTTGCCTCCTGTGCGTTATCGTTCCTACGATTCTGCCCATCCGTCAGTCTGCCAGACTTTGACGGTTCTGGATCAGGACTCCACTTCCCTCGGGCTTTCCAAGCCCAAGTCTGCCATCATTCCAATGATGAGTCTGGAGTCCACGTTGGGCTTATCTAGAGAGATGCTTGGCATGCTTTCTCTCTCAGATCACATCGTCTCAGCTTTAGCTGCTTATCTGCCTCCAGATAAGTTTGACGAGGTACAGGCTCTTTTGCGTGTGCTGTCCAAGGTGCTCATGCATCTTACTCACACGCATGCCTGTAACACGGCTAATCTGGAATTAGTTTGAAGCGACGCTGTGCTGGACACAGGACGATCCCTTCCCGAGGAGCAGCACGCTGCTCTTCGATCTGCTTCTTTGGCAGGTACGCAACTTTTCCATGGTTCCGTGTCGATGGTCCGGGATGACGTCCTATGTCATTCCAAAGATCAGCTGCTGTTTTGTCAGCTTGATCAGCCTTCTAGGGGAGGCAGGGGCCGTTCCAAGCCTAACAAGTACCCTTCTGCTTTCTCTGCGAAGCAAAAGGCTGGTCCTTCTGCCGCCGCTTCTACTTCTTACTCAAGGGGTAAGGGTAAGGGTCGGCAGAATTGAGGGACGTCTCAGGATTCTTCATTTAGTAGAGGAGGTGGTTTCTCCTCTCGCAGGCCTCGTCGGGGCTCGAAATGAAGGTCCTCACCTCGACTCGTCCCAGGTTGGAGGAAGGATAGCAGAGTTCGCAGACCATTGGGCCACCATCACAGTTAGATGTTATTCGGTCCGGGCTGCGAATATCCTTCTGAAGGCACCCCACTCTGTCCAGGGTGCCTCTTCCAACCACAGTTCCTTCAGACGTTTTACGTCGGGAACTTTTGTCCACGGAGATTGGCAATCGAACATTCAGTCAGTGGGTTTCTATTCCCGCCTGTTCTTGGTGCCGAAGAAGGACGTCCGACTCCGACCAGTTATCGAGCTGAGTATCCTGAACCAGTCTTATCATTGCTCCCAAGTTCAGCATGAAGACTTTCAGTTCGGTCCGCCATTCAATTCACCATGGAGATTTCGCTGCCAGCATCGACCTGCGAGACGCTTACTTTCACGTTCCGATGCATCGGGCGTCACGGAAGTATCTCATGTTCGCTTTTCTGGGGCGAGTTTACCAGTTTAAGGCCATGCCTTTCGGCCTCAACCTGGCTCCTTGGGCCTTCACCAGACTGATGTCGCATGTGATAGCGTTCCATCGCACACAGTCCAGGGTGACTACTTCGGCATATCTGGACGATATCCTCCAGAGGCATTCCAATGCTGCCTTACTGGAGTCGGATGTCGCCACTCTGTTGAGCTTGCTCACGTCGCTAGGATTCAGAGTCAACGAGAAGTCGGACCTGGTCCCTTCTCAGTCGTTTTGTCATCTGGGGATGGCTTTCCAAACCCAATTCAATTTGGTAGTGATTCCCCAGGCCAAGGCTGTGATTCTCTCAGCTTTTGCTCTGACTCTGTCCCAGTCCCCGTCCGCGACAGCTCGGAGTTTTCTCCGGCTGATCGGTCTGTGCGGTTCGGTGACGGATCTCATTCCTCTAGGTCGGCTGCGTGTCAGACCTCTCCAACACTTTCTGCTCAGTCGTTGAAGACCGAATGTAGATTCTCTGGATCTGGTGCTTCCGTTTCCGGAATCTCTTTATCCTCACCTTCTACCCTGGACAGATGTTCAGTGGATTACGCAGGGTGTTCCATTCGACTTACCCATGTCCGATCGCGTTCTGACAGCGGATGCCAGCGATCTCGGATGGGGTGCGACGTTGGATCCTCTGGGTCTTTCCCTCCACAGGATGTGGGACCAGGATCAAGCAGCTCTACACATCAACCAGAAGGAGCTTCTTGCTCTTCTTCTGAATTTCAGGCAGTGGATCCCTCACCTGTCAAATCGCCAGGTCCTTCTGCTGTCCGACAATTCGACAGTGGTTGCTTACATTCGGAACCAGGGCGGCACGCACTCGGTTCCGATGTACAAATTGGCTTGGGATCTTCTGCTGCTCGCTCAGGATGTCCACGCCGGAGTGGTTGTTCGTCACATTCCCGGCCATCTGAACGGCCTAGCCGACTCCCTGTCCTGACAGGGCAGGGTTATTTCCACCGAGTGGATGCTCCACAGGGTAGTGTTCCAGTCGCTTTGCGATCTCTGGGGACGTCCCCACATCGATCTCTTTGCGACTCGTTGGAACCATCAGGCGGACAATTTTGTGTCCCCGTGTCCAGATCCTCTGGCTTTTGCTGTGGACGCTCTGTCACTCGATTGGAATGGTCTAGTCGGCTACGCCTTCCCGCCGGTTCCGATTCTGCCTCAGGTTCTAGCCAAAATTCGAACCTGTAGTTGTCGAATCATTCTGATCGCTCCCCTGTCGCCTCAGCGGGTGTGGATCAATCAGCTCCGTTTGCTGATGGCGGCGGTTCCGGCACGTCTCCCGCTACATCGCGACCTTCTTTGTCAAGGTCACCCGAGGAGGTTTCACGTCGACCTGACTTCATTGTGCCTTCACGCATATCTTTTGTCAGGTCCTGTCTCCTCCGTAGAGGTTTTTCGAGACGAGCAGTGGAGTGCATTTCTTCTTCAAGGAGGCACTCCACTGGTTTAGCTTATGCAGCTAAATGGAAGGTCTTCTGTCGATAGTGTGCTGATCACTCTGTTGATTATGCTAATCCTTCGATTTCACAGATTGCAGAGTTTCTGGTATATCTGTTTGATTCTCGGGGTCTCCAGCCTGTTACCATCAAGGGTAACAGGTCCATGCTTTCAGAGACTTTTTCTTATGTGGGGAAGCGTCGTATCGGCACTAATCCTTACCTCACCCAAGCTTGTTTGGCACTTTTCTTTCAAAAGGCCTCGGACTTTGCAGCTTACCCCACGATGGAATCTTTCATGGGTGCTGCTTTTCTTGGGGGGGGGGGGGGAGGGGGTAAGTGGGGGGAGGAAGGGGGGAGGGCGCCGTTCGAACCTTTATCCCAGGTGGATATGCATTTTCTCACATATAAGACATTTCTTATGGCGTTTGCTTCTGCCAGACGGGTTAGTGAGCTTCACGCCCTCTCGGCTGACCCGGCCTTTTTTAGGAGCTCTCCCAGCAGTGTTACTTTTACTACTGATTGCTCTTTTCTGGCCAAGAATCAGTTACCAGATACTACTCCTCCTCCTATCTGTATCAGGGCTCTTCCTTCTGTTGAGGGTAATCACCCTTTGCTCTGTCCGATCCGTGCTATTCGCATTTATCTCGATCGGACACGTTTCATACGGAAAGGCAGGAAACGTTTTTTTCTGTCTCTTATTCCTGGTCGGCAGAAGATCTCTCCTCAATCCATTTCTCTATGGATTTGTCTTGCTATTCGTACGGCTTACGGTCGTTTAGCAGCTGGCGATTTTATTACCAATCATATTTCTGCCCACGAGGTGCGTGCATTGTCCACCTCTTGGGCTTATTCTAACTCCGTCAAGTTGTCGGATGTTATGCAGGCAGCCTACTGGAGAAATGCTTCTACTTTCTCCACCTTCCATCTGCGCCAGTTGCAGGAGCAGTCGGAGGACCTTTTTGCCTTGGTCCTCTTTCCTATGCTCAGGCTGTTGTCTGCCCTAGCCATTAGGCTTCTTGAAGGTCAGTTTCAGCCTTTTGCTGTTACTGCCCTTTTCTGTCTGTGTGTCACACAGGCCCATATGTCTCCTTTCATTGTCTTTTACCAATGATTGCGACGTTATGTTTGATCAGGCTCGGGACCTCTTCCTTCTGCTTCACGGTTCTAGTGCACTGGGGTTATGTGTGGGTTGGTTATGCGATTCCCTCCAGCCTATTGTCTGTTCAGCCTGTAGTAAACAATTGTGAGTAGGTTGATAAGAAATCTAAATTTTATAGTAAATTTCCTTTCTTATTATACCTACCACAATTGTTTACATGGAGGCCCTCCCGTCTTCTTTTACGGGTAAAGAATCCTTTCTCCCCGCTGATCACATAACTCTAACGTTGGCAGATTAAAAAATAATGAGTCTTTAGCGACGTATATGCGCACTGGCAACGGAAGTCGTGGAGTTGTACTTGGGAGAGAGCGTCCTGTACTGGGTCTGCACCGGTTGCTCTCGACCCAGTTTTGGCTTATTTGTTCTTGGTGCTTTTGCACCACTTTTCTTTCCCAAATTGCTTGGGAAAGACAAAAATAGAGAGTATGTTATCCATGTTAGGGACTTCCATTGTAGTGCAAGCCTGTAGTAAACAATTGTGGTAGGTATAATAAGAAAGGAAATTTACTATAAAATTTAGATATTTTTGTAACAAATTGAAATGGACTGTTATAAAAATTATAAAAATAAATTAGTGTTGAAAATCTTCAATGAAGATTTTCAACACTAATTTATTTTTATAATTTTTATAACAGTCCATTTCAATTTGTAACAAAAACATCATAAAAAAGGAACAACTACAATGTAATTACAAAAATCCATTCTTCTCCATTTCTGAATTTTGTGGTTGGTTATTCACTGACTTGAGAAAACCTGAAACCTGTTATGAGAGACCACCTGTCTTGAGAGACCACTTTTGTGTGGCCCAAAGGGCGGTCTCTCAAGACAGGTTCTACTGTAGAATGTGTTTTAAATTTTTGGAATTCAACAGAAAAAATACTTTCCACAATCCATTCCAATAAGGGATCATAAGCTGAGTTTGAATGCTTTTTATGCCCCACCGACGAAGTCAGAATGAATAATATTATCCACCCAACAAATCGACTGCATCCCCCAGTGTAATATACAGATTCAGCAGTTGAAAAAAATATTTTTCCAAAAAATTCAACAACACCATATCATGTGACCCCTCATTGGAACAAGCTCTCCGAGCTCATCCCAATGAGCCATCACATGATATTGATTTGATGATTTTGGAAAACTTGTTGATATAGATGAGATTTACACTAAGGCAAAAAAGTCCACTGGGTTGGTAACTCAGTTAATAATGTAACGTTTTTATAACCAGTAAGTGTGACTAACCAACACAGGGTTAGTCACACTTTCTGGTTATAAAAAGGGCCATTACCATTTCACACACTATATGAAAATGTACACTCACTAAGGCTCTAACCCTTTACCCAACGTAACGGCCAAAACCGGCCAGCGCTATTCTAAAAAATCGCCAATTAATTTTCATTATTTTTTTCATGTTTTGCCTCAAAAACATAGGTTATGACCCCCTCATTGAAATGAGCTCATCAAGCTCGTTCCAATGAGGGGTCATAACACATGTTTTTGAGGAAAAAAATTAGTTATTCAAGAATTTTTTTTTTCAAGTGTCGTCTGCTTTTCATGTTAGGTATGATGAAGTCAGAATGAATAATATTATCCCTTTACCCAACAAATCGGCTGCATCCCCCAGTGTAATATACAGATTCAGCAGTTGAAAAAAATATTTTTCCAAAAAATTCAACAACACCATATCATGTGACCCCTCATTGGAACTAGCTCTCCGAGCTCATCCCAATGAGCCATCACATGATATTGATTTGATGATTTTGGAAAACTTCTTGATATAGATGAGATTTACACTAAGGCAAAAAAGTCCACTGGGTTGGTAACTCAGTTAATAATGTAACATTTTTATAACCAGTAAGTGTGACTAACCAACACAGGGTTAGTCACACTTTCTAGTTATAAAAAGGGCCATTACCATTTCACACACTAGATGAAAATGTACACTCACTAAGGCTCTAACCCTTTACCCAACGTAATGGCCAAAACCGGCCAGCGCTATTCTAAAAAATCGCCAATTAATTTTCATTATTTTTTTCATGTTTTGCCTCAAAAATATAGGTTATGACCCCCTCATTGAAATGAGCTCATCAAGCTCGTTCCAATGAGGGGTCATGAGATATGTTTTTGAGGCAAAAAATGAAAAAAGTTTAGTTATTCAAGAATTTTTTTTTCCAAGTGTCGTCTGCTTTTCATGTTAGGTAAAGGGTTAAAGATGCACAGGCTAAGTCACATAATAGAGATGATCTCACCAGCAGAAAGAAAATAGTGACTAACCCTGTCCATTACAGTTGGTCCAGTTGGAAATCCAATGCAAAGTTATGCTACCCTGCAGGAGCATTCATATTGAATGACACGTCAAGTTTTCTAGTTTTCAAATTTTCCCAAAACTTCAACAAAATGATGTCATGTGACTGCTCAATGGAACAAGCTTGATAAGCTTGTTCCAGTGAGGGGTAACATGATATAGTTTTCTTGAAATTAAAAAAAAAATGGCCCTATATCCCGATAAATTCTGTCTTTTGATTGGTCAGAATGCCTTGAACAAATAGCCATGGCAGAGGATGCACACAACATGCATGGTATATGAGAGCATGCAACATCCAGGGTATATGGGCATGCGAAACATCGGGGTATAAGGTTTAAATGAAAGCTTTTCGCATTCACTCGCCTTGGTATAAAAATTGAACCCCAAAACCTGAAAATACTCACAAATATTTTCCGATTTTTAACATTTCGATCATATTTTGCTGTTATAAATCAAATACTTGAGTAATTAAATGAAACAACTTGAGAAAAATAAAATAGAGAGCAAATATCGTCCCCTGAGTTCTAATGTGTTCTATGTGCCAGTCGGAACTCAGGGGTCGATATGTCAACAAAATACTGTTTACTTGTTACCTTAATCCTCTATCTGTTGTCTTCTGCATTAAAAAAAAAAATATTCACAAATTTGGCCCAGTGGTTGCTTAGCGTGAGAAATGCGTCCACAAATTTATTTCCACTATGTTTGTGTTTGCTGGTTAGTAAATGTGCTCTTTACCACAGTACACAAGAATGTTTGTGCTGTGCAATGCAAAATGTAATGTGCTTCTTACAAGGTAGGTAGTGAAATCAAGAACTGAACTGATCAAACAAAAAGAAAATATTGACGCTACATTATGTGCAGGATGAATTACTACTAAATCGCTGTGGGATAGATTTTTCAGTCAGTAATTATTTACAATTTCTCAGGACAAGACACAAGAGGCACTTACAGACTTTCATCACATGGATCTCCGGGCTGCACCCGGTGGTCCATGTGATAGGAGTTTCAAGTGTTTCTCATGCTATTATGAACAATTATAAATACTTTTTGTGTAGAGAATATATATATGGCTTTGTCATTAAGTAGTAATCCACTCTCTTCATTCTGTATATTCAGTCAAATTTTAATATCTATGTATGTCATTATGCATACATGTATTGCAGTACAGGTTAGGAATGATATTAATGGTCACTATTTACTAGTGTAGAATTGTTGGGTACCCTGTTTTTCTACAGGAATTGAATTATGCTAATGCAGGGTTTCCGCTAGACCGGTTGCGGGTCCGTCGACCGGACCCATTCCCCCCGCCGATCATACTATGATCAGTCAGAAAAGCTGGTGGTTAAAATGTCGAGTACAATCAGGTACAATGCTGTATCGTAAAGGCACTCAGGATCCTTTGTTTCCACGTAACATAGGCACAATTATGTTGTATACTATGCCTACTATTACTGGCGACAACCTGATACTTTATAACCCCCAGACAAGAGGGGGAAACAAAGTTCAAATCCTAAACGTCGCCTATAAAATTTTGGACTCAAATTGTCGTGTTTGGTCCGAAATCACTGGCTTTTATTTCGAGCGATAAATGATGTAATTGCATGTGCATGACGTTGGCACGTATCGGGTTGTATGAAAAAAATTGAGGTCAAGTGTCGCATTCACTGTCAGGAGTCGTGGATTTTGTGTTGTTTTGGGTTTGTATTTTTTTTAAACCTCCGACCAGATGTAGTATTGTGTGTCCCGTGGGAATTTAGAGAATTGTAGGAGGAAAAAATACATTTTTTCCACTTCAATTATTCAGCATGTTAGAAACCAGAATGCCCCCAGAGAGCACCAAAAAATCAAAATTTTTCAGACCCCCCTCTATACAGGCACGTGCGGCAGATTCCTTTGGTGTCTGAGGTTCACTTTCTTTAAACTACCGGACCCACAAATTTTCCCCTAATGGAAATCCTGGCTCATGGTCAGTTTGAGTTTGATAGGGACAAAAAGCACACTTACTCAGCACGTTTTTACTAAATAGTGCAAAATACAGTGACGGGACTTGTAGTTTCAACTGTATAATCTGCAGAGCGGGAACAATACCCTATTACAGTGGAACCCTGTTAATTGAATAGCCACTTTTCCGATGAAAATTATTCATTTAACAGGAGTATTCAATTACCAGGGATTGTGTCACTTTCCTGTATTCTAGAGATAAACTTAGCATTTATTCTATTATATCTTGTTTGACAGAGCTCTATGAGCTCTGTCAAACAAGATATAATAGATTAAATGCCTGTATTGAATGTAGCAAATAGGTCTATCAACAAAGGAAAACTGGGGAGAGTCTGTGTAATTTTGCGACGGCTTAGAAGATTTTTTATTCAATTAACAATATTTTACTCCATAACCTATATTCAATTAACAGGTCAAATTTGTACTGGAGGTATGTTAATGGTTTTTTTGTTGGAAAATTATATTAACTTATCAGGGTTATTCAGTTAAGAGATAATACAATTAAGTGGGCTTCACTGTATTGGAATGTCCATCTTTTATAATAGGACAGTTTATGTAAGGATGGTATGTCAGTTTACAAAAAAATTATAACATAAGCCACGTACAGTTAAATTTCATGGGTATCTGATTATACGTTTTAGGAGGATAATCTCAGAAAATTGGCCGGAAAATTCCCATCATCAGCCAGAGCAAAGTTTTGTCAGTCATGTACGGATGAGGATGAGGAAATTTCATCAAACGGTGTAGAGAAACTTCTAAGAAGCGGCATAGACTGTTCTGCTGAGTTCAAACAGAAATTGGTAATGACATTTATTTAATTTTACAACATAACCAATTTCATTTTGATAAACAATGATTCACTCAGTTTAGCACACATTTTTTTCAGCTGTGACAAGCAACTCTATATGTGGCAGTGTCGGTCAGTTAGCCTGTTTTCGGTCCATCAATCTGTGTCCTTCAGTCTGTGACCAACAAGCTTTTCAATCCGTGACCAACAAGTTTTTAAACTCAATAACTTTTAAAATAGTTGGTGGTGTGACATGATATTTGGTATTCAAGTATATCTTATTACTGTCTGGGCCTATATGTTCAATGCATGTATTAATCAGAGTATTTTTGTCAGAGTTATTTCCCTTTATTGCCTTGGAAAATTGTTTCATTTTCACCAGTTTTGGTGTGAACTCACTTTTTTTTCTTAAAAAATAGCAGTTACACTTTTTAAGGAAGAGCTTTCAAATAGTAGAGCTGAAATGGTTAAAGGGTTTTGTTGATAGATTAATAACATGGATAAACCTTGGTTAACCAATTAATCACTTGCCCTCATAGGTAGCTGAATAATTGCTGTACCGTTGATGATTTATAGCACTAACCCTTTACCCAACATAAAGGCCAAAATCGGCCAGCTCTGCATACAAAAATCTTCATTCAGATTTTATTATGTTTTCAATTTTTGTCTCCAAAACATAACTTATGATCCCTCATTGGAACAACCTCGTTGAGCTTGTTCCAATAAGGGATCATAAGCTATGTTTTTGAGACAAAAATTGAAAATTTTTAGTAATTCAAGAATCTATTTTGCAAGTGTCATCTGCTACCCGCATTTGATAAAGGTTAACTTAAGAATGACCAGCTCCAACTACTGATACAGTATAATGACCATACAAGGGAACAAGTATGTCATCACGTAACTTGCATGCTTTACTCTGTCTCATATAATTGATGTGAGTCAATGTGACAATGTTTGCCTGTTTTGGAGTAAGTTTGTTCCTTTGTTAACCCAGAAAATACAGTAGTTCAAAAGTAACGGTTAATCGATCAATTACTTTTTTGATCAATCAAGACATTGATCATTGGTTAATCGATTAATCAGTTAACTGTTTCAACTCTATCAAAGGGATTGAATTTTGATAATTTTCGGTTTGGGAAACAACTTGCATAAAGAAGATTGATGAATTTTCTACCAAACTGAAATGTCTACAACTTAAGGCCTCTATAGGATGGCTTGGTAGATTCAACTAACGAAATGAGATAACTTTCAAGAGAGTCTGTGGGGCAGTCAAATGTGTTGACATGATTTTGTCTCAAATAGGAAACTGGTAAAACAAATGGAAAGTGCCAATAGAAAAGTGCATGTCTGAAGAAATATTTATGCTAATGAAACAGACATAAGTTATGGGGCTTTCAGTGGGCGGATATGGTGTGATATAAGGCTCAGCAAGATCAATATTAGGCTCGGCATATGTTATGGGGCTTTCAGTGGGCGGATGTGGTGTGATATAAGGCGAAGTGAGATCAATATTAGGCTCGGCCTTCGGCCTCGCCTAATATTGATCTCACTTCGCCTTATATCACACCACATCCGCCCACTGAAAGCCCCATAACATATTTATTATGCCAGTCCTTTGAAAGAGACACAACCATAAGTGTACCCAGATTCCTAGCGCAAATGTTCTGTTAACACTATCAGGGAATTTCCCAGTTTTACGTCATGTGAAGGTCACGCTAGTAGCAGGCGCTGAAACAACAGAGTTTTCTTCTGAATAAACAGGGATTTATTTTAACAATTCACAACTTTAATTCGGTGTTAAGTACTGAAAAAATAAAACAACTGGAGCAAATGGATTAACAATTATTCCAAGAAGGTTAGTGGGAACAGTTTCATTCATCATTTGCCTCAGACAGTGCCAGTTGGCTTTTATACATGTTATTTTAGTGATTTATTATTGTATTTATGTACATTTGTTTATTAAAATTTCTCAAAGACTGGAAGGAACGTATTATAGTTGTACGTTGCTCAACAGACACACATTCAAAATTATTTGTTGTTCGTTGAACATGTGAAATTAGGAAAAACATCGAAGCGAGAGTTAATGCTTAGCCCGGCTGGTGAGGAATTAGTATTCTGGGTATTCTTATAGTTACTTGCCACTAGCTGTTAGTTCTAATTTCCCTTCGGGTACTCCAGCTTTCTCCACTGTTCATCATGGGGTGACCTTGGTTGTCAAAAGTATCATTAATCCCCAATAAATAAATATATATTGCATGCCTATACTCAGGGCCGTATCCAGGATGTTTTTCGTACTGGTATACCGCTTCGGGCACCTAAACTCCAGGCGTCCAAACTCATTGTATTTGTGTATAATCTCCATCCCATAATCTGCTGAAACAGTCAAAATTCAGCAAAAATTTTACATGACTAAAACCAATACGAAGCTAACCCATCCTGAATCCTGAACTAGGATACTTTAGCTGACTAAAAATATGCCTGAGGCAATTGCACTCTGATAAAAAAATACACGGAACAGGTATGCAGAAAGCATGTGGAGGCATTACGGTAATTCGACTTTTGTGTCTTTTAAAAACATTACGTTCAGTAGGGTAATCCTACTTTCAGTTTCCGCTTCTACTCCTGCGGCCTTTGGTTATGCCTGTGGCATATATGAACAAGTGTCCCCAAATTATCCCTGGATATGGCCCTGATACTTTTCAAATCTGAAGACCTGCAGGCCCCTAAATGTTAAGGGTGAAATTTAGTTACAATGTGTTTCTGAATACACATGGAAAAACAGTGTTAATATTAGTACACCAGGGATTATTCTGCCCTCCTTGGGAAAGGATCTATGGCCCATGCCATTGGGAAAATTAGGCGTCATTGGTGCTCCAATAGGTTTTTGAAAAGAAAAAAAACATACAGAGACTAAGAAATCTTATTATGCCTCAAGTTTGTAACATTAGCCGTGATTGGTTAATTTGACACCTTCTAAAAGTCATAGTACTGGAGTTTTGGGGCAAAACACGGGTACTATCGGAACGTTTTTCCCTGGAGACAAGAGAACGAAGAAAATGTAAGCGCCACTTCCATTGATCAGCGTCGATTGGAATTTCTCAACACCAAACACTGGCTCTGTGTCCGATTAACTTTTTTCCACTCCGGTAGACACAAACTTACCAACAAATATATCATCTTCAGTGGGTGTGTTTTCAATTTTAACTGCAAACAATGAATTCAAAAGAATCAGAAATATTAAAAAACTCACTTACGTGTTGTTCACCACTTCAGTGAATCCTCAATATGAGTCAGTTATGACTTCAATCAATTATATTTCCACAAGTTTAGTATTCCTCGACCTTACTGAGCCTCCACCTCAAGCTCAAAATAAATTGTTTCACTCCGCTTAATTCTATCAACTGTTGTCCCCCGAGAAACATGAATTTATATACCATTAATTTAAATCACTTTTCACTCAAGCATTAACAATGAATTATAGCATGAACAGCATGATGCAGTTGTAAACATTGGCATTTGTTGATATAGAAACTCCCAAAGCGACGGCACTTGTGACAAGTCATTTTTGAAGAGACGTCATTCGTTCGAAATGATGTCATGTTTTTGGATTCGACTACATTGTTGTTACAAGATTGACGGCTTGTTGCAGTTAACGCTTAACAATGAAAGTCATATTTTGTTCGGCATAATAAAATAATTAGAACGTTCTTTTTCATGTTCTATCGGTCGATAGTACCTGAGTTTGTGTGATTTCTGAAATAAAACCTTCAGCAGCTTCGCTGCTTCAGGTTTTATTTCAGAAATCACACAAACTCAGGTACTATCGACCGATAGAACATGAAAAGGAACGTTCTAATATTATATTATAACTGAATTGAACAGAGAACACTGAAGCCGATACCTGAGCAACTGCATGTATACTACAAGTAAGTTTTGTTACAAACAGTCATGTGCAGTCATGTTCACAAAGTCTCTGTAGTCTCTCTTAAATTATTTTCATACTACTAAAGATTATGTCATTTGCCTTTGAATTTAGGGACGTTGTTAGGCAAGCAATTAAAATTTAACGTATAATTGGTGTCCTGAACTTTGTGGTCATAAGGCCTCAGAAAACCAATGGTTTTCTGAGGCCTTATGTCTACCCAGTTCAGGGCACCAGTAGTGCATTAAATTTTTGTTTGAGTGAAATTGGGAAATTCAGGGTTAAGAATTGGGAAAAATCAGGTCCAAATGTCGTTAGGAAAGAGTCCCATAAACGGCCACTCTCGTTACCCAAAATTATCCCTGTACACTGTATTACAGCTTGACAAAGCTCGTGATGATGATGATGACGATGACGGTGGCAGGGTATGTATACAATATTTCCTCTGCTTTAAATAACTTGAGCTTATATATAACATGCAGAAGATTTGATGAATTCACAGCTTTGTGGGAAGTGGATTTATAGTATCACCAAGACACTAGCAGCATGGCAGTTCCATCTGGGCAATATAATATATTGCAGGCCTATACTAATTGAGAGCACAATCGTTTCATTTGCCTAAAAGAAATAGTGAAATCAATGTTAAATTTCCCAGATTACTGAACTACAGGCAAATTAAGAAAGTTCACCCAAATTAAATTTTATATTCATTTAGGCCCAGATCTGTTTCTCAGGCCATATTTTTGTAAAATTGCATGTGGGTGGGCATTTTTTTACTTTATTTTTTTTTTTTTTTTTTAATTATTTCTTTGCCATCATAAGTTCATGCTCTTGGTTTTTTTTAGCTTAACTTCACAGTCAAGATAAACTATTGCCATCACGCGTGAGGAAGTCTGTTAGTCTGTTCACATTTTCCTTTAGCACAGGCTACACCCGTAGTTCTTGTCTGATCGTCACAAAATTTCATATGCAGGTTTGGGGTCATGTCTAGATGAGAACGTCCCCTTTTGGTCATGATCGGTCATCCGGTATGGCTGCCCAAGCCCAAAACCCGAAAACCATTAGCACAGTCTACAGGTCGTATTTATGAAGGGATTTCATTGTAACTTGTTAGGATGCCTCTGTATAATGTCTAGATGAGAACTCCCCTTTTGGTCATGATCTGTCAACCGTAATGGCTGCCCAAGCCCAAAACCCAAAAACGTTTAGCACAGTCTGCATGTCATGTTTAATATGGAGGGATTTCATTGTAACTTGGTAATTAGACTCTGTATGATGTCTAGATGAGAACTTCCCCATTTGGTCACAATCTGTCTACCATGATGACTGCCTGAGCCCAAAACCCGAAAACCTTTAGCACAGACTACAGGTCATATTTATGAAGGGATTTCATTGTAACTTGGTAGGATGACCCAGTATAATGTCTATCAGAGAACGTCCCTTTTTGGTTGCGATCAGTCAACCATGATGGCTACACAGACCCGAAGCGCGAAAACTTTAGCACAGTCTGCAGTGTGTATTTAAGAGGGTATTTCATTGTAACTTGATAGGATGACTCGTCTTGGAATAATTTCACTGTAACTTGGTAACTTTGGTTGACATACATTAACTGTGAGGGTCATTTTAACCCACCCCTCAATTCTTTAGTACAGTCTACACCTCATATTATTTTTATTGAAAACATAGCATACAGGGAAAAGACATTAACATATTCTCAGTTATCACAATTCTTGTCGTATTTTATAATCTTTTTATAAACATTGAACATTATCCTTTTCATCAAACACAACACACAGTCAAGTTAAGCTATAGTGCATCTGACACTTTCATTATTACCTGGTAAATGCATGCCTGGGCATCACTGCCCACATGTAAATTACAGCCAGTCCATGGCGACTGTACTGTACGTTATTGCTTTCATTCAAAGATGAACTGTATGTAACATTTTTTGTAGTCAGATTTTCCCACATCTATATGATAATTGGACCCAAATTAAATATTTGCATATTATTTAATTTAAAGCATGTATTAATTAATCTTCTGATTTTTAACCTGAACCCTTTACCTAGTGTAACCAAGCCTGGAAATAAGTCTTCTGTCATTTGAGGTGGAGATCCCCAGATAGTGAATTTACTGATGTTATTCCACACGCCTGGCTAGAATACTCCAGCATATCCTGTGGGTTCCTCTTTCTGTTTAAGTCTGAGACCTTGACTCAGATTGAGGTTCACAGAGGGTAAATTTAGTGATGCTACCATGCCCCTGACGACAGGGTAGCATCACCGAATTCACTGTTTGGAGACCTCATTCTGCAGATGACAGTCAGCTCATTTTCTGGCTTGATTGTAACAGACATCCAGCCAGTGCTATTCACAAAAATCTACATCCAAATTTCATTTTATTATATGCTAGCCTGTGAATTATTGCAAATTATCTAAAAGATATTTCTCGATATCCATCGACTTGATGGATATTGTGAAATATCCCCCAGTAGCTTCCTAAATGACGCCACGTATCGGCACATGATGTCGCCTTGAATGTTGTCTTGAACTTCGCCTTAAAGGAACAATCAGCAGATCTTTGTTATTGCTTGAAACTGTTTGCAGTCGAATTGGGCTGAATATTGTGCACTAAAATGTCACATAGCATATAATAAAAAGAAAATCTATGCTATTTTAGTGCATTTCGGGAATTATCTCATTTGTGTGGACTGAAAGTATTATTTTTCACTCACGTAAGCGTGAGTGAAAAATAATACTTTCAGGTCCACATGAATGAGATAATTCCCGATATTCACTAAAACAGCATAGATATCTTCTGTATATTTTTCAATTCATGCCTCTAAACCATAGCTTATAATCACTCGTTGGCAGGAGCTCACTGATCTTGATCCAATCAGAGATCATAATCTATGTGTTTGAGGCATTAATGAAAATTTTAGTTTTTCAAGAAATGTTTTTTCAAGTGATGTCTCGAGTCATATTAGGTAAAGGGTAACGTATTAAAGGGACAATAAGCTGCAAATTTATAAAAAATATATTCACTCTTAGATTTTGCATGTATGTGAAAGAGCATGCGAAAAAACTCTTTATGTAAAATGTAAGACATCAGAAGCAGCTCAAAATTACATTAACCTGTAATTTATCAACTTTGATGTAGACAAATTTCCAGAAGATACGACATTGCCAAGAGATAACAGAGTTATCCAAAAGTGAACAGTTGAATTCCCGAGTAAACACAACAGCATGGTATATTCCCAAAATATGCTTGGAAATAATTTTGTCTGTGCTGCTGTTTAAAAGTTTTACCTTTACTGCTATCCGAATGAATGAAAAATGTTGGAACCAGAAATGATCGACAACTGTGCATTATTTTAGCAATAATTGTGCTTTATTAGATCAAAAGCTTTGTTTTATTCTAAATAAAGTACATACTTCCAATAAAACCTACAGCACATTCCTCTTCCGTGACAGTCCAAAATCTAATTGCATGGACACATATGCTGTAAGTAGAACACATGACATTGTAGTTTGTGCTGTCCCGGAAATTTCTGCCAGTGATTGGTACCTAAATTCACATTTACAAGGGCTGCATGCCTGTTTAAAAAGCCTGAAAATTAGAGCATTCTAGTTTATTAATTCTCTCGAAATGGGCACTTTCGTACAAATGATGTTTAAGCATAAAGGTATTTTTGCATAAAGAATGTTATGGTTTTGTCAAATCGTCAAATTATTTTTTTTCAAATTAGCAGCTTATTGTCTCTTCAGTAATATATGTATGCTTTCATTATAAATCAATAACATAGTTTAAGTTGCAATAGTTTAGGCCAATAAACAAAATATTTCTTGTTTCTCGGGCAGTTTTTTCTCATTTTTATGATGAGGGAAGGAGGCTTTTTTTTTGTTCACACAACAGTTCCGCAAAAAGGTCAGAATCGGAAATTTGACTACTTAAACTATTATGTGGCAAACCAATATTTTCAGCAGTGAATATATTCCATAATGTAGTTGCAAATTTAATCAGCTACATCTTGTTTGACAGATCTCTGTCAAACAAGGTATAGTTGGTTAAATATTGTCCTACAAGTGCAAAATAGTGTATAGAATAGATTTCCAGGTGGAAAAAACAGTGATGCTGAGGGAGATTCCTGAGAAACAATTTTTTTTTTCAATAGCCTTATTTAATACAAATAAGGCACTTGTCTTACATGGTATCCATAAATTTAGAAAGCTTACCAAAATCCATATCAATTTTAAACATCTGCACACTGATGTCAGAATACCACAATTTCAAGCAGAATAATATATTCTATAACACAGCTTGGAACTAAGCCAATTCAGTCTTGTTTGACAGAGTTCTAATGTATTAAAATAGACTAAATTGGTTAAATTCTTTGTTGCATTATGGGAAACATCTGCAGCTTGAAATTTAGAGCTTGCGACATCTGTGTCCTAAAGGTTAAGCTATCACCTGAAACTTCTTGTCTTATTTCTGTCCCGACATACACTTTTCTGGTGTAACAGGGCAAGAGATCTTCCATTTCTAGTAGTTTGTTGTTTTTTCTATCAGCCTTTTATGTGTTTTGCTGTATTTTTGAAGAAGAGCGTAAGTTGTATTTTTCCGATTTTTCTTTACGAAATGGATATATTCGTGACATACTGTTTGAAAATGCAAGCTCTACAAACACTTTCCAGGAGTGCCTGACAAGATATCAACACTTTGGAAAATCCTAAATTCAATATGAGTTGGAGCTGAAATGAAAAGCAGCTTTTTGTGGTTCAAATATCTATTCAAAGAATTCAAATTGTACTGTATTCAAATATTTGTGCCCCCTTGTGAACTGGTTAGACAGCATCATACTGTTAGGTATTATGAGTCCTCAAGCATTAAGACACTGTACTGGACGGCTGCCGTGGACTGGTCACTTTTTTCATGGGTGGTGGGTATTTTCACAGATGCAATAATATTAGATTCCAAACTCTAATTGTAGGAATAATCATAAAAAATTTTATTAATGAAGCCCCAGGTACAACCTGGAGCTTCATTAATTAAAATTTTGCTCATGATCATTTTTATTACCTGGTAAATGCATTAGCGGACATCACTGCACACAAGTGGATTACGACCAATCCATGGTGACTATACAGTATTTTAATGTCAAAGGAGGGTGGTGGCTCAGTAGGTAGAGGTGCAGGCTGCAAGCCGAGAGGTCCTCGGTTGAAATCCCACCTGCGGCAACCGCGTTGTGTCCTTGGGCAAGACACTTCACCTCCATTGCCCGTGTGGGGGCACGGTGGCGTTGTGTACTAAAGTGTACTGCACGTCGATGGTGCACTTGTCTTCAACCAATGCTAACCCTGCTTGTGTGGAGTTAGTATGTTAGGGAGCTGACAGTTGCTCGCCATTGCTCGGTGGTACTCTCCGGGCACTCCGGCTTCCTCCACCCGTAAAACTGTTGCGGTCATGATTAGCCATTGTGCATAAATATGTGACCTTAAACACCAATAAATAAATAAATAAATATTTTAATGTCAAAGTTTCAAAATTTCAAGCAGCAATTTCTAATCACTAAGCAGTTAGAAAGTGAACCTATTCAGTTTTGGTTGACATATCTTCCCAAGCTCTTTCAAATAAGATTGAAATGCTTAAATTACAAGTTGCAATGTGGTAAAAGTTTGGATGCTGAAATTTTTTATATTTTAACAGTAGTGTGCAGAGAGGTAATTGACAAAAGCTCCACAGGGAGCTTTTAGAGATACGGATAAAAACAAGCTCTTAGCACCCTACCAAATCCTGTTTATATATTTGTAGTTTTATTCAATTAGGCTATTGAAAAAAAATCCTGTCTCTCAGACACCTCCATCACCATCGAAAATCTGACTCATCACTTTTTTTTCCATCTAGAAATCTCTTCTATGAGACTATTTTGCACTTGTAGGAAAACTATTTAACCAACTATACGTTGTTTGACAGAGCTCACAGAGCTCTGTCAAACAAGGTATAGTTGGTTAAATTTTCAACTACATTATGGGAGATTTTCATTGCTGAACATTATGTGTACACTCCATACGAAAAAATTATCCAAAAATCGACTGAGTGTGTTATGTGTAATTACATAATGTCAGACGTCCACTCGCTAATCAGTGTTGATTGCACTGTATTGGGAAAAGATTCGCCAATTAACATATTAATTTCTGTTCACTAAATCTATTTTTTTGTACCTGATACATTTTGTTTGGGAATTTTGTATATCAAATAAAAACTTCAAAGGTGAAAATCTGTTCAGTAAATCCCATTATTTTGTGTGATAAATTTGACCCCAAAAATGAGAATTTGCCGAACACGAGCAACAGTGTGGCACTTCCGTCAATTGGATCTACATTGCATGAAATATTCTGAAGTCATTGGAGACCGGCGAACAAACTCTGGGGGAATCCAAATCATATATCAGCGAAAATTTTATTTTAATATGAAAACAAATCGAAAATCTCACGAATTAACAAACAAATTTTTTCAATTCCTATATTAAACCGCAGTACAGGGTTCTGGAAATGGAAGATATGGCATTTGTATCTGAATATTTTATTAAATGTAGGTTTTAGAAATTTTCTGACGGAACAATATAATTGCTAATCAGGGACAGTCTCTGAAAGATTTTTCTCGCGAAACATTAATTGGTTATGTAATCCTTCTCACATGACCGCACTAAGACAGCTTTTCATACCCGGTCGTTTCTACACAAACGATGGGGTATTAACAAGTGCGGTTTTGTATGCAATGTACATGTAATGATACATTGGTTTGCCATGTAGTAGTGTAAGTAGTTGAAGTTCGGATTCAAACTATATTCAGACCTGTTTTTCGAATAAACAAAAAACGATTAAAAAAAAGCCTCCCTCCCTCATTATAAAATTGAAAAAAAATTGCCTGAGAAACAAGAAATTTTTTTATAGGCCTTATCTTGTTAATATTACATACTTTGTTAGTCTGCAGAATGTTTAGTTATTTTGATTTTGTTGAACTTTCATTGTAGTATTATAAAATCATTCTTGCCAAATAAAATCTTGGACCGTAAAAGATTTTTTTGGTGTATGTCCAAAGACATAACACCGTGAAAGCAGATGGGAGGTACAAATCTTCCAGCTTTCTTCCTGAAAGCCAACCATCATTCTGCCTCATGTAAGAAAGTTTGATAATACTGATCCCATGCCCAATGCTAGGATCTCTCTCTGATGCAGATATTTACAGACAGGGTTTTTTTGCGATGACTGGTAGTATCCAAACTATTTCATTTTTTTTTCAGACTGAACTGAAACCGAGGTTTTTTCCTGAAACCGATCCAAATCTGAAAAATCAGAGTCTCCCAGCTCCAGTCCAAACTATTTATTTATCATTTTTACAGTATGTGGAGAATGGATTGTAACTACATCACCCATGGAATGGAATTATCACCCAAAGTATCACTTTCAAATTCTGAACACTTGTGGACAAAAAACGCAAGCAATGTTTCAGCCAATGGACCTCTGGGTTTAACCCAGAGGTCCATTGGCTGGAACTTTTCTTGTACTTGTTATGCTTTGCAACAAATTTGCAATTATTGCTTGGGTGGAATCTCTACTCTATGGGTGATTTAGTGATAATTAATACATTCTCCATGAACTGTATTTTAAAGAATTACTTTTGTTTTATGAAAGTGATTCTTCAAAATAATAATACACAAACATTTTTCATGTATATGCCTACTCAATTGTCAGATACACTACAGCCGTAGTGGACTAGTCAGTTTCCACAAGTGGGCAATATTTCCACGGATACAATAATATCAGATTCCCAACACCAATAATAGGAATAATCATCAAAAATTTAATTAATGAAACACCTGGTGCTTCATTAATTTATTTATTGGGGTTTAATGACATTTTTGATATGCGAGGGTTACCTGGTGTCGGACAGTTAAGTTTTACGGGTGGAGGAAGCCAGAATACTTGGAGAGAAACACCGAGCAATGGCGTGCAACTGTCAGACTCCCCAACATACTAACTCCACAGAAGAAGGGTTAGCATTGGTTGAAGACATGTGCATTATCTACATCCCGTATGTCTTAGTACATAATGCCACCATGCCCCATGTGGGCAGTTGGGGCTACATGTCTTGACCAACTCAGGTGTGTAAGTGTAAGGTGAATGTGAAAAATACCACTTTTGTGATCACAGTACCAGGCCTGAAAATAAGCAGTCTCACATTTGCAGAATGAGGTCCCCAGAGGGAGAATTTGATGATGCTATCCCATGCAGTGGCCAATTTATCCTCTGGGTACCTCTTTCTGTTTAGCTTTGAGACCCTGATTCAGATTGAGGTTTACAGAGGGTATATTTAGTGATGCTATCCTGCTATGCAGTGTAGCATCACTAAATTCACCCTCTGGGGACCTCATTTTGCAGATGACAGTCTGCTTATTTTCTGGCCTGCACAGTAGAATGTAACCATTGCATGCGTGTTTTTCAAGTTTTTTATTTAGTTTCAGATTTTGTCTTCCACAACAAAACAATTTTGTACTTCTTTAAATTTACATGAAAATGGTCTTTCAGATCATTCTCATATAAATTCAAAGACTAAAATGCCACCAAATACATTATTTTCACCGGACATTACTTACATGGGGTCACAAAGCTTGATTATTTAAAACATTTCCCTCAATGCATACAAGATTTCAGTTTATTTTTTAGGCTTGAAACGATATCCCGGTACTCCTATACGTACTAATACAGCAACCCGCGATACAGGTACCGGTGTGGACATCCAAATTTCGTATCACGATACCACTATATAGGCTGGTCACCAATCTTGAAATTCAACTCTTTCACTATCAGTACATTCAACGCATCATATTTTAGGCTTGGGTGATTTTACCAACTCAAATACCCCCAATTCAGAATATAACACTGGGGTACTTCAGAATACCGATTATTAACTGGTAGAGTGCTAAGTTATTTTTGGTCATCAAAATTTGTTCCTGTGTCTTTGCCTTGTTACAATTTATGGGAGAGTGCCAAGAGGCACTCTCCCATAAATTGTAACAAGGCAAACCTATATAGACTAAGTAATTTCACTTCTAAGATAATGTGAAGCACATCCACTGAATATGACACCTTTAGGCTGGGGTACCTGCTCTTCATATTAAAGCCCTGATAGTGGCTTCTAGCACTCTACCAGTTAAATCAGGATATTTTTTGTTTGGGTTCACATCACTGTTTACGAAGCAAGATCTCCCAGGTGCGATCTAATCACTGATATTTCGCTCGCATGGTGCGATTCAATATTTTATGTGCTCAACCAACATTCCAATTCAAAAATGGTAAAATTACAGATAAACAGTGTAACAATACACCAATTTATTATGAACGTCCATTGGTTATGCAAAGTGATAAATTTTTAGCCACCATTTTACAAGTGTTTTCAAAGCAGTTGACAAAAATTCACTCATGCTTTCTACGATGTTGGTGCCTATAAATTAGCCCCCTTGATGTGCACCAGTTATTCTTTGTAATCATCTTCCATGACTTTTTTCATTCAGGTGAATTGATTTGAAAATTGCAAAGTGGAAGTCGATCCATGAACTGCTAGAGCATGTCTCAGTCACTGATATATTTTCATTGCCAACCTACAGGACCAGGTTACTCCAGCTTTTTTATGTATTTGGTAAGATTAGTTGTCATGTTCATCAGATGACTACTTACCTATTTTCGTCGTAATTACCAGCACCTGTAACTAAAATCATCTTTATTCTAAAACTGAAAAGTAGAAGGATGTGCTAAGACTCAGAGGGGCCACTTTGTAACTCACATTTGTAATGTTAGGGATGGGCTTATGCCACAGTATGAGCTCAGATACGTGTGACCAGTCAGTGCAGTACATGATAGAATATGGGAAACTGGGGGGGGGGGGGGGGGGGGGGGAGGGAAGTTGATCCCCCTCCTCCCTAATGTATCTGTGCTCCCCAACTATGAATTGCTGGCTCCACCATTGTCCCTGTGATCTTAACTGTAGCTTCAATACCAGGATGAATATCAAAATACATATCTAGATACATATCGTATCATGACTTGTGTACCTAGATACGTATCGTACCGTGAATTTGGTGTATCATCTCAACTCTATTATTTTTTAAGAGTGTAATCAAACCTTTGAATCGTACATCAACAAAAGCTTGAATGCTTTGGGTTAGATGATTGCTGAAGTGGAAGAAATATAGACTGAACTAGCTGAAGGTGGAATTCATTTCCCCTGTACAACTAAATTTGTTGCATTGTATGTAATAAATTGGAGCAATTCATGTTTATTGACATATTATGATACTCTCAAATTTTTTTTAACTACGCTTTTCTATTTAATTTTGACATTCAGAAACCATGAAAGCCCCAGCTTCTTACATGAACTTGAAATTTATTTTAAATACTTTAAATATTTTTTTTAAGAGTATTCCTTCTGTGATGGAGAAGAACACTCTCACAATAGGCAGTGATAAATATCAAATCCACTGCTTTGAGGCCATTAACCCTTTACCTAACATGAAAAGCAGACGACACTTGTGAACAAAATTCTTGAATAACTAATTGGAACGAGCTCGTTCCAAAGAGGGGTCATAACCTATGTTTTTGAGACAAAAAATGAATAAATAATGAGAATTAATTGACGATTTTTGTAAATAGCACTGGCCGGTTTTGGACGTTACATTGGGTAAAGGGTTAAAATAAACTGCCTTTATTATTGTTATAAGATATTTTTTATATTTTTCTTGTCTTTTTCCCCATATTATATACAGTACAATAAACAGGTGCTGAATAAGAAAACCACTATAAATATATTTTCAGACAACAGCTACTGTCAATTATGTCTTGGAAGGCTCTCTTTTGAGTGTTTTGAGTGCTTTTGAAGACATAATGCACAACTTTGTATTTAATTAATATAACTTAGTTGGTCAGCTTATTTTCACCATGACCACTCACTACCAACTAGCCATATTATATGTCCAGTTGAACACTACTTGCATGGTTGAAGATTCCCCTCTACTATTTTCCTACCAGTGATCACTATGGTTACCATGCTTTGAATCCCACATGACACTCAAATAACTAATGTGAAGGGGTGAGGACTTTAAAATTTAAAATGTACTACCCGGAAGCAGCAGATTTAAAATTTTAAATTGGTCATGTGACAATCAATCTACTAATCTACTTCATAGTGCATTAAATGGAGTTTAACCCTTTACCCAACGTAACAGCTAAAACCGGCCAGCGCTATTTACAAAAATCACCAATTAATTTTCATTATTTTTTCATTTTTTGTCTCAAAAACATAGGTTATGACCCCTCTTTGGAACGAGCTCGTCAAGCTCATTCCAATGAGGAGTCAAAACTTATGTTTTTGAGTCAAAAAATAAAAAAAAATAGTTATTCAAGAATTTTGTTTGCAAGTGTCGCCTGTTTTTCATGTTAGGTAAAGGGTTAACAGCAAACATTTTTATGTTTTTTTCTGACTTCATCATGCCTACTGACTTCTCCCTAAAGTCTCTGAAGGGAGAAGTCACTTCTCCCTAAAATCAGCTGCCAGACTGACCCCTGCTCTCAAATTTATAATTTAGTCTGTTTAACATATCTATAGGAAAGAATTTTTTTTCACAATGATGGAAATCTGACTGAGGCAATTTTTTGCTGCGTCTACTGCTTATTCAGTTTTAATTCCATGTAATTTTCTTGCACACCTACTTTCAGCCAATTTTGACATGGCCGACATCTGGGATGACTCGCAACAGCTTCCTTCGTGAAGGGTAAAATAACATAATTAACTTCTATGGACTCGTGTCGCTTAGTTTATCTCGCAAAGGGGTGAATATGTCATATTCTGGGTGTCACATTTCTCCCTTATTGACTCGTCCATGGGACAAGTCAATTAGGGAGAAAATGTGACAAGGAGAACACAACGTAGACTAGAGGAACATAAAAAGTTTTCTGTGCATACATTATCTATTCTATTGCCTTTACAGAAAAAAAAATTGAAACGTATGGAAAGTAGGATGAGAATCATAGCCAAAGACATTCTTAAAAAGAAGAACCCAAGTGGATATGATGATGATGATGTTGAAATCATGACAGAAGTACCTGACAGTGTTGAAGATGACATGATAGAAAATATGAATATTCTTACCTTTAACAAAAAGTAAGAAGATTTTTTTTGTTTTTATCTCAACGTCATTTTCTTTATTAGCTCACCTGACTGAAAGTCAGGGTGAGCTTTTCTTATCACTCCTCGTCCGCCGTCGCCTGTCGTCCGTCGTCCTGCGTAAAGGTGGTGTTTGAGCCTCTTTCTCCTAAACCACTGGCCACATTTTAATTAAATTTCATGTAAGTAGTGGTTATATAGGGACATTTTGATTTTTATCCAAAATAGGTTTGGGCTCATATTGAGCAGATGTGTGGGGAAAATATGGCCAAATTTTTTGAAAATCTTCTTCTAATGAACCACCAGTAGCAGAGACTTGATATGTGGTACACAGAGTCCTTTTGAGGTTTAGAATCAATTTTGTTCAAGAGAAGTTTGTCGGGCATTATTTGCCTTCATTATGGGAGGGGCAAAAATTTTGGCCACGCCTAAAATTTCTATTTTCAGAACCGTGCAGTCGATTTGCACCAAATTTGACATGAGATGATAATGGGTCATAAGTAGTTGATTGATGCAAAAAAAATTTTTCTCTTTGCCCTGTGGGAACCTCGGGAGCTAAAAATAGGAAAAACCTTAAAACTGCCATATTTCAAAAACTACACGGCACAGAGAATTCTTATTTTGTATAAAGCTTACTTTTATCCCGTAGAATAGAATGGTTTAAAAAAATCCCTATCGGTTTGATCACAAGGTACTTTTTTCAGGACTTTGAAAAAGTGTTGAGTCAGCACTTTTTAACACTGTAGGCAATGGGAAAAAGATTAAAAAATCTTCTTCTCCAGATCCAGCAGGCAGAATCTTTTGATATTTGGTATGCAACATTGTAGGGTGGATCTGATTCAAGTTTGTTCAAATCGGCCCCCTGGGTTCATATTTGGGCTCAGTATAGGAGCCCGATTTCGAACTTAGTGCATTTCAGGCAAATTTCTTAAAAAATCTTCTTCTCCAGATCCAGGAGGCAGAATCTTTTGATATTTGGTATGCAACATTGTGGGGTGGATCTGATTGAAGTTTGTTCAAATCGGCTCCCTGGATTTATATTTGGGCTCACTATAGAAGCCCAAATTCAAACTTAGTGCATTTCAGGCAAATTTCTTCAAAAATCTTCTTCTCCAGATCCAGCAGGCAGACTCTTTTGATATTTGGTATGCAACATGGTGGGGTGGATCTGATTCAAGTCTGTTCAAATCGGCCCCCTGGATTAATATTTAGGCTCACTGTAGAAGCCTGAATTCAAACTTAGTGCATTTCAGGCAAATTTCTTAAAAAATCTTCTTCTCCAGATTCTGCAGGCAGAATCTTTTGATATTTGGTATGCAACATTGTGGGGTGGATCTGATTCAAGTCTGTTCAAATCGGCCCCCTGGGTTCATATTTGGGCTCAGTATAGGAGCCCGATTTCGAACTTAGTGCATTTCAGGCAAATTTCTTAAAAAATCTTCTTCTCCAGATCCAGCAGGCAGAATCTTTTGATATTTGGTATGCAACATTGTGAGGTGGATTTGATTCAAGTTTGTTCAAATCGGCCCCCCTGGGTTTATATTTGGGCTCAGTATAGAAGCTCGAATTCGAACTTAGTGCATTTCAGGCAAATTTCTTAAAAAATCTTCTTCTCCAGATCCAGCGGGCAGAATCTTTTGATATTTGGCATGCAACATTGTGGGGTGGATCTGATTCAAGTTTGATCAAATCGGCCCCCTGGGTTCATATTTGGGCTCAGTATAGGAGCCCGATTTCGAACTTAGTGCATTTCAGGCAAATTTCTTAAAAAATCTTCTTCTCCAGATCAAGCAGGCAGAATCTTTTGATATTTGGTTTGCAACATTGTGGGGTGGATCTGATTGAAGTTTGTTCAAATCAGCTCCCTGGATTCATATTTGGGCTCACTATAGAAGCCCGAATTCCAACTTAGTGCATTTCAGGCAAATTTCTTAAAAAATCTTCTTCTCCAGATCCAGCAGGCAGAATCTTTTGATATTTGGTATGCAACATTGTAGGATGGATCTGGATTCTTATTGGGGCTCACTATAGAAGCCCGAATTTGAACTTAGTGCATTTCAGGAAAATTTCGTAAAAAATCTTCTCCAGATCCAGCAGGCAGAATCTTTTGATATTTGGCATGCAACATTGTGGGGTGGATCTGATTCAAGTTTGTTCAAATCGGCCCCCTGGGTTTATATTTGGGCTCAGTATAGAAGCTCGAATTCGAACTTAATGCATTTCAGGCAAATTTCTTCAAAAATCTTCTTCTCCAGATCCAGCAGGCAGAATCTTTTGATATTGGGTATGCAACATTGTGAGGTGGATTTGATTCAAGTTTGTTCAAATCGACCCCCCTGGGTTTATATTTGGGCTCAGTATAGAAGCTCGAATTCGAACTTAGTGCATTTCAGGCAAATTTCCTCAAAAATCTTCTTCTCGAGATCCAGCAGGCAGAATCTTTTGATGTTTGGTATGCAACATTGTGGGGTGGATCTGATTCAAGTTTGTTCAAATCGGCCCCCTGGGTTTATATTTGGGCTCAGTATAGAAGCTCGAATTCGAACTTAATGCATTTCAGGCAAATTTCTTAAAAAAATCTTCTTCTCCAGATTCAGCAGGCAGATCTTTTGATATTTGGTATGCAACATTGTGGGGTGGATCTGATTCAAGTTTGTTCAAATCGGCTCCCTAGATTCATATTTGGGCTCAGTATAGAAGCTCAAATTCGAACTTAGTGCATTTCAGGCAAATTTCTTTGAAAATCTTCTCAAGATCCAGCAGGCAGAATCTTTTGATATTGGGTATGCACCATGCTTAGGGGGGTGAGATTCAAGTTTGTTCAAGCCAAGTCCCTGGGTTCATATTTAGTCTCACTGTGATAGCCCAAATTATAACTTAGTTCAAAATGAGGAATTTTCTTTAAAAATCTTCTTCAGATCCAGCAGTCGGAATGTTTTGATATTTGGTGTGCAGCATCCTTAGGGGGATGAGATTTAAGTTTGTTAAAGCCAAGTCCCTGGGTTCATATATGGGCTCTGTGTGGGAGCCCAAATTATAACTTAGTTCAATATGAGGAATATTCTTTAAAAATCTTCTTTTTTTTAGATCCACTGGTCAGAATCTTTGGATATTTGGTATAAGCTTTTCTTAGGAGGAGCAGATGCAACTTGTTGAAATCAATTCTCTGGGTTGATATTTAGGCTACCATGTCAGGTGAGTGCCCTCAGGCCCCTTGGGGCCTATTGTTTCAAAAGTGTTGGAAAATTAATGAAGTCATTGTCTCCAGCTTTTAGAAAAAAAGGTTGCAAAAAAATTCTTGAAGATGAAAGAAAAACTTAAGTTCTGGAAAAAAGAAAGCCTTGCTTGCACAAGCTGTACAGGATGGTGTGCTTGAACTACTGTAGGTGTAAATTTTTGTAATGGAACTCCCACTGAAAACGTTTTAACCAAAGTGGAAGCTTTTCTCAGGTTGTAACGTAGGTGAGCATGGTATAAAATAGGGCGTCTGGCTGCAGGCAATGATTTAAGAGTTTTCAGGACCATTTCTTGACATTTTTTTAGCATTTTTCAAGCAAGCCAGAAAATAAGCAGACTGTCATCTGCAAAATGAAGTCCCCAGAGGTGAATTTAGTGATGCTACCCTGCTATGCGGGGTAGCATCATAAAATTTACCCTCTGTGAACCTCAATCTGAATCAGGGTCACTAAATAAAAAGAGGTATGCAGAGGATAAATTGGCCCACTGTATGGGTAAGCACCATCATATTCACCCTCTGGGGACCTCATTTTGCAAATGTCTGACTGCTTATTTTCAGCCCTATTTTCAAGGCCCTACAATAGCCAAATTCAAGGATATTTTTATACTGTACCAATGACCCAGACTTAGCTGGTGCTAACTCTAACAAAACCAGGGCCAAACACAAATTTTGCCCCCCAATCCCCAAAATTTGCATCCAAAACAAAAAGAAATCATGTCCTAAAGGACCTCCATACTACGCCTCTACTGCGCATGCGCAGTGACGCAGACGTCCCGAAATTGGCGCCAATTATCATTCTCTGTTTGGCCCTTCATCAGTCAACATCTCACTGATCTTTGTGCTTGTAAATCTCAGTTTAAAGGATGCCAGACACGTAATTTTTGGAGAAAATGTGATTCTAAGGAGGATAGAAGGAGGAGAGGAAAAAGAAGTGACAAAAAATAATCAGGGCTGTACTTAAAATTTTTTGATGAAATTATGTTAAGTTGCCTATTTTCGAGGCATGGACCTCTTGTTGTCATTCTTGCTAATTGTTGCACTGCTTATTCAGTGTTTCCTCTCCCCTAGCCTTCTAAAGTCCCCCCTTGCAATTCTCCCATGCTTTTGGCATATTTTTGAGAAATTTCATTTCTAAAATTTCCTGGGAGAGTTGCTTGGTTATAGAATGTTTTCTGTTATTTTCCCCACAGTTACGTTTTCACCCATGGGTGTATAACGTTTGTGTTCTGCATCTTCCATCTGATGTTCTACAGATTCTCCCCTGGGAGTCTCTGTTTTGCATCAGATAGAGTGTAATTGATGACTGATTCCGGGCCAGTTTTTTCAGTGCCTGGAGTCATGTTTTCTGGTGTTTTTACACTGTTTGTTTTCATTGGCAACAGCCTTTTTTGAGGGGGGCTGTTTGCCTTTGCTGTAGTTTATCTCACTATAAGATACATTTATATTATTCGAAAGTGTCTCATTAATTATTTAATATAAATTTAAAATTTTTGACCACACTTTGCCATCGGATCCATCGGGGCTCAACGTTACTTTTCAGCAACTTGGGCTTCGCTGAAAAAATATTTTTTCAAAATTATTTTGTTTTGCAATTGTTTTTTCATTTATTAATGGATCATGTTATTATGTATCTTTGTGTCAGGGGTTTTTGCGAGTAACTAGGACTTATTGTTGTTCTTTCACAATGAAGGGACGTTGTTCAAATTGTAATAGGAAGAAATCTTCCTCTGACTTTCATGATCATTGTATTAATTGTAGTCAGTGTTCTCGCATTAATCCCTGTCCTATATGTGAACATTGGGATGAGAAACATTGGAAACGTGTGTCACGATATGTTGTTTCTGGAGAAAGAGCGATGCCGGCTCTTTCTCCGCAAGGTCACTCTACTCTCTCAGTTTCTATTTCAGAGGAACCAGAACAGGGTGATGTTTCCATGTTATCTTCTTCAAGTGTGCGTCCGTCGTCACAAACGAATTCAGAGCTAGCGGCAAAAGTGCTCATGGAGATTAGACAAATGTCGTCCGCTAGCTCGCCAGGTGTAGCGTCCATTCACCGAATGGTTCGGCAGCCGGGTTCGTCCGATGCGGTCCAAGAGGAAATTTTGGGTGATGCGAGCACTATAAACATAATAGATGCACACCCAGTGACGGCGGATAGTAAGCGAGAACGGAGGAAGCCTTTGAGTCCGGTTCCTAGCTTGTCCAGGTCCAGCCGGGCCGCGAGCGAGAGAGGCCCCTCTCTCGTACAACAACATCTGGGACCAGATGTTGTGGTACAAAATGTGTCTTTAGTGGAGCATACGTCCGTCGTTTGGGACGCTCCGTTGTATAAGCAGTCCGCAGAGACTGTTAAGGCTTCCTCTTCTCGTCAGCGCACACGACCGCACCTTGGCTGCGTGACCGCCGATATATTACCAGCTTCGCCGATCAAGGATTCTTCGGCGACCAGGTCACACCATCTGGCAGCCAGGGATTCGAGACCGATGGACTCCGGACGTTCGCATAGGAAAAGTATGCGGGAGCCATCTGATGCGGAGCTGCCCTCGACGAAGCAGCGAAAGACTGCGCCTCTGCAGGTCTCGACGCCGGACATTCTTGTGCAGATAGCACAGCTTATCGCAGCATCCCAGCAGCCGACAGAAACGGTGTCGGATCGAGAATTATCCGACGGCGCTGGGTCGGTACGCTCCGCCGAAGCATCGGGGGCGGACGACCGGGAACATCATGAGGTCCGACCGGATGGTGAAAGGGATACGGATGACTTGGAGCTATCCCTTTCGGAACAACATAAAGCTGCCGTGGACTTCATCCGGCACTTTCTCCCTCAAGTTGTTCCGTCGGGCCAGACTGCTGCGCTTCCGGACAAGAGAATTATAGCGTCATTGGACTCTGAATTTTTTGAGCGGTTCAGGGACATCACTCCCGAGTTTCCGTCGCAGTCCAATAATGTTGCAAGAACATTTGAATTATTGAACGACGCTATATTTAAACTTGCTTCCAGGACGGGGAAAGCAGGTTTCTTGTCCGCTAATACTCTCAACCTGCCTTTCATTAATGCAAGGAATAAATTCGATACGGCAGGACAGGGTATACCGAGAGTTCCTCTGCGTATGGACGACGAGGCGGAAGACTTAGAGCTATCATTACCGTCGTCAGCTTCTATTCCAACCGCGGTGTTGGAAACAGCTATTGCGTCTAACAGAGCCAATTTAGATGCCTTATCTTACGCAGATCACCTTACTAAGGCGTTATCACTGCGCCTTCAGGGGAAAGAGTTTCAGGATATACAATCCTCTTTAAGACTTCTTTCAAGGGCAGTAGCTTATTCCACGTGTAACTCCGCCCTTTCAGTGGCAAATCTGGAGTTGGTTAGACGTGACGCAGCCCTAGCTACATCCACACTAGTGGATTCTAAGGTGAAGAACTCTCTTAGAGTCGCTTCGGTCTCAGGAGAACTTCTCTTTGACGGCAAGCTTTCCGCTATTTATGATAAAATTACAAAGAAAGCTAAGCATTCTCTGTTGTTCAAATCTGCTCCTAAGAAGTCAGATACAGCAGACACGAATAAGGCAGGCACTTCTGGGTCTAATGCGCCCAAGAGAGGTTCCTATAGAGGTTCCGGTGCGTCCTCTTGGTCTTATTCGAGAGACCGTCAGGATAGCGACTCTCGTTCGGGACGTCCTTCAGGCCGGGACAATCGGTCGGACGCCCCGAGGTCGACGGGGCGAGGTGCAGGTCGTGGAAGACGTGGTTTCTCCTACCGCAGTCCTCGCAGGTCCAGGAGGTGATGGCTTAAACCTCTATCGCGTTCCGGTTGGCGGAAGGTTGTCGAGCTTTTCACAAGAATGGGCGTCGATTACGGACGACCCTTGGGTGAGAGGAGTGACTTCGGAAGGTCTAAAGATATCCTTCAAACGAAAGCCTCCATTAACTCGAAGTCCAAAGTGGACTCATCTTCCGTCAAATCCGCAGAAAAGAGACGCTCTGTTATCAGAGGTGCAGTCTCTTTTAATGAAGAACGCGGTAGAGGTCGTAGAAAACCAGGAATCTCCGGGATTCTACAGCCATCTGTTTCTGGTTCCGAAACCAGACGGCTCGTTCCGTCCAGTCATAGATTTGAGCTGGATAAACAAGCTGATCGTCGCTCCGAAGTTTTATATGGAGACGATTCGATCGGTCAGAGTGAGTATTCGGGTGAACGATTATGCAATGAGCATAGATCTCAAAGATGCGTACTTTCACGTCATGGTACATCCGACATTCCGAAAGCATCTACGCTTCGCAGTCCTAGGAGTGGTGTATCAATTCCGGGCGATGTGCTTCGGATTGAATCTAGCACCCTGGGCTTTCACTCGGGTAATGAACTCGGTAATGATCTACTTCCGAGCTCATTCGTCTGCGGTAACGCCGGCCTACCTGGACGACATTCTTCAGAGGTACGGCAACGAGTTAACGCTTCAGAACGATGTTCAGAATCTTCTTCTATTGCTCCGACGTCTCGGTTTTATAGTAAACGAGGAGAAGTCGGATCTGGTGCCGTCCAAGTCATTCACTCATCTGGGAATGAGCTTCGAGACGCACAACAATCTCGTTCGTCTGCCGTTAACCAGAGCGAAATTAGTCAGTTGTTACACTCGCTATTGTCTGCACGCAAACAAAGTTACGGCGAGAGAATTTATGAGACTGATAGGTCTGTGCGGAGCCGCCGCGGATCTCATTCCGATGGGGCGGTTACGCACACGTCCTCTTCCAATTTTCCTGACTCAGAATTGGAGTGTGAAAATTCATTCGCTCGATGTAGACGTTCTCTTGTCAGATCAAGTGAAACAAGAGATTCAGACTTGGGCAAACATTCAGTGGTTAACTCAAGGAGTTCCGCTGCAGTTGCCGGATCCGAGTTTTACCGTTATGACGGATGCCAGTCAAACAGGTTGGGGTGCATCATTAATCCCAACGGATTCGAGATGCCAGGGTCTTTGGGATCCGCAATTCCTGTGCAAGCACATAAACATCAAGGAAATGATGTCAATTTGGCTTGCGTTACGTCACTGGATGGACATTATTCACGATGCTCATGTCCAAATCCTATCCGACAATACGACAGTAGTGGCGTATATACGGAATCAGGGAGGCACTCATTCAGTTCCGTTGTTCAATCTAACGGAAAGAATCCTTCTGTTTGCGCTAGAACATCACGTTCTTCTTTCGGTCCGTCACATACCGGGTCGTCTGAATGTGCTAGCAGACTCCCTTTCATGAAAGGGTCGCTTGTTGCCGTCGGAGTGGACTCTCAACAAACAAGTATTCAATCAGATTTGCTACCAATGGGAACGGCCAATGATAGACTTATTTGCGACACATCTCAACAATCAGTTGCAGACGTATGTGTCTCCGTGTCCGGATCCAAGAGCATTTGCAGTAGACGCTCTGTCGATCCCTTGGGACGGAATGATAGGATATGCGTATCCTCCAGCGCCGTTAATTCAACAAGTATTGCTAAAGATAAAACAATCTCAGTGCAAGATTCTGTTGGTAGCATCTCTGTCGCCACAGAGACTGTGGATAAATCTACTCAGGTGTCTGTTGTGGGACCTACCACGGAAGCTTCCTCCACGGGAGGATCTTCTTTCGCAGGGGAAATCGCGCCAACTCCATCACAACCCGCAAGGTCTCAACCTTCACGTTTTTCCGTTGTGCGGTCCTTCTTGCATGGCAAGCACTTTACAGGACGAGCAGTGGACGCGATTTCTAACTGTAGGAGGACCTCCTCTTCGCTAAACTATGCGGCTAAGTGGAAGGTTTTTCGTCGTTGGTGTAGAAATCATTCTGTAGATATATTCGATCCCTCTATACCAGACATTGCAAACTTTCTAGTATACTTGTTTGACGAAATCAAACTGCAGCCTGTTACTATAAAGGGTTATAGATCTATGTTATCTGATACCTATGCACATCATGATAGTTTACAAATTGGATCTAATGTCTCTTTATCGAAGTTGGTTAGAAACTTTTCGATAAATAGACCCAGAACTCTTAGATTAATTCCTAGGTGGAATTTAGCTTGGGTTCTTCTTAAATTGAAGGAAAAGCCATTTGAACCTCTTGGGACAGTAGATTTCAAATTCTTATCTTATAAGACAGCTTTTCTCTTAGCTTTCTCTTCTGCTAGAAGAGTCAGTGAGCTTCATGCACTATCGGTGGATGATTCTCATTATCGTAGTGTTGGGAACACTATCACCTTCACTACTAATGTGGGTTTTTTAGCTAAGAATCAGGCTCCTAATAAATATCCGGAACCTATTGTTATTAAGGCTCTTCCGTCGTCAGACGGGCGTAGGCCTTTACTCTGTCCTGTTAGAGCATTACCTATCTATAAACAGAGATCTCAGTTTATCAGAAAGGGACGGAAACGTTTCTTTCTGTCTTTGATGCCTAATAGAAAGGATATTTCAGTCCATTCTATTGCTAGATGGATTCAGTTAACTATCCGTACTGCTTATGAAAATTTATCTTCTTCTCAGCAGTCTGTGCTTAAGATTTCTGCTCATGAAGTAAGAGCTCTTTCTACTTCCTGGGCTTATGCTAATAGTGTTGCTATTACAGATTTAATGAAGGCTGCTTATTGGTCTCAGCCATCCACATTTACGAATTTTTATCTCAGAAATATTGAGTCCATTTCTGGAGACCTGCATTGTTTAGGTCCGTTATCTGTTGCTCAGAATGTCGTCCACTAAACAGTTGCAACTATAGTTATGCAGGCTTTCTGTTCTGGCAGTGACTCCGTCCGGCTGCCCTCTTCGCTCTGGGCTATTTGACCCAGGGCAAGGGGAAGGGGGGGGGGGGGGGTGTTCCCTTAGGTCACCTGCTTTATAGTGAAAAGCAAGGGAATGCCTCCTCCAAGTCAGTATTTCTGAGTCGCTTCCGGGATGGTTTTAAAGTGTAATATTAATGTTTAAATTCATTCATGTCTTATTTTTAAAGTGTAGCTCGGTGTGAAGCATTTGTATATGTCAAGTGTCAAACGGGCTTTAATATACAATACTCGGACACTTTTAAATGACTATAAAGAGTCTCAATTCTCTGGACTACTTTATTTATTGGCTTGCTTTAAAAATAATTAGTATAAGGGTTATACTGGATGTTAATAGAGAACATGAATGTTATTGTGCTCAATTATTAAGGGTAGTGTATCTTTCTAATTTAATATTAAATAAGAAAGATACATGTAAAGCCTAATACTCCTTTTCTCCTTAAGGGGTTACCTCTTTACTATATAGTTGAGCTTATTGGATTTTCCTCTATGTCCTAGGCCCTCCAGCCTGTTTACTATTCAGCTAAGTCTGGGTCATTGGTACAGTATAAAAATGTTAAAAAATTTATAGTAATTTATATATTTTTTATACTTACCAATGACCCAGACGGGGATGGCCCTCCCTGGAGTTGGGAACTCTTGCCTCCCCGCTGAGTACATAGCGCTGACCAGGCACTGCCAGTAAGAATGATAATTGGCGCCAATTTCGGGACGTCTGCGTCACTGCGCATGCGCAGTAGAGGCGTAGTATGGAGGTCCTTTAGGACATGATTTCTTTTTGTTTTGGATGCAAATTTTGGGGATTGGGGGGCAAAATTTGTGTTTGGCCCTGGTTTTGTTAGAGTTAGCACCAGCTAAGTCTGGGTCATTGGTAAGTATAAAAAATATATAAATTACTATAAATTTTTTTAACTTTCAAGACACCTGCCTTCATCAATCTGACCTATAGCCCCCTCCCACTTCTGTATAAGGGCATTGGGAAGAGGGGTTAATGGCTGAAGAGTCCTAGTTCAGACTACAACTTCATGATCCATATACATCAAACTGAATTCTCAGTACTTTTATCTGCTAAAGGATTTGATTGGTTCCATTTATGAGCTGTGTGATGTCGACGTGAGGGAAGAAAATAATATTTCCGTCAGTTGATGTTATATGTTTGTTCATCACAGTCAATGTATTTTTTTTTGAAAAACATGGTTCCTACTCCGTTGAAAAGTCCTTGAATTTTGACCCCTTCCTTGAAAAGTGCTTGAAATTGTTTCTAGCCTTGAAAAGTACTTGATTTTCCATTACTCCCCTTGAAAAATACTTAAATTCAGTTCACCTGAAACCTCAGAGAAAATAAGTCTTAGGATAACCCTCCCCACATGCCTGCGATGTCACAAAATCAGCCAGGAACCACATTTATTTGATCTCTATATTGTCCCTTGAGTGCAACAAGGCATCATCTGCAATGCTTTAGTGTTGCAGATGCTCCTTGGTGAACTCAAGGAATGATATGTATCTTGCTAGTTGGGTTTTCCAGGGATCAGGTCCTTGAAACTGTCAGAAACCAGGCTTCGTCGCTGCTGGAAAAAATAGACTCAGGCCGCATATTCAGCCAAAACTCAAGGAGTGTTGCCTGAATCAGTGCGTGAACATATGTCTCACCGTGACGAACTCCGTTGGGGTAGTTCTTATCCTGAAGGGGGTAAATGACATTTCGTCGAAAATCCTAAATCAACAGGGGTTCACTGAAAACAACAATTTTAATACATGTACATATAAATAAATATGGTAATTTATGACTTACATGGAATCCAATGAATATGATAAACAAATCGACAATCACCCCCTACCCACACAGTTTTTGAGTCCCACATACTCTGCTGTCACTAGTTTTTCCTCCTTCTCACTTGTGTTTGTTCTTTGGTCACCTCTTCACTTCACCCTTCCACAGCCGTCGCACGGCCACTAATGTATTGTTACTTTAGCCGAACACCTTTGCTCTAACAAGTGACAAAATGTCACTCTTCCATTGCCGTGGCACAGCCACTAACATTTTGTCACTTCACTATATCGCATTCCCACCAACAAGTGATGGAATGTCACTCTACCACTGCCGTCACATGGCCACTAGCTTATTGTCACATTACTTGCCGCTTTTCACTCAAGCAGTCGCCACCAATGGGGTTAAACGCTCCCCTTCATTTATCTCAGAATAATGTTCATACAGGCAAGCCTACTCTGCATACATATTTCTTGCCTTCTACAAATAGGCATGCCATCTTCCTAAATACTAAAAGCTCCCTGAGCTCGCACTTTTTATTTCTGATCCTGCACTCAGATATGGCCACCGACTTGGCCTGTGACTGCCCCTATTCTAAATATGAGCTCTGTGGCTCCCCTACATTACAACATGCCTATACTTTCGTACCGATGTGGCACCTCCTCTAACCTACAGCATGGAACATCCCCATTTCCTCACCGAGACCCACAGTCTTACACACCTTCAGATTGGAATGAATTTTATTAGAAACCCCCCCAATTTTTATTTCAATAGCCAGAACTTTAATTTTCAGTTTAATTGCTTCTCTTGAACTTGGCCGCTTAGATCTATCTTAAGTTAATACTCACTTTTAAGTTCCTTTGAAAGTATTGCATTTCAGCATATCCTGACATTTGTGACAGACCAGATGCATAATAATGGGTGTGTGTCCAGAACATGTGCTGTGTACTGTTTCTATAACAATTACCTATTAACTGGCAATAATTACATAGATAATGACTGCAGGAGAACACTGATCCCTCTTACTTCTTCAATCAGTTATCTTACTTCTTCAATCAGTTATCAGATAGCTCATGTGGTGTTCAACAAATGCATAATAATGGACATTAAATTTCATGCTTAATTAGCAGTGCTTGAATTATTGCTGGTCTGTTTAAGTGACAAATTGGTTTTTGGGGTCTGTCATATACCTATCTTTATGCTCTACATTTATCCCAAGTGAGAAAGATTATCGAAAATATAAACACTTTTAAACAACAAAATTGAAAATCCAAGCTATCACCTTGACAGAGCCTTAAATTCTTTGTGTTACTCTCGTGTTGTAATTATAAGTTCATATCAAAATTATAACAGTACTTGAGAATCATGGTCATAGTCCTTGAAAGGTGTTTAAGTAGTGCTTAAATTTGATTTTCTGATATTATTGAGAACCCTGAGGATTAATAAACAAATAAAGTATTAATGTATTTGAATACTTTTAATCATTTCCACAATCTGGATGCTTTGAATTCAGAAGCATTAATTTAATCATTCACTTACAATCAACTGGTTGAGGGCTAGATTATATTTGGTGGTCTGAATTTATTATTCAAAATTTCTTCTATTAAAAAAATTTATATAACCAAAATATTATTTGCAATTTGACTGAATATGAAACATGATCAAAGAAAATGTTGGCTTTTGCTTTGGTACCCTTATTTTTAGCTTAACTTGACAAAGTCAAGATAAGCTATTGCCATCACACTGGCAGAAGTCTGTGAGTCTGTTCACATTTTCCTTTAGCACAGGCTACACCCCGTAGTTATTGTCTGATCATCACGAAACTTCATATGCAGGTTTGAGGTCATGTCTAGATGAAAACGTTCCCTTTTGGTTGCTATCAGTCAACCGTGATAGCTGCCAGAGCCTAAAACCCAAAAACCTTTAGCACAGTCTACAGGTCATATTTATGAAGGGATTTCATGGTAACATGGTAGAATGCCTCTGTATAATATCTAGATGAGAACGTCCCCTTTTGGTCATGATCTGTCAACCGTGATGGCTGCCCAAGCCCAAAAACGTTTAGCACAGTCTACAGGTCATATTTAATATGTAGGGATTTCATTGTAACTTGGTAGGATGACTCTGTATTATGTCTAGATGAGAACTTCCCCATTTGGTTGTGATCTGTCAACTGTGACGCTGTATTATGTCTAGATGAGAACTTCCCCATTTGGTTGGTTGTGATCTGTCAACTGTGACGACTGCTCGAGTCCAAAACCCAAAAGCCTTTAGCACAGTCTACAGGTTGTATTTATGGAAGGATTTCACTGTAACTTGGTAGAATGACTCCATATATTGTCTTGATGAGAACATTCCCTTTTGGTCGCGATTGGTCAACTGTGTTAGCTACAGGGGTCGAAGCCCAAAAACCTTCAGCACAGTCTACATGTCGTATTTATGAAGGGATTTCATTGTATCTTGGTAGGATGACTCCAGATAATGTCTAGATAAGAATGTCCTCTTTTGGTCGTGATCATTCAGCCAAGATTGCTGCCCAAGCCCAAAACTCCAAAACCTTTAGCACAGACTACAGGTCGTATTTATGAAGGGATTTCATTGTAACTTGGTAGGATGACTCCAGATAATGTCTAGATGGGAATGTCCCCCTTTGGTCGTGATCATTCAGCCAAGATTGCTGCCCAAGCCCAAAACCCCAAAACCTTTAGCACAGACTACAGGTCGTATTTATGAATGGATTTCATTGTAACTTGGTAGGATGACTCAGTATAATGTTTAGAAGAGGACGTCCCCCTTTTGGTCATGATCTGTCAACCCTGATGGTTGCCCAAGCCCAAAACCCCAAAACCTTTAGCACAGCCTACAGGTCATATTTAATATGGAGGGATTTCATTGTAACTTGGTAGGATGACTCTGTATGATGTTTAGATGAGAACTTCCTCATTTGGTTGTGATTTGTCAACCGTGATGACTGCCTGGGCCCAAAACCCGAAAACCCTTAGCACAGTATACAGACTGTATTTATGGAGTGATATCATTGTAACTTGGTAGGATGACTCCATATAATGTTTAGATGAGAACGGCCCCTTTTGGTCGTGATCATTCAACTGTGATGGCTGCCCAAGCCCAAAACCCCAAAACCTTTAGCACAGACTACTGGTCATATTTATGAAGGGATTTCATTGTAATTTGGTAGGATGACTCAGTATAATGTCTAGATGAGGATGTCCCCTTTTAGTTGCAATCAACTGTGAAGGCTACACAGGCCCGAAGCCTGAAAACCTTTAGCACAGTCGACAGGCTGTATTTATGGAGAGATTTCACTGTAACTTGATAGCATGACTCGTTGTGGAATAATTTCACTGTAACTTGGTAACTTTGGTTGACAAACATTAACTGTGAGGGCCATGTACATTAACTGTGATGGCCACATTAACCCACCCCACAATTCTTTAGTACATTCTACACCTCAAATTATTTTTATTGAAAACATAGCATACAAGGAACAGAAATTAACATATTCCCGATTATCACAATTCGTGTCTTATTTCATAATCCTTTCATAAACATTAAACATTATCCTTATCAGCAAACACAACTCACAGTCAAGTTAAGCCACAGTGTCATTGACACTTTCATTTTGAAAGCCCTGATATTGGCTTCTAGCACTCAACCAGTTAAGTGACCTGTCGCATGTGACAAGTATATTTTATTTTCACCTGTCACTGTTCAACGGTGCACTTGCCTGTCAATGGTGCACTGGTCGTCAATTGCAGCTACCTCTGCTTGTGCAGTGTTAGTAAGTTGGAGAGTTTGACAGTTGCTTACCACTGTTTGGTGGTTCTGTCCAGCTACTCTGGCTTCCCAATGCAGATATATTCCTCCAAAATTGCTCAGAGAGTGGAAGTTGCATATTACCGATGTGTGTTGTCTGCTGGTTGCTGACAGTTGTCCTGTACTGATTATCGATTCTGGTTATTGGCTTATTACTAATTTTTGTGTCTGCTGCCTACAGAACTAATGATATTAAATTGTTTTCTTTATTTCAAAAGTGTTGGAAAATTAATGACGTCGATGCCTCCAGCTGTAAGGGAAAAGGTTGTAAACAAATTCATGAGTCTGAAAGAAGAACTTAAGGTCTGGGGAAAAGAAACCCTTGCACAAGCTGCGCAGAATGGTGTGCTTGAAGAACTGGATGAAGACGAGCTTGAAGAAATTCCAGAAAGCACTGTGTGTACCTTTCTAAACTAATCTCTCTCTTTATTTGCAGGCGAGAACAAATTAAAATTTAACCCTTTACCTAACTAATGGGAGTGCGGTGGCATTGTGGTAACCTGTTTTCATGTTTTCATCAGATCACCGAAGTTAACCCTTTACCCAATGTAACGGCCAAAACCGGCCAGCGCTATTCTAAAAAATCGTCAATTAATTTTCAAAATATTTTAATTTTTTGTCTCAAAAACATAGGTTATGACCCCTCGTTGGAACGAGCTCGTTGAGCTTGTTCCAACGAGGGGTCATAACCTATATTTTTGAGACAAAAAATGAAAAAAATTAGTAATTCAAGAATTTTGTTTGCAAGTGTCGTCTGCTTTTCATGTTAGGTAAAGGGTTATGCAACATCGAGTCTGGTTAGTCCATGGATGGGTGACTGTCTGAGCGCTGTGTCCTTGGGCAAGGCACTTAACCCTGATTGGCCCCATCGGGGCATGATGAAGCCATGTACTTAAAGGCATACTGCACATTGATGGTGCACATATCTTCAACCATTCTAACCCTGCCTGTGCTGCAGTGCAGAGGTACGATGTTTGGAAGCTGGCAGCTGCTCGTCGTTGCTCAGTGTTCTCTCCGGGTACTCCAGCTTCTTCCACCCATAAAAACTGTCACCGACGCGATATGACCCTGGCTGTTAAATTGTCGTTAAACCTTAAGAAATAAATAAATAAATATCTTAAAAAAAACAATCTCAGAATTTGCTGTTTTGATTATTTATTATGCCCCTGCCATAACATGGCCTGGGGGAAAAGAGTATTAGAAGCACATTTTTCTGGAATGACAGAATGATGGAATGCACAAGCAGAGGTAGCGGCATTTTGAATCCCTAGCGATAGCTACAACTCATCCTCTGAGTTCCAATGTGTTCTATGTGCCAGTAGGCACATAGAACACTTTGGAACTCAGGGGATGAGATAGTAACACAGATTTCCCTTGCAGATTTGATTGGCTATAGAATGAGTTCTTTTCGTTGATAGTTGTCAAATGAATTGCTGTGTGTCCTAATAATTGTTTTTATGGACAGGAAGACATGTAATGTCACTAGATGCATAAGGAAAGATGTTTAAAAAGACTCGTATGTGGCTTATGTGGCTAGATTCAACATGTGGTGTATCTAGCATATTTCTCAATATATTGTATCAGGTTATGCCGAATACACAGCACTTGGGGTATAATGCACAGAATTGAGTAGCTTACTTTACAAGTTTCTAGTTTCGCATTAAGCTGGCATATGCTATGTTGTAATAAATTTACAATGTTGTCCATTCTAAACCTTGGCCTGGTCCTTAAAAAATTATTCAAATGACTGATCTTGTTCGAAGATGAACCAGTCTTGTTCAAACTGCATACAAAAATTGCTTATTTCTTAACTTGTAGAGTGCAGGAAGCCCAAATGTAGGCTTTAATCTGAAGTGCAGGTAACCCAACTAATAGACTTCATATTCAGTTACTGTATTTCATACCGTCTTTGAAGTCAAATTATTTAGACTTTAAAGATTTGCTTTGTTAAAATTTGTGCCCATGAATTGTAACAAGGCAAAGATAGGTCGAAAGCTTTTGATTACCAAAAATAATTTAGCACCCTATCAGTTAAGGGTGTGACTATGCCCAGTTCATACAAAAATGATTCAGTGGGCAGAAGTTCTTCATACTTTATTCTGTGCTTGCTCAATACTCGAAGGTGTGTCATGGCCTTGACCGGGGGAGCGGTGGCTTAGTGGTAGACTGTTGGACTTCTACGCTAGAGGTCCTGAGTTTGATCCCCATCTGGGACAACCGTATTGTGTCCTTGGGCAAGGGACTTTATCCCAGTTGCCTACATGGGGTCACGATGACACTGTGTACTAAGGTGTACTGCAAGTCGATGGTGCACATGTCTTCAACTGCTGTAATCCTGCTTGAGCAGAGCTTGAACAGAGTTAGAATGTTGAGGAGCTGACAGTTGCTCATTGATGCTCGGTGGTTCTCAAGGTACACCGGCTTCCTCTACCTGTAAAACTGTCACGATCATGATTAGCCATTGTGCATAAGAATGTGACCTTAAACACCAATAAATAAATAATAATAAACATGCCATTGACCCAATTGCAAGATTGTGTCATGATCTTGATCCAAGAGTATTTGAAGGCTTGTACTCAATCTATTTTCACCGAAAGTTTGACAGCTATACTTGTTTTAGTTCCTTTCCATTATGTTATAAACTTTAAGGGTCATGCATTATCATTTGGATTGATATTTGGGGAGCATCCATCAGCTCTGCTGTTATTATCTTGTTTTATCTGGAACTGGAAATCTCTTCATTGATAATATTTTACACCTGTAGGACTAAATGTTCCCCTGTGGGAACCCAGGGAAGTGAAGCAGTGCTTGTTTACTGTGGTAAACAAGTTCTGTTTTACTGGTAAAATAGGACCAGGTTACCAATGCCTGTGGTGGAAGTCCTCTAAAATGGGCAACATGGGTCAAAATGATTGGCTGGACTTGACTTTACATCCATGTTGCAGTCATGATTAGCCATTGTGCCAAAGTATATGACCTTAAACACCAATAAATAAATAAATAGGACTAAAAGTTGAGCTCTGTCAAAGAATGTATAGTTGGCTGAATTTGCAACTGCAGAATGTGAAATTTTCACTTTACCTCATTACCTATTGGAAAGTTAGTTTCATTTCATCATTTGGTGTCATTTTGTGATTCTCAAAATGTATTGATGGTGACTGTGGCTCACGCCTCTTTCGCAACCAATGGGCATAGAAATCCTGAATTTTTTTTTTTCATTTAGCCTTATCCGTGAACATAATAGTATCCATGGCAGATAACTCACACTTTTAAAAATCTAAAAAATGCTTATCCTCTTTTTTCGACACTAAAATTAGATTTTAAAAAGAGAAATTACTTCTTTTTATACAATATTGATTTTCAGGTGGTGAGGTAGAGATAACCTAGTTTATCCCCCCCCCCCCCTCCCCCCCAACCCTCCCCCGGAAATTTCATAGACTTAACTACTAATGTGGATATACTCAGAAAATATTATTTGTTAACACTTTTTAATCCTTTACCTAACATGAAAAGCAGACGACACTTGCAAACAAAATTCTTGAATAACTTATTTTTTTTCATTCTTTGTCTTAAAATCATAGGTTATGACCCCTCATTGGAATGAGCATGTCAAGCTCGTTCCAAAGAGGAGTCATAAACTATGTTTTTGAGACAATAAACGAAAAAATAATGAAAATTAAATGTCGATTTTTGTGAATAATGTCGGCCGGTTTTGGACGTTACATTTGGTGAAAGGTTAACTCAATAGAACTATTGACCAGAAACATGTAAGGTAACAGAGTCTTTAATTTTATGCAAATGGGCAAGAAGTTTTTCTTGAAAAAATCAGATGAATATTTGAAGTCCCATTTTTTCTCGGTATCGCGGTAACCGGTTCCTGTCAGATCATCGAAGTTAAGCAACATCGAGCGCGGTTAGTAGTTGGATGGTTGACCATTTCAGCGACTGATTCGTGCTCCTGCGTTGTGTCTTTGGGCAAGGCACTTAACCCTGATTGCCTACATGGGGGCAGAATGATGCTGTGTACTAAGGCGTACTGCACGCCGATGGTGCGCATGTCTCCAACCAATATAACCCTGCCTGTGCCGAGGTGCAGAGTTCAGAGTTATGATGTTGGAGAGCTGACAGCTGCTCATCGTTGCTCAGTTTTTTCTCTCTGGGTACTCCGGCTTCCTCCACCCGTAAAACTGTCACCGACATGATATGACCCTGGCTGTTAATGTGTCGTTAAACCATAATAAATTAATAAATAACAGATAAATCTACTTCTAAAAACAGAAAATGCTCATCTTCTCCATTATCATCAGGTGATATATAATAATGATTTGAGCCCCAAGCATTTTCATGACTTGGAAGTTTTAGATGGTGGAAGTAGTGTTGAAACAATTAGTCGACTAGTCGAAGTGGATTCGATTTTCGGAAAAATGAACTCTGAAATCTGCCAGTCGACTAGTCGGGAAACTCAAAGATGAAGTCATAAAATGCCAATAGTGGGGGTTAACGATTACAAACATCAGACATTTCTGCTTCGTGGTGGACCTATTTAAAATTGTATTGAGAACTGGATATCAGTGCAATCATTGTCATTTGTTGATGCTGATAATGTTACAACTTAGATTTCAGCAGCATTACAAGCACTGATTTCACCTAACCTAATCACTGGCACGCGTTGAAGAAAAATACTTTGATGTACAACTTTAAAGATGCCGTTAATTCATGCAAGCGTTCTGTCCCTCACCCAAGTCGCCCACTGTTTTTAACTGATATAAAAATAATACCATAGCTCCATATTCTATGATATTACTGTACTGGTTTGGGTGTGAGCTGGCGAAGACCAGATATGAAGGTGAGGAAACTGTCCATCACAAAATTTGACCCGGAAGTTTTTAATTAATTGCACGGGCCGAATGGCGGCACACTTCAAACATTTTACAAATTCATGAACCTTCTGTTTTAACATCATTGGGTACTTTTTCCACTGCACGGACAGAGGACTAGGAGGCACGCACTTCCCAGGTATCCTAATTTGTTTACTGAATTGTTAAAGCTATAATATGCACGACGTTTTAAAAAACTCAAAATACGAAAAAGAGAACAGCTACGTTCATGACTTTGACAAGGAAACTTCATCAAACAGCTGTCAAACAAGTCATTAAACGAAAGGGTTATCAACTTACATGTAACAGTCTCTTATCACCTAATTTACTGAGACAACTATGTTTTCAACAGAAAAGCCGACTGGTCGATTTTGAATCTATTACTCCTGTCGACTGGTCAACTTTGAAAAATAGTTAATTGTTTCAACACTAGGGGGAAGATAAATGGAAAAGACCAAAAAAATTTGGTGGTGTTGGGGGGAGGGGGGTAATTGGAGGTGGAGGATAAACTAGGTTATCTTCCCCTGGGAAATAATCAGAGTGGGGAGAAGATATCGTGGTAGACCGGGACTAAAGCAGTATTATGAGAGATATTGGTTAGGCAACACAAAATAAATTAATTGATTCTCAGGCAATTTTTTTTTTCAAATCAATGAGGGTGGGAGTGTTTTATTTTTTCATTTCTATTTTTATACGCCCGTTTTGAAAAAACGGTCATATTATGGTGTCCATCCGTCTGTCTGTCCACACGTCATACAATAACTCGAAAATGCTTCGAGCAATTTTTGTGATTTTTTGGTGGAAAGTATATGTTGATGGAAGGAAGCTCCCTTTCGATTTGTGTCTCTGTCCGATTTGTCATTCCAGAGTTATGGGACTTTATTCATCAAAATATAGGCAATTTTCCACATGTCGGACAATAACTTGAAAATGCTTTGAGCAATTTTCATGATTGTTTGGTGGCAAGTATATGTTGATAGAAGGAATCTCCCTTTCTATTTGTGTCGCCATCCGATATGTCATTACAGAGTTATGGGACTTTATTCGTCAAAATATAAGAAATTTTCCACATGTCGAAGAATAATTTGAAAATGCTTAGAGCAATTTTCATGATTTTTTGGTTGCAAGTATATGTTGATGGAAGGAATCTTCCTTCCGACTTTATTTGTCAAAATATAGGCAGTTTTCCACATGTCGGACTTCAAACAATTTTCATGATTTTTTGGTGGCAAGTATATTTAACCTGACAAGTACACATGTATACCCATATTGTGTGCTTCCCTCTTGTAATTAATAACGGGCATATCATTCGCTCATGGAGCAGCTGTTTATTTTCTTGCATATACTAAGCATGACTTGAGAGGCTTTTCATTGTCTTTCACACACAGCATGTATAGAAAGTGCATAATTATTCAAATTAACTCCTTTTATTATAATCCTCAAGGGCCTAATTCCGACTTTGATCACTTTTTACTTCTACAGAACAGGTGCCCCAACATGCTATCTCTTACAAATTACATTCTATGTGCATTAGCTGCCATTTCTAGGCAAGTCTTGGCAGCCAAGACGTGCCAAAAAACAACTGCAGAACCACAGGATGTAGACTGTTTTAAGTTATGCTCTTCAGCTTTCAATTACTAACATCAATTAAAAAATGTAAAAAGTTTCGAGCCTCCCATTTTTGTAGTAATATTTATTTATTTATTTATTTATTTATTTATTTATTTATTTATTTATTGTCGTTCATTCCCAAACATGGGTATATGACATGAAACATATAGTAAAACATATTCAAATATGAACACATGAATGATACAAAACAAACAAACAAACAGAAAAAGAAAAACAATTAAAATTGTAAATATCAGTTTTGTTTCAATGCAGTTTTGTGGACAAAATCACTTGCGTCTTGTCTCTGTGTTTGTGTTTTATGGACGTAACGCCTAACTAGTGGGGTTATGTCGTAGTTGAACTCCCCAATTAGTATTTTGGCTAGCTCCTGGATGACACTGCAAGGCAATAAAAAATATCCAATGATGAGGTTCAGTTTCAGTGATGAATTGTCTGAGAATCAAAACTTTTTTTTTTTTGCCTCATGGAAAGATTTTATCAGTAATTTTGTGGTTTCGATTTGTTTCCAGCTGATTGAAGGTGCAAAGGATATATGTGGAAAGGTGAAAAACAAGGCAACAGAAAAACAGCTCAGGAGAAGACTAAACAAAAATAAAGACAATCTAAACCTGACCGATGTGGAAGGCCTTAAGAAGTATGTTACTTGTATTTTGATTGTGAACATGTTCTTTGAGTGCAAAGGGAAAGGGTTTCACAAAATTTTAGCAAATTATGTCTTCTTAACCCTTCAGGTGCCTAAGTCAGACTTTGATAACTTTTTAACCCTTTACCCAACGTAACGACCAAAACCGGCCAGCACTATTCTAAAAAATCGTCAATTAATTTTCAAAATATTTTTATTTTTTGTCTCAAAAACATAGGTTATGACCCCTCGTTGGAACGAGCTCGACGAGCTCGTTCCACCGAGGGGTCATAACCTATGTTTTTGAGACAAAAAATGAAAAAAATTAGTTATTCAAGAATTCTTTTTTGCAAGTGTTGTCTGCTTTTTATGTTAGGTAAAGGGTCAATGCAAAGGAACAGGTGTCCCAACATGCATTGTTTGGGTAAATTTAAAACTTGTTTTCTAAGTACCTTGTCAGTTGTTTCAAGGCAAGTCTTGGCTGTTTCTGTAAGCAGCTGAGACTTGACTAGAAACATTACTCTAATGCCACAGGAGGTAGATTTTCAAAGTATGGTGAAAAAGTATAAAAAATCTTCCAGCTTTTAAGGGTTAATAGGTTGTTTGGCTATTATGCTTGTTGAGCAATTTTTAACCCAATGCCTCATTCGGTGTGGATGTGATCAATATCATATATAAATTATATCAGTTTTGCAGTACGATAAACCAATATTCAACAGTGTAGACATTCAGCTTGGCATTAACTGTATTATGCAGTTTATCCCATAATTATAAATGGCTGTTTATTTGAACAATAAAAGCCTTCAATAAATTTTTGGTTTATTCACCCAGAAGGGGTGATAAATTTTCCCCATAGTTTTAACACTGAAAGAATTTATTCCTATAGTAGAGACAGACTTGTTGACCCCTGACCTCTACCACATTCATGTAGTATAATTAACAGTTCAATTGTTGTTTTCTTTAAACCTTTTTAAAAGTATTACTCAATGTCAGTACAAAATACTACACAGTGTTCATTTAATAAAGTATTTTTCCAAGTTTAGCTCAGGTTTGTAGGGGAATTATTTTTAGACAGAAATGTACCATTGCACCTTTTTTATTTTTAGCAATTTTGCTTGTCTTTGAACTGGACCAATGTACTCCCAATTTCTCGCTGTGTTTTGTAGCAAGTAACAGCACGAATTTGCCGTGACTGTCCTGTAAAAGATTTATGGGATAAACAAAATAATCATATAGTGTTTTCAAGTAAAAAAACCCTTTTCGTAGAATTAAGAATGAAACCGACTCGCTAGAGGCTCATCAGTTTCATTTTTAATCCTACTCGTAGAATAATTTTTTTTTACTTGAAAACACTATGCATTTATTCTGTATATTACACCCAGGGACCGATCAGGACTATTTAAAATACGCTCTAGCCTCGGAGCCTATTTTTTCAATTCATGCGCCAGATTTCAATTTACGGAGTCACACTGCTGTTTGTAACACACACTGCAAGTATGTAATAGCTCTCATCATTTTCATTTAGTACACTATAGCAAACATTAATCTTCACTGTGGTTTCTGATCAAGTCTTGGCTGCCTATTTGAGCAGCCAAGACTTGATCAGAAACCACAGTGAAGATTAATGCTTGGTAATTAAGACTTGAAGTATTAACTTAAGCACTCTACAACAATGATAAATGATAATCATATATATAATACATGTAAGAGTGTCTCTCTCGATTATCCATCGAAAGAATATCAAAATATGATCTGAGAAGTTACGCGCCAACTGAGAAGCCTATTTCTGAGATTTAAGAGCCAGGTCCTGATGTTTCAGAACCAAATACGCACTGGCGCATTCCCAGGTCGGTCCCTGACACCAGTCGAATTGATGAACCAATAAACGATCATTACTAGTGATCGATAATAATGGCCAGTAGTTACCCCATATTCATTAACCCTTTTACTGGCAACACATTAATTGCCAATGTCCACTATTTTTTTTTATAGCAGAAATAGTAGTCTGAATTTGGCTAATTGGCACTTGAGAAAGTTTTGTTTTCAGTTTAAACTGCTGGATATCAGGCAGAATTGTAAATGAGGCCAAAATCTCAGAGGTAATAAATTAATAATTTTCTTGGTGATCAATGGGATGTTGGATTTCTACCCCTGCATTGTATTACTACTCTCCTGCTTTCGTAAACAAATAAATGTCGATAAGAAAATTTAATGAAAATATAGAACAGTTTGCAAACACAACTGTTGTTGAATTTTTTGAGTAAAAAACAGAATACACTATGTGCTGTTTAGTTGACAGATACGGTGTCACTTGAGGCTCAGTGTCACCGCATCCACCAACAAAACATCCTGTAACTCATGTTATTTGTGAACTGGTTAAATGTCAGACATCCAAAGTTTGGCCCAATAAAAAATTTAGGTGCAGTGATGCATATCTTACATCCATATTATGCATTTTATAGTCAAAGACAATTGTATGGATTTTATAAACTGGGGACGAATTAAAGATTCTGTTTACCATTTGATCACAAACTCAATAACATTCACTGAAACAAACAAACAGCACTTCCTAAAAAAATTTGAATCGTGTTGTATAAACAATGAGTTGTTTAGCAGAGCTTCAAAATATATTGTCCCACTGCAAAGAAAATTGTTGAATTATGATAGCCACTTTGCCAATGAAAATTATTCAATTAAGGCCAATCAAAGTAGATCTTCTGTTTCTCAGGCCATTATTTGTAAAATTGCATGCGGGCGAGCGTTTTTTTATTTTATTTTTTATTTCTGTACTTATTTCTTTACCGTCAAAAGTTCATGCTCTTAGTTTATGTTTTAGGCCTCATAATGTACAGAATAGCATGGGTGGTGGTGTATTTCGTCCCTTGAGAGCAAGAAGGCTTTGCAATGCTTCTTCTTGCACTCAAGGGACAAATTTATCAATTTTTTTAACTTGGGTAAAATATTAGACATAAACCATTTAATAAAAAGAGAGCATGGGGCTGCCAAAAGGACCATGCGGGAGGGCCTGAGAAACAGATTTTTAATTTTTTTAGGCCTAACAGGAGTATTAAATTCCTGAATTCTAGAGATAAACTTAGCATTTATTCTATTATATCTTGTATGACTGAGCTCCATGAGCTCTGTCAAACAAAATGTGATAGATTAAATGCCTGTATTGAATGTACTGAGGCCAAATAGGTCTATAAACAAAGGAAAAGTGGGGAGAGTCTGTGTAATTTCGTGACCACTTACAAGATTTTTTATTCAATTAACAGGTGTTTACTCTATAACCTATATTCAATTAACAGGTCAAATTTGTACGGGAGCTATTCACAAAAAATCACCATTCAGTTTTCATTATTTTTTCATTTTTTCGTCCTGAAAACATAGCTTATGACCCCTCACTGGAACGAGCTTGTTGAGCTCATTCCAATGAGGGGGTCATACGCTATGTTTTTGAAGCCAAAAATGGAAAAAAGCTTATTCAAGAATTTTATTTGCAAGTTTCATCTGCCTTTCGTGTTAGGTAAAGGGTTAATAAATAAAGAGCACTCCTGTCATTCTGAGGAGGGCAATTGCTCCAGTTCCTTATAGCCTGCAAGAAATTTTGCTGAGGAGAGCAAGCAACTGCCCTCCTCAATAGCCTGATTCTGATGGTTTTGGTATGTACCAGCCCACCTGGGTGGGGTTGTGCCCACTTGAATATAGATCAAGGGGAGCCAGCAACTGCCCACAAATTTAAGTTTGTTCATATAAAGATCCCACGCCCAAGGAGCATAACCCTGCTAGCATCCAAAAAATGGTTTTAAGAAATTCAGAAATCTTCTCCAGAAACCACCAATCTGAGTCTTTTGATATTTGGCATAAAACATTCTTAGTGGGATCTGATACTAATTTGTTCAAATCAAGCCCCTCATTCATATTTGGGCTTACTTTATGCAATGTAAGGGATGGAAATTCTTTAAAAATCATCTTCTTTAGATACATTAGTCAGAATACTTTTAAATTCCGAATTCAGCATCTTTATGGCAGATTCAAGTTTATTCAATTCAAGTCCCTGTATACATATTAGGGCTTCCTATTGTTATGGGTGCCTGAATTAACTTTCGTGAAGTATGCAGAATACTCTTTTAAAATCTTCAGAATCTTTTGATATTTGGTATACAGTATCGTTAGGGGGTTCAAAGTTTGTTCAAATGAAGCCCTTGGGTTTACATTTGGCCTCCCTATCCCTAATTTTAGCTTAGTGCAATGTGTAGAAAATTCTAGAAAAATCTTTTTCAGATCCTCCGGACAGAATCTTTACATATTCCATATACAGCAGATTCAAGTTTGTTCAAATCAAGATCCTGGGTTCATATTTAAGCTCTCTATCAATTTTTGACTTAGTGGAATGTGAGGAAAATTCTTGAAGAATCTTTCTCTTCAGATCCATCAGTCAGAATCTTTAAATACTTCTTTTCATCATTCATAAGGAGGGTCAGATTCCATTTTTTGACATGCACACCTGAGTTATAAATAATTACTTGTTTTCATTTCTCTATAAATGTGACCTTGAATCCTTCTTAAGGGATTGTGGTGGCTCAGTGGTTATGTAATTGGACAGCAAACCAAAAGGTTGATGGTTCCATCTCCCTTAATTCTGAATACTCACTAAGGCATACTACACGTCGATGGTGCACTTGTCTTCAACCAATGCTAACCCTGCCTATGTGGTGTTAGTATGTTGGGGAGTCTGGCAGTTGCTCGCTGTTGCTTGATAGTTCTCACTTTGGCTTCCTCCACTCATAAAACTGTCCAACACAAGGTGATGCTGGCCATTGAAAGTGTCATTAAAAGCAAATGGTTGAGGGCTAGATTATTTTATTTTTGAAGGTCTGAATTTGTTCATCCAAATTTTCAAAATATTTTTCATCAAATCTAGTCCTGGCTGCTTTTAATTTATAGGAGAGATATTTAGTTAAATGTGCCCAACTATACTTATTTCAGTAGCAAGATAGCAAGATATTTTATATCCTTGGCAGGAATATCCACCAGCAGCGTGCAAACAGTTAATGACTAAAAAGGGAGTCTCAGCATGTGATAAATACACTGGAAAACATGACCATTTCCAATTTTTACTTTCTTGATTTCTTGATTTCATTAGGTTGGATAGTGATGTGAAAAGATTATAACTGGTAGAGTGCTGGAAGCACATATTTAGGCTTTATTCTGAAGTGCCGGTACTGCAATGTAAAGGCTTCGTATTCTGTGGACGTGCTTCATATTATCTTTGAAATGATATTATTTTATCTGCTTGGATTTGCCTTGTTACATTTCATGGGAGAATGCCTATTGGCACTCTCCCATAAAATGTAAGAAGGTAAAGACGCACAAAGAAATTTTCCTGACCAAAAATAATTTAGCACTCTACGAGATAATAGAGTTAAAAGTCTGTAGACATGATGGGATGAATAGTAAATGGCCCATATACTTTGACTGCTACACATGTATGGTTTGTTTGTATAAATTTTCTAACAGGATGAACACATGATAGTTTAACTTGGCGGATATTCACGTAATCTAATTACTTCTACACCCAAAAGATTTTCAATTAAGGGTATACCGTACTGACGTGGGAATAAGCCCATATTCGAGATTAAGCCCACCCACCCTATTTTCAAAAAACCCATTTCAAGGTGCCAGTCCAGCATGGCTTTATGAAAGAAACGTCTTTAAAAACAGACTATAATAGACTCGTTTTCGAAATGCTACTTCCGATTTCCATGACTTTTCCATCAACAACGTGGGAATTCACACTCACAATTCTCAATAAAAACAAGACGGAAAAATTATGTAGGATAGTTTTTGGTATGTTAGCACATTCTTTATTCAATACAGTTTACACAAACATTTCAATTTAACACACATAAGACAAAATATGAAGTGGCATGATAAAATGGACAGTGGGAAACTGTTCTCTCCAATAACAGTGCTGCAAATGGCCATCTCAAACTTTTCCCTGCTTCTGTAAACTGCCTTACCCGAAAATAAGCACACCCATGTCTTTTTTGCTTTTTCACTGCCCGCACCCCCGCGTCAGTATGGTAATCCGAACAGCATTTCTAGTTCATAATTCTGTATTCTTTTCAAGAACTCTGCCTTGCTTAGAGCCAGACACCGTTAAAGATTTAATACCAGTTGTACTATATGAAGCATTGGATGAGAATACAGATTTGGATGATGATGAGGTAAAAGATATCACCTGTTCAGTTATTTACAATATTTTTCAGTACCCTCTATCAGGCCTGGCAATTTAGAATTCAAGGAGTGCAAAACAATTACCATCCTTAGATTGCTTGGGAGTGAGGTTGCACCTGGAATTTTCAATGCAAAAACTTGCATGCTATTTTGGTTGTATTCACTTCAAGGTTTTAATATTGCGCCTGAAAAATTGTAGTTGATCTTCAGCTCAAATACACCCTCTACACTACATTCAGCTACATAGTGGAAAAATTAGCACATACATCTTCTCATTATTCAAAATGTTGCATTCAAATCTTATGTAACTGCCTTCTGCACTCAAAATGTATCGAAATTTGACACAGAATGGGTCATGAATTATTACGAATCAATCCAACATTGACAAATCATCCCCTGAGTTTCAGTAGGCACATAGAACACACTGGAACTCAGGGGACGAAATGATAATAGGTTTTAAAGGCAGTCCCAAAGAGGTCTGGCATTCCAGAAAATCAAGGGGAGCAAAGAATTGACCTCTTCAATTTTTTCTAGGCATGCAGTAGGCGTTCAGCACTCCTAAACAATGCCAGGCCTGCTGTATGTCGTGGTTCCCACTCAAATGAAAAGTTCTTGAATTTCAGCCCTTTCCTTGAGAACTGCTTGAATTTGTTTGCATCCTTGAAAAGTACTATTAATTATCCTTGTGTTTTTCAGGGTGTATGGTATTTTACACCGGTTTGGGAACTCATACACCCTGAGGCAAAGCCAAAGGGTGTATGAATTCCCAAACCAGTGTAAATTCCCATACACCCTGGAAAACACATGGATAACAGATTTATTTCTAAGAATTTTGGTGTACTTAATACTTAATACTTTAACCTACATTGTGGGCAAAAACTGAAAGAAAATTTGTACTTTGCAAGTTTTTTAAATAAAACCAGACAAATATGGATGTCACTGGAACTGGCTCAATGAGCCAGTTCTAATGACATCCATATCTGTAATATTTTATTGCACAAAAATATTAAATTTCCTGTATTTTTATTTTTGTTCTAACATAACCAAGCAGGAGGTATGATTTAATTATTAAAAATGGGTACTTTTTTTTAGCCATGTAGCTTGCTCTTGTTAGATTCACCTATTTCAAATAGGTGGATCTATTGTTATTGCATTTTTTCTTTCTTTTTTTTTTTTTTTTTTTATTTTTTTTTTTTTTTTTTTTTTAGATTCACCTATTTCTAATAGGTGGATCTATTGTTATTGCTAATTTTCTTTTTTTTTTTTTTTTTTTTTTTTATTTTTTTTATTTTTTTTTTTATTTCACCGAATCTTGTCTGACGGATTACGTGAAAACGGTCTGTACGATTTTGTTGAAATTCGGCACATCTGTAGAGCAGCATGCGAAGTTTCTCACCTGGGTCATGGCATTTCTGAAGTTTTTCATTTTCTGCCAAAATCACACAAAATGTAGCCAAAATGTCACGTTTTGCCCCATTTCTCAGAAATGCTCTGGGCGATTGGGCCGAAACGTTCACAGTGTTTGAAGCATGTGCACTTGCATCTGTCTGCATAGGCATTGTTACCCACGTTGACCCTGTTTTGCCACAAACGTCACCCGAAAATGCATTTTTGGCAAAAATTGCCAACATTCACATGCGATTTCTCAGCACTGCAACCACATTTTCTTAAATCACATCCAGTGGAAAGATTTGGCATTCATCCAAGAACAATTTTGCTGTTATATGTTTTATTCATAGTTTTAGCTTTCATCCAGTTTTCGGGTCTTGAATCAGAGGACCCTAAAAGTTTACCTAAAATTCGCTCATTTTGAGTTAAGTTTTCTTACACTTTGGAATGGAATATCGAAAAATAATTTACATGTCCGCATTCACAATTGCCTACTGATCATATTTGCTGTTGTAAGTTTGGTTGTAAAATTTAACCCTATGCCCATTCTGGTTGCCTAAAAGTAGGTACCGTCCAAGAACACTTCAATTTTTTAGAATTTTGTAACCTTAAGTGTCAATTTACTCCATATGTAATTGATTGAGCGCTGAATGTTTTCTATGCCTGCATGCAGCTGTCAAAGTACAACAACTTTTGTTCTATATGTTATTGTAAAAAGTTTAACCCTTGGCAGGTTTGGGAGCTCCCATAAGGGTACTGTTGGAATAATTGCTGTTTTCGCCAACTTTCACATGCGATTTCTCAACACTGGAGACATATTTTCTCAAAGTTTTTTCCTTGAGAAGATAGGGCGTACATTCTAGAACAATATTGCTGTTATATGTTTTATTCAAAGTTTTGCTCTTCACCCAGTTTTCGGGCCTTGAATTGGAGTACCCCCAAATTCTTTTTAAAAGTTGTTCACTTTGCTGGTATAATATTGCTCAAGCGTTGTTATCAGTAAGTGTCAAATGTGATTGATCATGACAACAGGTGTTTCATTTTGTGTAATATGATTTTAACTGACCTGCATTCTCCAGATGCTGTTTTTTCTTATTTCATACAGAGTACAGTACTGCCTGGAAATTACTGCACTTTTCAAAATACTCATTAACCCTCTTTTACTGATTTTTATTCCAACAAAACCAATACTGCTATAATGCTGTTGATTTCTAACTTAACCCTGAATGCGTGGTTACAGAGAATTAGATATGGATTTCCAGCAAATATGGCTGGAATAATATGAAATACGGTCTGTCAGTGTGTATGCCAACCTACCTGCCTGACAGGAAGCACGCGCTGAATTCCATTTTAACCATTCACCAGTCATTTCTGTGTGAAAGGGTAGAGTCGGAAGAGTTGTCAGAAATGCCCACCTGCCCTGACTTCAACATTAACCATAAAACAGTCATGACAGTGTGAAAGAGAACGGTCTGTTAACCCTTTTTGTTACTGAATTTTTAATTGCAACAGAATAGATAAATGTGTGGTGACACTATTTCCTAAGCAGTATTGCTATGATGCTGTTGATTTCTAATTTAACCCTTTGCATGTAGTTTCAAAGAAGTAGATATGGATTCTCAGCAATTATGGCTGGAATATTATGAAATGCAGTCTGTCAGTCTACCTATCTGCCTGCCAGCAAGCCCGTCCTGACTTTGATTTTAATCATTCACCTGTTATGCCTGTGTGAAAGGGTACATTCGGTGGAGTTGTTAGAAATGCCTGTGTGCCTGCCTGCCCGCAGTCTGTCTGCCTGCCTATCTACCTGCCCAACATCAAGCCTACCCTGACTTCGATTTTAACCATTCATCAGTCATGCATGTGAGAAAGAGAACAGTTGGAAGAGTTGTTAGAAATGCCTGCGCACCAGCCGTCCTGCTCGCTTGCCTGCGCCTGCCTGCGCCTGCCTGCCCACTGCTTGGCTGCCTGCCTGCCTGCCTGCATGCGCACCTGCCGGCATGCCTGCCTGAGCCTGCCTGCGTGCCGTCTGCGCTTTCCAGTGCCTCCATGTCTGCGCCTGCACACAGTCTGTCCGTTTACCTACCTGCCTGACATCAAGCCAGCCCTGACTTCGATTTTAACTATTCACCAGTCACGCCTGTGTGAACGAGCAGAGTCGGAAGAGTTGTTAGAAATGCCTGCGCACCTGCCTTCCTGTCTGCGAGCCTGCCTTTGAGCCTTCCTGCGCCTGCCTGAGTCTGCCTGGACGCCTGCGTGCCTACCCACGTGCCTGCCTGCCTGCCTGCCTGCCTGCCTGCCTGCCTGCCTGCCTGCCTGACTGCTTGTGTCTGCCTGCCTGCCTGTGCCTGTCTGTATGCACTAGATGCCCGCACGCAGTCTGTCTACCTATCTACCTGCCTAACATCAAGCCCGCCCTGACTTCGATTTTAACCATTCAATGCCTGTGTGAAAGAGTACAGTTGCCTGCCTGCCTGTGCGCCTGTCTGCCTCGGTCTGAGCCTGCCTGCATGTTCCTGCCTGCCTGCCTACTGCCTGCCCGCTGCCTGATTGCGCGCATTCACTTCTCTTCCTCTTTGGAACGGAATATCGAAAATGATTTGCATGTGCGTATTCACAATTGCCTACTGAGCATATTTTCTGTTGTAAGATTTGTTGTAAAGTTTAACCCTATACCCATTCTAGCATCATAAATATAGGTCCCATCCAAAAAAAAGAAAACATTTTCAGTTCAAGTGACAATTTACTCCATATCCTAATTGATTCAGCGCTGAATGTTTTCTATGCACCAGCTACTCTGTCAAGCTGAGATTGATGATCTTTGGAAACTGAGATGCTTTATTTATTAACGCTATCCTTCATAGCTGACCAGTATTCATTCTCCAGACAACTGTTTTCATTTTATCACTTATACAAATGATTTGAATATCACTGTGACTTGTGTATCCCTTTCTTAATCAAAGCTATTTGAGGGTACAGCGTGAAAAACTGTAATTTTCAAAATATTCTTTGCAACCGGTTCATATTCAAAGCTATTTGAGAGTAATGTGTGAAAAACTGTAATTTTCAAAATATTCTTTAACCTTCATTTACTGATTTTTATTGAAATTGAATTCGTAAATTTGAGCTGGCATTGTTGATTTATAACTTAACCCTGCATGCGTGGTTTCAAAGAAGTAGATATGGATTTCCAGCAATTATGGGAAGCAGATATGGATTTCCAGCAATTATGAATGGAATACGGAATGCCTTCTGTTTTTCTGCCTACCAAACTGCCTGAGAGCAAGCCCGCCCTTACTTCGATTTCAAACATACACCAATCATGCCAGAGTAAAAGAGTACGGTCGGAAGAGCTGTTAGACTGCACTGCCTGTCTACTTGCATGCATGCCCTAACGCCCACCCACTCGACTGACCGCCTGCCTTGAATTCGGCATTAACCATGCAAACTTTCTGTCCCATATAAATGTGCTAATATTTAAAGCTGAACAGTTCATCAAATAGACAGAAATAAAGTCAAGCTTGACTGGTGACAGGTAAATAGTGAATGGAAATGTCATTGCATTGGGAATAGAGTAGGGACGAATCGTCCCCCCGGTTTCCACGCAATTCACGTTGTCCTCAGACAGTTATGCCACTCAATAAAGATATTATCCCGTCAAGCAGGGAAGGTAGAACAACATCTGAACATTTCGCGTGGCTGCCTTCGGTGGTCTGGACACAGTGACGTAAGAGCGACACTGCTGTCTGCTCAATTTTTATGTCAAATTAGCCAAATTACCCCCTTTTCGCCATTAACCCATTCGCGATTACTGTCCACTTTTCATTTCTGACAAATATCTAACTGTTACCAGCTTGGCGAGGTCCATTTGGCGCCAGTGTACACAATGCCTCTTTCAGTCACCAGCATCTCTCCACCAATAACTGAGAATGCAAAGTTTCAAACGGAACTACCTCAGAGGGGGAACACTGCCACAACCCCAGACTGAATCTCTCGATTTCTTGAAATCGAAAAATCTAGAAGGAGGGGGTTGGACGGGTACGATGTGTACAACAGGTTTGCTATTTAGCCCTAACTTGGAGATTAACCATACAGCATTCACGCCAATGTGAAAGAGTATTGCCGAAAGAATTGTTAGACACTGTAGGGAGTTTTCTATCGGCTATGCACTTTATATAGCCTAAAAACCTACCAGCTCTATATGCAATCTTATTTTGTCGCTGCCTAAAAAGACAAGCGGAAGAGGTGAATCTCTCGATTTCTTGAAATCGAAAAATCTAGTATTGAGATTATTTTTCCATTTCGATGATTTTTGTCTCACGGGTTTCGCGAAAACGGCCTGTGCGATTTTACTGAGATTTGGCACACGTATAGAGTTCCATCAGAAGTTTCTCACCTGGGTCATGGCATTCCTGAAGTTTTTCGTTTTCTGCCAAAACAGTGGAAAATGTAGTGAAAATGACACGTTTTGCCACAATTCTCCAAAACCCTCTGGATGATTTGGCTGAAACTTTCGTTATATTTGTAGCATAACTTACTGAATCTGGCTACAGAGGCGATATTTCTCATGTTGACCCCTTTTCGCCACAAAATTACGAGCAATGTGCATTTCGGGCAAAATTGGCCAGTTTTCACATGAGATTTCTCAGCACTGCAGCCGAATTTTGTCGAAACGGTTCCCGTGAGAGGATTGGGCCTTCATCCAGGAACAATTTTCCTGTTACATGGTTTATTCAAAGTTTTAACCTTCACCCAGTATTCGGGCCTAGAATTCGAGTACCCTAAAATTCTTCGTAAAATTGGTTCATTTGGAGGTCGCCTTTCGGCCATTTTCGAATGGAATATTGAAAAATGATTTAGATGGTCGTATTCACAATTGCGTACCGAGCATATTTGCTGTTGTAAGTTTTGTTGTAAAGTTTAACCCTATGCTCATTCTGTTTGCATAAAGATAGGTGCAGTCCAAAAAACTCTCATTTTTCAGAATTTGGTAAGTTTAAGTGACGATTTACTCCATTCCTAATTGATTGAGCGCTGAACGTTTTCTATGGCTGTATGCAGCAGTCACAGTGTGACAACTTTTGTTTTATATGTCATTACTAAAAGTTTAACCCTTAAGCAGATTCGAGACTGCCCATATGGGTACGGTCGGAATAATGGATATTTTCATAAAATCACTGAATATTAACAAGCGTGCAGTGATAGTTTGGAATAGAATATCCGAAAATGCTTTCGAAATTCGGATTCGCAGTTCAATTCCAAGAATATTTTCTGTTATAAGGTTGCTGTAAAGTTTAACGCAGTCCCTGTCTCGGATGCATAAAGGTAGGTGCCGTCGAAAAAAAACTCTCATTTTTTTTCAGAATTTCGCTGGTTTAAGTGACAATTTACTCCATTCCTAATTCATTGAGCGCTGAATGTTTTCTATGCCTGCATGCAGCAAGCGTAGCACAACAACTTCTGTTTTATACGTTATTATTAAAAATTTAACCCTTACAGATTTAGGAGTTCCCATGTGGGTACAGTCGGAATAATTGTTTTTTTCGCAAAATCAGTCCCTGAATATATTTGTAACCGTGCAGTGGCCTTTCGGTGGTGAAACACGAAGCCGCAAATAGTTAAGGTTGAAAAGTCCATCAAATAGACAGATATAATGCCAAACTCAGCCGGTGACAGGTAAATAATGAATGGAAAAGTCGTTGAATTGGGAAGAAAGTAGGGACGAATCGTCCCCTCGGTTTCCATCTGATCCACGGTGTTTCCACGCAGTCTTGGCACTTGACAAAGATACTAAACTGTCGGGCAGGGACAGGAGAAAACATTCTGAGAATTTGAAGTTGCTGCCTTGTATGGTCGGGACATAATTGGCGTATATCCGACATTGTATCTGTTCAGTTTGAATGCCAAATTAGCCAGATGACTGCTTTTTCGCCACCGGGTCGAGTTGTCAGTTTCTGCCGGTACGCTCTGAAATAAGCAGTTTAACTCCAAATTTTCAGTCCCATGGGAATGTGTGAATATTGAAAGCTGAACAGTTCATCAAATAGACAGAAATAATGCCAAACTCGACGGGTGACAGGTAAATAGTGAATGGAAACGTCGTTGCATTGGGAATAGAGAAGGGACGAATCGTCCCCTCGGTTTCCACGCGATCCACATTGTTCCCACGCGGTCACGCCACTCGACAAATATACTAACCTGTCGGGCAGGAAGAGTAGAACAACTTCTGAAAATTTCGTGTAGCTGCCTCCAGTGGTCTGGACGTAGTGGGCGTATGAGCGACACTGCTGTCTGTTCAATTTTAATGTCAAATTAGCCAGATTACCGCCTATTCGCCATTAACCCATGCGCGATTACTGTCCACTTTTCATTTCTGACAGATATCTAACTGTTACCAGCTTGGCGAGGTCCATTTGGCGCCAGTGTACACAATGCATCTTTCAGTCACCAGCGTCTCTCCACCAGAAACTGAGAATCCACGATTTCAAGCGGAACTACCCCAGAGGGGGAGCACTGCCACAACCCCAGACATATACCCAGCGTCAGGTCGCACCGGCTAGAACAGGACCAAATTCAAACAATTACCTCAACTCATTAAAACGCTATATCTCGGCCAATTCTTTGCCGATTTCCATAAATTTTTCACTCTTTCTTCACAAACAGTTACCGCATCTTTTCACATAGAGAGCGACACCAATTTCCAATTCTATCGTGTTGAATGTCAGGAGAGGGTATGTGCACGTTCGGGGTGTGGGTTGAGAGAGAGGGGCGGCTGCCTCGAGGCCCATGCTTGGTTTCGGGACTTTCTAATAATATGACCGAGTTCGGGCGAGCTTCAGGTACAAACGCTGAAAGTTTGGGATGGCTGCTGCGAAAACGTTCGCCACAATCTATGGTGTCACACATGCACATGTTGTTATTATTAAGTACACGCGATCTGTTCAACGGGTTTGCTATTTAGCCCTAACTTGGAGATTAACCATACAGCATTCACGCCAATGTGAAAGAGTATTGCGGAAAGAATTGTTAGACACTGTAGGGAGTTTTCTATCGGCTATGCACTTAATATAGCCTAAAAAACTACCAGCTCTATATGCAATCTTATTTCGTCGCTGCCTAAAAAGACAAGCGGAATAGGTGAATCTCTCGATTTCTTGAAATCGAAAAATCTAGAAGGAGGGGGTTGGACGGGTACGATGTGTTCAACAGGTTTGCTATTTAGCCCTAACTTGGAGATTAACCATACAGCATTCACGCCAATGTGAAAGAGTATTGCGGAAAGAATTGTTAGACACTGTAGGGAGTTTTCTATCGGCTATGCACTTAATATAGCCTAAAAAACTACCAGCTCTATATGCAATCTTATTTCGTCGCTGCCTAAAAAGACAAGCGGAATAGGTGAATCTCTCGATTTCTTGAAATCGAAAAATCTAGTTAGATTCACCTATTTCTAATAGGTGAATGTATTGTTATTGCTATTTTTCTTTTTTTTTTAGATTCACCTATTTCTAATAGGTGGATCTATTATTATTGCTATTTTTCTTTTTTTTTTTTTTATTTTTTTTTTTTTTTTTCTTTCACCGAATCTTGTCTGACGGATTACGCGAAAACGGTCTGTACGATTTTGTTGAAATTCGGCACATCTGTAGAGCATAAGGCGAAGTTTATCACCTGGGTCATGGCATTTCTGAAGTTTTTCGTTTTCTGCCAAAATCGTACAAAATGTAGCCAAAATGTCACGTTTTGCCCCAATTCTCAAAAATGCTCTGGGCGATTGGGCCGAAACATTCCTAGTTTTTGAAGCATGTGCACCTGCATCTGTCTGCATAGGCAGTATTACCCACGTTGACCCTGTTTTGCCACAAACGTCAACCGAAAATGCATTTTTGGCGAAAATTGCCAACATTCACATGCGATTTCTCAGCAATGCAACCGCATTTTCTCAAATCACGTCCAGTGAGAAGATTGGGCATTCATCCAAGAACAATTTTGCTGTTATATGTTTTATTCATAGTTTTTGCTTTCACCCAGTTTTCGGGCCTTGAATCAGAGGACCCTAAAAGTCTAACTAAAATTCGCTAATTTTGAGTTCAGTTTTCTTCCACTCTGGAATGGAATATCGAAAAATAATTTACATGTCCGCATTCACAATTGCCTACTGATCATATTTGCTGTAGTAAGTTTGGTTGTAAAGTTTACCCCTATGCCCATTCTGGTCGCCTAAAAGTAGGTACCATCCAAGAAAACTTCAATTTTTTAGAATTTGGTAACTTTAAGTGTCAATTTACTCCATATCTAATTGATTGAGCACTGAATGTTTTCTATGGCTGCATGCAGCAGTCAAAGTATGACAACTTTTGTTTTATATGTTATTATTAAAAGTTTAACCCTTGCCAGATTTGGGAGTTCCCATAAGGGTACTGTCGGAATAATTGTTGTTTTCGCCAACTTTCCCATGCGATTTCTCAGCACTGGACTCATATTTTCTCAAAGTTTTTTCCATGAAAAGATAGAGCGTACATCCTAGAACAATTTTGCTGTTATATGTTTTATTCAACGTTTTAATCTTCATACAGTTTTCAGGCCTTGAATTGGACTACCCTCAAATTCTTTATAAAAGTGGTTTACTTTGCTAATGCCAGTTAAAATTTCTCAAGCTTGCTGTTATCAGTAACTGTCAAGCTGTGATTAACATTTTATTTATTTGTACAATATCATTAGTAGCTGACCAGCATTCTCCAGATGCTGTTTTCTCTTATTTGATAGAGCACTGCACTTTTCAAAATATCCATTAACCCTCTTTTATGGTTTTTATTGTAACAGAATTCATAAATGTGAGCAAAGCAATATTGCTATAATGCAGTTGATTTCAAACTTAACCCTGCATGCACGGTTACGGAGAAGTAGATATGGATTTCCAGCAATTATGGCTGGAATAATATGAAAGTCTATGAGTGTGTAGGCCTACCTACCTGACTAACAGAAAGTACGTCCTGACTTCGATTTTAACCATTCACCAGTCATGTCTGTGTGAAAGGGTAGAGTCGGAAGAGTTGTCAGAAATGCCTGTCTACCCTGACTTCGAAAATAACCATACAACAGTCATGCCAGTGTGAAAGAGAACAGTGTGTTAACCCTTTGTTACTGATTTTTTCATTGCAACAGAATAGATATATGTGTGGAGACACTATGTCCTAAGCAGTATTGCTATGATGCTGTTGATTTCTAACTTAACCCTATGCACGTGGTTGCAGAGAAGTAGACATGGATTTTCAGCAATTATGGCTGGAATATTATGAAATGCAGTCTGTCAGTCTACCTACCTGTCTGACAGCAAGCCCGTCCTTAACCATTCAACAGTCATGCCTGTGAGAAAGAGAAGAGTTGGAAGAGTTGTTAGAAATGCCCGCGCGCCAGCCTTTCTGCGCGCTTGCCTGCGCCTGCCTTCCCGACTGCCTGTGCCTGCCTACCTGCCTGCATGCGCACCTGCTGGCATGCCTGCCTGAGCCTGCCTGTGTGCCTGTCTGCCTGTCTGCGCTTACCAGCGCCTCCCTGCCTGCGCCTGAACACAGTCTGTCTGTTTATCTACCTGCCTGACATCAAGCCAGCCCTGACTTCGATTTTAACTATTCACAGTCACGCCTGTGTGAAAGAGTACAGTCGGAAGAGTTGTTAGAACTGCCCGCGAGCCTGCCTGCGCCTGTCTGCACTTGCCCGAGTCTGCCTGCGCGCCTGCGTGCCTAACTGCGTGCCTGCCTGCGTGCCTGCGTGCCTGCCTGCCTGTCTGTGCCTGCCTGTCTGCACTAGATGACTGCGCGCAGTCTGTCTACCTATCTACCTGCCTAACATCAAGCCCGTCCTGACTTCGATATTCACCATTCAACAGCCATGCCTGTGTGAAAGAGTACAGTTGCCCGCCTGCCTGTGCGCCCTGTATGCCTCGGTCTGAGCCTGCCTGCGCCTGCCTGCCTGCCTTGCCTACCTGCCTACTGGCTGCCCGTACCCGCTGCCTGATTGCGCGCATTCACTTGTCTTCCTCTTTGGAACGGAATATCGAAAATGATTTGCATGTGCGAATTCACAATTGCCTACTGAGCATATTTTCTGTTGTAAGATTTGTTGTAAAGTTTAACCCTATGCCCATTCTAGCATCATAAAGATAGGTCCCATCCCCCCAAAAAAAAACATTTTCAGTTCAAGTGACAATTTACTCCATATCCTAATTGATTCAGCGCTGAATGTTTTCTATGCACCAGAAACTCTGTCAAGTTGTGATTGATGATCTTTGGAAACTGAGATGCTTTATTTATTTATGCTATCCTTTATAGCTGACCAGTATTCATTCTCCAGACAACTGTTTTCATTTTATCACTTATACAAATGATTTGAATATCACTGTGACTTGTGTAACCCTTTCGTAATCACAGCTATTTGAGGGTACTGTGTGAAAACTGTAATTTTCAAAATATTCTTTGCAACCTGTTCATATTCAAAAGCTATTTGAGAGTACTGTGTGAAAAACTGTAATTTTCAAAATATTCTTTAACCTTCATTTACTGATTTTTATTGAAACTGAATTCGTAAAAATGAGCTGGCATTGTTGATTTCTAACTTAACCCTCACGCGTGGTTTCAAAGAAGTAGATATGGATTTCCAGCAATTATGAATGGAATACGGAATGCCTTCTGTTTTTCTGCCTACCAAACTGCCTGAGAGCAAGCCCACCCTTACTTCGATTTTAACCATACACCAGTCATGCTAGAGTAAAAGAGTACGGTCGGAAGAGTTGTTATACAGGACTGCCTGTCTACTTGCATGCATGCCCTAACGCCTGCCCACTCGACCCACCGCCTGCCTTGAATTCGGCATTAACCATACAAACTTTCTGTCCCATATAAATGTGCTAATATTTAAAGCTGAACAGTTCATCAAATAGACAGAAATAAAGTCAAACTCGACTGGTGACAGGTAAATAGTGAATGGAAACGTCATTGCATTTGGAATAGAGTAGGGACGAATTGTCCGCTCGGTTTCACGTTGTCCCCAGGCAGTCACGCCACTCGATAAAGATACTTACCTGTCAAGCAGGGAAAGTAGAACAACATCTGAACATTTCGTGTGGCTGCCTTCGGTGGTCTGGACACAGTGGACGTAGGAGCGACACTGCTGTCTGCTCAATTTTTATGTCAAATTAGCCATATTACCGCCTATTCGCCATTAACCCATGCGCGATTACTGTCCACTTTTCATTTCTGACAAATATCTAACTGTTACCAGTTTGGCGAGGTCCATTTGGCGCCAGTGTACACAATGCATCTTTCAGTCACCACCGTCTCTCCACCAGAAACTGAGAATCCACGATTTCAAGCAGAACTACCCCAGAGGGGGAACAGTGCCACAACCCCAGACATATACCCAGCGTCAGGTCGCACCGGCTAGAACAGGACCAAATTCAAATAATTACCTCCACTCATTAAAACGCTATATCTAGGCCAATTCTTGGCCGATTTCCATAAATTTTTCACTCATTCTTCACAAATACTTACCGCATCTTTTCACACAGAGAGCGACACCAATTTCCCATTCTATCATGTTGAATGTCAGGAGAGGGTATGTGCATGTTCGGGTGTGGGTTGAGAGAGAGGGGCGGCTGCCTCGAGGCCCATGCTTGGTTTCGGGACTTTCTAATAATATGACCGAGTTCGGGCGAGCTTCAGGTACAAACGCTGAAAGTTTGGGATGGCTGCTACGAAAACGTTCGCCACAATCTATGGTGTCACATATGCACATGTGGTTATTATTAAGTATACGCGATCTGTTCAACAGGTTTGCTATTTAGCCCTAACTTGGAGATTAACCATACAGCATTCACGCCAATGTGAAAGAGTATTGCGGAAAGAATTGTTAGACACTGTAGGGAGTTTTCTATCGGCTATGCACTTAATATAGCCTAAAAAACTACCAGCTCTATATGCAATCTTATTTCGCCGCTGCCTAAAAAGACAAGCGGAATAGGTGAATCTCTCGATTTCTTGAAATCGAAAAATCTAGAAGGAGGGGGTTGGACGGGTACGATGTGTTCAACAGGTTTGCTATTTAGCCCTAACTTGGAGATTAACCATACAGCATTCACGCCAATGTGAAAGAGTATTGCGGAAAGAATTGTTAGACACTGTAGGGAGTTTTCTATCGGCTATGCACTTAATATAGCCTAAAAAACTACCAGCTCTATATGCAATCTTATTTCGCCGCTGCCTAAAAAGACAAGCGGAATAGGTGAATCTCTCGATTTCTTGAAATCGAAAAATCTAGAAGGAGGGGGTTGGACGGGTACGATGTGTTCAACAGGTTTGCTATTTAGCCCTAACTTGGAGATTAACCATACAGCATTCACGCCAATGTAAAAGAGTATTGCGGAAAGAATTGTTAGACACTGTAGGGAGTTTTCTATCGGCTATGCACTTAATATAGCCTAAAAAACTACCAGCTCTATATGCAATCTTATTTCGCCGCTGCCTAAAAAGACAAGCGGAATAGGTGAATCTCTCGATTTCTTGAAATCGAAAAATCTAGAAGGAGGGGGTTGGACGGGTACGATGTGTTCAACAGGTTTGCTATTTAGCCCTAACTTGGAGATTAACCATACAGCATTCACGCCAATGTGAAAGAGTATTGCGGAAAGAATTGTTAGACACTGTAGGGAGTTTTCTATCGGCTATGCACTTAATATAGCCTAAAAAACTACCAGCTCTATATGCAATCTTATTTCGCCGCTGCCTAAAAAGACAAGCGGAATAGGTGAATCTCTCGATTTCTTGAAATCGAAAAATCTAGAAGGAGGGGGTTGGACGGGTACGATGTGTTCAACAGGTTTGCTATTTAGCCCTAACTTGGAGATTAACCATACAGCATTCACGCCAATGTGAAAGAGTATTGCGGAAAGAATTGTTAGACACTGTAGGGAGTTTTCTATCGGCTATGCACTTAATATAGCCTAAAAAACTACCAGCTCTATATGCAATCTTATTTCGCCGCTGCCTAAAAAGACAAGCGGAATAGGTGAATCTCTCGATTTCTTGAAATCGAAAAATCTAGAAGGAGGGGGTTGGACAGGTACGATGTGTTCAACAGGTTTGCTATTTAGCCCTAACTTGGAGATTAACCATACAGCATTCACGCCAATGTGAAAGAGTATTGCGGAAAGAATTGTTAGACACTGTAGGGAGTTTTCTATCGGCTATGCACTTAATATAGCCTAAAAAACTACCAGCTCTATATGCAATCTTATTTCGCCGCTGCCTAAAAAGACAAGCGGAATAGGTGAATCTCTCGATTTCTTGAAATCGAAAAATCTAGAAGGAGGGGGTTGGACGGGTACGATGTGTTCAACAGGTTTGCTATTTAGCCCTAACTTGGAGATTAACCATACAGCATTCACGCCAATGTGAAAGAGTATTGCGGAAAGAATTGTTAGACACTGTAGGGAGTTTTCTATCGGCTATGCACTTAATATAGCCTAAAAAACTACCAGCTCTATATGCAATCTTATTTCGTCGCTGCCTAAAAAGACAAGCGGAATAGGTGAATCTCTCGATTTCTTGAAATCGAAAAATCTAGAAGGAGGGGGTTGGACGGGTACGATCTGTTCAACAGGTTTGCTATTTAGCCCTAACTTGGAGATTAACCATACAGCATTCACGCCAATGTGAAAGAGTATTGCGGAAAGAATTGTTAGACACTGTAGGGAGTTTTCTATCGGCTATGCACTTAATATAGCCTAAAAAACTACCAGCTCTATATGCAATCTTATTTCGCCGCTGCCTAAAAAGACAAGCGGAATAGGTGAATCTCTCGATTTCTTGAAATCGAAAAATCTAGAAGGAGGGGGTTGGACGGGTACGATGTGTTCAACAGGTTTGCTATTTAGCCCTAACTTGGAGATTAACCATACAGCATTCACGCCAATGTGAAAGAGTATTGCGGAAAGAATTGTTAGACACTGTAGGGAGTTTTCTATCGGCTATGCACTTAATATAGCCTAAAAAACTACCAGCTCTATATGCAATCTTATTTCGCCGCTGCCTAAAAAGACAAGCGGAATAGGTGAATCTCTCGATTTCTTGAAATCGAAAAATCTAGTTATTTTTTATTTTTTTTTTTTTTTTTTTTTTTTTTCTTTCACCGATTCTTGTCTGTCGGATTACGCGAAAACGGTCTGTACGATTTTGTTGAAATTCAGCACACTTGTAGAGCACCATGCGAAGTTTCTCACCTGGGTCATGGCATTTCTGAAGTTTTTCGTTTTCTGCCAATGCCGTGAAAAATGTAGTCAAAATGTCACGTTTCGCCCCAATTCTCAAAAATGCTCTGGGCGATTGGGCTGAAACGTTTCTAGTATTTGAAGCATGTCCACCTGCATCTGTCTGCATAGGCAGTATTACCCACGTTGACGCTATTTTGCCACAAACTTCACCCGAAAATGCATTTTTGGCGAAAATTGCCAACATTCACATGCGATTTCTCAGCATTGCAACCAAATTTTCTCAAATCAGGTCCAATGAAAAGATTGGGCATTTATCCAAGAACAATTTTGCTGTTATATGTTTTATTCAAAGTTTTAGTCTTCATCCAGTTTTCGAGCCTTGTATCATAGTACTCTAAAGTCTACCTAAAATTCGCCCATTTTGAGTTCAGTTTTCTTCCATTTTGGAATGAAATATTGAAAAATGATTTGCATGTCCATATTCACAATTGCCTACCGAGAATATTTGCTGTTGTAAGTTTGGTTGTAATGTTTAACCCTATGCCCATTCTGGTTGCCTAAATGTAGGTACCATCCAAGAAAACTCAATTTTTTTTTAGAATTTGGTAAGTTTAAGTGTCAATTTACTCCATATCTAATTGATTGAGCGCTGAATGTTTTCTATGGCTGCATGCAGCTGTCAAAGTATGACAACTTTTGTTCTATATATTATTATAAAAAGTTTAACCCTTGCCAGATTTGGGAGTTCCCATAAGGGTACTGTCGGAATAATTGTTGTTTTCGCCAACTTTCAGGTGCGATTTCTCAGCACTGAAGACATATTTTCTCGAAGTTTTTCCCATGAGAAGATAGAGCTTACATCCTAGAATAATTTTGCTGTTATATGTTTTATTCAAAGTTTTACCCTTCATACAGTTTTCAGGCCTTGAATTGGACTACCCACAAATTCTTTATAAAAGTGGTTTACTTTGCTGATGCCAGTTAAAATTTCTCAAGCTTGCTGTTATCAGTAACTGTCAAGCTGTGATTAACGTTTTATTTATTTGTATAATATCATTAGTAGCTGACCAGCATTCTCCAGATGCTGTTTTTCCTATTTGAATATCCATTAACCCCCTTTAGAGAATTCATAAATGTGTGCAAAGCAGCATTGCTATAATGCTGTTGAATTCTAAGTTAACCCTACATGTGCGGTTACAGAGAAGTGGATATGGATTTCCAGCAATTATGGCTGAGTCGGAAGAGTTGTCAGAAATGCCTGCCTGCCCTGACTTCGTCATTAACCGTACAACAGTCATGCCAGTGTGAAAGAGAACAGTCTGTTAACCCTCTTTTTACTGATTTTTTATTGTAACAGAATAGATAAATGTGTGGTGACTATTTCCTAGGCAGTATTGCTGTGATGCTGTTGATTTCTAACTTAACCCTGAGCATGTGGTTTCAGAGAAGTAGGTATGCACGTGGTTTCAGAGAAGAAGATATGGATTTTTAGCAATTATAGCTGGAATTTTGTGAAATGCAGTCTGTCAGTCTACCTACCTGCTTGACAGCAAGCCCGCCCTGACTTCGATTTTAAACATTCACCTGTCATGCCCGTGTAAAAGAGTACAATCAGAAGAGTTGTTAGAAATGCCTGCCTGCCCGCCCACCCGCCCAAAGCCCGCCCGCCCGCCAGACTGCGATTTTAACCATTCAAGAGTCATGCCTGTGAGAAAGAGAACAGTTGGAAGAGTTGTTAGAAATGGCTGCGCATCAGCAGCCTTGTGCGCTTGCCTGCGCCTGCCTGCCTGCCCGAGTGCCTGTGCCTGCCTGCCTGCCTGCGCACCTGCCGACGTGCCTGCCTGAGCCTGCCTGTGTGCGCTTACCAGCGCCTCCCTGCCTGTGCCTGAACACAGCCTGTCTGTTTATCTACCTGCCTGACATCAAGCCAGCCCTGACTTCGATTTTAACTATTCACCACGCCTGTGTGAAAGAGTACAGTCGGAAGAGCTGTTAGAAATGCCCGCGCGCCTGCCTTCCTGTCTGCGAGCCTGCCTGCGTCTACCCGAGTCTGCCTGCACGCCTGCATGCCTGCCTGCGTGCCTGCCTGCCTGCTTGTGCCTGCCTGCCTGCCTGTCTGTGCCTGCCTGTATTCACTAGATGCCTGCGCGCAGTCTGTCTACCTATCTGCCTGCCTAACATCAAGCACGCCCTGACTTCGATATTCACCATTCAACAGCCATGCCTGTGTGAAAGAGCACAGCTGCCCGCCTGCCTGTGCGCCTGTATGCCTTGGTCTGAGCCTGCCTGCGCCTGCCTGCATGTTCCTGCCTGCCTGTGCCTGCCTGCCTACTGGCTGCCTGCACTGATTGCGCGCATTCACTTGTCTTCCTCTTTGGAACGGAATATCGAAAATGATTTGCATGTGCGTATTCACAATTGCCTACTGAGCATATTTTCTGTTGTAAGATTTGTTGTAAAGTTTAACCCTATGCCCATTCTAGCATCATAAAGATAGGTCCCATCCAAAAAAAAACATTTTCAGTTCAAGTGACAATTTACTCCATATCCTAATTGATTCAGCGCTGAATGTTTTCTATGCACTGGAAACTCTGTCAAGCTGTGATTGATGAACTTTGAAAACTGAGATGCTTTATTTATTTATGCTGTCCTTTATAGCTGACCAGTATTCATTCTCCAGACAACTGTTTTCATTTTATCACTTATACAAATGATTTGAATATCACTGTGACTTGTGTAACCCTTTCGTAATCAAAGCTATTTGAGGGTACTGCGTGAAAAAACTGTCATGTTCAAAATATTCTTTGAAGCCCGTTCATATCCAAAGCTTTGAGAGTACTGTGTGAAAAACTATAATTTTCAAAATATTCTTTAATCTTCATTTACTGATTTTTATTGAAACTGAATTCGTAAATTTGAGCTGGCATTGTTGATTTCTAACTTAACCCTGCATGCGTGGTTTCAAAGAAGTAGATATGGATTTCCAGCAATTATGAGAAGTAGATATGGATTTCCAGCAATTATGAATGGAATACGGAATGCCTTCTGTTTTTTCTGCCAACTAAACTGCCTGAGAGCAAGCCCACCCTTACTTCGATTTTAACCATACACCAGTCATGCCAGAGTAAAAGAGTACGGTTGGAAGAGTTGTTAGACAGGAGTGCCTGTCTACTTGCATGCACGCCCTAACGTCCGCCCACTCGACCCACTGCCTGCCTTGAATTCGGCATTAACCATACAAACTTTCAGTCCCATGTAAATGTGTGAATATTGAAAGCTGAACAGTTCATCAAATAGACAGAAATAATGCCAAACTCGACGGGTGACAGGTAAATAGTGAATGGAAACGTCGTTGCATTGGGAATAGAGAAGGGAAGAATCGTCCGCTCGGTTTCCATACGATTCACGTTGTCCTCAGGCACTTACGCCACTCGATAAAGATATTAACCTGTCAAGCAGGGAAAGTAGAACAACATCTGAACATTTCGTGTGGCTGCCTTCGGTGGTCTGGACACAGTGGACGTAGGAGCGACACTGCTGTCTGCTCAATTTTTATGTCAAATTAGCCAAATTACCGCCTTTTCGCCATTAACCCATGCGCGATTACTGTCCACTTCTCATTTCTGACAAATATCTAACTGTTACCAGCGTGGCGAGGTCCATTTGACGCCGGTGTACACAATTCATCTTTCAGTCACCAGCGTCTCTCCACCAGAAACTGAGAATCCACGGTTTCAAGCGGAACTATCCCAGAGGGGGAAACACTGCCACAACCCCAGACGTACACCCACCGCCAGATCGCACGTGCTAGGAAAGGACCAAATTGAAACAATTACCTCCACTCATCAAAACGCTATATCTCAACCAATTCTTGGCCGGTTTCCATAATTTTTTCACACATCTTCACAAATAGTTACCGCATCTTTTGACAAAACGAGCACCACCAGCTTCCCATTCTATCATGTTGAATGTCAGGAGAGCGTACGTGCATGTTCCGGGGTGGGTTGAGGGAGAGGGGTGGCTGCCTCGAGGCCCATGCTTGGTTTCGGGACATTCTAATAATATGGCCGAGTACGGGCGAGCTTCAAGAACAAACGCTGAAAATTTGGAATCACTGCTACGAAAACATTTGCCACAATATATGATGCCACATACGCACGTGTTGTTATTATTTAGTATACGCGATCTGTTCAACAGCTTTGCTATTTAGCCCTAACTTGGACATTAACCATACAGCATTCAGGCCAATGTGAAAGAGTATTGCCTAAAGAATTGTTAGACACTGTAGGGGGTTTTCTATCGGCCATGCACTTAATATAGCCTAAAAACCTACCAGCTCTATATGCAATCTTATTTTGCCGCTGCCTGCCTAAAAAAACAAGCGGAATAGGTGAATCTCTCGATTTCTTGAAATCGAAAAATCTAGTTTTTTTTTATTTTTTTTTTTATTTCACCAAATCTTGTCTGACGGATTACGCGAAAACGGTCTTTACGATTTTGTTGAAATTCGGCACATCTGTAGAGCATCATGCGAAGTTTCTCACCTGGGTCATGGCATTTCTGAAGTTTTTCGTTTTCTGCCAAAATCGTAAAAAATGTAGCCAAAATGTCACGTTTTGCCCCAATTCTCAAAAATGCTCTGGGCGATTGGGCTGAAACGTTCCTAGTGTTTGAAGCATGTGCACCTGCATCTGTCTGCATAGGCAGTATTACCCACGTTGACCCTGTTTTGCCACAAACGTCACCTGAAAATGCATTTTTGGCGAAAATTGCCAACATTCACATGCGATTTCTCAGCACTGCAACCACATTTTCGCAAATCACGTTCAGTGAGAAGATTGGGCATTCATCCAAGAACAATTTTGCTGTTAGATGTTTTATTCATAGTTTTAGCTTTCACCCAGTTTTCGGGCCTTTAATCAGAGTACCCTAAAAGTCTACCTAAAATTCGCTCATTTTGAGATCAGTTTTCTTCCACTTTGGAATGGAATATCGAAAAATAATTTACATGTCCGCATTCAGAATTGCCTACCGATCATATTTGCTGTTGTAAGTTTGGTTGTAAAGTTTAACCCTATGCCCATTCTGGTTGCCTAAAAGTAGGTACCGTCCAAGAACACTTCAATTTTTTAGAATTTGGTAACCTTAAGTGTCAATTTTCTCCATATCTAATTGATTGAGCGCTGAATGTTGTGTATGGCTGCATGCAGCTGTCAAAGTACAACAACTTTTGTTCTATATGTTATTGTAAAAAGTTTAACCCTTGGCAGATTTGGGAGCTCCCATAAGGGTACTGTCGGAATAATTGCTGTTTTCGCCAACTTTCACATGCGATTTCTCAACACTGGAGACATATTTTCTCAAATTTTTTTGTATGGCTGCATGCAGCTGTCAAAGTACAACAACTTTTGTTCTATATGTTATTGTAAAAAGTTTAACCCTTGGCAGATTTGGGAGCTCCCATAAGGGTACTGTCGGAATAATTGCTGTTTTCGCCAACTTTCACATGCGATTTCTCAACACTGGAGACATATTTTCTCAAATTTTTTTGTATGGCTGCATGCAGCTGTCAAAGTACAACAACTTTTGTTCTATATGTTATTGTAAAAAGTTTAACCCTTGGCAGATTTGGGAGCTCCCATAAGGGTACTGTCGGAATAATTGCTGTTTTCGCCAACTTTCACATGCGATTTCTCAACACTGGAGACATATTTTCTCAATTTTTTTTGTATGGCTGCATGCAGCTGTCAAAGTACAACAACTTTTGTTCTATATGTTATTGTAAAAAGTTTAACCCTTGGCAGATTTGGGAGCTCCCATAAGGGTACTGTCGGAATAATTGCTGTTTTCGCCAACTTTCACATGCGATTTCTCAACACTGGAGACATATTTTCTCAATTTGTTTTGTATGGCTGCATGCAGCTGTCAAAGTACAACAACTTTTGTTCTATATGTTATTGTAAAAAGTTTAACCCTTGGCAGATTTAGGAGCTCCCATAAGGGTACTGTCGGAATAATTGCTGTTTTCGCCAACTTTCACATGCGATTTCTCAACACTGGAGACATATTTTCTCAAATTTTTTTGTATGGCTGCATGCAGCTGTCAAAGTACAACAACTTTTGTTCTATATGTTATTGTAAAAAGTTTAACCCTTGGCAGATTTGGGAGCTCCCATAAGGGTACTGTCGGAATAATTGCAGTTTTCGCCAACTTTCACATGCGATTTCTCAACACTGGAGACATATTTTCTCAATTTTTTTTGTATGGCTGCATGCAGCTGTCAAAGTACAACAACTTTTGTTCTATATGTTATTGTAAAAAGTTTAACCCTTGGCAGATTTGGGAGCTCCCATAAGGGTACTGTCGGAATAATTGCTGTTTTCGCCAACTTTCACATGCGATTTCTCAACACTGGAGACATATTTTCTCAATTTTTTTTGTATGGCTGCATGCAGCTGTCAAAGTACAACAACTTTTGTTCTATATGTTATTGTAAAAAGTTTAACCCTTGGCAGATTTGGGAGCTCCCATAAGGGTACTGTCGGAATAATTGCTGTTTTCGCCAACTTTCACATGCGATTTCTCAACACTGGAGACATATTTTCTCAAATTTTTTTGTATGGGTGCATGCAGCTGTCAAAGTACAACAACTTTTGTTCTATATGTTATTGTAAAAAGTTTAACCCTTGGCAGATTTGGGAGCTCCCATAAGGGTACTGTCGGAATAATTGCTGTTTTCGCCAACTTTCACATGCGATTTCTCAACACTGGAGACATATTTTCTCAAATTTTTTTGTATGGCTGCATGTAGCTGTCAGAGTACAACAACTTTTGTTCTATATGTTATTGTAAAAAGTTTAACCCTTGGCAGATTTGGGAGCTCCCATAAGGGTACTGTCGGAATAATTGCTGTTTTCGCCAACTTTCACATGCGATTTCTCAACACTGGAGACATATTTTCTCAAAGTTTTTTCCTTGAGAAGATAGGGCGTACATTCTAGAACAATATTGCTGTTATATGTTTTATTCAAAGTTTTGCTCTTCACCCAGTTTTTGGCCTTGAATTGGAGTACCCCCAAATTCTTTTTAAAAGTTGTTCACTTTGCTGGTATAATATTGCTCAAGCGTTGTTATCAGTAAGTGTCAAATGTGATTGAACATGACAACAGGTGTGTTTCATTTTGTGTAATATGATTTTAACTGACCAGCATTCTCCAGATGCTGTTTTTCTTATTTCATACAGAGTACAGTACTGCCTGGAAAAAACTGCACTTTTCAAAATACTCATTAACCCTCTTTTACTGATTTTTATTCCAACAAACCAATACTGCTATAATGCTGTTGATTTCTAACTTAACCCTGCATGCGTGGTTACAGAGAATTAGATATGGATTTCCAGCAAATATGGCTGGAATAATATGAAATACGGTCTGTCAGTGTGTATGCCAACCTACCTGCCTGAAAGGAAGCGCGCGCTGAATTCCATTTTAACCATTCACCAGTCATTTCTGTGTGAAAGGGTAGAGTCGGAAGAGTTGTCAGAAATGCCCACCTGCCCTGACTTCAACATTAACCATACAACAGTCATGCCAGTGTGAAAGAGAACGGTCTGTTAACCCTTTTGTTACTGACTTTTTAATTGCAACAGAATAGATAAATGTGTGGTGACACTATTTCCTAAGCAGTATTGCTATGATGCTGTTGATTTTTAATTTAACCCTTTGCACGTAGTTTCAAAGAAGTAGATATGGATTCTCAGCAGTGTAAAAGAGCACAGTCTGTTGACTCTCTTTTACTGATTTTAATTTCAACAGAATTTAACCCTGAGGTTAGCCCTTGCAGATTTGAGAGTTCCCATAACAATACAGTCGGAATAATTGTTGTTTTCGCCAACTTTCAAAGGTGATTTCTCAACACTGTAACCGTCCATTGGCCTTTCGGTGGTGCAACATGAAGCCGCAAATAGTTAAGATTGAAAAGTTCATCAAATAGACAGATAGAATGCCTAACTCAGCCGGTGACAGGTAAATAATGAATGGAAAAGCCGTTGAATTGAGAATAAAGTAGGGACGAATCATGCTCTTGGTTTCCACCTGATCCGCGGTGTTTCCACACGGTCTCGGCACTCGACAAAATACTAAGCTGTCGAACAGGGAGAGTAGAACACACTCTGAGAATTTCAAGTTGCTGTCTTGCACGGTCGGGACATAATTGGCGTATATCCAACAATGTATCTGTTCAATTTGAATGTTAAATTAGCCAGATGTCGGCTTTTTCGCCACCGTGTCATGTTGTCAGTTTCTGTCGGGACGGTCTAAAATAAGCAGTTTAACTCCACACTTTCTGTCCCATGTGAATGTGCGAATATTTAAAGCTGAACAATTCATCAAATAGACAGAAATGATGCCAAACTCGACCGACTTGTGGTGGGTAAATAGTGAATGGAAACGGCATTGCGTTGGGAATAGAGTAGGGACGAATCGCCCCCATAGTTTCCACGCGATCCACGTTGTTCCCACGCGGTAACGCCACTCGACAAAGATACTAGCCTTTCAAGCAAGGATAGTAGAACAAGATCTGAAGATTTCGTGTATCTGCCTTCACTGGCCTGGACGCAGTGGGCATATGAGCGACACTGCTGTCTGTTCAATTTTAATGTCAAATTAGCCAAATTTCCGCATTTTCGCCATTAACCCAAGCGCGATTTATGTCCACTTTTCATTTTTGGCAATTTTCTAACTGTTACCAGCTTAGCGTGGTCCATTTGGCGCCAGTGTACACAGTGCATCTTTCAGTCACCAGCGTCTCTCCACCATAAACTGAGAATCCACGATTTCAAGCGGAACTACCCCAGAGGGGGAGCAGTGCCACAACCCCCGCCAATACCTTTAGAAGATAGGGTTTGCAATGCTTCTGATGTCTGTAAAGACGCCGGCGATGTGGAATCCGAGATGCATTTTGTCATGGACTGCCCGGCCTATACAAACATCAGGAGACAGTTGTTTGCAATAATTAACAGGAATAATGCAGACTTCTCAAATGCAAGAAAACAAGATCGGTTTGAATTTATTATGAAAAATAATACGCCCTCATTATGTCACACCATCTGCAACATAATCCTGCTGTTCTTCAGGAAAAGAGAAACAATAATTGCAAAATAGTAGGTCATTAAACTGACCTAGGGTTTTGAGATTATATACTTATATGTATGATACATTAGCTTTATTTACTTTATTGTTTCGTTTATTATTTGTTTCTAATAATCATATCATTTCTCTGTAAACTCTTTATGCAATCTGCCTCTCTGTAGGTGTTATTTTGCTTGAATAAACTATTACTATTACTATACCCAGCGTCAGGTCGCACCAGCTAGAACAGGACGAAATTCAAACAATTACCTCAACTCATTAAAACGCTATATCTCGGCCAATTCTTGGCCGATTTCCATAAATTTTTCACTCTTTCTTCACAAATAGTTACCGCATCTCTTCACATAGAGAGCGACACCAATTTCCAATTCTATCGTGTTGAATGTCTGGAGAGGGTATGTGCACGTTCGGGGTGTGGGTTGAGAGAGAGGGGCGGCTGCCTCGAGGCCCATGCTTGGTTTCGGGACTTTCTAATAATATGACCGAGTTCGGGCGAGCCTCAGGTACAAACGCTGAAAGTTTGGGATGGCTGCTGCGAAAACGTTCGCCACAATCTATGGTGTCACACATGCACATGTTGTTATTATTAAGTACACGCGATCTGTTCAACGGGTTTGCTATTTAGCCCTAACTTGGACGTTAAGCATACAGCATTCACGCCAATGTGAAAGAGTATTGCCGAAAGAATTGTTAGACACTGTGGGGAGTTTTCTATCGGCTATGCACTTGATATAGCCTAAAAACCTACCAGCACTATACGCAATCTCATTCCGCCACTGTCTAAAAAAAACAAGCGGAATAGGTGAATCTCTCGATTTCTTGAAATCGAAAAATCTAGTATATTCTTGTTTTTACACCGTGGTTAAACACAGTGTAAAAGAAAAGCCACTGTGGATTGCAAGTTACACCGTACCTCTCGGCCAATCAAAATGCAGTGTTTTGTTTCATTTGGAAATAATTGGTTTTCCACCACCTTCCTTGAAAAGTACTTCAATTCAGTTAACCTGTAACCTCTTATAAAGTCCCATTCATGTGCCACAATTTACTTGTGTTTGAAAATTTGCATGCTATGTAAATTCACTCACATATGTAAAAGCAAATTTGCTTTGCATTCACATGAGGAAAAGAGCACATATTTAAATTTTGACACTTTATAACTTTAAGCATCATTACTCTCATTGATGATGGACAGACAGTTATGATAAAGGCAGCAACTGCCATATGTTATTGGCTCTGGACCGGTTCTAGGTCTAACGAGACAAAAGACTGCAGTTGCTGGACCAAAGTCAAGAGTGTCGTGGAATGTCATCGTAAAGAAAACGTTTAATGATGATCAGTGGATCGAGAATTTTAGAATGCACAAAGAATCTTTTAAGTTTTTGTGCAGCCAGATGGAGGCATATCTGAAAAATGTTGGAGAGAGACATGTAAATGAATCTTTGGAAATTGACAGTATACTGGGTTTAATTTTGGTACAGCGAACACTTACGGACAATACTCCTGGCGGACCAACCATGGTTTGGCCTGCCTGGAGAAAATTTCCAAAATTCAATCTGAAAAACGCAAAATCCTGGTTTCTAGCAGCATAATTTAGCATTTGGTAATGCTCAAGAGTTTGACATAATTTAGCACCACAGAAGGGGGCGCGGTGTCGTCGCGGTAACCGGTTCTCGTCAGATCACCGAAGTTAAGCAACATCGAGCGCGGTTAGTAATTGGATGGGTGACCATTTCAGCGACTGATTCGTGCTCCCGCGTTGTGTCCTTGGGCAAGGCACTTAACCCTGATTGCCTACATGGGGGCACGATGACGCTGTGTACTAAGGCGTACTGTACGTCGATGGTGCGCATGTCTTCAACCAATCTAACCCTGTCTGTGCCGCGGTGCAGAGTTCAGAGTTACGATGTTGGAGAGCTGACAGCTGCTCGTCGTTGCTCGGTGGTTCTCTCCGGGTACTCCGGCTTCCTCCACCCGTAAAACTGTCACCGACATGATATGACCCTGGTTGTTGATGTGTCGTTAAACCCTAATAAAAAAAAGAAAGAAAAAAAAGAAGAAAAAAAGCACCACAGAATGCATTTTAATGATCTGTCTGTGTGATATAGAGGTGAGCAAATTGGAAATTTTGAATAACCCCTGAACAGTTATGTAAAATAATTTTGCACAACCTTTCTGAATTAGTCAACCCTTTCTTCACAAATCGATAGGAACATGTTTTTAGTCCCCTACCGGCATCGCCGGAGGGGACTATAGGTTTGCACTCCCCATCTGTCAGTCTGTCAGTCACACTTTAGTCTTTTTGGAAACGCTTCAACGGAATGATTTCATTTTTGGTAAACTACTATAGAACGATGACTTACAGATCAAGTTTGAGTTTCATGCTGATTGCATTATTCTTGTGTGAGGTATGGCCCTTGGAAATATGGAAAAGCGCCAAAATATCAGTTTTCCGGAGTTTTTTTTGAAACGCTTCAACGGAATGATTTCATTTTTGGTAAACTACTATAGAACGATGACTTACAGATCAAGTTTGAGTTTCATGCTGATTGCATTATTCTTGTGTGAGTTATGGCCCTTGGAAATATGGAAAAGCGCCAAAATATCAGTTTTCTGGACTTTTTTTGGAAACGCTTCAACGGAATGATTTCATTTTTGGTAACCTTCTATAGAACAATGACTTACAGATCAAGTTTCATTCACACTCTGTCCATCCGTCAGTCTGTCAGTCAGTCTGTCGGTCATACTTTAGTTTTCCGGACTTTTTTTTCGAAACGCTTCAACGGAATGATTTCATTTTTGGTAACCTACTATAGAACGATGACTTACAGATCAAGTTTCATTTGCACTCTGTCCATCCGTCAGTCTGTCAGTCAGTCTGTCAGTCATACTTTAGTTTTCTGGACTTTTTTTGGAAATGCTTCAACCGAATGATTTCATTCTTGGTAACCTACTATAGAACAATGACTTACTGTTCAAGTTTGAGTTTCATGCTGATTGCATTATTCTTGTGTGAGTTATGACCCTTGGAAATATGGAAAAGTGCCAAAATATCATTTTTCTGGACTTTTTTTTGGAAATGCTTCAACGGAATTCATGCTGATCACATATAGGTTATAACATTTGTATAATTATTAATTCTCATTTGTCCGATAGGGGACATTGTATTGCTTCAGTGATACGTGCGCTCTTGTTCACCTAGGGCTAGCACCTTGCGGCTAACCAAAAATTTGGCCATAACCATAACAGTTACAGAAAACCTGTCATCCCAGTTTCCAAATTCAGTCTTCAAAAATCTCTAATTGGGTCTTCACTTCTCAGAATAATGAGAGAAACAACATGATGTTACCTTTATTTTGAAACTTTAGAGTTGCGATACCCCTTTCTCAGAACTGCATTTACACAAATACTGTGAAAATGGGTGACAAAAGTAACATAATGCAGTTCAATTTGCATTCGTTTTTTGGGGTTTGCTTAACTGACACAATAATAAGACTGTAAGTTCGCTTACCTCGATTTACTTTTTCCCTGAATTTCCCTTGAATCAATCTTTATCACATGTTCGTTTCAGAGCATAGTTTGCACCGTACACATGTGCAGTTGTTGTATTTATGTTGGATTCTCCTGAATGTGATCACATTCAGGATAATCCAGCATAAATACAAAAACTGCGCAAGTGTATGTCGCAAATTGTTTCTAGTGGGGATACGGTACATATATGAAAAACCAAGGACACAGTGCTAGAAATGAACAAAATTGATGGGTGTAGTTTTAAGCTCCCGTGAATTCAGAGATGGGAGTGAATTGCACCCGTAAAATGTTAGTTTTCTCTCGAAAATTCATATACTGTCATCTGACACCAGAAACCTTAACCCTTTGAACTCTATTGGTATCTTCCATGCCAATTCAATGGCAGCAATTAGAAGATTCCATATTCATTATTTGGGGTAGACCAATCAATATTTTCACCGTGCAACCTCAGGGTTGCACGTTGAAAATATTGATTGCTCTACCCAACACATTTACGGAACAGCCATCCTATTTAATAACATTATGACATATCGTGTTCATGACCAGAAAAGCGACCAGTCGGATTCAAGGGGGTAAATATATAAAGAATTGCTGAATTATGACAGTAACTTGCAATTGGCAGCAGAGTGCTGCTTTCTCAAAACAACACACATTATATGCCCACCCAGTATATTAGTGCTCCACAATATTTTTCAACGAGTGCATTTTTTAGCTCCTGTAAAATAGAAAACACGCGTGCTGATGGGAACAATTGCACTCGCACCTGTCTTATTTCCAGGGCTAATGACATTGAATGATTGAGTCGGTGACTGGCCTCCACTTATACCATAAGTTGATGAGTTCGGATACAGATACTTTGAACTTAGTCAGGTTTAATTCGCCCATACGATTGGGGGTCACAGGCTGGTCATGCACTAGTACATAAGTACAAATGGAATACTATAAGTTATCTCTGCCAACATGTATGGTATATAGAGATTTAATATCTGGATATCGGCTTTTAAACACGAAGCCGCAGGCGAGGTGTTTAAATGAGACATCCAGGTATTAAATCTCCATATACCATACATGTTGGCAGAGATAACGTTTTTGTCCCATTTGAAACACAAAACAAACCTAGTGGAAATAAATTTGTGGATGCATTTCTCATGCTCCACAATCACTGGACCAAATTCATGAATATTTTTTGGTTTTATAAATGCAGAAGACAACAAATAGAGTTACATCCCTTGGGTCATTAGGAAACGAGTAAACAGTATTTTGTTGACACATCGTCTCCTGAGTTCCAATGTGTTCTATGTGCCTGCTGGCACATAGAACACATTGATACTCAGGGGACGAATTATTTGCTCTCATTTTATTTTTCTCAAGTTGTTTCATTTTAATCATTCAACTATTTAATTTATAAAGGCAAAATATGATCGAATTGTTGGAAACCTGATAATATTTGTGACTATTTTCAAGTTTTTTGGTTCAATTTTTATATCGAGGCAAGCAAACATGGAAAGCTTTCATTTAAACCATATACTTCCGATGTTTCATGTGTGCTTATAGCCTGGATGTTACACGCTCTCATATACCTTGGATTGTGGGTGCGCCCTTTGCCATGGCTATTTGTCCAAGGCATTCTGACCAATCAAAAGACAGAATTTATCGGGATATAGGGACAAAACTGTTTATACTTATCTGTAACTTACCAGGTGTGTTTTCATATCGAGAAATACTTGCCTAATTATTAAACATCAACTTTGGGCTCATTTGTCTTAATTTGGACACAGTGTTTATCGCCGTGAATTTGTGGGAATAGAAAAACCTGATCAAAATGTCATCATAATAGTAGGTTTTATTACACCCCAAACGTCTAATTAAAATAGGAATCGGTAAAAAAAAAATTGCGTTATCCCTTCACTAGTAAGATCAAACACCTCGGTGATTAACATTTCGTGTGAACTTGAAATTTTACAAATAAATTATCACAACCGCAATACGAAAGTTGTTCTCGCTGCACTAGTGAGTATAAGAAAAAAGTTGTTCTTGCTCCACTAGTAAGTATAACAAGACGTCATAATTACGTCATTTTGCCAACAATCCCGAAAACTATCCAATGCGATCTGTGTCAGCAAAAACAGCGATCAGCTGATTGTGTAAACAGATTTCTTGCTTGGTATGGGCGTCGGTTTGGATCATTTCAGTTGAAGCTTCAAATGAAAGGGGTATAATAAAAAGAAAATCTAATGTTTTCTTGTGAATAACGGTATTAATCTCATTCGTGAGTGAGAGAATTTGTATTTTCACTTGCAGCAAGCTGCTCGTGAAAATACAAATTCTCTCACTCACTCATGAAACCAAAACACCAACATACAGACGACAACGTCTGGCCAAAATGTTATCAGTCTACCCAGTTTCCAGCCACGAAAATAAACATAGTATTTCCAAGAAAAAAAACAAATGCTTGGAAGATAAACCTGGTGATCCATTAGTCTCCACCGGCCTACAGGACCAGGTGGCACTTGCAAGATTAATTCTTTAATAACAACTAAAAATTTGAAATTTTTTGTCTCAAAACAGAGCTTGGGACCCCTCATTGGAACGACTCAATATCCACTAGCTCGTTCCAATGAAGGGTCATAAGCTATGTTTTTGAAACAAAAACTTAAACATAATGAAATTTGAATCCTGATTTTTGCCAATATATACAACCCTGTCCTAATAGTCCTTGAAAATCATTGTCAGTTTGTTTGAAAAGTGCTTGAATAGTGCTTAAATTTATTTCTCTGACATTCATGGGAACCCTGTATAATATAGCCCACATTTTGTAAATATAAGAATATTATCATCCAAATATAGCTAGCTCTCTCCAGCAGCAAGTCTTGAATACTGCATGGAAATGTTCCAATCCTTGAGGGGTTCCTGTGCAAAAGATTCATCAAAAATATAAATTTTATAGTAAATTTCCTTTCTTATTATACCAATCGCAATTGTTTACTACAGGCTTGCACTACAGTGGTAGACCCTAACTCGGATAAAATACTCTCTTTTTTAATCTTTCCCGCAAGCAGTCATCAAACCATTCTTTTGTGTCCGACAACATAGGAGTTATGTGATCAGCGGGGAAGAAGGATTCTTACCCGAATAAGAAGACGGGAGGGCCTCCATGTAAACAATTGCGGTAGGTACAATAAGAAAGGAAATTTACTATAAAATTTATATTTCTTATCAACCTACCTTACAATTGTTTACTACAAGCTGAAGAGACAATAGGATGGAGGGAATCACATAACCAACCCACACATAAACTCAACTGCACTGGAACCGTGGACAGAGGAAGAGATCCCTAGTCCTATCAAATCATAGCATTACAAACATTAGTAAAAGACAATGGTGATGTGCGACGCACAGACAGAAAGGGCAGTAACAGCACGGATCTGACCCTGTAAGAAACTGAATGGCTGGGATAGACAGACTGAGCGGAAGAAAGAGGGTCAGTAGAACAAAGGTCCTCTGTCGGCTCCTGCAACTGTCGCAGATAAGTGGAGAAGGTAGCATTTGTCCAGTAGGCTGCCAGCATAACATCCGACAACATGACGGAGTTAGTATAAGCCCCGAGAGGAAGACAATGCATGCACCTTGTGGCAGAAAAACGATTGGTAATACAATCAGCAGTAGCTAGATGTGCGGAAGCTGCACGAATAGCAAGTCAAATCCATCGAGAAATGGATTCAGGAGAGATCTGGCATGTGAGAAAATGTATATCCACCCGGGATAAAGGCACGAACGCCCCCCCCCCCCCACCCCCCAAGCAGAGCAGCGCCCAAGGAAGTGTCCATCTTGGAGTAAACTGCAAAGACCTAGGCCTTTTTAAGGAAAAGTACTGAATAAGCTTGGAGAGGCAAGGATGAGTCCCGAATCGATGCGAACCACATATGAAAAAGGTCTCCGAAGCATGGACTTGTAACCATTGCTGGAAACCCCCAGAAACTAACATATACCAGAAACTCCGCAATCGGTGTGATCGAAGAAGTGACAGAAGCAACAGAGTGATTGCACACCATCGACAGAAGAACCTTCTACTTAGCCACAGAGGCTAAACCAGTGGAGTGAGTGCCTCCTTGAAGAAAAAGCAACTCCACTGCTCATCTCTAAAAACCACTATGGTGGAGACAGGACCCGATAAAAGACATGAGCGAAGGCACAATGAAGTCGAGTCGACCTGAAACCTCCTCGGGCGACTGTGGCAAAGAAAGTAGAGGGAGACATGCCGGAACCACCGCTAACAGAGAGCGGAGCAGATTGATCCACACCCACCGAGGCGACTGGGGTGTGATCGAAAGGATTCGGCAACTGCAGGTTCATATCTGGGCTAGAACCTGAGGCAGAATCGGAACCTGGCAGGAAGACGTAGCCGACAAGACCGTCCCAAAGGAGGGACAGAGCGTCCACGGCGAAAGCCAGAGCATCTGGACACGGGGACACGAAAGTATTCACCTGATGGTTCCAATGAGTCGCAAGGAGATCGATGTGGGGACGACCCTTGAGATCGCAAAGAGAGTGGAACACCGCCATGTGGAGCATCCATGTGGTGGAAAAGAACCTGCCCCGTCGGGACAGGGAGTCGGCTAGGACGTTCAGATGACCGGGAATGTGATGAACCACCACTCCGGCGTTGACATCCTGAGCGAGCAGTAGAAGATCCTGAACCAATCATACATGGGAACATAGTGCGTTCCGCCCTGGTTCCAAATGTAAACAACCACCGTAGAATTGTCAGACCACAGAAGGACCTGACAATTCGAAAAGCAGGGGATCCACTGTCGGAAACACAGAAGAAGAGGAGCAAGAAGCTCCTTCTGGTTGACAGGAAGAGCTGCAAGATCCTGGTCCCATGACCCGTGATGGAAAAGACCTAGAGGATTCAATGTCACACCCCATCCGAGATCGCTGGCGTTTACTGTCAGAACACGATCGGACGAGGGGAAGTCCAACGGACCTCCCTGCATAATCCACTGAACATCTGTCAGGGGAGAAGGTGACGAGGAAGAGACTCCGGTAACAGAAGCACCAGAACCAGAGGATCGACATTCGGCCTCCAACGACTGATCAAAAGGTGTTGGAGAGGTCAGACATGCAGTTGACCTAGAGGAATTAGATCTGTCACCGAAACGCAGAGACCAAGCAGTCGGGGAAGACTCCGAGCTGATGAAGTCCATCCTAGATGACAAGACGGAGAAGGGACTAGGTCCGACTTCTCTCCGTTGACTCTGAATCCTAGACACCTTGGACTGTGTGCGATGTAAGACTAACACATGCGACATCAGACAGGTGAAGGCCCAAGGATCCAGGCTGAGGCCAAAGGGAATGGCCTTGAACTGGAAAACATCCTGGGGAATGGAGCGGCGAACTGATCTGAAATCCTCCATGCTGAACTGAGGAGCAACAATAGACTGCCTCAGAATACTCAGATCGATAACATCTCTGAGTCGGCCATCCTTCTTCGGCACCAAGAACATGTGGGAACGAAATCCCACTGAAAGATAGTTCTTGATGACCTCGATTGTCCCTTGTGACAGGAGCTCGCCTATCTCCGTGGTCAAAAGTTCCCAACGTGTAGCGTTGAAAGAGACTCATGTTGGAAGAGGCACTCTCCACTTAGTGGAGTGCCTCAACCTGGGACGAAATCGAGGTGACTACTGCCGATGCCTACCCCACCCTGCCAGTGAGAAGAAGTGGCAGTAGGGGGATCAGCCCTTAGCTTCGCAGAGGAAGCAGAAGGGTACTTGTTAGGCTTTGGACAGCACCTGCCTCCAACAGAAGGCCGAGCAAGCTGACTTAGCAGCAGCAGATCAAGGGAATGACAAAGGGAGCCATCCCGGACTGGCTGTGGAGTTGGAGTCCCGATCCAAGACCGTCACAGTCTGGCAGACTGACGGATTGGCGAAATCGTAGGAGCGATAATGCACCAGAGGCAAAAAGTGTCAACCTTGATGAAGAACAACATCTTCATAGCCTTGGAACTCAGCTTAGAGGCCAAAGCGGTAAAGGCTTCAACCACCTGTACCGACAGGCATGGTCGAAGGTGCCCAGAAGCATGTTGCTGCACAGGCTGTGGGCGTGCGACCGATGATCGCAGCCGGGCTGACACTGTCGGCTGGTTTGATGGTTTAAGACCGGGAAGGAACCCACACACAAAGTCAAGAGCTGCCCTCAAGTCAGAAGACTGTTAGCTCTCAACATCAGGAATGTCAGACTCATCCCATGAGTTGGAAGACACATAGCCCATCATGGGCAAACCAGCCGACACCTCCCATGGTGTGGGCACACCTGGGGATCAGAAAGCTACCTGTTTCCAATCCCGGAAGGCGGCACCACAGGGGACACCCGGAAACCACTCATAGCCTTGCTGGAAGCAATGGAAAAGGTTCTTGGACAAAACCTAAGTGACAAGGAGAGGGCCTCGCTGAGCTCACTGACTCGGAACGGAATGACGTGGGAATGAACCGACAAAGTGGCTTCACTCCTGACCCATTTACCAGCAAAGGGTCACGATCCTCAAATACACCCGACGCAGGGCGACGGGCTGCAGCCGAAAACATCTGAAGGCAGATGTGTAGTGGGGTATCACATACCCCGAGGATCAACAGAGCGGAAACTCAGGAGAGTCGCCACGGACCTCTGCGGGACCGAAGGTCCAGGCTGCACAAAAAGCGTTGGGACCAGAGTGCGTGGACGGAAATGCCTTGGAGCTCATGGTGACCCCACCATGAACATCCAAATCCAAGGAGAAAAACTGAGGTACTCAACGGCTGAGAGACCACAGTAGAGGGTTTTGCCGGCAGCCCCTTCCAACTTCGCCCAGTTGAAGTCAGGGAAGGCTGAGGTCAATACCCCACGTCTACACTACCAGACATCCCTGCAGACCCCTGCAGGGATAAAACTGCTGTGCTCAACGGCTGAGAGGACACAGCATGGGGGTTCGGTCGGCAGCCACTTCCAACTTCGCCGAGTTGAAGTCAGGGAAGGCTGAGGCCGATGCCCCACGTCAGCACCACCAGACACCTCAGTAGACCCCTGCAGGGATAAAACTGCTGTGCTCAACGGCTGAGAGACACAGCAGGGGGTTCAGTCGGCAGCCACTTCCGACTTTGCCGAGTTGAAGTCAGGGAAGGCTGAGGCCGATACCCCACAACCACACTACAGACATCACTGCAGACCCCTGCAGGGATAAACCGAGGCCAGCTAAAATGGTGACCGATGATGTTGTAGATGGAACAGCAATAGCAGCAGATACGACGGGAGCTGTTGGAACTGGCGGAAAAGGTGAGAGAGCCACCTAGCTCGGCCTCCAAAGAAGGAGTCACAACCCTAGTGACAGTCTCAGATGTCGACTGGAGAGGATGCATAGTCCCAGAACCAGGCATCTCTTCACCAGAAATCCAAAAGCTCCCGCAGTATCCACCATGGTAAAAAAAACTGCACATCCCCCACGGATGGGGAATAACTCTCACCAGACATGGTCGTGTCGGGAGGCCCTGAAACGACAGCGTTCCCCACCCCTGCAGGGTGGGAGGAGCTGCACATCCCCCACGGAGGGGGTGTAACTCTTACCAGATGTGGTCGTGTCGGGAGGCCCTGAAACGACAGCGTTGACCACCACCCGTGGGTGCAGGTGGAGCTGAACATCCCCACGGAGGGGGTATAACTCACACCAGATGTGGTTGTGTTGGGAGGCCCCAAAATGACAGCATCCCCCTCCCTCTCACCCACCCCCACCCCCCTGCAGGTGTGGGAGGAACAGCCACGAGAAAGCACCAAAAGCGAGGGCAAAAGGAATTGCCCTAAAGGAACCGAACTGGAAATAACAGAGGTGAGAGCAGTAGAAGAAAAAGGTGAACTCAACAGATACATAACGTAGAAGAATGCCCCCCAACTACGAGAGAAGGGGGCAGAAAAAATAACCAGTGGGTACACGACAGAACCCAGACGGCCAACAGGGACCTAAAAACAGAAATTCAGCCCTCAACAGAGTGAAGAAATCCTGTCCATACAGTCCCTCATTGACACCTAACTCCAATAATAATAATAAAATTTATCAGCCGAAAAATTTTATTTCCAAACCGCGTTGACACGATGTCGAAAAAACATTCGCGAAAACGGAATATATAAATCAAATTCAATAAGAATGTGGTTGAAAATATTAACGAGAATATATAAAACACAGTCCTGTTATTATACGATCTTCAGATCCATAATTCCAGTCACAGGAAAACCATTATCGACGAGTTGAATTATCACTGTTTCGTAATGCAAAATGGCGACACGTCCTCCACGTTTCACGGACAAAAAAAGAATGGTTTCATGACTGCTTGCACACTGGTTAACGGAAGTCGTGGAATTGTACTAAGAGAAGAGCGTCCCCTACTGGGTGTGCGCCAATAGCGCTCGACCCAGTTTTGGCTTATTTTTTTGTGGTGTTTTTACACCACTTTTCTTTTCCCAAATCTCTTGGGAAAGATTAAAATAGAGAGTATTTTATCCGAGTTAGGGTCTTCCACTGTAGTGCAAGCCCGTAGTAAACAACTGTAAAGTAGGTTGATAAGAAATAGGAATTAATGTAGCTAAGTCTGAGATGTTATCTCTCCAGCATTAGAAAAAGTTGAAAGCCTCAAGAAGCCTTGAGAGGCTTATAGGCAGATTCATCCTTATCAAGCATTTTATGCACAAAAGGATCTGCTGCATTCTGTCAAGTCTCGGTGATACTTGCTTGTGTTTAACCCTTTACCTAACATAGTCGCCAAAACGGCCAAAAACTTAACCAGAATAAGAATATCACAGCCTAAAATATCTCAGAAATTTCTCAGTTAACCCCTTGCACACTGATGTCGAAATATCTAAAGTTCAGGGTGCAAATTTTTCCCATAATGCAACTAGAAATTTAACCAATTCAATCTTGTTTGACAGAGCTCAATGAGCTCTGTCAAACAAGATTGAATTGGTTAAATTCCCAGTTGCATTATGGGAAAAATGGCTACTTGAAATCTGGACATTTTGACATCAGTGTGCAAGGGGTTAAACCATACAGATATGAATATCATTAGAACCAGCTCATTGAAAAATTGTTAAATTTGTTTTCGAAAAATATGAAATTTAATTTTTATATGTCCCCATACCATGTATGGTACACATAATGCCGGCATCCCTTCGTCCATCTTTGTCTGTCTGTCTGTCCATCTGTCCGTCCATTCGTCCATCTGTCCATCCATCTGTCCGTCCATCCATCCATCCATCTGTCAGTCCATCTGTCCGTCCATCCATCTGTCCATCCATCCATCTGTCATCCGTATCCATTTCTTTGGCATTTGATAACTTAAAAACTCTTGCTTAGATTGTCATGATACTTAGTATTTGTGTTCAGGTTACTAATGTGCCGAGCTGTATAGTTTTTGGAGTAAATCTGATTTCTCAATAATGAGATATTAACCCTGTGTCCAACCAATTAAGCAATATTCCAATCCATTTCTTTGGCATGCGATAACTAAAAAAATATCAATCCTATTGTCATGTTACTTGATAGATATGTTCAGGTAACTGATGTGCCATGCTGTATAGTTTTTGATGTAAATCTGACGATTCGAACCTGAGATACTAACTAACCCTTTATCCATCAAATTAAGAATTACTCCAATCCATTTCTTTGGCATGCGGTAACCTAAAAACTATTGATTAGGTTGCCTTGTTACTTCATATGTGTGGTCAGGTTTTCGATGTGCCGAGCTGTATAGATCTTGGTGTAAATCTGGTAGTTTGATCCTGATATTTTAACCCTTTATCCATCAAATTGTGCATTTTTCCAATCTATTTCTTTGACATGCGATATCCCCGTGGGAACCCCGGGAAGTAAGCAGCACTTGTTTACTGTTGTAAACCAGTTCCTCTTTACTAGTAAAATAAGACCCAGTCACCAATGCTTGGGGTGAAAGTCCTCTAAAATGGGCAACATGTAGATCAACGATTGACTAAACTTGACTTCATCTCCATGTTGTGTCACGATTAGCCATGGTGCATAAATATGTGACGTTAACCATCAACAAACAAACAAACAATTGACATGCGATAACTCAAAGAATATCAATCTGATTGTCTTGTTACTTCATATAGATGTTCAGGTTACTGATTTGTCGAGCTGTATAGTTTTTTATATAAATCTGATCATTTGATCCCGAGGTATTAACCCTTGATCCACTTAATTAATAAAAAATTTTCAATCTATTTCTTTGACATGCAATACCTCAAATAATATTAATCAGATTTGTGTAGTTACTTTAAAATTCTGTTTAGGTTACTGATGTGCTGAGCTGTATAGTTTTGGGTGTAAATCTGTTATTTTGATCCTCTGATATCAACCCTTTATCCATCAAATTAAGAATTACTCCAATCAGTTTCTTTGGAATGCGATAACTCAAAAATATTGTTCAAAGTTATTATGTGTACCCATACCATGTATGGTACACATAATGTCGGCATCCGGGGTGGCCTTCCGTTGTTTGGCCATCCTTTGTCTGTCCATCTCTCTGTCCATCTGCTGTCCATATCCATTTCTTTGGCATTCGATAACTTGAAAAATATTGCTTGGATTGTCATGTTACTTTATATTTGTGTTCAGGTTACTGATGTGCCGAGCTGTATAGTTTTTGGTGTAAATCTGATAATTTGATCCTGAGATATTAACCCTTTATCCTTTATTATCCTTCAAATTGAGAATTCTTCCAATCCCTTTGGCATGAGATAACTCAAAAAATATCAATCCAATTGTCATGTTACTTTATATATATCTTCAGGTTACTGATGTGCCGCACTGTATAGTTTTTGGTGTAAATCTGATAATTTGCTCCTGAGATATTAACCCTTTATCCCTCAAATTGAAAATTCCTCCAAAAGTTGGTCCTGAGATAATAACAGCTTTCTACTAGTTGTGCATATGGGTACACATCTGACGATTTAATCAGCCGATTTTTTAAAAATACTGTGTTAGGTAAAGGGTTAACAGGTCATGGCAGATGTTTGCAGCCATGCAGATTCTTAAGTACACTTCTGTGGTGCCAGGTTTGCATGCCCATTTTTTGGTTTGATTGATAAATTTCTTTATTTTGCAGTATGCATGATACAAATAGAAATGATACATACTGTAGTAAAGAGTGTATTAAGCTTAAGAATACAAAAAAAAAGATATGTAAATTAACGCTTTACCGAATGTAACGGCCAAAACCGGCCAGCGCTATTCTCAAAAATCGCCAATTAATTTTCATTATTTTTTTCATTTTTTGTCTCAAAAACATAGGTTATGACCTCTCGTTGGAACGCGCTCGTCGAGCACGTTCCAACGAGGGGTCATAACCTATGTTTTTGAGACAAAAAATGAAAAAAATTAGTTATTCAAGAATTTTTTTTTGCAAGTGTCATCTGCTTTTCAGGTTAGGTAAAGGGTTAACACTACTAAAGCATGACAATATCAGTGTATACCGCAGGGAGACAACATAGCCAGATTGGCTGTCTGCCTGTTGTCTCCCAAGCTGTGCATTGGTTCCCTGGCAACTCAGTTCAGTTGAAATATTCTGCCTTTTGAGAGTTTTACCCCCCCCCAACACTTTTCATTGAAGGACTCCTATTGTTGTATTTTCTTAAAATCATTTAAGTTTGGTGAATAGATAAATAAAAAAGCAAACATATCGGAGCCTGATTATATTGTGACAGTTTTATTATTCTTTTTTCATGAAAAGTATATACATTTCTTAAACTCATGTTAATTTCTTTGGTTTTTATTTTTCGAAGGTAACTGAAATTGCCAAGAAATTTAAAGAATTAGACCTTTTCAAGGCAAAGTTTTCTGCTCAAGATACCAAAAAAATGAGGAATGTACTCAATGGTTTCTCACCCAAAGATCTGAAAGAGAAACTTGATGCAAGTGTTGTTTTACAGGAGCTAACCTCTTTGAAGTCTGTGAAATTATCTCCCTCAAATGTAAGTCACTTTGTATTTAAGAAACCTGAAACCATCTGTGCTGCAGACAGAATTACTTATCAAAATAGTAAACAATAGGAGTGATTTTGTTCACAGCTGCCAATAAACAAACTGGGTTTTTATTATAAATTTCCTCTCTTGCTTCTGATTTCCAACATTTTTTGAGATATGCAAGAGCAAATTTGTCATTTGTTTTCTTTGAATTTGAAGAATGGGTCAGTTAACATATTATCTGTGAACTAATGAATTTAACCCTTTACCCAACGAATTGCCCACATCCACCCCATAATATGCAAATTCAGCAGTTGAAAAAATATTATTTTTCAAAAAATTTCAACAAAACCATATCATGTGACCCCTCGTTGGAACGAGCTCGTCGAGATCGCTCTGATGAGGGGTCACATGATATGGTTTTGTTGAAATTTTTTGAAAAATTTAAAAAAATGATATTTAAAATAATAAATTTTGATATCATTTGCGTTGGGTAAAGGATTAATAAAATTACTAGTGTATTGATAGAAAATACACATGTCTTACTTGGGTTCTGTGAATCCCAAATTTCGAATAGAATATCGCATCTCGAATATCACAACTGTATGACTGTGAATAATTATGCCCGTTTCGTATCTGATGTAGTTTGTGACAAAACGTTTGATTTTGGAGATGAATACAATTTAAACAAGATGCTTACAGAACTTTCAAGAAACTGTCAGATTCTGGTGTTATCAACATAGAAGCAGTGAGATACTTAGTTTGAGGTTATGCAGCATCATATTTTCACTCTCACTATACATACTGAGCAAGTCACCTGGTTACTTCTAAGATTTTTTCTCAACATTCACATGGTTCGTGATATTAGCGTGATCTAATTGAGTGAAAGAATCTGCACATTGATTGTGATTATATACACATGTATCCCGATCTACTTTCACATGTTAAAGTTACTTGAAAGTTTTCAATTTACTACATATATATGGCAATTGAGACTATGCCCTGCCACCTGATTATTGTTACACAATCGAACAGGCTTCACAGCAATTGCTGTAGAAACACCAGTTTTCCACAGCAGTTTTTTTGCTGAGGAAACAAGGATGAATTACAAGGACTGTGCATATAACTATCAAATCATTCCAATGCATGTGTGGACTCCTGGAGCCCTTACGCAAGATATTCCACAATGATTCTTCTGCATCATTATCTTGTTGTCATCACCAGGCATTAGAAGCTACTGGTTGGAAAATTGGAAATGTCTCAATAAAACAGTTTGTACTATGTGCAGCTCGACAAAGAATTCAGGCATCCCAAGTCCCAGCTTACCAACATTGTCATGCAACTTTCAAAACCTCTAATTTCCACGCATATTCAGGGTAGTTTTGTATCCCGAGAAATGATTGAAAGGAAACCCAGTGGCAGTGACAACAAAAACATGAACCATGAGATCAGTAAACGATAAGAAGCGTAAATATTGTGTTCCTGGCCAAAGGGTTGCAAAATGGAGAGAAATGTCAGCCCTATCATTTGATTGTTGCTGCAATTGTCATTCTACCCCACGATTCGTAATTTTGAATCTGAAAAAACTGAATCAAATCAAATTGAAGCTTTGCAGTGATTTTGAATTGAATCGGATACTCGAAAGCTTTGCAGAAGCCACCTTGTGTCTTACTTACTTCATCTCACTGTGAACAAGATGAAAGGAGTAAAAAGTTCATGTTTTCTATTGCTTTAGATGAAAGAATGATGAAAAAATGAGCATCACTATTCATCGATTAGGATGTAAAAGAATATAATTTATGTGGTAAATATATTGAACAGGATCATAGAATTCAGTGTATACATATATGACTTTCCTACAAAGGATCACTTATTTTCATAATAAAGACAGGTGATTGGATTTTTAGCTCACCTGACTGAAAGTCTGGGTGAGCTTAGGTGATCACTTTCTGTCCATCGTCTCTCATCTGTCCGGCGTGAACTTTACATTATTGACTTCTCCTCATAAACCACTTGGCCAAATTTAACCAAATTTGATGTGCATGTTTCTTATTATATGTCAATTCAAGTTTGTTCAAATAAAGTTTCCATACCCTATATGGAGGGGGTGGAGGAAAATGCTACAAAATTTAAAAAAAAATCTTTTCCTCATGAAGCTGTGGGTACAGTGACTTGATATTTGGTATGGTTCTTCCTTTTGAGGTGTAGCATCAAGTTTGTTCAAATGAACTGATGTTCGTGGAGCAATGTTTGCCTTTGTAATGGGAGGGGCAGAATTTTTACCCCTGCCAAAATTTCCATTTTTTGAACCAATGGTCCGATTTGAACCACTTTGGTATGTGGTATTATTGAGTCATAAGTACTTGATTCATGCAAAAAGAAGTATTCATGTGTCCTCATGGGAACCCCAGGAGCTAAAAATAGGAATATTTGCCAAAGCTCATATTTCCCAAACTACATGGCATAGAGAACTGTTAGTAGGAAGCAATTTCATTGTAACTTGGAAGGATAACTGAGTGTGATGTCTAGATGAGACTGTCGTATTTTGGTTATGATCGGTCAGCCATTACCGCCTCCTGGTCACATGACCTAGATTCCTTTAGCACTGCTTACAGGCTGTTTTTATGAAGGGATTTCATTGTAACTTGGTAGGATAACTTGGTATGATATCTAGACGAGACTCTCCTTTGGTCATAATTGGTCAATCATGACCGCCGAACTGTCACGTGATTAGATTCCTTTAGCAAAGTTATATTTTTAAGTTATATTTATGAAGGGATTTCGAGGGGCATGGTGGCTCAGTAGGTAGACGTGCAGGCTGCAAGCCAAGAGGTCTTCGGTTTTAATCCCGCCTGCGACAACCGTGTTATGTTCTTGGGCAAGACACATCACCCCCATTGCTCATGTGGGGGCATTGTGTGTACTAAGGCATACTGCACATCGTTGGTGCACTTGTCTTAAACCAATGCTAACCCGGTTTGTGCGGAGTTAGTATGTGGGGAGCTGACAGTTGTTTGGTGGTTCTCTCTGGGTACTCGGCTTCCTCTCCCCATAAAACTGTTGCGGTCATGATTAACTATTGTGCAGAAATATGTAACCATAAACATCAATAAATAAATAAATGAAGGGATTTCATTGTAGCTTGGTAGGATGTAGTGCTGGGCGATATAGGTCCAAATAAAAAACACGATATTTTCGTAACAATGTCGCGATATTTTTTGGGAAGGCGCCGATCGGCCATTTATGCAAACGGCATGACAAACTTGAAGTTAAAGGATTGCCCCAACAAGGGACATTCTTGATAACAAACCAATGGCATTTCAAAAAACGTGTACTGATGCGCGATTCTGATCCAAAGGTGCCTAAACTGGCGTGCAGAAATACACTGACTGCCCAGCAGAAACGTTCTACTGTGGGCTTTTGAATTACCATATTTCGTTGCCTTCATCTGCGACTGTTGTTTCAAAGTTAACTTTTGTTTATTTTAATCAATCAATTACCTGACAGCCACTTTCCAAGTTCCAACTTTCCGTCATTGGATAGAAACCTTTTTTTCCGCTATTCATTATGCCAATCGACAACCTAACCTTGTACCTCAAAAACATATTTTTACCCAGCCGAATAATCATTATCGGTGATTCGTGTTTAGTCAACGAGAAAGCATAAACACACGTGGTCAATGAATGTTATCTTAGAGGGCAACACACAAATGAATTGAATTGCAAATCACCCCGAAGTCTTCTGGCAGTGAAACGTCTCATTTACAAAGTCACACTTAACAAGGGAAGGCCCTTTAAAATTTTATAAACAATTGAGGGATGATTTTCATTATTTCCCTGGTCTTTTTGTCCCCTGACCCTTCGGGGGGACTATTGTAATCAGCAGTGTCCGTCCGTCTGTCCGTGCGTGCGTGCATGCGTCCGTCCGTCCCGTCACCCTTGTCCGGATGATAACTTTAGTTTGGATGATTTTATTGAAACTAAATTTGGTATGTGTCTTACTTGGGTGGAAATGCAGGGTCAAGTTCGAAAATGGGCACGCTCCACTGATTTCTACTGGATTTATTCCCCTTTTTCGACTTAAAAAATACAGTTTTTTGTGTTGTCCGGATGATAACTTTAGTTAGGATCATTTGATTGAAACGAAATTTAGTATGCCGCTTATTTGGGTGGAAATGCAGGTCAAGTTCGAAAATGGGCACGCTCCACTGATTTTTACTGGATTTATTCCCCTTTTTCGACTTAGAAAATACGTTTTTTGTGTTGTCCGGATGATAACTTTACTTTGGATCATTTGATTGAAACGAAACTAAGTATGTGGTTTAATTGGTTGGAAATACAGGTCAAGTTAAAAAATGGCCATGCTCTGCGAACAAATTGCATCCTAATAGCTCCCTTGAATTTGCCATCTTGGTCGGGGGACCGGGGGCGTTGCCCTTGTTAATTACTTAATTCTTTTTTGCCCAACATAACTTCACAAGTTCCAAAGCATTCAAGCGTTGAACGCAAGTGCGGAATGTAAATTGCAAACATGAGTTTGACATCATAATTTACTATTTATTTATTGGTGTTTAAGGTCACATACTTATGCACAATGGCTAATCGTGACCCGTGACAGTTTTACGGGTGGAGGAAGCCGGAGTACCCGGAGAGAACCACCGAGCAACGACGAGCAGCTGTCAGCTCTCCAACATCGTAACTCTGAACTCTGCACCACAGCACAGGCAGGGTTAGATTGGTTGAAGACATGCGCACCATCGACGTGCAGTACGCCTCAGTACACAGCGTCATCGTGCCGCCATGTAGGCAATCGGGGTGAAGTGTCTTGCCCAAGGACACAACGCGGTTGCCGCAAGTTTGACGTCATATGCAAAGGCGTATACATTATTTGATTGACAGCAATTGTCGGCCATTTGGGGTTCGCCCATACCCTCATACTGTTTCAAATAAAATCAAGCTGAACACAAAAAAACCAAGCATGGAGGAGTGGGGGCGGATTGGGGTGGGGGTGGGGGGGGGGGGGGGGTGGGCGAGACAGCGAATAAATTAACACGATGGTAACACTGAGTGCAATTTAGATTAATGTGTTCATATTTTACATTCTTTCACTGTGATGTCTGCAATCGTGGGGAAGGGTGTATGCCTACTGTCTGTCGACGAGATCGCTGGCCTGCCGCATAGCCTACAGGCTACCCCAAAAAGGCTGATAGGGCTAATCACTGTTTTGACCGAGGACAACAGCATGTCAAGCAGTTGGCGAGACCCGCAAATGACTTGGGACATTCCTGAGAAGTAAGCTGATTGACAAGAACTGGAGAAAAAGGATGAAGACACCCCCCCCCCCCCCCCCCCCCCCCCCCCATGGCTACACCAATTCTACAAGCTGGGCTACCTCAAAGAAATGATTTACTTCAATAAGTAGCCCAGCATGTAGTAATGGTATGGCCAGGAGGGGGGGGGGGGGTGGGTGGGTGTGAGGTGTAAGAAATTTATTGTCTCTCAGCGAGACCGCTGGCGTGCCATGTACTGACGACCCCAGAAAGGGTGGTAAAGTAATCAGTGTTTTGACTAGAATAGAAACAACAGAATCTCAAGCTGTTGGCGAGACCGCTAACGACTTGAGCAATAGGGACAATCTCACATTTCAGACAAGTAAGGTGACTGACAAGAACAAGTCTGGATTCAGAACCCCCCCCCCCCCCACCCCACGCCACTTCCACAATGTTAGCTACTTCAATGAATTACACGTGCATGTAAGTTACTTCAATAAGTACCTTAGCGTGTGGTAGTTGCATGGGGGGGAGGGGGGGGGGGGGGGGAGAGATGTAAGAAAATTCTCCTATAATCAATTACCTGCCGAATTTGCTCCCATTGTCGAAGTCACCCACATTAAGTTGCATTGACCCATTTTATGGTACTGTTAAAACTGCTAATTCAGTCTTGGTATCACAAAGTCAATTATTCCGAATCTATAGTATCTGAAGATGATTCTGACCGCTGAGTCTCTGACTCGCGTACCTTTGATATTAGGTCTGTTGCCTTGCCCCCCCCCCCCCCCCAGCCCCAACACACACCACCCCCAAGATGGAAGGAATAGTGGGAAGAGTGGGGTGTGAGGTGTAAGAAGGGCTGGGGGGGGGGGGGGGGGGGGAGAGATGTAAGAAATTCTCCTATAATCAATTACCTGCCGAATTTGCTCCCATTGTTGAAGTCACCCACATTAAGTTGCATTGACCCATTTTATGGTACTGTTAAAACTGCTAATTCAGTCTTGGTATCACAAAGTCAATTATTCCGAATCTATAGTATCTGAAGATGATTCTGACGCTGAGTCTCTGACTCGCGTACCTTTGATATTAGGTCTGTTGCCTTGCCCCCCCCCCCCCCAGCCCCAACACACACACCCCAAGATGGAAGGAATAGTGGGAAGAGTAGCGTAGTGACAGTAGTGTCGCCTCACTGCATTAGCCCCCCCCCCCCCCCCCACACACACACACATACACTCACACACGCATACTCTAAACTCTCTATGCCCCCCACACCCCCACCCCACCCCACCCCCTCCTCCTCCCCCCCCCCCCCCCACACCTCCCCCAAGTTCCCACTCCTTCATGACACTATGACTATGCTCATGTGGGTCATAACTGGAAAGGTGTGTGATGTGGTTTTCTCTTTGGAGAACTGTGGCTGCTTTGTGCACTTTGTGGGTGACCAAAGTGTATGTTCTCATTCATGATTGAGGCAAGTATACATGTATATTTACCCTGAACAGTCAAGTGTTACTAACTTTATAATACCACCATCCAGCCCTCCAGAGTGCATACATCCATTTAGTGCCAGTGGAGCACCATTCTGAATACTGACTCAAGTCACTCAACAGTCAGTACAACAGTCTCTAGTCAGCAATCAGTACAGTATTACAGCACCAAAAATACAAATTATTCAATTTTATGTGTACACTGACTACTGGGCATATTTCCCCGCCGGGGACTGTCAGGAGCTACAACAATGTGGTGGCTCCCGCCTCCCGGTCGGCAGAATATGCCGGTAGTCATGCAGTGTACACATAAAACTTAAGTCATGTTTAGTACTGAAGTGAGTGCTGACTAGTGACAACTGTGACCACATATGGTGATAGGATTTTGCAAGTCCTAAATCAAAAAATGTGTGAACTTTAATCATAATTTTAATCTGTAAAGAATTTCATTCGGGGAATAAAGGTTTGGAAAACTACATTGGAAGTTTTCGATCTCCTGGAACGCCGTTCTAGGTAACTGATTATTGTCAGTCTGTCAATTTACTGATTACGACTTGAATATTTGATACGGTCATGGTGCAATGGGTATTTTCAATTAGTCAATGTCAAATTGTAAATGATTCCCTCGGAAGGCTGCGATACACAACAACAATCTACAGACTTAGAACAGATCCAATGGATTGATCATTGATGAGTTACTGAGTTATTGGAGATTTTTGGCCAAAAACACCAACATGTTCACTTTGTCCGGATTCAGACACGTTCGTCTGTTTGTCACCACGTTTCGTGCTGCACTGAGCACTCGCTCAGATGCTGAACTAGTTGCTGGAATACACAGGTATTTCTTTGCAACGGGCGACAACATTGGGAATAGACATTGATTTGATTTCCACCACAACAAGGGGTTTTCTTCCTGGTCTAGTGCGGGGAAAAGCAAATAGTTCCCAATCTCCTTTTTAAGAGCGCATTCGCGGTCCTTTTGGCTGTCAGCATGAGATTTTGAATTTGATGCACTGGGTTTTGAGTCAGACTTAAAAAAGTCGCTTAGAAATTTTTTTTTCTTTTTTGGTGGCTGCACTTCGCCATCACCGCTGCAACCAGGTTTGTCAGCAGAAAGAATTGAGTTAAAGGAATTAACACAAATGTTATTCTGTGAGCTTATCTTGAGTGCGTCCTTTTCAATTTCCAACTTCACTGTTGGCAAATCATCCACGAACTTACTCTTAAAGCGTGGGTCCATAAAGGTGGCTTTCTCGATGTTTCCAAGAATGTTCGTATCTGAGTATTTTGATTTCAGATAAGCAATGGCTTTTGATTTTATGTCCGAAGTTAGCTGACTGTCCTCTTCCACCTTAAGGATATCATGTTCCAGTAGATGTAGCACAGGTTTTATGTAGGAAATGGTAATATGCTTCTCACCCGAAAGTATGTCAGTAAAATCGGCTAAGGGGGCTCAATGCTGCGTTTACAGACTCTAATACATCAATGTTCTGCGACTTTGGAATAAGATGGAGGGCTTTGCGGTTCCTGTTAAAGAATTCGTTCAATCATCTTTTGCTTTGAACCCCAACGGGTGTCACAGTCTGTTACCAAGGAGTGAATTGGCAGTCCAATTTCTTCTTTGACCTTATGAAGGTCACGCTTCTTCTTCCAAGATTGGTTAAAATGGGCTATGATACATTTAGCCACACTGGTAGCCCTGTCAAGTCTCTTGTCGTTAGCCAGCCCTTTTCCCACTGCCAAATGTAACCGATGGCCAAAACAAGACATCTGTTGCCAACCATTAAGCTCAACTGCCTTTATTATATTACTGCCATTGTCCCGATGTAATTGCGACCAACTTATTTTCTTCTAAACCCCACAAGGTCAGGACGTCTTTGAGACCATCAGCCAGAATTTCCCCTGTGTGGTCCTCAGGTGTAAAATAATGTTTCCAAACACCTGTTCTGTAATACCCAGTCAGAGTCGATGTAATGGACCGTGAAACTCATGTATGGCTTTGATGTGCTGCTGGACCACATGTCTGTTGTACCCGCAAAAAAAATTGCATCAGATATACTGGCAGTTACCTGTTCTCTGGTTTTATTATATAACTTGGGAATGGATTCTCCAGAAAAGTACTTTCGACTGTGTAATTCATATCGACTATCAAATTCAGAGAGCATCGCTTTAAACCCCTGTTTTTCGACCGTGTATATTGGCAGCATATCTCGAGCAATGCGTTGCGTTACTGCATTTGTCAGCTGGTTCCAGTGTTTGCCATTCCTTTCGTATGAACGCCCTTTTAAAAAGCTACCTGAGATTGTCTGTTGCGTGTGTGTCTGTGTCGTTTCTTCTTTGTCACCTCCCTCTTGCCCCCATTGAAGATATGGGTCCTTTCTTGTCCATTTTTGACGCAACTTCTGCGTATTCAACCGGGTGGTGATTTTTCAGGTGGTTGTACAGATTGCATGTATTCCCACCTTTGGCGCTGACCTTGCTTTCTGCAAATCTTGCAGGTCGGGACATCAAAAGTTCACCGCACCCCTCCTTATCATGATCATCACTGCTCTTAAACCCCAAAAATGTCCAAACTGCTGACTTTATCTTCTTTTTATCAATAAAGTTCATTTTGTTTGTGTCACTGTCAGCCATGATTATTGCCAGATAGGTGCAAGTCACAAAAATTTAAATGGAATTTGAAAATCGTGCATAAACAACTTTGGAAATTGGAACAGACAAGGACTGTGAAATGGATAATAGGTTTCAATACAAATTTTAGACACATCAGTAATGAGCAAACAACGGAGTGGTCGGACAGTGCGTATTCCTTCACTCCGACCTGAGTCACCTGATGATCAGTTTCAAATTGGTGTGCAAACCCAGTTATCCATTGCACTGTCCTTGATTATTCCTGACCAATTTGACTGGTACGGCGACATATTAACGGAACTAAAAAAATCGGTACGAAACTGGTCGGTGACAAAATTTAGGTACCGTTCATGGGTAGTTTTTGCTTGAGACTAAGTTGAGAGCAGCGCATTTTGTCACTTTGACAGTTTGACCCACACACAGCGAGTCGTTTAGTTATCATTGCTGCACATCAAGGGAGCTAATTTTAACGCCGACATCAAGGAGACCACCGTCAAAACGTTTTTAAAACAACAAGTGAATTCCATCGTACGGAAACCATTCAGAGTCACACTGTGAAGCTCACTGCCAAACATTCGGTCCTTGTCACTTAAAAATAAGCGACTGGTCACACAGAAATGAATTCCAAACCAGAGTAAATTGGAATGTTTTGGGAGCAAATTGGGGACTATTTTTGATTGGGAATGGCCAATGGGGCCGGATTCAAGCCCTCTCATCGCCGTCATCGGTAAAAAAAAAACCTGAGTGAAGTAATTTTCGACTTTCTCCCAAACAGCTTGCCATTACATGGCAATACAGAGACGTATTCACAAAGTTTTGCACCTTTTCATCAAATGATGGGTGGTTGCCAACGACGTTCGCGATATTTTGGTTTTTTGAAAACAAGACGATATCACTAACGGTATTGCTTTTCAAACCGGCTAAGTCGGTATATCGGCAAACCGCCCAGCACTAGTAGGATGACTCATTTTGGAATAATTTTACATTGTACTGTAACTTGGTAACTTTGGTTGACATACATGTTAACTATTAGGGCCACATCAAAAACATAGCATACAGGGAACATAAATTAATATATTCTCAATTATCACAATTCTGGTCTCATTTCATAATCCTCTCATAAATATTGAATATTATCCTTTTCATCAAACACTACACACAGTCAAGTTTAGCTACAGTGTCATTGACACTTTCATTTTTTTTCCCGATGGCCGTCACCGAATAGATTTTTAGCTTAACTTGACAAAGTCAAGATAAGCTATTGCTATCACACATGCGGAAGTCTGTGACTCTGTTAGTCTGTCAGTCTGTTCACATTTTCTTTGGCAGAGGCTACACCCTGTAGTTCTTGTCCAATCACCACAAAATTTCTTATGCAGATTTGATGTCATGTCTAAATGAGAACGTCCCCTTTTGGACACCCAAAATGCCTGACAAGTAGAGCCCATGTGTATGTCCACAGGCATTTGTCACCAGTAAGGTATATTCTCACAGCTTATTGATTATATCAAATGACAGGTGGTATGTGTCTGCAGTATTTATAACATTTTGACAAATCTTACGGCTATTATTTGTTAACCCTTTACCCAACGAATCGCCCGCATCCGCCTGCATAATATGCATATTGAGCAGTTGGAAAAATTAATTTTTTCAAAATATTTAAACAAAACCATATCATGTGCCCCCTCATTGGAACGAGCTCATTGTGATATATTGAGATAATTGCAGTTTCGTTTCAGTTTCGAGTCTTGATTTTCAAGACTACCAATAAACCTTGTGGAACTTCCGGGGTAGTTTTCTATGTAACGTTTTGAATTTACGTTCAATTAAATGAATATAAATCCATTTTACTGCTTTACAACGTACTTTACGACACTCATTGAGCTCGTTCCAATGAGGGGTCACATGAAATGTTCTGTTGAAATTTTTTGAAAAAAATATATTTAAAATAATAAATTTTGATATCGTCTGCGTCGGGTAATTTGGTTAAATCATCCTGACTTAGCATCCACATTTTCCCATGTCTACAGTTGAATATATGTGTTTTGAGCCTCTGACTAGTGTAATCGATGACATATAGCTAGACAGTATACATATACCAACAGCGCCATTTGGTATGTGGTATGGGTACTGGTGGCAGGGGTGTTGCAGAGATGACAGTTGGGTGTGGGGGGGGGGGGAGGAGGAGTTTAAACCCAGTTTGTCCCAGCTGTCAAGACTCCAGCCTTGATGATACTGGTGGGGATTATGTAGGTTAAAAAAAATAAAGGAAATCTTTTGTGTAGTAGTACATGTAGTAGTTGAGATGGGTTTCTCAACTTTTTATTATGCCCCCCACCATCTGTCCGTCCAAATATTTTGGATTGTATTTTCAAAGCCATCAATCAGATTTGGATCTCCTTTAGTATGCTGATAGACCTGCTTGGGGGAGTGGATATGCACAAGGAATGGGTTCCATCCAATAATTTTCCCCAGTTTTATGGATTATTTTCATTTTCGACTTAGAACATTTTTATGTCCCACAGTACCTTTAAGGCTACATCAAACATGCCTACTGTTCGGGGGCAGTGGCCCACACTTTGCATAGCCTTTGTTTAATTAGCATGTATTGGTCTTAAATTGGTCATCCTTGGACCGAATCAGCTATAGACCCCCATTTGCATGAGGTCAACACTGTGTGTGGACATAAGACCAAGAAGCAAATCCGGTCTTGTAAGGCAGTGCAGGCTTACTAGAAAGAGTGATTTAATAAAAAGGGCTCCAGTTCAGATGAAAATGTCCCAACTGGAAAATTATTGAGGGTGGGGGAGGGTATCATCCCCCCTTTAACTGGTAGAGTGCTGGAAGCTCATATTTGGGCTTTATTCTGAAGTGTCGGTACCACAACTTGAAGGCTTCATATTCAGTGGATGTTTTCCATATCACCTTTGAAGTTAAATTATTTAGTCTTTGAGGATTTGTCTTGTTACAATTTATGGGAGAGTGCCTATTGGCACTCTCCCATAAATTGTAACAAGAAAGATATGTGAACAAATTTTGATGACCAAAAATAATTCAGCACTCTACCAGTTAAGTGTACCCCTGATTGGTGTCAGTATACTACTGATAGTGTGGTAAGTCTTCCAAAAGATACCAATATTGAAAATAAACTTGCAGGTCAATAGTGTCAAGCCCTTTTACTGTACAGTACTAGTTATTTTCCATTGAGGATAGATGGGCAATGTACCGAAAAACCTAACCAATATCATGGTGATATCGATAAAACTGAACCGAACCAATTGTTGAATACTGAAACCATCTGAATTTTTTAATTTTTCTACATTTGCTATTTATTCATAAGTCCCTGTTGAGACTTGATAACAGTTGAAAGGTTCATTTTCATGAAAGAAGTGACTGACTTTCTTTTCAGTTTTGTTAATCCTCAATGGTTTGGCAGTTTTCCTAAATTCCTACTAGACTACATCCTGTACATGCCCAATTGCTTTGTAGTGATTTCTTGTCAAGTCTTGGCTGTCTGTTAAGGCAAGCAAGACCTGACTAGAATAGAAATCACTGCCAAGGTGGTTTTGTCTATTGTCAACAGGACTTCAAAAAGATGGCATGGCCAAGGCACATTCTCTGAGATTGCAAAAACCTGAAATAGGTCTTTAAATATTAAGGTGCATTTAGAACAAGTCATACAATTACTGTAGATATGATTTGTGGTCATAAAAGAATGCCACTGTTGAGCTCATTAGCAGTGTCATTTATAGCACTGTGGTAGAATGATTCTACAACAATTTATTCTGTTTTTCCTGATGTGAAATCCTCTGGTGCTATCAGCAAATCTCAGTCAAGTCAGATACCAAATACCGAATCAACACAAGATATAACCCCTTAAAAATACTGACTCCTATACCGAATTCAAAATGCCAGTACCGCACATCTCTACCATCAGGTAGATAGGATGCAAATTCAGTGGAAAAATATTGTTGTATTAATAACTGGCACTCCCTTTTTATGTGTTTTAGAAAAGAGTAATGGTAGAGAAATATAGAGAAGCAAAGGGAAAAGATAAAAAGGTAACATTTTTTTTTATTATCGAACTTCTGTGACTACACAATCTGGCACATTTCATGCCCAAGTGGTCAAGATATTGTTTGTTTTTTTTTTATGGCTGTTTTATGTTACAAACTCATTCTATTCTTACCAGTTGTTTAGCTTTATTCTAAAGGGAGTATTACTGATCACTCTGTTTCACTCAGTAGAGATGGACAATATACCGAAAAACCGAACCGATACCGATATCATGGGGACACCGAAAAACCGAACTGACCCAATCTTTGAATACCGAAACCACGGTATTTTCAATTTTCCCTGTGCATTCGCTATTTATAAGGCCTTGATGAGGATTGATAGCAGTTGAAGTGTTCATTTTCTTGAAAGAAGTGACTGATTTTATTTTTCAGTTTTGTTAAGCCTTAAGGACCAGGGCAGTTATACTAAATTATCAATAGTCTACGACCTGTACATGTGAAGTTGCTTAGTAGTGATTTCTAGCCAAGTCTTGACTGCCTTAACAGGCAGCCAAGACTTGGCTAGAAATCACTGACCAGATAATTTTACTACTGTCATCAGGCCCACATAAAGATGACATCTTCAGGACACACATTGTATGATTACAGACGCCTTAAGTGGAGCTTGAAAAGTTAAGGCGTATTTAGAACAAGTCACCAAATTACTGTAGATATGAGCTGTGTTGACAAAAGAATGACAATGTTGAGCCCATCAACAATGGCATGTGTAGCACTGTGATAGAATGATACAAGAACAACTTATTCTGTATTTTTCTGACATGGATTCCCCTTTGGTACTATCAGTGAATCTGAAGTCACATACCGAATACTGAACCGATACCGTGGTATGCCCACACAAAAATACCGAAACCGATACCGAACTCAAAATTCCGATACCGCCCATCTCTATCACTCAGTAATCCATTTGACTTCTAGTAACTTCTCAAAAGAATACCTGGGTTGATTTTCACCAAATTTATAGATTTGTTCATTTCAGATTTCCTGACCATTTTGGGAGCATACGGGAGCTAAAGTAAAAAAAACCCATAAAATTCATCTCAAAATCTGTGCTTCAGAAATCATGCAAAGATTCTTGTAATATTTGGTATGCAGCATACTTAATCCTTTACCTAACGTAACGGCCCAAACCGGTCAGTGCTATTATAAAAAATCACCAATTAATTTTCATTATTTTTTTTTAGTTTTTGTCTCAAAAACACAGGTCATGACCCCTCATTGGAATGAGCTCATTGAGCTTGTTCTCTTGAGGGGTCATAACCCATAATTTTGAGACAAAAAAGAAAAAAATTAGTTATTCAAGAATTTTTTTTGCAAGAGTCGTCTGCTTTTCAAGTTAGGTAAAGGGTTAAAGGCCAAGCTTTGAAATATTTCCAAACAAAGTATCTGGGATGATATTTTAACTCTATATAGGGTCCTGCAAATATTTTTGTAAAGCAAATTGAATTTTAGCCAAAATGGGAGAACCAAATATGGAATTTGTTTTAATATGGTTCACAGAAGTAATGCTGAAAATGTCTCTGACAAAGCCTCACTGATCTCGGTTTTAGTACCATTGACACAGTTCTGTTCAAACACAATGAAAATGTGCGGCTTCACGCCAAGGAACTAATTGACTAGGCAAAACATACATGTCATTGTTTGTTTCTATAGCACTGTCGTGAATGGCAGCATGATAAAATCAAGCCCCAGACTTTCCAGGCTTGTAATGGGCAGGAAATTGATTTTTCCTTGAATCTTCTATCATGGGCACCCTGTACTGGACACTTGATGATAGAATAACAAGAAGAGATCAAGGAGGGTGTGCTTCTTTACAGACCTGAAAATAAGCCGTCTGACATTTGCAAAATCAGGTCTCCAGAGGGTGAATTTTATAAAATGCTATCCCATACAGTGGGCCAATTTATCGTCTGGGTACCTCTTTTTGTTTAGTTTCAAGACCCTGATTCAGATTGAGGTTCACAGAGGGTAAATTTAATGATGCTACCCTGTGGTGAAGGGTAGCATCGCTAAATTCATCATCTGGGGACCTCATTTTGCAGATGCCAGTCTGCTTATTTTCTGGCTTGCTTCCATAACTGCTTTGATTCCATTCATTAATATTTTGCTTTTTTTGTTTACTTTCCAAATACAGTACTTGAGTAGAGACTTGCAGTATTTACAATTGTATGTATATGCTACAGTCACAATTTGAAGAACCATGTGATTCTTTTAAAGATTTGATTCCAGATTTGATTCAATTTAGAATTCTCCATTCAGGGCCTAAATTTCGACAAGAAATCATGTAGATTCTGCATCTCTGCAAGGATTCACATTTAAGTCCATTTAACCCTTTACCTAACATAGCAGCAGCAAATAACCAATACAAGGCTAACATGACCCGAAATATCCTGACACTTTGTCAATAAAATTGTAAAAATATGGCTGTCCTCCATATTTTGACATCCACATTTGTAATGTTTTATTGATAATGTATTGTTTATTTTTTTTTTTAATTATCAAATTTAGTTTATGTTTTAAAAACTAAAGAGCTGTAATGGGTAAAGGGTTAACAGGGGTTCAAACATGGTGGCCTCATGGGATCCTGGGTATGGATTCTCGCCACCATTTTTGAGAGAATCCAAATGGATACTCCCTAATTTAGATGAAATATAAGCCCTGTCTGATTTGATTTAAGATTTGCTTCAACTTGAAATTTGAGATTTGCAGCTCTCTATTGTTAAGCAGGCCTGAAAATAAGCAGTCTGACATTTGCAGAATGAGGTCCCCAGAGGGTGAATTTGATGATGCTGTCCCATATAGTGGGCCAGTTTATCCTCTGGGTACCTCTTTCTGTTTAGTTTTGAGACCTTGATTCAGATTGAGGTTCACAGAGGGTAAATCTAGTGATGCTACCCTGCTGTGCAGGGTAGCATCACTAAATTCACCCTCTGGGGACCTCATTTTGCAGATGACAGTCTGCTTATTTTTCAGCTTGTTGTTAAAGTGCTTTCCTCCCTGAAAAGTCTAATTTTATTTTTTTTATAGATGAGTGAAAATGATTTGAATGACTTGGGGCCGCTTTCAACAGGACTAACACCTGAAGAATTAGATGAAATAGATTTAGAAAGTTGCAGCACTGACCTTCCAGAAGAACTCTTTGAAGATGAACGCTCATCAACTATGCTTTTGGATAAAGTAGGCTTTCTTTTACATCTCTTTTACACAACTATACATTTTCCTCTTTAAAACCACAACTCATTGCATCAAGCTAAGTGAGCTTTACCCACAGAGGGGGACTATGAGCATGTTTGTCTTGCATTCCCATTCCCCATGTGTGTTGATTCCAACATTATTCTTTTCCCTGAAGCCTTCCCGCTTCTCAGGTTGAACATGACATATCAAATCGCTCGTGCAATTCGCCACTCTTATTCAAAGTCATCAATACAAGAGAATAAAAGGCCCTGTCCCAGTGAGATTCCTGTCTTTTTCATTTCGAGTGTTTCGCCGCTCACACGAATTATGTCCAGTTCAGATCCGGAGAGTCTGTCATCTGATTCATCTGCTTCGCAACCTTCAGGTATTTTAACACCTGATACACCTGTTTTGATGTCGCCGCAGACAAGTCTCGCATCTCCAGAAGAAACCGCTAATACTTTGACTGATGCGGATACCTTGTCTCTATTTGCTGGGGATGCTATTCCTTCACTTACCTGTGGTCAGAAAGATTCATCTCACACCATTCAAGGAACATCGGATCCACGTGATAAATCCAGACGGCACAAAAATAAATCCAAATTCTCCATTGCAAATGGAAAATCGTCTGCACACGGTAGTTCTAAAAACACGGTACCGGAACGCAGTTCCAGGAAGCGGACCCGGGAAGATGAACATATTGTTGGAAAGTGCAGGAAGACTTCTCCTTCATCCACCAAATCATCCAGGCCACGTTCCCGGTCTGTCCGTCCTACACACCGTCGCTTGGCTGACTCTAATCCAACGATATGCAGTGTTGTTGTCAATCCACAGGCCACTATTCCAGATAGACGTGCTTTGGACCAACTTAGTCCTGGCAGTGCTTCATCTGCCCATTCTGGCTCAGATATGAATTTCTCTGGAAGCAGCGATGACTACGATTTTCCCAAAATCTTTTTACAAGATGCTAGCTTGGGTGAACCTGTTAGCTTCAAATTTGCTTCTTATGCTAATAAGGCCTCTACGTCTAAGTCAGACTCGCTTGAGTTGAAGAAACATCTCATCCCTAGTAACTGCACTCTCGTGGATGCTCCAAGAGTGAATCAGGAAATTTGGGACCAACTGGATGCGCGTAGCCGCACACAGGATAGCCAACTTCAGGAAGTGCAGAAATTATTGGGACGGGGAATGGTCCCTTACATCAAACTCAACGATGTTTTGAAGCATATCAGGCACTTGGACACCAGTAAATCTCACCTAGCAACAAAAATTGCCCAGACTACAGATTCTCAGAAGGTTGGAAAACTTAAACAGAAAATGCTCACAGTCAACTCTGAATTGGATCAACTGTTCTCAGACATGCGTGTCCTGATTGTGGATGGCATCTCCCTCCTGGGCGCCGCCACTTTTGAGATGTCGCTTCGACGACGTTTTTTCTTGAGGCCTACTCTACTGAATCAATTTAAGAGCCTCTGCTCCATGGATCATCCTGTATCTACTTTACTTTTTGGGGACGACATTGAGAAGTCTTTGAAGTCTTGTAAAGACTTCACTAGAGTCACTCCACGATCCTATTCTGCTACTTCTGGTCGTTCTACCCGAGGGCATTATAATCGTCAGCACCAGTCTTTTTTAGACGCAAGAGGAAGATATCCTCGTACCGACTGGTATGCCAACCGGAATCCCCGCTGGGGAAGAAGAGGCAAATTCCAGCACAACAACTACAACAACAGCAACAGGTATTAACCAAGGTAAATATTTGTCAGCATAGTTTTGTTGCGGGGCAACTACAATTTTGTTTACCAGCTTGGAAAAAGCTTACCTGTGACCCTTGGGTCTTAAATACTGTGGCTGGGTACCAGTTGGAATTCTCGGGCACACCCTCCCAGGGTTCGCCTCCTACACCTTTCAAGTTTAGTGCTGAGGAATCTTTGTTGATTGACTCCGAAATTGAATCTCTTTTGCACTAGCAAGCCATTCAGCTGACTACCTTTTCGGCAAATGATTTCTTGTCCACTATATTCTTACGTAGAAAGAAATCTGGCAAATTTCGGCTTATTTTTAATCTGCGTTCTCTGAATCGGTTTATTACATACCATCATTTTAAAATGGAAATGCTTGATGCAGTATGCTCATTGATTGACAGAAATGACTTTTTCTGCTCCGTTGACCTAACTGATGCCTATTTGAGTGTACCTATTCATACCGATTTTCAGTTTTTTTTTAAATTTCAATGGCGAGACCGAGTATATAAATTTATTTGTCTCCCTTTTGGTCTGGTGTCCGCGCCTCGGGTGTTTACAAAACTTATGCGACCTATTTTTGCTGGTGAATGCTCTCTGGGTACCAAATGTAGTACTTATATTGATGATTCGGTTATCATTAACTCAGATTCACATACATGTAATGAACAAACATCTCATTTATGCACTACCCTCGAGGACTTGGGTTTCCTTGTGAACAGAGCTAAATCTGAACTTACTTCTGCACGAGAGATTCAGTATCTTGGTCACGTTCTCAATTCAGTTTCCTTCACCATTTCCTTACCACCACACAAAGTGACCCAAATTAAAGATGCTTCAAAAAAGCTTCTTACACAACAGTCTTGTACAGTCAGAGAGCTAGCTCACCTTATTGGCTTACATGTTTAGGCTTTTAGGGCCGTCTTATTGGGACCCCTCTTTTACCGTCAGCTGGAGGTTGCCAAATGTCATCAGTTAACACTGGGTTCTTATAATAGTACTTTGACTCTATTGTCAGATGCATGAGCTGAAATTTCTTGGTGGTACACCAATTTGGATATGATGAATGGTTCCCTCATTTGACAACCACCACCAGTGCTTATCATAGCAACTGATGCATCAAAAACTGGTTGGGGGGCTGTTACCGACTCTCTGTCTCAGAATGGGCGTGGTCTTCACAGGAATCCCTGCTTCATATAAATGAATTAGAGATCACTGCAATTTATAAGGGTGTAACTGCTTTGGCTTCTAATTTTAGTCATGGCCACATTTGTGTGAAGTCCGATTACGTGACTGCAGTAGCATACATTAATAACAAAAGCGGTCCTTTGGCAAATCTTCACCAAATTTCTAAACAGATTTGGCTCTGGTGCTTTTAGCGTGACCTTTTCCTGACAGCACAACATGTTCCTGGTAAAGAAAATTGTATGGCCGATACTCTTTCACGGGAGGCCACTTCTTGCTCCGAATGGATGCTCAATCCATCCATCTTTACTCAACTTTGTCAAACTTTTTTCTTCCCAGACATTGATATGTTAGCATCCCGTCGGAATGCTCAAATGCCTGTTTTTTGTACCTGGTTTCCCGACGCCCAGGCCTCATTTATTGATGCTTTTTCACTGTGTTGGACACAATTTTCACCTTACCTGTTTCCACCTTTCAGGCTGATCAACAGGTGCTTCAGAAACTAGAAGATGATCATGTTCAGGATGCAATCCTGATTGTACCATCATGGCCAACACAGCATTGGTTTCCACTGCTTCTTCAGGTCCTCATTCAATGACCTCTCTTGGTGCCCCCTCATTCCAGGCTACTGAGCAGTCCTTTAACCGGGGCACCTCATCCTCTGGCCGACAACCTATATTTGATCGTTTGTCATGTATCCGGAATTATCTCAAAACAAAAGGCATTTCGGAAACGGCAGTCTGCGCTATCACTGACTCGTGGAGGAGCTCCACTAACAAACAGTACAACCTTGCATGGAGAAAATGGTGTTTGTGGTGTTGTCAATGGAACATTGATCAAATACAAGTACAAGAGGCTCAATTGTAAATTATTTATGCTCCTTTGTCACTGCACAGAAATCATACAGTGGTGTTAACACTCATAGGTCCACCATCATGCAAACACTTTTACTTTTGGGGAGGTCTGATCTCCAAAATACACCACTTATTAGAAGGTTCATGAAGGGCACATTCCATCACAATCCTCCAGTTCCAAGATACTCTTCTACCTGGGATGTGTCAGTGTTACTGAATTATTTGGCTACACTTTATCCACTCCATTCACTTTCTTTGGAGCTTCTCACTAAGAAACTGGTTTGTCTTATGGCCCTTACTAGTGCACAACGGTGCCAAACCTTGACAGCACTCAATCTGGACTTTTTGACAATTACAGCCAATCACATTTCTTTTGGTATTGCTAGTTTATTGAAAACATCACGGCCCGGCCGGACACCCATCAGTGTTGATTTTTATTCTTTCCGGAATAAACAGGTTTGTGTGGTTCACACTATGACTGAATATTTAAACAGAACAAACACAATTTGAAAGCCAAACTGTAAAACTTTATTAATTTCTTATAAAACAAAAAGATCACTTCCACCGTGGCTCGGTGGATTAAACAATCAATGTGTGCCGCTGGCATTGACACCAATACTTTCAGTGCACATTCTGTTCGTAGTGCTTCTACATCAGCTGCTTTTTCTTCTGGACTTTCTCTCCAGTACATTCTGAAGACAGCAAATTGGACTTCTGCTGATACCTTTTTCCAGTTTTATTTCGGACATTCTACGGAACAGAAGTCAGCTTTTGGTTCAGTGGTGCTGAGCACAGCTACAAAGAAAAAATGAACTCTGAAACATACATGTTATTTTGTAAAATAAAGTAACTGGTTTATTCATTTATTTTCACAATCATTGACTGCTGTGAACTATGCCATGTTCAACCTGAGAAGCCGGAAGGCTTCATGGAAAGGAATCCCCCTCTCATCCAAACATCTGTAAGATGTGATGGATGAGAAGGATTCTTTGAGTATAAGCCTGGAGGCTTTGAGGGTTGTTCCCTCCCTCAGGCTTGTACTCCACTCATTTTTTCCAGTCCTGACTGCCCTCCCGTTTTGGTCAATGATTGCTCTGGTCTTACCACTCTCATTCCAAAGACGGGAATCTCACTGGGACAGGGCCTTTTATTCTCTTGTATTGATGACTTTGAATAAGAGCGCCGAATTGCACGAGCGATTTGATATGCCATGTTCAACCCTCAAAGCCTCCAGGCTTATACTCAAAGAATCCTTCTCATCCATCACATCTTACACATGTTTGGATGAGGGGGGATTATGCATGTTTTATCTGAAAATGTGCCAACGGGCCTGGCGTTTTCAGGAGAGCAATTTATTTGCTCTCCTTAAAAAAGTTAAGGAGGGCAAAAACTAGCCCTCCTGACCTTAGAAAATAATGATTACCATAACAACCTATTTCTAAAACCTGCATCTTTTCAGATCTCTGCTATGTTAGTGGCCTCTGTAAGATGGCCACACTGCCCCTCCCACACCTCTGGGCCTTACCTTGTTAGCAGTGCCAAATAAAATGTACACAGCCCACAAAGCAGAATTCATTAATAGTAAAACTTAATTTTGCCACTTTTATATCAACTTTGTAAGCTTGAGGAGAGCTGATCACTCCTGTAGGCCATGTGTGGGGAGCTATGCCATCGTAATCAGGAACTAAAAATAAAAGTGTTTTTGAATTATATTTGTTTATATATGTTTCTAGAAGCAGAATTTCCTTTTAAAAAACTCAGGTTTGGAGCTTTCTTAGCATTTGAATATTGCAGGCTTGTCATTTTGAAAACTGCAGGAGAGCCATTATGGTTCGCCTCAAATCACCACTGCAGGGCCATTTTGAGTTCACCTAAATTGATCCCAGGAGGGTCATTTATGATTTGTGGGGGCCATTTTGTTTCAGCCTGCTGGGTAGACAACTAATATCATTTTAATGTACAGTACGCGGAGAGAGGATTGTAACTAAATCACCTACAAAGTGAAGTTATCCCCCAAACTATAACTTCAAATTTTATACACATGGACAAAAAACACAAGCGATGCTTCAGCCAATGGACCTCCGGGTTTAACCCGGAGGTCCATTGGTTGAAACTTTGCCTGTGCTTGTTATGCTTTGCAACAAATTTGCAATTATTGCTTGGGTGGTTCTCCACTCTGTGGGTGATTAATAAATTTTGATATCGTCTACGTTGGGTAAAGGGTTAAAGGCAGATATCAACTTTTTGTTGCTGTTTATTTCCTGGGTTTGTTCTAAATATCCAGTGATATGCTGTGATGTAATACACTGTTGGAAAGGGCTCCAGAAGCCCTTTCCAACAGTGTGTTACATCACAGTTGTTCATTGTCACATTCAAAGTAGACTGATTCTGACCAGCGGTAACCTCAGTGTGTGCTTGGGTAAAACACTTAATCTTGATTAGCCTTGAGGGATCACAGTGGTGCTGTGTACTAAGGCATACTGCATGCCAATGGTACACTTACCTTCAACCACTGCTAACACTGCTTGTGCAGAGTTAGTATGTTGGAGAGTCCAGGCCTGGCATTCTTAAAATGCAGTAGGGCTAAAAATCGCTCTCCTCGCATAACCTAGGGGAGCGATTAGCTCTCCTCAAGCCTACAAAAGCTAAAAGCGACAAAATGAAGTTGTACTATTAATGACTTCTGGCCTTGTAGGCTTTGTACATTTTATTTGGTGCTGATAACAATGTAGTCTCTGTGAGACGGCTACACTGCCCCTCCCACACCTCCGAGCCTTGGAGGCCCGGAGGTGTGGGAGGAGCAGTGTGGCCATCTTGCAGAGTCCATTAACATAACAAGTAGGGCTGTCGCGACTATCATTTTTTGTAATCGACTAATCGTGACCAGTAATCGATGGTTAGTCGATTAATAGTCGCTTCCCATGATTTTTTAGCAAATCATTCTTCTGTTCGTAAAACTCTGAAAATGACAATGGCACCAGTGTGTTCAGATGAAGTGGGGTTGTGGGAACAACAAATCGGTCCCGACTGAAGCTACATGTAGTCCAATCTTGGACCCACAGTCCGTAATATAATTTTTGGGGTTGGTACGTCCTGTAGGACGTACCAACCCCAAAAATAATATTACTGACTGCGGGTCCAAGTTTGAACTAGATTGAAGCCGATGAATTAAAATGAATTTACCAAAGAACGTTCCTGCATGTGTTTCCTTTCTGCAATAAGTTTCTCGAAATTTTGAACATTGAGCTCTATGCATTCCCTCGTCAGTTGTTAAAATTGGATCTTAGTCTGAAGTTCCGAACTTTGAGAAGTGATCTGACGTTCTGACTTTCGTCATAATATTGTCACTTCCGCGCTTTGGGTTTTCCAATGGGTGCATTCGTGTGTACAAGTCTGGAGAAATTCAGAAGACTCTATTCTTCTCGAGTAACTGTGAGTGTTCTTTCTTACACAGTCAGTGACAGTCGTACAGTCTTCCGGATATGAATGTTAAGTATGGTTAGATATTTAAAGTTATTCACCTTCATTGATCATTCACCTCACAAAACAATGCAATTTAGCCCCGACGTGTAGTAGACGTGTACCACCTTGAAAATGAACGACGATCGACTAAAAATAAAAAACGTTGACTACTTCAATAGTCGACGGTTAGTCGACTAATCGAATAATCGCGACAGCCCTAATAGCAAAGATCTGAAAGTCTGTGGGTTTTAGGAATAGTGTGTTGTGGTAATCATTATTTTCTAAGGCTAGGAGGGCTATTTTTCGCCCTCCTCAATTTTTTTAAGGCGAGCAGTAGACGAGCGGATAAATCGCTCTCCTGAAAATGCCATGCCTGAGAGTCTTACAGTTGCTTGCCTGGTGGTTCTCTCCAGGTACTCCAGCTTCCTCCACTCTTAAAGCTCTCTCACATGATGTAACCCTGGCTGTTGGAAGTGTCACTAAACCCCAGTAAACAAACAAACAAATGAACTGGTTCTGGGGAGTTACTAAATGAATATAATAGCAGTTCAATTAATGATATAGGCTAAAAGTCAATCAATATACATGAATGAAATAACACTCACCTTGTATCTTGTTAGTTGAACAAAACAGTCGTTTTTAGCACAATTTGTACAGGGGCTGGAAAACCAAGACTGAATTTAGAAAAAAAATGACCTCTTAGATTCTTTGATCTCTCCTTACATTTTGACAGGTGAGATTCTACAGTGTTGTATGGAAGAAAGCAGACAGAAAATTTTAAGTAGTTTGGAATCTAGATGCGATCCGGTCAAATTTTTCTGCCCCTTTTTATATGCCAGTTTTGAATAAAAGGTGATTGGTCTATCTGTAAACTTTTCCCTTTCCGCATGATAACTTGAGCTTGGATTTATAGATCAGGATTGTCCGATGATTTTTGCAAGAATTATGGGACTTTTTGACTTAGAAATTGCACATTTCCATCAACATTTTGGTTTCTGGATGATAACTTGAGTTTGGATTGATAGATAAGGGCCAAACTTGGTTTGTGCCTCAGTTATATCAAAATGAAGGTTAAGTTCGAATTGGGGCTTGGTCCAATTAAGAATTGAATCATGACTGTTCAAAATTCAAGAGGCGATCAAACAAATTGATCAAGTGCAAATTCCAGGAACCACAAAGCGGTTCATGGTGAATTTGCACGTGACCAATTTCTTTCATCAACTCGTGGATTTCGAACAGTCATGATTCACTTCTTATGTTTATTCCCTTGATAAAAATAGAATTATTTTATACCCGAATAGGATGATTAGTGCGCTCATGCAGGCTTGTCATTTTGAGGCGGGCGATCGCCCAGGGCCGCAGTTGCCCGCCTGAGTTCAAAATTTCATGGACGGTAAACATTCGCCTAACCCCGATTTCTGCGGCCCAGGGCTTATATTTCATCTAAATTTGTGAGAATCCATTTGGATTCTCGTGAAAATGGTTGCGAGAATCCATACCTACTATGAGTGTTCCAGGATCCCATGATGTCACCGTGGTTGAACCACTGTTGTATACTGATAACACATGTTAACCTTTTACCCAACACACCTTTTTAATTTTTCGTTAACTAAATTTGATAATTTTAAACAATAAATATTAAATAAATGATAAAATAATTAAATGAACAATATTTACCAACAAAATCTTATAAATATGGCTGTCGTTGGAACCGGCTCAATGAGCCGGTTCCAATGACAGCCATATTTGTAAGATTTTATTGACAAAGTGTCAGGATATTTCAGGTCATGTTAGCCTTCTATTGGTTAATTTGTTTCCGCTGTGTTAGTTAAAGGGTTAAATTGACTCAATTTTTTTTCACGCGAATCCTAGCAGAGGTGCAGCAAGAATCTACATGGATTCTCGCCGGTTTTATTGCGCGAATCTTTGTGCGAATCGATTCTCGGATTCTCGTCGAAATATAAGCCCTGCGACCCATTAATTCAGTCGAAGGCACCTCGAAATCGGCCACCTTAAATGGCAATTTTTGCAGATTGAAGGATGTACATGTAACAAAAGCGCAGTTTGTGAAGTTTGTAGTGTGTCGTCAATGCAGTCACCAAGAGACAGTAAATAACTTTGCAAATATATATTACGTGATGACGTACATCATAATTACACAAACCATGTACAGTACGTGGAGAATGTATTATCACTAAATCACCCCGCAGAGTGGAGATTCCACCCATGCAATATTTGCAAATTTGTTGCAAAGCATAACAAGCACAGGCAAAGTTTCAACCAATACACCTCCGGGTTAAACCCGGAGGTTCATTGGCCGAAACATTGCTTGTGTTTTTTATCCATATGCATAAAATTTGAAAATTATAGTTTTGGTGATAACTCCACTCCATGGGTGATTTAGTTACAATCCACTCTCCATGTACTGTACCTTAAAATGATATTAGTTGTTTACCCATCAGGCTGAAATAAAATGGCCCCGCAAATCATAAATGACCCTTGTGGGGTCATTTTATGTGAACTCAAAATGGCCCTCCTGTGGTGATTTGAGGCGAACCATAATGGCCCTCCTGCAATTTTCAAAATGACAAACCTGCTCATTCACAGAGTACTGGTTCAGGGCAGGGCTCGATATGTACACCTGTCTGCCTGTCGCCGACAGGTGTATGTCGCCATGCGACAGGTAGAAAAAGTGGCTACCTGTCGCCGGCGACAGGTGAGCTCAAATATCTGGCAACGCGCGAAAAGGGACAAAAATGGCATTGTTTGTGCCAGGTATATTTCTATTGTCAATAAGCATAAGTCAGTCTTAAAATGTTCAACTAAAGATCAACAAATGTTTAAGAAGCACTTACCATTCCCACTCGTATTGTGCCGCCACCATCCCCCCCCCCCCCCCACCGCATCTCGAACACACACAGAAGTTTTTTTGTGCTCCGTGGGATTTTATCTGAAACGCTGCGATCACAAATGGTCGACAATTACTGTCAATCAAATAATGTTCCTTCACATATGACGTCAAACTCGTATTTGCTACTTTCATTTTGGGTCTTCGGTGAAATATTTGCAACTTGTGAAGTTGTTTTAAGCTGGGTGAACATGCTTGCAGTTGCGGCAGCGAATCTTGGGCCCAGTGCATTGTTTCTACCGGATGCGTGTGTCAGAGAGAACAAATAAATACGGGAATGCACCTCCATTCTCATTTCATAGTTGTATCGACCCCCGCCCCCCCCCCCCCCCAAACCACCAACCAACCTTCGCGTGTTTGCCTTCATCAAATCTGCAGTTGAAAAATCGCAAATGGCGGCGGCCAGTCTGTTTTCTACGGTTCCACCGACGTGTTTGCTGCCGGACATCCTCGATTACATCCGACTACAGAATTTGTTCTGTCATTGCATTTACGAGCCAAACCGACGAAGAAATGTGCATGCATGCCAAGAATCGTCTCGCTCGTGTTGGCATGTAAACCGTTCATCCATTCATGGCGTTTTTCAATGTACTTCCAGAAATTCTTAATAGCTCAAGGTTCCCAAATAAATAAAGAAGTACGTAAGACGGTAAGAGCCGTATTACGACAAATTATGACATACAATATTTGATGGCACTTTGAATAGCATTCATTTTTCCAAATTACGTGTACTTTCCATTTTATACCAAATTTCTGTACAAAATTTTGAAATTCGAAAAATATCCATATAAATTATAGGCTACGGATATTTTATTCCCAAATTTTGTACAGTAATTTGAGTATTCAAAATTTATTGAGTGTCAAAGAAAACCCCAAAGGACCCAATGTAGGAAAGGCCAATTTGACTTCGCGCACAACTTTTATTGTCCTGGGAATAAGTTTTTTTCTGACACTTTGTGCCAGCCATTCAATGAGATAATTATTTTTATAACTATAAGAGTGTTTCTAAGATTTTTATAACATGTTGAATAAAATCAACCCTGCCTCTCCCCACCTAAAATCCCCCCCCCCCCCCCCCATCCTGTGAAGAAATAATGCCTGTTCACAAATATTATTTTGTTATTATGTACTGAAAATTACTGCCGCTAATTTTCAACACTTGATAAAAAAATAACATGTGTACACAGCCTCTCCCTCAGCTGGCCGCTACCTCCTCCCACCTTCTCTTACCTGCCGTAAAGAAACAATAGGCCTACCTGTTCACAAATAATGGGTGAGTCAGTGAATAATGTATTTGGCATCAGCCGCATATACCTGCCAGTGCTTTCCGGTTTTTCTAGTTGTGTCAATTGAACATCTCGTCGGAACATCGAAAAGTTGTATTTCGGCGTGATCTCAAAAGAATTACAATTTTGGAAGGAAGAACAGGGCTAGGAAGAACACAAAACACTTGGGAAGAAACAAGGTAAACTTTTATTAAAATTTACATATATGCTGAAAAAGATTGGTACGGTGTAAGCCTATGGTTCAACATGGTCACATGTTTTAAAGATGTGATAGAAACGACGATCAATGTCTTAGGCGGGATTACGCCATTACAGTGTGTGCGTGGGGTGGGAGCATATTGAAAACTATTCGCATTAAAAATGTTTCCCTACAAAAAAATCACATGAAATGGAACCGAAAATTAGCCTTATAACCATTGCCAGTACACAGGAAAACGCATGTGAGCACAACAATTTTTCAAAATTTTCTGGGGGAGGACCCAGACCCCCGGCCAAATGCTTCGCACCTTTGGTGCTCGCAGCTTTGTGCCTTCGGCACTTGTGGCTTCGCATCTCCTTTGCTTGCACGGTGGGCTTCCACTGTCAGATACCTTTTGTTCAGGTAGTTTTATGGAGGTGACAGGTAGAAAATATATTTACCTGTCGCCTGTGACAGGTGGAAAATTTTCAACATTTCGAGGCCTGGTTCAGGGTAGCCATAATTTGGTCAAAGTCATTTCTTAAAAAGGGAACAAAACATTGTAACATCTGGCAGAAAAAATAGACTTGAATCTTGATTATGTCTCAAAGCACAGAATCAAGGTCGAAAAGTTTTGCTTCTGCAAGTTTCTAGAAAGTTTGTTTTGTGAAGGAAATTAACCACATTTTCTGGAAATGATGATTTCGAATGGAAGTTGGGTATTGTTCACTTATATGAAGGCCATGTTCAAGAAGGAACGAAACAGTTTTCATCGGAGAAAATTTGTAAATTGTAACAGTACTAAGGCTCCACATCCATCGATGTTCTGGCATTAGTGAGACTACCTCGAATCTAGATGCAACTTGCAAGGTTAGGTGTTCTTTTCTTTAAATTTCAGCCCCCTCCCCCTTTGCCCCATTATTTCACGCATCAATCTCAGACACCACATACCATACATAGACAGCTGTTGGTTTTCATGTTAATATTATGAACATTTTGATAGGGCTGCACGGTATATCGATAAACTGATATATACCGGTATTCAAACCAATATCGATTGAATACCTGTGTAATTGCAAAAATATCGGTTTATCGTTACTATTTACCCACAATTTAATTTTCAAGATGTCTTGAGTTTTTTTTAACTGTAGCCCCGAATAAATAATATTATCCCTTCATCTAATGAATCGTCTGCTTGTGCCCTTGTAAATATACAAATTCAGCAGTTGAAAAAATAATTTTCAAAAATTTCAACAAAACTATATCATGTGGTCCCTTATTGGAACATTGGAACGAGCTCGTTCCAATGAGGGGTCACATGATATAGTTTTGTTGAAATCTTTGGGGAAAATCTGATAAATTAATTTTGAAAATAATAAATTTTGATATCGTCTGCGTTGGGTAAAGGTTTTTCGAACCGCATCATCAAGGCATGCTTATTCGTTCTGACTGTGATGCCTCGAGTCTCGATTGTGGTACTTGTGTTCATATATCTAAACTGTTTTCGATATACCGGTATACTGCGGTATTTTTTTGAATACATTCAGTTTTGAATATCGTGCAGCCCTGCATTTTGACCTGTTTCTGTCACCATTGTTCGACACTCAAACTTCAAAGAAACAAGATTTTCATATTATTATTATTATCCATGTTTCTACTGTAGTATACATTCAGTATAGAAAATGGTACATCTGCAAAGCATATATGTACACCCTAACCATGTTTTTTCTGAAGTATACATTCAATATATAAAATGGTACATCTACAAAGCATTTGTGTCCACCCTAACCATGTTTCTTCTGCGGTTTACATTCAATATATAAAATGGTACATCTACAAAGCATTTATGTACACCCTATTCATGTTTCTCATGTGGTATGCATTCAATACCCTGGTTGTTTTTACTGGAGATTATACACCTAATTAATTTGAGTGAAACTGAAGCTAAGTATACAGGTAATTAGATCATTGGTATGTGTAAGCTAAGCCAATTAATAGATGCCCATGGCCAAATATACTTCAAATTTTATATGAGAAATGCCAGCAGCTTTAAGTCATAAATTTTCAAAAAATGTCAGCACGAAAAACTAGTTATCATTGAAGGCAACATAATAGCTAAGCTTTTTTCTCAGTATTGAAAAAATGGTGATTTTTCAATTAATTAACGTTACATGATTAAATATTGAGTTACCACCCAAGCCTATGATTGTTGTGAATTTGTAATTACCTTTGCAAAATATAAAGTGAATCAGCTGCTAAAATATATATCCCCCTAAGTAAATTGAAGGGTACTTGACTGCTTACTACAGAAATATTAAGTCATTTCACAGAACTTGCTAATATTGAACTATGTTCACATTGCACCTCATACAACTTAACACACCCATCCCACATTCATATTCTGATAAAGTTACAGATAATTAATTTCAATTATTATAATGTAATTTTGAGTTGTTGCCTGTGCTATAATGTACACTAAAGTGGTCAAAGTCTCCACCATTTATACTTTAAAATATCTTGTCCCTATATCCCGCTAAATTCTGTCTTTTGATTGGTCAGAATCAGAATGCCTTGGACAAATAGCCATGGCAAAGGGTGCACCCAGCATCCAAGGTATATGAGAGCATGCAACATCCAGGGTATATGGTCACGCAAAACATCGGGGTATACGGTTTTAGTGAAAGCTTTTCACATTCACTCGCCTCAGTATAAAAATCGAAGTAAAAAACCTGAAAATAGTCACAAATATCAGATTTCCGACAATTCGATCATATTTTGTTGTTATAAATTAAATAGTTGATTAATTAAAATGAAACAACCCGAGAAAAATAAAATGAGAGCAAATAATTTGTCCCCTGAGTACCAGTGTGTTCTATGTGCCAGTAGGCACATAGAACACATTGGAACTCGGGGAAAGATATGTCAACAAACTACTGTTTACTCGTTTCCTTATTGATCCAAGTGATGTAACTCTATCTGTTGTCTTCTGCATCTGTAAAAAACTTTATCTCCATCAACATGTATGGTATAAGGAGATTTAATACCTGGATGTCTCATTTAACCCTTTGATACTTTTGTACGTCTTATGACGTTTGATATCAAACAGCACTTTGATACTTTGTGGTCATTTGTTTTGTTATTATTTTTCGATTTTTTAAAGTTTTAACCTCAGTTCCTATTTTCTCAGTAGTGCTCAGTGACAACCGTTGAGCCAAATGTTATCGCAGCTTAAAATACTAATATAATCCTGCTGTCAAGACTTCTTAACTGGTTGAGTGCTAGAAGCCACTATCAGGGCTTTCAAAAAATGAGGATACCAGAGCAAAAGCCAACGCTTCTCTTGCTTATATTTCATATTCAGTCAAACACAGATAATATTTTGTTTATATAAATTTGTTTTATTACAAATTATTGGAGAGTGCCTGTGGGCACTCTCCAATAATTTGTAATAAAACAAGTTTTGAATAACAAATTCCTACCACCAAAAATAATCTAGCTCTCAACCAGATAATCATTAATGTGAAAAATATCTTGTTATTTGTACTTTCCGACGTTTGACGTCGCATTTCGAAAATCGTTGAAGAAACTGAATTCCCCATGACGTTTGAACGTCAGGATAATTAAAGTCTCAAAGGGTTAAACACCTCGTCTGCGGCTTGGTGTTTAAAAACCGACATCCCGGTTTTAAATCTCCATATACCATACATGTTGATGGAGATAACTTATAATACGATGACATATGTTACATTCTCTTAATCAGTTATAGTTTTTACCAAAGGCATAGTCCCAATTACTCAAGAGAAAAACTAAGTAGTGTAAAGAACCTGTGAGAATACTGATTAAATTTATTTCGGAGCTTATATTTTGACAAGAATCCAAGAATGGATTCAGGCAAAGATTCGTGCGATAAAACCAGCGAGAATCCATGTAGATTCTCGCTGTGCATCTTGTAGGATTTGTCCCCCGTGGGAACCCCGGGAAGTGAAGCAGTGCTTGTTTACTGTGGTAAACAAGCTCTTTTTCACTGGTAAAATAGGACCCAGTCACTAATGCTTGGGGTGCGAGTCCTCTAAAATAGGCAACATGGGGTATAAACGATTGGCTGACCTTGACTTTATCTCCATGTTGTGGTCATGATTAGCCATTGTTCAAAAGTATGTGACCTTAACCACCAATAAATAAATAAATAAATAAATATAAATATTCTAGGATTTGTGTGAAAAGAAATTAGTCAATTTAACCCTTTACCTGACAAAGCGTCAGAAAATTAACCTTGACAAGGCTAACCTGACAAATTGCACAAATATTCCAATGACATCTATATCTGTAAGATTTTATTTGTAAATATTGTAGATAGATATTTTATTTTAAGATATATCAATAGCATTTTACAGTTTACAGATAATCTATAACAAGAAGCAAAAAAATATTGATACACTGTTGGAAGATAACATAGCCAGATTGGCTGACTCACTGTCATCTCCCATATAAAGAATATCTATCTTGAAGTTTTAACACTGAAAGATATTCTTGAAACGGTTGACTGGTCATATGTTTCTGGTTTCACGTAACCTTTCCAAGAATGAAACAAGCATTCTTATGAAATTTTGTGCCCAGTAGAAAATGCACAGCACCTCATAGAGTTCAGTTAACACCCTTCACTCTGATTTCAAAATACCAAAATTTCAGGAAGCTGATTTTTCCCATAATGCATCTAGAAATTTACCCAACTCAGTCTCGTTTGACAGAGCTCAATGAGCTCTGTCAAACGAGATTGAATTGGTTAAATTTCTAGTTGCATTATGGGAAAGTTTTTCTGTCTAAAATTTAGATATTTTGACATCAGTGTGAAGGGGGTTAAAAAGAAATGAAATATTCCATGGACTTGTTTTTTTGAGGAGATGATTAGATATTGACTGTTTTTTTTTTTTGTCTTCTCACCTGTTTTAGTGTCGCAATGGTAAAGGAAAAAAAGAAAAGATGCTGAAAATCCCAGGATTTGCAAAGAGGCTTTCAACTGATGACATTAATGAAATGGATGACGATACTTTGATTTCCATGTCAGAAAATGACACCACTGCTATGAAAGTTCCAAAAAAAGTGGTAAAACTGCATTTTTTTCATATACATAGCCCTCCCTGGTATGTGAAGCAGAGCTTTTTCACTGTGGTTTCTCTGCTAAAAGCTTGAAAGGCCTGTTCCAGCTAGGGTTCATGAGCTATGTTTTAGAGGAGAAAATTAGACCTTTTTAATTTTTCAGAAAATAGTTTTGCAAATGTGTAAGGTAAATCCTTTACCTGACAAACTGCCTGCATTGCCTGCGTAATATACAAATTATTTTTCAAAACATTTCAACAAAACTGTATCTTCTGACCCCTCATTGGAATGAGCTCATCGAGCATGTTTAATTGTGGGGTTATATGGTATGGTTTTGCTGAAATGTTTGAAAAAATTGAAAAAAATAATATTGAAAATAATTAATTTTGATGTCTGCATTGGGGAAAAGATTATGGAAATAAATGACATCAAATACAGAAAGGATTCAGTTCTACTTTTGAAGCACTCACAGTGTTATGACATCATGTTGACTTCTAATGTCATGTGTTTATTAGAGGTGTTACAGACAATATTTCCATAATGGCATTATTTGATCGTGAGTATGTGATAATATCAGATGATAAATGCTGAAATAATGGAACCTGTTTAACGTTGAAGAAATCTGGTTCGTAAATGCATGTAAAGAAATTTCAATCTCCTTATTTTCAACACCGTAATATCAATAAAGTGCATATTTCAATTTGTTAATTGTCTTTCAGAATATAATATCATTAGTCAAAAACATATACTACTAAAAGTTTGCTAAGCACCAAATATTGGACACATCATTGTGAAATTTTCTTGTGACATATTTGCAATATTTTTGGTGGATATGATTGGGGAATGTATTGAGATGGTCCCCAGTGTTTACATTAGCTCTCTTGACAGGCAGACTTTTCATGACAGTCATGGAAAGCATGTACCCCCTGATTTTCATGATGTTTTCGTGTACTGTCTGCATGTAATGACATGTGTAGGGTTTTCAGTCCTCATTTCAACACAAACCCTTGTGATTTAATGATTGAATATGGCAAATGCAACTGTAAGAAGACAGTTGTCTGAAGCGGAAGTGTGGCGGGCTGTAGGGATGGTGGAGCAAGGAGCTACCCATCGTCAGGTTGGTGAAGCCCTTGGTGTGCACCATACTTTGATCACCAGAGCATGGGCAAGATTTCAGCAGTATGGCACACCAGTAAGACACGTGTTGGTGGCAGAGACAGGTCAACATCTGCAGTTGAAGACCAGTTTTTGATCATTCAGGCCCGTAGGAACCGCTTTGCCACAGCAACCCTGCTTCGCAGTGGCCTTCAGAATGCATCGGGGGTAAATGTTTTGACGCAGACTATCCGGGCAAGGTTGCACGAAGGTGGTCTCCGATCGAGAAGACCATGTATTTGCATTCCGCTGTCCCAAAACCACTGCTAGGCATGATTTGAATGGGTCATGGACCACGTTGGATGGACCAGAGAAGATTGGCAACCTGTCCTTTTTACAGATGAGTCAAGGTACTACCTAGACTACACAGATAGGCATTCTAGGGTATGGAGAAGATCAGGAGAGCGATTCCATGCAGCCAACATTGCTGAGCATGACTGCTATGGTGGAGGGTCAAACATGGTCTGAGGTGGCATGAGCTGGGATAGACGTACAGAGCTTTGTGTCCTTGAACGTGGTACATTGACTGCACAACAGTATATTGATAAGATCCTGGATGTCCACGTCAGATTGTATGCAGGTGGAGTGGGTGACAGATTCATGCTGATGGACGATAATGCCCTCCTCATGTTGCCCATGCAGTCGTGGAGTATCAACAGAGGGAGGGGATTGAGTGTATGGACTGGCCACCAAGATCCCCTGACCTCAATCCAATCGAACATGTCTGGAATGAGTTGTAGCTTGCAATTTCAGCCCATCCAGTCCAGCCAAGAAGTGGCCAGGAGCTTGGTGCCATGCTGGTCCAAGAATGGAACAACTTCCCAAAAAGGACCACCAGGAACCTGATTGGGAGCATGAGAAGGCATTGTCAAGCTGTAATTAACAGCGATGGGTCCCATACTCGATATTGAACCCATACGAGTTCGCTCCATCAACTTTTTGGCATATTGAAAAATTTTCTCTTTTGCAAATAACATCCATTTTCCATGGTTATCGTATTCTAAAGCTAAAAAATAATATCAAACACAATATTATTACTTTTTCCATTTCCAGATGTTTTTTCACCCTGAAATTACAACAGAAAAAACAACTAAATTCTTCATTGATCTGCTTCTATTTTATGTAGATCAAAAACACAAACTTAATTGCTTTCTCACCGCCACTGCTTGTCACAGTAATATCTGCTTTGGTTAAAGTCCTTATTTGGATTTCAGAAAACTGATTCCATTTAGTTTAAACAATATTTATTCTTAGAATCTATGTTACATGCATACATTTCATTGTTAACTGCTTTTCTGTCCAGGGACACAATACATCATAATTTTTAAGTAGGATGGCCACTAAGTGAACGTGTGTGGTAGAATAATTAATATTTTCAGCAAAAAATATTAATTGCTCTACCCCCAAATAATGGATACGGACTCTTCCAGTTTCTGCCATTTAACTGGCATGGAAGATACCACCACTGTTGAAAGGGTTAACTAAAAAGATTTAATAATACAAAATACCAACATGCACAGTATAATGATTAACAAGTTTCTGTCAAAATGAGGGATTCGACAGGTACTGTTCAACTGATGATCGGAACCGGCAACCACAATCGGCCAATTGTGGGCAACTGGATGACAATGGCAATGGCTCCGGGAACATTGGTTCAACCGATTGTTGCCAAGCATTTTGTGAGGTTTCACAAACCATACTTTATTATTATCTTCAATATTGTTCAGTTGTTAATGTGCAGTGATGCCAATAATACCATTCAATAAAGTTGGAAAATAACCAAATGATATATTCCTAATCTCCCTAGCTACACTTTTATGGCATATACGAGTTAAATGACATGTAAAGCTTACAACTGAGCATACTTGGGTCAATCGCCAGTTCATACTTGAAAAGTGAAGGCTGAAATCCATTGACTCTGGTGGCAGTAAAATTACCAGTCGCACACACTTGGGTGGTACACGTAGCTCTGAGAGCTACTTTTACTGCCCAAGTGTAGGCGACTGATAATTTTACTACAACCTGAGTCAATGGATTTCAGCCTAAAGTGAGTTAGCTTCCCAAACTCCATTTCAAGCCCAGCTTCACATTTTGGTTGGGCATCATTAAAGGAAGAACCCTATTTATTTTGGGGTCATGGTGCCAAAGGTCAAGATCGCAGTGAATTTAACTTGAAATTGGTTTTTGCTCTAAGGTATTTTTCACCGATATGGTGCACACTTGATATTTATTGGTAATGCTACTGTATACAGTTAAAACTAGAAGTCCTGTCATGAAATGCGCACAAATAGCACGTTGATATGCACGTTAATGTACGCGTTATGGCCCAAGTAAAGCTATCAAATTCTGTACATATGGCCTGTGCACAAGCAATGTTTCAGCCAATGGACCTCCCGGTAACCCGGAGGTCCATTGGCAGAAACATTGCATGTGTTTGCTATGAGTAACCAGGAGAACCTGCCGTGCTTTGGATGCCATTCGATATGGCAATTGCACGCAATTCCAACGCGCAATTAAGCCTAGATAAGCGCACTATTCGTGACAGGACTTCTAGTTTTAACTGTAACTGCATTATTTTGGGAGATTGGCCAACCTTGTTGGCCAAATTACGTTAATGTTTAAGTGGATTTTCAATTCCACTCCAAGCCAGTTTTAATGATAATCTACTCCCTGCAAACTGTATATATATATATATATATCCAAAAAAAAAGGGTCTATATTCTGATAAAACAAATCTGTTTCAAGAGTGCTGGATCTGAGAAATGCAAGAGCCTTAAGCAAAAGATATTCGTTTAAATAAAGCTCAAACAGCACGGGGGAAAAAAAAAATTTCACCTAGTTTTCGGTCTGCTGAAGACCTTTTTGGGGAACAGACACAACAAGAAAACATACACGCAGACGACAAAAGAAATGAAATGTAACGATAAAAGTTCTAGCGATCAGCCAAGTTCTGACTGAGCAAGGTTTGTAATAGCAGCCACAAAGAAAAGAATCTGCTGTAAAAGTGGAAAGGAAGAGGTAAAAAAAAACTGTTAGACAAATTCTGAAAAGTATTCTAGAAAACCCCTAACTCCCGGCGGAACATGATTTTAATATACCCGTTTAAAATTAAAAGAAACTGAAATTTAAGAAATTTCAAGGTACTTCCATGTATTACATGAATGTATGATAACTGGATGATTTGAACAATTCTGCGTGCAGTGCCTTAAACTGCCCCAAGTGGCCCACTAGGTGGAAATATTAGAGTTTGGTGCTTATCTGGCTGGTGTGAAATGACGTGGGGATGTACTGGGACTGCCCCCATGATGGGATAGTGCCACTAAAGGCTTGTAATTCGATGTTACTGGTGCAGGGAAGCGACTAAGTAAAACTAGTGTCTACAAGACGATTACAAGTGGGTTCCAATGCTGCCAAAAGCACTTGGATTATCGCCAGAAGTTAAAAGCGGACAGATTTCGCGGTAGGATTAATGGCAAAAAATGCGTAAATAGGCCAAAAAAGACAATGAAGATGATAAAAATGGTAGTGTCGGACAAAAATAAAATGCGTCCAGTCCGCTGAGTACAGTTGCTTGAAATTTACGGATGTAGTACTGTGATCCTTGATGGACAGTTACTTATCTTTGTCAAGCGCCTAGATCATGTGGAAACAATGTGGTTCACATGGAAATTGAGAGGACGATTCGTCCCTGCTTATGAATGGTTTGAATTGGAAGTTCTGTTGAGACCGAAATGGCTATACATGCATAGCTGTTCAATCCAGAATGTTTCCAAAGCAACGCACTCAGCTTTTGTCCAGTCGGTCTTGGAATCAATGATGAAGGCCTGAAAAGAAGTAAAAGGTTGACATGCAGTGCCATGAAATAGTACAGTCATGCTCCATTTTTAGCTTAACTTGACAAAGTCAAGATAATCTATTGCCATCACACGTGCGGAAGTCTGCGAGTCTTCACATTTTCCTTTAGCACAGGCTACACCCGTAGTGCTTGTCCATTCATCACAAAATTTTATATGCAGGTTTGAGGTCATGTTTAGATGAGAACGTCCCCTTTTGGTCGCAATTGGTCAACTGTGATGGCTGCCCTAGCCCAAAACACGAAAACCTTTAACACAGCCTGCAGGTCGTATTTATGAAGGAATTTCATGGTAACTTGGTAGGATGACTCTAGATGAGAATGTCCCCTTTTGGTCATGATCTGTCAACCGTGAGGGCTGCCCAAGCCCAAACCCCCAAAACTTTTAGCACAGTCTACAGGTCATATTTAATATGGACGGATTTCATTGTAACTTGGTAGGATGACTGCATATGATGTGTAGATACTTCCCCATTTGATCGCGGTCAGTTAACCGTGATGGCTGCCCGAGCCCGAAACCCAAAAACCTTGATTACATTCTAGAGGTCGTATTTATGGAGGGATTTTATTGTAACTTGATAGGATGACTCATTTTGGAATAATTTCACTGTAACTTGGTAACTTTGGTTGACATACATTAAATATGAGGGCCACATTAGCCTACCCCTCAAGGCTTTAGTACAGTCTGCATCTCAAATTATTTTTACTGAAAACATAGCACACAGGGAACAGAAATTTACATATTCTCAATGATCACAATTCTTGTCGTATTTCATAATCCTTTCATAAACATTGAACATTATTCTTTTCATCAAACACAGCACACATTCAAGTTAAGCTACCGTGTCATTGACACTTTCTTTTTGAATGGCCGGTGGTTATTCACACGTATGTGAAACAGAGTACAGGTTTTGCTCACATATTGGAGTTGACACATTTTGCATTGAAGTAGATACCGTTAGATCACATTTGAACATTTGCAGCTGCCGTGGCCAAAAATTCTAAAAGATACCCCAGTACTGGTGCTGTTGAATGAATCGGTTGTTGGCATCATTGTTCACATCTCACAACTGGTTTTTTCCACAGGCTTGGCTGACACCAAGTTCAGAATTGAATGGACTAAGGCTGGTTTGAACAAGAATGTCACAAATGTTTTTTGAAAGCTTGAAAGCCATGACTGGAGACTTGGGAAATGTCTAGGATAAGGCTGGATCATTCTTAATAAGCGTCCACTGTTTTCGAAGTATGTTTGAAAGATTTGAAAGATCTAGGTGAAATGTAGAGACAAAAGGTATGCACGTGTTTAGTGTGGGAGGGTGATATCGTAACGGATCGTCCTGTGCTTGTGTTTTAGGCAGTATTTGAACCCACTAATAATGGTCTGGTAGACACTAGTTTTACTTAGTCGCTTCCCTGCACCAGTAACAGGGAATTACAAGCCTTTAGTGGCACCATCCCATCAAGGGGTACTACCAGTACATCCCCACATCATTTCGCACCAGCCAGATAAGCACCAAACTCGAATATTTCCTCCTAGTGGGCCACTTGGTGCAGATTTGTTTAAATCATCCAGTTATCATACTTTCATGTAATACATGGAAGTATCTTGACATTTTTTAAATTCTAGTTCCTTTTAATTTTAAAATGGTATATTAAAATCATGTTCCGCTGGAGTTAGACGTTTTCTAGAATACTTTTCAGAATTTGTCTAACAGTTTTTTATGTTGTTTTTTTTATCTCTGCCTTTCCACTTTTACCCCAGATTCTTTTCTTTTTGGCTGGTATTACAAACCCTTTCAGTCAGAACTTGGCTCACTAGAATTTTATTGCCACATTTCATTTCTTTTGTCGTCTGTGTGTATTTTTTCTTGTTGTGTCTGTACCCAGAAGGTCTTCAGCAGACTGAAAGCTATATGAATTTTTTTTTTTCCTGTGCTGTTTGAGCTTTATTTAGATGAATATATAGAGGATATTCACGAAAATTTGATGAATACCGAAAATATCTCGTGAGTGGCTACAAAGAAATATGAGGATCTTCACGAGCGACTGCGTCGCTCGTGAAGATCCTCATATTTCTTGTAGCCACGAACGAGATATTTTCGGTATTCATCAAATTTTCGTGAATTTTCTTTTTATTTAATGCTCTACGACTACAAACTCTCCAATTTGTGGCCTTTATTTGCCATTAAGGCGCAAAATTTATGTGCCGAACCGGCATCCATACAAAAATTACAACAACCAAACTCCAACCATTGGAATGTGTGAATATCCGCACAAAAAGTAGTCCCGTCTTATTTCTCCCCTAACTTTACGATTTACCAAGGCTGGCGAATTGAAATAATCGCAATGTGTTTCGAAGAAATAGAACAATAACAAAAAACACCACTTTCTTATTTTCAATAACAAGACACGTCATTTTTTTTTTTTGAACTCAATGCACTGAAGACGTGTGAAGTTGAACTGAAGAAATTTGAAAGTGATTTCGGCTTTTCGCTGGAAGGTGAATGAGAAAGTCAAACTTTGAAACCGCTGATTTAATGAATTGATTTAGTCACTGTCACTATCAATTATTCGAATTCGTTTGTATTTGGGACTCTGGAATTCATTACTGATGTGCTGACTCGTTTAAAGTACATGTGATTCGTCATCCGAACCTACGATGAAATATCGATTTCTAAATATCATTTTGATATTTCGTTTTGCCGACCGACAGGGGAATATGACTTAATTTTTTAGCGTGAATTGATGCCTGAGCATTAAATAAATATATATATATAAATAATTTTGTCAAATTGTTGTCATACTCAGGAGATTACTCCCTTCTTAGCAGCTTTCATTTTTCACTAATTCATATTCCGTTACATTAAGTACTGTACCAATGTATACCATGTCATGGGAAAGTAAAGTTTAGTGTCACGCTTATCCTAATTGTTAAATGAGAATTAAAAAAATGTTCGAGATGGGTGTATGTCTTACAGCTCGATTTATTGCCTGGCAAGTGACTGCCTAGCTCCTAATGACGAACCCAGTTACAAAATCGCTGTTTCATATCTTCTTTGGGTGGCAACAAGTAAAGATATGTTCTGCATTTCACAGTCTAAGTATTCAAGTGTAAATTATGCTTGAATACAGAGAACAATGTGAAACGCGGAACATATCTTTATAGCTTCAAGGCAATACAACTCGCATAAAGTATATTAGAATAATATACAGATAGTAAGAGACGTCATGGCATACACAACGTCTGTTTGGAAAGGGTTAAAGCAAGCCACGATGCCATAAATCCAGTGTCACTATTAATGCCGCCACCTACAGCATTTCTGTTTGGCAATTCTCCGTTCTGACAAATTATGTAAATCACCCCTCAACACCTGAATTATGTCAGACACCAAATGTCTGGGTTTATTAACTGATAGAATGTTGGAAGACGATATTTGGGCTTTACTCTGAAGTATATGTACCGCAACTTAAAGGCTTCATATTCAGTGGATGTGCTTCACTTTATTTTTGATATGAAATTATTTAATCTGTTAGGATTTGCCTTGTTACAATTTATGGGAGAGTACCTATTGGCACTCTTCCATAAATTGTAACAAGGCAAAGACATGTGAATAAATTCTGATGACCAAAAATAATTTAGCACTCTACCAGTTAAAGGGGGCCACGACTGGAAGTTCAAAGTTGCAGGCACGAATGTCCTGTCAATGTATTGTAACTCTCTGGCAAAGGGGTTGTCCCGTTTCCCCTATGTAAAACATATCGGGACACTTCGAACAAGTGATGAGGTATATGACACCACTTGATGTACAGTTGAAAGAGCCTTTAGGGTTGAAGATGTTGCCATTCATTCTACGTATAGGATAAATGCTTGAACCCTTTCCAAACAGACATCATGTACGTCATGACATCTCTGAGAATCTGTGCATTTTAACATACTTTATGTGAGTTTTATTGCCTTGAACCTGATGAAGGTGCAAGCCGGAAGCCAGTTCAACATAAATAATTCATGAGTATATTAAGATGGTAGTAGTTATTCCACATTGGATGAAAATCCAAACACAGGCTGAAATTGCAGGATTTATTTCTGAAACCACCTGACAAACCAAATCTAACTTCTGTGTTGCCTTTTTTCTGGAGAATGGTACAGCAAGAGAAATAGAGTTAGCCCCCTTTAACTGGATGCGAACATTGCACAGATATACCTGACAAATGTCAGTTTTCTTTTGTACCTTCTCTTTCCCATTCTACCATACTTCTTGGAAATTTAATTGCATTTAGTTTAAAAAATCAAACATACATTAGTCTTTTTTATCTTTCTAAGGGGAAAACAGTGTTAGAGAAATTACAGAAAAAACTTGGTAAAGTTGGGTCTTGGCCTCTTGAGAAAATCAGGTCACTTCAACCATTCCTGAATGGTATTAATGCAGATGATTTTAAAGACTTTGAAATGGATGGCCAGCTATTGGACAAACTGGAAGAATTTAAAGAGTACATTGATGATCTTGATCCAGAAACAGTATGTAAATTACATTTGTTATTTATTCCAGCAGTCAAGGCCAAATTGAAAAAATACATTTGGTTCTCGGCATTTAATTTTTCAAATCAATCATGGGGAGGGTGGGAGTCTTTTCTTTTTATTTTCTTGTTTTGTTTTGAGGGCGAAATTATTTTTGGTCAGAAAAATATGCTCATATGTTCTTGCCTTGCTAAAATTGGTGGGAAAGTGCCTATAGGCACCCTCCCATAAATTGTAACATGGCAAATACATAAATACTAAGGTATTTAACCTTTTACCTAACACATCTTTTTAAAAAATAAATAAAATTTCACATTTTTGAAAAAAATTCTCACAATATGTTTCAATAAAACCATACAAATATGGATATCATTAGTACCGGCTCCATAAGCCAGTTCCAATAATATCCATATTTGTATGGTTTTACTGAGACATTTGTAAGATATTTTAGGCTGTGGTAAGTTTATTTTGATCAATTTCCTGGCCGCTATGTTATTTATTTATTGGTGTTTAAGGTTACATACTTATGCAGAATGGCTAATCGTGACCATGACAGTTCTATGGGTGGAGGAAGCCAGAGTACCTGGAGAGAAGCACCGAGCATTGATGAGCAACTGTCAGCTTCTCAACATCCTAACTTTGTTCAAGTAGGGTTACAGCGGTTAAAGACATGTGCACCATTGACGTGCAGTATGCCTTAGTACACAGCGTCATCATGGTCTTATGTAGGCAACTTGGATAAAGTGGCTTGCTCAAGGACACATCGCGGGTCGAATCGGACAGGGATGGAACTTGGGACATCTAGCATAGAAGTCCAACAGTCTACCACTGAGCCACCATGATCCTGGCCGCTATGTTCGGTGAAGGTTTAACTTCACAAATAATATGAAGCACACCCACAGAATTGTGTTCAGTCATATTTTGACCTTTTTTTTTTAAATAAATGCCGTCCATTTAATATTTGAGTTGTTTTCTACAGAAGAGAGCAAACTGGATGTTTACAGAACCAATATAATAAATAGGGACGCCGTATTTTAGTCATACCTTATTGAAAACGTGAAAATCAATGTACACCAATTAAAAAAGGTCGATTTTAATGTCTGATGATTTCATATAAATTTTGGAAGACGCTGCAAGCCAATAAAAATGTTTATCCCTTTACCCAACGTAACGGTCAAAACCAGCCAGTGCCGTTCTAAAAAATTGCCAATTAATTTTCATTATTTTTTCATTTTTTGTCTCCAAAACATAGGCTATGACCCCTTGTTGGAATGGCTCATCGAGCTCATTTCAACAAGGGGTCATAACCTAAGTTTTTGAGACAAAAAATGAAAAAAATTAGTTATTCAAGAATTCTTTTGACAAGTGTCGTCTGTTTATCATGTTACATAAAGGGTTAATGAGAGGGTTCAGTTTTCAATGAGGGATTACCTGAAAACAAAACCATTTTTTGGGTGGCCCAAATGTACCAGTAACAACTCTGGTTGAGAATTTTTCTGATTCCAATGAAAACTGGATTAGACCTTACCTCAGCCTGCAAATAAAAAGCATACATTGTAACCTGTTGTCAGGTTTCTTTATTTAACATGGTGGTAACCTACAGGAAAAAATGTCATGCTTTTTCATCTTCTCTGCTTTTACTATGCCAGCCTGGCTGTCAACGTCTTAAAAGATTTTTCTGCAAAAATAAATCGAAATAACTAACACTCGATCTCGTTTTGCTGAAATCATTCCTTTGTTGTTGTGATTTATTTTGGCAGAAATCGTTTTAAGACATAAACTTGATGAACTTAATCCAGTATCAGTATGTTTTTATATTTGTCATCTAGACAGCAGCTAAAGGTTCCAGAAACAATTCTAGGCAAAAAAAGCTGGATTTTTGCTCTGAAAAACAGACGAGGGATGGAGGCTTTTTTTTCTCTCAATCCTATGCATGCCAGAAAATAAGCAGACTGTCATCTGCAAAATGAGGTCCCCAGAGGGTGAATGTGGTGATGCTACCCTGCACAGCAGGGTAGCATCACCAAATTTACCCTCTGTGAACCTCAAGCTGAATCAGGGTCTCAAAACAAAACAGAAAGAGGTACCCAGAGGATAAATTGGCCAACTGTATGGGATAGCATCAGCAAATTCACCTCCTGGGGACCTCATTCTGCAAATGTCAGATTGCTTATTTTCAGGCTTGATCCTCTACTTACAATCATAAGTTAATTCCTATATTTGTAAGTCTTTTCTTCAGTTGTACACTCCTATGACTCTTTGAAACTGACAATTTTACAAGACTGTGAAGTTGCCAATTCAAACAAGATCAAATTAGGCCAAATAAAACTTTTTTTGTTTCTCAGGAAATTTTTTTTCAGTTTCCTAATGAGGGAGGGATGCTTTTTATATTTTTCTTTGAAGCAACCTGAAAATAGTTGGAATTGAAATTTTATCCCATAAATGTCTGTTTATTTGAACAATAAAAGCTTTGTACCTTTATTCACCTAGTAGGGTGATAAATTTTCCCCATAGGTTTAACAGTGAAAGAATTTATTCCTATAGTAGAGATGAATTTGTTGACCTCTGACCTCTACTGCATTCGTGTAGTATAATTAGCAGTTCAGCTGTTGTTTTCTTTAAATCTCTTTAAAAATATTACACAATGTCATTAGGAAATACTACACATTGTTCATTTAATAAAGTATTTTTGCAAGTTTAGCTCAGGTTTGTAAGGGAATTATTTTTAGACAGAAATGTATCGCTGTGCCTTTTTTTATTTTTAGCAGTTTTGCTTGTCTTTGAACTGTACTCCTAATTTCTTGCTGTGTTTTGTAGCGAGTAACAGCACAATTTCGCCGTGACTGTCCTGTAAAAGATTTATGGGATAAACAAAAATTAAGAATGAAACCGATGAGCCTCTGGCCAGAGGCTCATCGGTTTCATTCTTAATCCTACTTGTAGAATAAATTTTTTACTTGAAAACACTATACGTTTATTCTTTACTAACAGGGTTACCCGGCGTTGCTCGGGCTGAGTAATTTTAATACTCTCCTTAGCCCGAGCAACGCCGGGTAATCCTGCTAGTATAGAATATCTATATCGGTGAGAAAAATTTTGGTCATAACTGTTGGGGGCCCCTCTATACCCCCACCCCCACCCCACTCCGACACTTTTTTAAACCTCACCATCAGATTCCTGGTAAAAAATTACCCCTACTAGACCCCTTTGAAGACCTATATCGGTGAGAAGAATTTGGGTCATAACTTTAGACCTTCTACACCCCCACCCGATACTTTTTTAAACCTCACCATTAGATTCCTGATAAAAACGTACCCCTAGTAGACCCCTTTGAAGACATATATTGGTAAAAAAAATTTGGGTCATAACTTTTTGTGCCCCCTCTACACCCCCACCCCACCCCACCCACTTTTTTAAACCAGACGATGACCTCCGCCATAAAAAAGTACTAGTAGACCCATTTTGAACGCTCGGGGTGACCCCATATTCATTTCTATAGTGGACAGACAGACAGACATTCTAAAATATAGTATAGAAGATTTAACTGTGTATGCTATTATCTGGAAAACAACTTTTTTTCTGCAGTGAAAATTTCCCATAGTGCATTTACAAATTTAAGCAACTATATCTTGTTTGACAGATATAGTTTGTCAAATTTTTATGCCACAATTTCAAAATAGTGAAGAGATTTCCAGGTAATAAACATGGAGTGATGATGCAGCTTTTCAGTGACGAGGGAGGTGTCTGAGAACCCAGTATTTCTTTCTGATAACCCCAGTTTAGAAAATTTGTATTTCTGGAAATGAAATCTACATTAATCCTTACCCAGGCCTACAGATAGAGACCTTACATCGTAACCTGACAGCAGGTTTCGCTAATTAACATGATGGTAACTAACAAAAACAAAACACTTCTCAAATGTATAATTATTAAATTTTATTACTTTCCAAAGTGTGATTTACTGGGATTTCCCGGTTTGATTATAAATGATAACTTAACAAGTGAATTATGCAATTAACAATTGGGCCATGTATCCGTGTGCGCTCCCCGTGGGCACCCTGGGAAGTGAAGCAGTGCCTGTTCGCTGCGGTAAACAAGCTCTCTTTTACTGGTAAAATAGGACCCAGTCACCAGTGCTTGGGAGGTGCAAACCCTCAAAAATGGGCAACATGGCTTATTAATGCTCACTCCTGGTCTTGAGTTGATACTCATGTTGTGGTCATGATTAGCCATTGTGCAAAAATATGTGACCTTAAACACCAATAAATAAATCCTGGCAGAGGTATTGTGAGAATCTACATGGATTCTCGCTGGTTTTGTTGCGTGAATTTTCCTGTGAATCGATTCTCTAATTTCATTGAAATATGAGCCCTGGAATTGAATAAATACTGGAAACGGTTGTTTCCAAGACATCGATTGATTTCATATTGTGTCTAATTTTGTTCATAGGGTGACGAAGCAGCAAAAAAAATTAAAGAATTTTTTATGATGGATGACAAAGCCAGTGTTCCTGAGTCTGAATTTGGTGAAGTGGAAGCTGATCAAGTGGGACGATTCTGCCCATTTCTGAAGTAAGTACACCTCTCTCTTTGAAACAAGCTGATGCAAATATTTTCAGAAGGGAAATAAGTACTGGTTATAAACTCTGCTGTTCAAATGCAAAGTCAAGGGTGTGAGTGGGTTCAAAAGACTCCAAAAGTTCAATTGCGCCTTGATATTCTTATATGTCATACAGGAAAGTAACCAAGTACTTTCTAATTGAATAGTGCCGCTAATTGAATAATTTCTGTTGTCACCTGGGCTATTTAATTAACCCTTTACCTAACCTGAAAAGCAGACGACACTTGCAAAAATAATTCTTGAATAACTAATTTTTTTCATTTTTTGTCTCAAAAACATAGGTTATGACCCCTCGTTGGAACGCGCTCAACGAGCTCGTTCCAATGAGGGGTCATAACCTATGTTTTTGAGACAAAAAATGAAAAAAATAATGAAAATTAATTGGCGATTTTTGAGAATAGCGCTGGCCGGTTTTGGCCGTTACGTTAGGTAAAGGGTTAACAGGGTCCAACTCTACTAGAAATGTTCAAATCAAAGGCTGATCAGTATTTTGCCAAAAAAAATTGCCGTCTGGGAGTTTATGTTGCTGAAAATTCTTTGTATAAACAAATCACTCACAAAAAACATGTTTTTTCAGTCTTTTCTGATTAGTTCTGCATGACAATGTCAGTGGAGCTTTTCTGGTAATTATTTGTCTGTTGTCCACTATCTGTCATCAACATTATGTTTTTCCAGGCCATAAATTCTTAACCACTGAATATGTATTGAGAAAACTTTAATAACAATATATATTGTCAAAAGACAGTGTGCCACGAATTATAGTATGGTATGTGCCCCATCAGGGTCAAGGTCACAAGCCCTACATTAAGGTGGCAGTTAGAAAAACTTTGAAATTTCACTGTATTTTTTATTTGGTTCATAACTTGTTATGATTGACAGATGTTATCATACTTGGTTCAATTATTGCTCATGATTTAAAGGTGTGTTGCAACTTTGATCCAAGGGCATATCATCAAGGTCACAGACAGCAGCACTTTGAGATATTGTTGTACAGCCCTTGTCTGTTCTGTATAATTGATTCTGTGTGACAGCTCTTATTCATCCTTCACACAATTCTTACTTATAATGTCACATATTATGACCCAGACCATTGTCATATCATCAAGGTCAAAGTCATAAGCAGTAACACTTGAATTCTTGTCCTGTATTTAGCTTCCCCCAAAAGCAGTGACCGTGAGTGGAAATGTCTGGGCTGAGAGGCCTCTTGTTGATTTACATGTGCTTTATTAACCCTTTACCTAACATGAAAAGCAGATGACATTTGCCCCAGGGCGTATATAATCGACGCTGATCAATCGAAGTGGAGCTACCATTTTCTTTGTTCTCTTGTCTCCAGGGAAGAACGTTCTGATAGTACCCGTGTTTTGCTCCAAAATTCCAGTTCTATGACTTTTAGAAGGTGTCAAATTAACCAATCACGGCTGATGTTACAAATGTAAGGCATAATAATGTAGTTTAGAATATGAGCAATATCGCAACTTTAATGTTTGTTATTCCAATATTTTATTGCTAACTGATTGTTGGTTTATTACACTGACAATACCATGTTATGATAGTGAGAAAAAAAAAAACATAGCTAATGACCCCTCATTGGTATGAGCTGATTGAGCATGTTCGAATGAGGTGCCATAAGCTATGTTTTTGACGCAAAATATGAAAAACATTTCTTGTTCAAGAATTTTATTTGCAAGTGTCGTGTGCCTTTCGTGTTAGGTAAAGGGTTAAAGACTGTATGCTCGCCTCAGGAACAATGATTTAAAATTTGGTAAATCTCAGGGTTGTGATTTTTCAGTTTTCTATCTCATTTCATTTTTAGTTCAACTTTGATGTATTCAAATTTGTTACCTCAAATTTGATGTAGTCAAATTTGAGGTTATGCCATGGCCCTTCATCCATCTGTCAATCCATCAAGAATTCAATACGGCTCGGGCTAGAGGCTGTATTTATGAACCGATCCTTACAAAACTTCTTGGGTACCTTTGTTATCACTGTGGGACGAGAACGAGTGTTTTTGGATGTGGTCCGAAATTCAAGATGGCCACCAGCAGCCATTTTGTACCTAAGTTAGTGCAATCAGTTTTTTGTACAGAACTTCAGTATGAAAGTTCTGATTCGAATAAATGTTTGTCTGAATGTTTAGTGCGATCCAAAATTCAAGATGGCTGCCGGTGGCCATTTTGTACCAAAATTAAGTCCAATCAGTTTTTTGTACACCTTCTTTTTGGCTCTGGCTAGAGGCCATATTTATGAACCGATCTTTATGAAACTTCTTGGGTACCTTTGTTATTGCCGTGGAATGAAAACAAGTGTTTTTGGGTGCAGCCCAAAATTCAAGATGGCTGCCGGCAGCCATTTGTACCAAAATTAGTGCAATCAGTTTTTTGCACAGAACTTCTGTATGAAAGTTCTGATTTGAATAAATTTCTGTGTGAATGTTTAGTTACATCGAATACATCACATATAATACAGGTTTTTTTTCTCGTGCAGACATTATGCAAATTAGATGGACTTTGATTTATTCGGTGCTACTTATACACAGTAAGTACAGATGTCAATCAGACCTGTTAACCTCTGAAGGTGACTGTCAGTGAGATTTTGATGAGCTCTCAGTGAGATTTGGATGCTTGTCAGTGAGATTTTTGCACGCGACCAATACATCAATATTTTCCTTGTTATGCCTCCCACAGCCTCACCCAGGCACCCCCCTTCCCCAACCCAAATGCATTATATATTTCATTTTATTAATACATTTTAACTCTTTTAATGGTAATTGTCAGTAAAACATACAAATATGGATATCACTGGTCCAAGACCCCCCCCCCCCCCCCCCCAGGGACAATGCCCCCCCCCCCCCCCAGGGGCAATGCCCCCCACCCCACCCCCACCCCGACACACACACAAATGTGAGTGGTTGCCTATTTAGCCTTTGCCTGTACCACCCCCCTCTCTCTTAGTCCAGCCATTTTTCCTTCCTCATGCAAGCCCATCCCGGTGCTTCAAAACATGGAGGCTGAAGCATATAGGGCCGAAACGTCCCAGGACCAAAATGTTCAAGAACCAACACAAGCATTCCTTCTTCGTTCATGCCATTTATTCATGTAAATTCTTTGTTCAATCTGTACATTTTTAGTGAGAAAATATTCATTCTTATTATCTTTTGACAGGTTTTATTGTACAATGAAAATTACTCAATGCTAACAATACATACCGTTTTGTTTAAAAAAAAAACACCTGTTGTTGTCGGTACAATGAAGTTATGTGTGATTGTGGTAATTTCGTTTTCGTTTTTTATTAAAAAAAATATTTGAACTGTGTTTTGTATTACTCACATTAGAGAAGGTATCCTCAGTATTCATAACTCCCATTGTGAAAAAACAAACAAACAAAATAATCCTGTTGGTTCAAAATGAAGACAAAATACTCTGCTGGGGTGCATTTTTTTGCTCTCCAGGAGAGCTCCAGAAGGTCTCCGTTTGCTGCGTGGAGATCTCCTGGAGATCTCCATTCTAAAATTCAGGTAGAAGCTGAAGTAAATCAGCGCCGATATCTGTGGCCAGGTCACCGTTTCATCATTTTCTGAGAGTTTGTCGGTGACAAAAATACCTCCATAGATAGATAGAGAGCAAAAAAACATACCCCTGGAGCCTGGACATGATTGTTCTGAATCTGTTTGTATATAAGCAAGGGGAGGTAACTTAATCCTTGTGATATCTCACAACAGATTTTTTTCGGCTTCCAACAAACTTTCAGTTATATTTTTTTCACACAAAACGGATAAATTTGGTATGAACCATAACAATAGTATATATTAAAGGTCATCTGAAGTTAATTATTCTTGAGAGATTATGTTTTTATTTAATTTATATTTTGAGTTTATATAATTTTGATTTCACGTAACCGCGACAGTATAAGAATATATTTGGCATACAATGCATTTGAGGGATCCCTGTATTTGATAAAATCACGTGGGCATGTTTCATAAATAAACAAATTATATTTAAACTGACTGTCCTGGTGCACATAATGTGTCCCCATTGTTGTAAACAATATGGCTCTTCCTTGTTTTGTTTTCAAAACAGTCTGTCATGTAGCATGGATCAAACTGGATATTACAACTCGGGGGTATTAATTCATATTTATTTTTTAGCAGCTATTTTTCCAGGGATCACATCAGGTAATAATAATAATTGGATCTTCTTCCTTGCTCCAAAAACTTTAGGACTAAATATCCCAGTCCAGTATGGCTTTACGAAAGTAACGTCTCTAAAAACAAACTATAATACACTCGTTTTCGAAATGCTACTTTCAATTTCCATGACTTTCCCATCAACAACATGTGAATTCACGCTAACAATTCTCGGAACTCAGAATTGGTAAAACTCAATGTGTATCTTTGATAAATTATCGTTTCCAACAAGTATTCTGCATCATAAATTTATATATCGTGACCAACTTGACAACTTGTTTAATTTTCAAAATAGAACAGGACAACAATTTTGGAAAAGTGTCAAATCGGGAGAAAATAGGATGTGACCGTGAGAGCGTGAGTTGGTGCCTCAAATCGGGAGACACACGGTGAAACCGGGAGAGTTAACAGGTCTGATGTCAATACGGCTCGGTTTAGGGCTGTATTTATGAACCGATCTTCAAGAAACTGCTTGGGTACCGTTGTTATCACCTTGGGACGAGAACAAGTGTTTTTGGGTGCGGTCCAAAATTCAAGATGACTGCCGGTGGCCATTTTGTACCGAAATTTGGTACAATAGGTTTTTTGTACAGAACTTCTATATGAAGGTTCTGATTTGAATAAATGTTTGAATGAATGTTTAGTAACATGGAATACATCACATATAATACAGGTTTTTTTCTCGTGCAGAAATTATGCAAAGTAGATGAACTTTGATTTATTCAATGCTACTTATACACAGTAAGTGCACATGTCAATACGGCTCGGGCAAGAGGCTGTATTTATGAACCGATCTTCAGGAAACTTCTTGGGTAACTTTGTTATCACCTTAGGACAGGAACGAGTGTTTTGGGGTGCCTTTGTTATTACTGTGCTATGAGAACAAAAATTTTGGGGTTCAGTCAAACCCACTCCAGGACTCAAAAAGGGAGATAATTAAAAATATTTTCCAAAAACACCAGACAAAATAATGTTTCTTGAATTTAGCATCTCTAGGATGTGTATATTTGAATGTGTTAATGCCAAGTTCCTGTGTTAATATTTGTTGTTTGGGGAGGGTAAACATTATTGTCACAACTTGATTTTCTGTTTACAATGAGAAAAATAAAACCTCACCAGTGGGAACCCTATGAGCTAAAGATAAAAAATTCAAATACCTATATTTTAAGAAGGACTGGACAAATATTTATTAATTAGTATAAATCAACCTTAGAAGGGTTTGAATCAAACAGGCCAAAACAGTTGCTAACATTTGGCTTATGGTGCGCCATACAAGGATCCTCATTGTAACATTAACCCCACGAAGATTTCTTTTCTAGTTTAGCATCTAACCGTCGCCCACCTTTACAATACTTTATACATTTGTTACAGGCTACGGTCAGCCTTTATGCACAGACCGTTACAATACCTTATATATACCTTTGTTATCAGGTCATTACCTAGATGTTTGTCATTGCTATGTCACATGTACATGTCTTACACAAGTTGAACTACAGTGTCATTGACACTTTCATTTTCATCCAAATATATATGTTTTATTTTTTTTAAATTTAAATGAAAATGATAAATTTGACCTTTTTCTTGTAAATCCAAAGAACAAAACTGTCAGCAAAGCATTATTTCAACAGAATATTAGTTTTATGGGGACATAAAAGTTTGGTTTTGAAACCTCTCCTCCATCCAAAGAAATAAGATTTCAATTTATTTTATAAGAGTGTAAGGTATGTCCAAGATGACTTCACTCTCGTATTTGTTTTCTTTATGATAACGTTAGTGTTACTTTTGTTTTAATACAGACTACCAGATATTGATAAACTTGAAAAAAATATCAGTGCTAGAGTCATGCAGAGATGTGGCAAGAACAAGTTTAAGAAAGTTAGAAAAGACATCTGTGAAAAATGGGCAGAGAAATATTTGAAATATGTGGTGAGTAGCAGTATAGAAGCAAGCAAATCTATTTGATGTACTTGTAAACTGTTTTTCAACAGGCACGTAGCCAGAATATCTAAGTTAGGGGGGGCAAGAGTAATATCTAAGGGGGGCTAGTTCAGCGATCTGAACAAAGCAGCCACCCCCTACGAAGGGGATATCCACTACATTAAGGTCATTGAGCAGCATCATCTGAGCCATGTAGCGGTGAGATGGAGCGTGCTCAAGAGGGGGACACCTCCTTTCGCTGGAGGGTGTGGGAAATAGCTCCCCTGGGAAACACATTGAAACTATTGAAGCTATTTCCTTGACTCCGAGTCCATTTGTGTCAATAATTTATAAGTAGTGAAAGGCATCAATAATTAGGCCACATCACCTGGAGAGGGGGCATCACTGAAATTTTGGGGGATGTGCCCCCTCCTTCTCCCCATGGTTACGCAACTGTTTGTCAAACACACTTTATTACACGCCTATTACTTTTCCTCTATTTCTATCTTTACAAATCCGTACAGAACACTTTTCATATATGGATATTTTTATACAACAACCAATGGCCTAGACTAGCTGGTGCTAACTCTAAAATTAATCCATGGCCAAACACAAATTTTGCCTCCCAATCCCCAAAATTTTCCTGCAAAACCGAAAATTCCATGTCCTATCTGGTCCTCCATACTTTTGCGAACTGCGCATGCGCAGTATACAGGAAGACACCGAAATTGGCACCAACCATCATTTCTTTGGCCCTTCTATCAGTAACAACAAACAACTGACATCTGTGCTTTTAAATCTCTGTTTTTATGATGCCAGACACAAATCAATGGCAGAATTGGTGGATCCAAGGACACATTTGGAAGATGGAAGGAAGCAATGGTGGTTGGAAACGTTCAGGGCTGTAACTTTATAATTTTAATATAAATTATTTCATGTTTTCCAATTTTGGGACATGGACCTTACGTTATCATTCTTGCTAATGATTTTTCCACTGTTAAGTGTTCCTTCCCTATCGTTTCTTGAGGCCCCCCAATTAAACTCCCAAATTTTTTACCTTATTTTATTGAAATTTTTATTATAAATGTCTTGGGAGTTTGACGTGTTATACAGAATGTTTATTCTGTATTTCCCACTGGTTACGTCCTCACCCTAGGGGTGTTTAAGTGTTTTGGGTAATGCCTGTATTGGATGTAGTGAGGTCAAAAAGGTTGATAAATAAGGGGCATTTGGTGTGTGTCACAGTAATTTTTCGACATATTACAAAAATTTATATACAATTAACAGGAGTTTACTCTACAACCCATATGCAATTAACAGATCAAATTTGTACTGAAGGTATGGTAAATGGTTTTGTGTTTGAAAATTATATTCAATTAACAGGGATATACAATTAAGAGATATCCAATTAAGTGGGCTCCACTGTATATCAGTTCCGAGCGATGTGCTTCGGTCTGATTCTCTCGCCCTGGGCTTTCACTCGAACAATGAATTTGGTAATGTCTCACAACAATCTGGTTCATCTGCCGTTACCCAGAGCAAAATTAATCAGTTGTTATGCTCGCTTTTGTCAACATTCAGACGCATTAACAGCGAGGAATTTTATGCAACTGATGGGATTGGTGCAGAGCGGCTACAGATCTTATTCCGATAGGTCGTTTATGCACACATCCCCTCCAGCTATTCTTTACCCAGAACTGGAGTGTGAAGATGCATTCACTCAAGACCAGTATTGTTTTAACGGAACTAGTAAACAAAAGGTCCAGATTTGAGCAGATATTCAGTGGTTAACTCGGAGAGTTCCGCTGCAACTGCCAGATCTGACTTTCCACGATTATGACGGATGTGAGTCAATAGATTGGGGCACAGCCCTGAGTCCGACAGACTTGAAATGCAGGGCTCTTGGGACCCTCGGTTCCCGAAGAAACACATTAACATCAAAAGAATGATGTCAATATTATTAGGTTTACATCAATGGATTCACATTATAGCGGACACGCATGTTCAGATATTGTCAGACAACTGGATAGTGGTAGCGTACATCAGGAACCAGGGCGGCACCCATTCATCTCTGTTATGCCAATTAATGGGGAAGATTTTTCTGTTTTGTCATGTATCATCATGTTCAACTCTCTATCTGTCATATACTGGGTCGTCTGAACGTACTAGCGGACTCGCTGCTCGAAAAAGGTCGCCTGTTGCTTTTGGATTGGATACTCAACAAGCGAGTATTTGGACAGTTTTGCTACCAGTAGGATCGCCCCATGATAGTTCAGTTTGCGATGCACCGGAACAATCAGTTACCGTCGTTTGTGTGGCCATGCCCAGACCATTGAGTGCATGCAGTAGACGCTCTGCAGAATTCATGGGGATGAATGCTAGGATATGCGTACCCACCAATTCATTTGATTCAGTAGATTATGTTTAAGATCAAACAGTCTCGTTGTGTATCCTAATAGTAGCGCCTCTGTCGTCACAGAAACCTTGGATCTATGGGACGCTCTCCAGAAGCTTCCTCCACGAGAGGATCTTCTTTATCAGGGGAAGTTTTTGTTCTTCACATCCTTCTCCACCCATAGTGGCATAATGGAGTTGGTTTGATGTGAGGGAACCATTGCGGTTCCTATATTATTTGATGACTAACACAGAATGATTTAGTAATGCAGGTGAGGAGATTTTGGTAGGCCTACGAATCCCCCCCTCCCCCCCCCCCCCCCCCCCCCCCCCCACACACACACACACTGCCAATGTGTTTAAAGGCAATTACCAGGCAAGACGTAGTTTTCTTCCCACAAGCCTTGTATAGTTTAATATATACATACTATGCATTTTTTCACTTTTCAATTGGTGGCTGGGTCGTGTTTTATGGCGACCTCATGGACACATCTGCTTTTTAGTTGGATTAGTTTTTCTGTGATTATTGGTTGATTTGTTATATACAAGCGCACATTTCATCATAATTAAATTGCTAGCCTTTGGATATCTCGGAGGCTGCATAACCAGTTTACTGGTATTCAGATGATTACATGCAGGATTTTAATGTTCTCGTGCATCATAATTATTAGGCTGACACTTTATTGTTTTTATGGACCTTGAAATTATGAACTATTTCGGAGGCGGTCTTTGTCAGAGCCTGTTAATCATACCTACTTCCATTTCTAGATCCAGGTTTCTATTAATGTTAGTACGTAAATCGCATATTCACACGTGTATACGGTCATAGATATCGGATAGTACACATTGGAGAGGGTTGTTATTGGAATTTATTGTACACCTGAATGAGGTTGCCTGTGGGTTACCTCGAAAGTGTGTTTTCTCTCCAGAGATCGTTCAGTGTGGTTCGATTGGACATGTGTATGTTATATTTTTTTATCACCGGTTTTCGACATATCTGTGTATGCCGTCTGCGGTTTACGTTATATAGCGGGCAATATTAATTACCGGGATCGTCGCTATAGCCTGAACTTCTGAAGTGGCAAAAAACACCATTTATTAATCATAGATTAATACCTGAGGGCCTGTTCGACGAGTATTTATATTGTTTTTTGGTACCACTCTTACTGATTCCAGAGCTTTCCCCTCTTTCTTGTTGATATACTAATTCAGAAGTCCTAGGCCCTCAACCTTTTTACGATTCAGCTAGCCTGGGCCATTGGGTTATAGTATAAAAATATTATAAATTCATAGTAATTTTTATATTTTTATTACTTACAATGGCGCCCAGATGGAAATGGCTCTTCCATGAGTGGGCACTAATACCTCCCGCTGAATTATTATGCAGTACTCTCTTCTCAAAGAATGATGTTGGCGCCAATTCCAGTCACTTCCTGACGTCTGCGCATGCGCAGAGAGTAAATGTATAGAGGGCCAGATAGGACTTTTAATTTTCGGTTTTACATGCAAATTTTGGGGATGGGGGGGGGGGGGGGGGGGGCAAACTTTGTGTTTGGCCCTTGATATTTTTGAGTTAGCACCAGCTAGTCTGGGCTATTGGTAAGTATAAAAAATAAACAAATTACTATGAATTTATAATTTTCCAAACCGAGAGGCTGATTTGAACCAAATTTGATGTGACCTTTTATTGGGTCATAAGTACTTAATTTATGCCCCCCAAATTTTTCACGTCCCCCCCCCCCCCCCCCCCCCCCCCCCCCCCCCCCCCATGAGCACTGCAGGGGCTAAAAATAGAAAAATTTTAAAACACCCATATCTTCCAAAACAACATGGCACGGAGAATTCTTATTTGGTGTGAAGCTTCCTTAGGACCAACAGAATGGAATGGTAAAAAAAAATTACATTCGGTTTTATCATGGGGTACTTTTTCGGGACTTTTGAAAAAGTGCTGAGTCAGCACTTTTAGCTCACCGAAGGGAGCTAAACTTATCACTTGATGTCCGTCGTCTGTCATCCGTCGTGTGTCCGGCATCGTGAACATTTTTCAAACGGCTTCTCTGAAACTGCTGGGTCGATTTGCTCGAAACTTGGTATGGATGTTCATTACCATATGTCAATTCAAGTTTGTTCAAATGAAATGGACATGCCCACTTGGGGCTCCATAGGGGGCATAGTCTGATAGCACCCTATTTATATTAGAGAAATTACTAAAAAATCTTTTTCTCCAGCACAAGTGGGCAGAATCATTTGATTTATGGTACACAGCGTTACGGGGTGGATCTGATTCAAGTTTGTTCAAATCAGCCCTTTGGGTTCATATTTGGGCTCAGTATAGGAGCCCGATTTCAAACTTAGTGCATTTCAGGCAAATTTCTTTAAAAATCTTCTTCTCAATATCCAGCAGGCAAAATCTTTTGATATTGGGTATGCAGCATGCTTAGGGGGGTGAGATTCAAGTTTGTTCAAGCCAAGTCCCCGGGTTCATATTTGGCTCACTGTGGGAGCCTCAATTATTACTTGGTTCAAAATGAGGAATTTTCTTTAAAAATCTTCTTCTTCAGATCCAACAGTCGGAATATTTTGATATTTGGTATGTAGCATACTTAGGAGGATGAGATTCAAGTTTGTTCAAGCCATGTCCCCAGGTCCATATTTGGGCTCACTGTGGGAGCTCGAATTGTAACTTAGTTCAAAATGAGGAATTTTCTTTAAAAATCTTCTTCAGATCCAGCAGTCAGAATGTTTTGATATTTGGTATGCTGCATCCTTAGGGGGGTGAGATTCAAGTTTGTTCAAGCCATGTCCCTAGGTCCATATTTGGGCTCACTGTGGGAGCTCGAATTGTAACTTAGTTCAAAATGAGGAATTTTCTTAAAAAATCTTCTTCAGATCCAGCAGTCGGAATGTTTTGATAGTTGGTGTGCAGCATCCTTAGGGGGCTGAGATTCAAGTTTGATAAAGCCAAGTTCCTGGGTTCATATTTGGGCTCCCTGTGGGAGCCCGAATTATAACTTAGTTCAATATGAGGAATTTTTCTTTAAAAATCTTCTTCTTACGATTCAGCAGTCAGAATGTTTTGATATTTGGCATGCAGCATCCTGAGGGGGTGAGATTCAAGTTTGTTCAAGCTAAGTCCCTGGGTTCATATTTGGGCTCACTGTGGAAGCCCAAATGATAACTTAGTTCAAAATGAGGAATTTTCTTTAAAAATCTTCTTCAGATCCAGCAGTCAGAATGCATTTGATATTTTGTATGCAGCATCCTTAGGGGGGTAAGATTCAAGTTTGTTCCTGCCATGTCCCTAGGTCCATATTTGGGCACACTGTGGGGGCTCGAATTGTAACTTAGTTCAAAATGAGGAATTTTCTAAAAAAAATCTTCAGATCCAGCAGTTGGAATGTTTTGATATTTGGTGTACAGCATCCTTGGGGGGTGGGGGTGGGGGGGGGGGGGGTGGGGGGGGGATGAGATGCAAGTTTGTTAAAGCCAAGTCCCTGGGTTCATATTTGGGAATATTCTTTAAAAATCCTTTTTTTTTAGATCCACTGGTCAGAATCTTTGGATATTTGGTATAAGCTTTTCTTAGGAGGGGCAGATGCAACTTGTTGAAATCAATTCCCTAGGTTGATACTTAGTCTACCTTGTCAGGTGAGCGCCCTCAGGCCCCCTTGGGCCTCTTGTTTAAAACTGTGGGTAATGGGAAAAACATTTAAGACTACTTTTCTCCCAAACCACTGCTCCAAAAGTTTTCAAATTTCACATATAACATCTTTGGAAGATTGTTTCACATATTTAGTGAAATCAAATACCTGGGTCAATATTTGGGCTCTCTATGGGAGCCCAAATGTTTAAATTAGTGCAGTATGAAGAATATTCTTTAAAAATCTTCTTCTGATCTACCAGTCAGAATCTTTTGGTATTTGGTATGCAGCATCCTCAGGGTGGGGAGTGAGATTCAAGATTGTTCAAGCCAAGTACCTGGGTTCATATTTGGGCTCACTGTGGGAACCCGAATTATAACTTAGTTCAAAATGAGGAATTTTCTTTAAAAATCTTCTTCTTCAGATCCAGCGTTCGGAATGTTTTGATATTTGGTATGCAGCATCCTTAGGGGGATGTGACTTAAGTTTATTCAAGCCAAGTCCCTAGGTTCATATTTGGGCTCCCTGTGGTAGCTCCAATTGTAACTTAGTTCAGAATGAGAAATTTTCTTTAAAAATCTTTTTCTTCAGATCTAGCAGTCAGAATGTTTTGATATTTGGTATGCAGCATCCTTAGTGGGGTGTGATTCGATTGTGTTCAAGCCAAGTCCATGGGTTCATATTTGGGCTCCATGTGGGAGCCCAAATTATAACCTAGTTCGATATGAGGAATATTTTTCAAAAATTTTCTTTTTCACATGTACATCCACCATTCAGAATCTTTTTATATTTGGTATACAGCATCCTTACAGAGGTGAGATTCAAGTTTGTTCAAGCTAAGTGCCTGGGTCCATATTTGGGCTCCCTGTGGGAGCCTGAATTATTACTTAGTTCAATATGAGGAATATTCGTTAAAAATCCTTTTTTTTAGATCCACTGGTCAGAATCTTTGGATATTTGGTATAAGCTTTTCTTAAGGGGCAGATACAACTTGTTGGAATTAATTCCCTGCATTCCGCAATCACATGCATTCCTCACGCCAAAGGCTAAAATGCCAGGCTAAGGTAACACTATGTCATTTATGCTTACTTCGAGAGGATTGACGACAAATCCCCCAAAACAGTGATAGCAAATTTCTTATATCTCAAACAGTTGGCAGTGAAGACTACCATGTTCGATGAGTGCCCTCAGGCCCCCTGGGGTCTCTTGTCATTCTGTCTTATCATGCTGACCTTACATCTGTTTATCTGTCTATCCATTCATGTGTCCATCCAACTGCAGACACAATTTTCAGGCCTGGCATTTTTAGGAGAGCGATTTATTCACTCACCTGCTGTTCGCCTTAAAAAAATTGAAAGCAAAGATTGCCCTCCTGGCCTTAGTATATAGACAACAATGATTGCCTTAACAACTTATTCCTAAAACCCACAGCTTTTCAGATCTCTGCTGTGTTAGTGATCTCTGCAAGATGGCCACACTGCCTCTTCCACACCTCCAGGACTTTTCGAGGCCCGGAGGTGTTGGTGGGGTTGGCAGTGTAGCCATCTGACAGTGACTTCTCTTGGGGCACTTAAGCTTCATTCAAAATTTTTCAAAAAATTTCTTTAAAAATTTTATTCGAATATTTTTTGTTTTGTCTTTACTCTATGTATTGGGACAGCTAAAAATAATTATTTTCACAGGTGTCCCAATTCTTAGAAAATGGGGAAAGAACACAGCCTGGTCATGATTTGATGCTGAATAAAGTTGTGTGTGATTCGTTTTCCATCACTATATACGAAAATCGCCGTCCAATTTTTTTTTTATATTTTCATTTTTTGCTTCCAAAACATAGCTTATGATTCCTCATTGGAACGTGTGCATTGTGCTCATTCCAATGAGGGATCATAAGCTATGTTTTGGAAGCAAAAAATGAAAATTTTTAGTTACTCAAGAATTTTTTTTATGAGTTCGTCTTCTCCTGGTGATGGGCCAACTGGAAACAAATCTCCTGAATGTCCCAAACTTTGGAGCATAAAAAAATATAGTTTTCTGGAAAAAATGTGTGTCCCAAATCATAGAGTGTCCCAAAACATAGAGTAAATACGGTATGTTATGTATCCTTGTAATGTTTATTTTTGGGAGTGCAGCGGACCTATGTTTTTGGCTTCAATATTATTGTTGCCATTATAATAATTGATATTTAGTGTAAGTCAAAGAAGCCTTGGAATATAGGCTTGCTGTTTGCTGATAGTCGCGGAACTCCTTTAATACTCGTACTATGGGATGTGAATGTTGGAAACGGGTGTTGTCCTGTGTGGTGGGTGGTGAACCCTTCACCGCTGGCTAATACTAGTCTTTCAGTCTCTTTTTTCAGAGGAACAAGAACATGGTGATGGTACTTTTACCCCTGTCCGTGACATGCTGCAGTCGTCGCACTCTGATGAGCCCCGCTCTGATGAATAAAATAGAGCTAGCTGCCAAGGTGCTCATGATATAAATGCACAGGATTAAAGCCGGAGTAGCTTAATTCTCTGTATGCAGCTATGTGGTTGGCCCTTTTAAGAGATGTCAGGTAGGTCCGTTGCTGTCTTGTAGTATAATGTGGGTAGAGTGAGCACCTTATAATATAAAGCTCACCCAGCGACAATGGAAATAAGGAGAAGAAGCCTTCAAGTTTCTCTACAGGACACTCTGCAAGTTCTGGGGTCAGATCGCGAGTTGGAGAACCTTCTCTATCCCGTTGGCAGTCTGAGTCGACTGTCTGTTGCAAGAAACTATAATGAGTCGGAACATGTGTTGGATGTTCCTTCTACAATGTAGCCAGCATCGGTTGCAGTAATAGCTTCTTCTTCTTCTTACATGGAAGCACACGCAAATGGGATTAGCTGACATGTTTCTCAACAGGATACTCTGCGAAATCTGATCGTGAGTTGGAGAGCATTCTCTGTCCCGTTAGCAGTTGGTGTCGACTGTTTGTCCGTTGTGAGAAACTTTTATGAGTCTGAGCATTGCTCCTTCCACACTTCAGCCCAACTTGGCTGTTGTTACGGCATCCTCTACTTCCATGAACAAGTATGTTAAGGGGTAGAAGCCTACAAGATTCTAAACGGAATGCTTGGCGAGGTCTGGAGCCAGACCACGAGCAAGGGACCCCTCCTCTCTGTTCCGTCAGCATTCGGGGCCGACGGTTTTCGCTTTGAGAAACTTTTGTGAGTTGGGACGCCTGCTCACGCTTGCGGTTTGGAACACTCCTTCCACACTGCATCCGGGCTAGTTGTAGCTATAGCTTCTCCTGTGCTTCATCGATGAAGCATGTAAGACCCCAGACTAGCTATCCGACTAAGCATGTTCATGCTATTTCACGGAGATGTTCCCAGTCTTCACCACCGGAGTCGGATTAACCTGTAGCTAGTCATTTGAGGCATTTTTTATGGGACATGCATTGAAGATCTGGATACAGATCTCTGTCCCGTGAGCAACATATGGTGAAGAAATAAAATAATCGCTGCTCTGCAAACCTGGTTCAGGGGCCTGCTGTCGCAGATTGTGCAGCGTATCCCAGCATAGTCGCAGGTTCTACCATCAACAGTCTCCCGTAGCTCTCAGATGGTGCTGGGTTGGTTCAGTCATCTGTACATTTGGAAGGTGTTGACCATATTTCAGATGGAACATTCAGATGGTGAGAGGGCTACGGAGGTTGATTCTCCAGCCTCATGAAACGGCACATTAAGAATTTGAATTTGTATTCATAAGCTCTTCTAATCTTGTTCCATCTGAACAAAAGTCGGCATTTGCTAGACACAAAACAGCTTAAGGTACCAGGCAAAGGAAAGACGAAGATCTTCTTTCCCGGATCTTTCGGCTGAGGAGTTGAAGGCTTTTGGTCTGATTAAAAATGCCTCCTTTGGTGTAGCAATAGTATAAGAAAGGCAATGATCTAATCATCGCGAATAGAAGATCAAAAACCCATAGATAGGCTGAGACAGCTGTCTTGTTGGGAATAGAGCCGTTAGAAGGAGCAAGTAGTCTTTCCCTTTCTCGGTGTTGTATTCCTAGGCGTCAGAGGCATTTTGTGCTATTGTGGACGCCATAGTAGCCTTATGTATAGTTAGAGCGGTCTTTTCTTATACATTAGCAGCTAACTTCGTAAGTCTCCATTTAGTGAGCTGTCTAAGGCTGTAGGGTTACACACAGATATCTGTTTTTCTCTGATATATGGTTTTTAGGCTGTGTTAGCTAAGCTGAGACCCCTAGCTGTTTGAAATAAACCGTTAGAAGGAAAGAATTACATTTTCCTTCTTGGTGTAATATTCCTAGGTGTCACAGGCAGTTAGTTCTATTGTTATCGCCATAGTTTGGCTTATGTGAATTAGGAGCGGTCTGTGTCTATATGTCATGAGTGGCTAATGACATAATGGCCTTATGCATTTTTACAGCAGTCTTTTTCTTATGCATTGCAGCTAATGTTGTAATTCTCTGTTTAGTGAGCTTTCCAAGGCTGCAGGTGAAACAGATATTTCATAGTACTCTAATTGATCTGTCAAATAGGTTGTACAATTCCATCACACTTTGGGAATGGGGAAGTAATTTTTTTGGCCTACCAGTATTTTATGATAAGATCTTTATTGTATGTCATGAAGTTTGAAGTAGGAAACTGGAAAGCACGATTTTTGATGGCTTAGAAAGAAAATTGAAGATTATCTGGGAATGAACAATTGTACATTAGCATTGTCAGAGGTGAAAGTCGGATTAGTTTAGCCTCATTTTTTTTTTTACAGGAACGTGATGATGTAGTAGAAGATCGCTCACAGGCCTCAACAATTGACAACCGTGATTTGATAAATATGGGTGGTTTTAAACAGTGTTTGAAGCGAACCATCTTTCAAAAGTTTACAAAGGAAGCACTGGAAGATTATACAGAAGACCTACAGGAATTACTTGACCTAGAAAGTAGAAAACAGGTAGCAGATGAAGTAAAATCTAAAATAAGGTAACTTCCAAAATGTTTAACTTGATTTTTATGCCACCAGTCCATTTTAGTATTACTCTAAGGCTCTAAATAAAAGTACATGCTGGAATAATAGTACAGGGTGGAAAAATAGCCTGAATATAATAATAGTACAGACCAGAATATTAGTACAGGGTATAAAATAGCCTGAATATATATCATAATACTGAGTACAGACCGGAATAATAGTACAGGTGGGGGGGGTTTGAGATGAGTCAGTTTATGTGCATGGTAAAATTAAAGTCTCGGACATCATTCCTTGGAAAGCTCTCCTGGAGAGCTTTTCAAGGAACGATGTCGGAGATAAGTTTAATCATACAGGGACTGGTATGTTTCTAATTTTAAATATTAATAGCTGGTGTTACTTTGTGGAATTTTAATAGCTGGTGTTACAACTGGGAATTTAATAATCATACAGATCAGAATAAGTATACAGGGCAGAAAAAGTCCTCAAAATTAATAATCGTACATGTATGATTATTTGGAGCCAAAGAGTACCTTATTATTTCCATCAGAGTAAGTTTCCTTTTTATAGAGATTGGGTGTTGTGAAAAGTTGAATTTCAGGCCTGCACAAAATGGATGAATGGTCACATTGTTTGCCTGCTGTTCACTTCAAAAAGATCAAGGAGACTGATTTTTTGCGCTGTGTACTAAGACATACTGCATGTCGATGGTGCACTTGCCTTCTACCAATGCTAACACTGTTTGTGCGAAGATATAGGGACCTGCGAATTGCCTATTTTGATTGAATCGATTATTGAATCGAATTGGAGAAAACAAATCGAATTTCAAATGAAATTGTGAATCGAATCACAGTTAATGGATGCGTGGTCAAAAAAAAGAGTGTTTTTCTAAAATAATACCCCTTGATTATTAACCCTTTATCCAACGCAGACGATATGAAAATTTACTATTTTAAGTCTCATTTTTTTAAATTTTTCAAACAATTTCAACAAAACCATATCATGTGACCCCTCATTGGAACGAGCTCAATGAGCTCGTTCCAATGAGGGGTCACATGATATGGTTCTATAAATGGTCATTGGTCATAATGCACAATAAGCTGAAATGAACAGTTGTAGTAGTAACAGTGTTTGTAGTGATGTAGCTACAACTGTTGTACAGTTGTAGCAGCATCGCTACAAACACTGTCACCACTACAAGTCAGTTGCATTTTTACTCAGAACAAGACTCAATATAAATAATCTGATCAATTACAATCTGTAAACATTCACAGTTATGGCCGGAGTATATTTGAAAATATTCCACTTTCCGATTTTGAATGGAATCGAATATTTACCTTCGAATCAAATTTTGATTTTTTTCAGGAGCTTACAAAGATAGTACTTCAGGGTGTCTGACAGTTGCTTGCCACTGCTATGTGGCTCTCTCCGGGCACTCTGGCTTCCTCCACTCGTAAAACTGTCTGACATAAAGGCAACCCTGGCTGGCAAAAGTGATATTAAACCCCACTAAATAAATTAATTGTCCTTGGCTTTCATTTGTTAACCCTTTGACCCATGCGATTCATATGATATCAAGATTTATTTTTTTATTTTTAGCTCACGTGAGCAAAACTCAAGAGGAGCTTTAGTGATCTCTTTCCATCCATCGTCCATCCAGCTGATGCAAACTTTACATTATCAACTTATCCTCATAACTTACTGAGCCGAATTGAACCAAATTTGATATGCATGTTCCTTATATGTACTGAATGGCCTTTGAACATTATAAATATACAGGATTTGTTCATAATAACTCTTTACTTTTCTTGAGCTCATTCCAAAGAGGGGTCATAAACTATGTTTTTGACGCAAAAAGTAAAAAAAAATTAGTGCTTCAGGAATTTTATTTGAAAGTGCTGTCTGCTTTTCTTGTTAGGTAAAGGGTTTTCTGAATAGCCCTGCTAATTGAATAATTTCCCAACACAAAGCCATTTACCATACCTCCAGTACAAATTTGACATAGGAATTGAATATAGGTTATAGAGTAAACTCCTGTTAATTGAATAAAAAGCATGTATCCTGACGAGAAATTACCCTGACTCTCCCCTGTTTTCCTTTCTTTATGGGCATATTTGGACACAATACATCCAATACAGACATTTAATCTATTATACCTCATGGAGCTCTGTTAAAACAAGATATAATAGAATGAATGCTAAGTTTATCTCTAGAATACAGGAAAGTGACACAGTCCCTGTTAATTGAATACTCCTGTTAATTGAAAAATTTTCATTGGCAAAGTGGCTATTCAATTAACAGGGTTCCACTGTACCACAACTTAAAAGCTTCATATTCTGTGGATGTGTCTCACTCTATCTTTGAAGCAAATTTATTTCATCTGTATGGATTTGTCTTGTTATAATTTTGGCAAGCAAGAAAAATTTTCGCACTCTACCAGTTAATAAAGAAAATCAAAAACAATTGTGTTCTGTAAAATTCATGAACATTTTTCGAAAAATAAATGTTGTCCACATAATATTTTGGTTATTTTGAACATAGCATACCTAATGTTTACAAAATAATTAGAATGAATATACACTCCATTTTAAAGTTTGTTGCACACAGGCACAAATGAATATACACCAATGAAGAAAGCAAAATTTTATCTTCCAGATTTCATACTACTGGTAATTCTAAAAGATTCTGCAAGCCAATAAAGCAGTCATTGAAGTGGGGGTGGGGGAATGGGGTTAATTATATCCCCTTTCCTGAAGAAAATGGGGGTATACTGGATTGTACACTGGAGGTTTGGTCTAACACAAAAGATTTCCATTGTCTAAGTACCAGGTATTGTTTCCTTAATCCTTTACCTAATGTAACGGCCAAAACCGGCCAGCGCTATTCTCAAAAATTATGACTCCACATTGGAACGAGCTTATCGAGCTTGTTCCAATGAGGGATCATAACCTATGTTTTTGAGACAAAAAATAAAAAAAAGTAGTTGTCCAAGAATTTTTTTGGCAAGTGTCGTCTTCTTTTCATGTTAGGTAAAGGGTTAAGTGGTAATCTCTTTGTCCTTAATTGGTAGGGGGTTGGCTTTGCAACAACAAAAAATACTTAAGAGCCTATTTTAATGGCATCCACCCATCCGTCCATCCATCAATCCATCTGGGCAGACATTCAGTACCTTGGGTGGTAGGAGTTGTGGCCTAACATACAAGATTTCCGTTGTCTAAGAACCGGATATTGTTTCCGTAAGTGATAATCCCTTTGTCCTTAGTGATAGCGGGTGGTGTTTGTAACAAAGAAAAAACTTTTTAAGGCTCGATCTTTAGGGCATCTATCCATCTGTCTGTCCATCAATCTGTCCATCCACCTGTCCGTCTGTCCCCTCATAGCAGAGGTATGTTGTGGGGTTATTTGTAAGTACAGTGCTGCATTAAATGTTTTTTTTCTGGGTTGTGGTTTAAATTGTGGGGTTAACCCCACAATACATTGATTTCTATTAGTTTTATCCACCTCTAGAGGTTTAGATTTCTATTTTTAGAGTGAACCCCAAGGTGTTGTTTCTAAAATTTCATTTCTAATTAGACTGTAAAACCCCTTAATGTTGGGCTTACAAGTATATAATTGTACAAGTGGGTGCTATACTGATGAAACAATAACCCCATAATGATTTGGATAAAAAATCTTGTAAAATGCAGCTCTCATCTGTATGTCGATCAATCTATTTGTCCATCCATCTGTCCATCTATCCTTCTGGATCCATATCTTGGCAGTGATTGGATGGATTTTAACAAAATTTGGTATGTGGCATCCTTGGAATGACCTGCTTCCACTATATGTTAAACAGAGTTGCTCACTGCTCACACTATTTTCACCTGGATTTATAGCCTTACTTTGTCAAATTTTCAGTGAGTTTTTTAATTCATTTATGCTTTGGTCCAGTATTGCAGTGGGAGTATGACTTGCCTTCATCAATAGTTCTTGTTTCATTGAGGGATTGCCAGAGAACAGAGATTGCCTTAAACAAGAATCTGAGAGAATGAAGTAACCATGTGTGACCATTACAATTTTTATCATAATCAAATGATACCTCCAAGCCAGAAAATAAGCAGACTGACATCTTCAAAATGAGGACCCCAGAGGGTGAATTTAGTGATGCTACCCTGCACAGCATGGTACCATCACTAAATTTACCCTCTATGAACCTCATACTGAATCAGGGTCTCAAACCTAAACAGAACGAGGTACCCAGAGGATAAATTGGCCCACTGTATGGGATAGCATGATCAAAATTACCCTCTGCTGACCTCATTCTGCAAATGTCAGATGGCTTATTTTCAGGCCTGGATACCTCAATAATCAAATTGATGATTGTACAATTGATTTGTGCATTCCAATTCATTAATGACTGACTACACACCTAGTCTCTTCAGTCTAATAATTATTTAATTAGACAAATTTTTTAATTATTTTTTTTTCTTTTCATATCACAGTGATTTCGTTAACAAAAGAGAATGGCTTGTTAAATTGGGAAGCTTGTTGGGTCAACTTTCACAGAATGATTTAAATACTATTGATAAGGTAAGTTATGTATTGGAGACAGAGATGCACAAATTGGATAAGCCTGCACTATGTTCCTCCAAAGGTAATGCAAATTTGTTAAGGCCTAAAAAAGGTAAAAAATCTGTTCATCTGGTCCTCCCGCATGGTCCTTTTGGCTGCTGCATGCTCTCTTTTTATAACCATTGCAAACTTAAAAAAATAAAAATTAAATGGTTTGTGTCTGATATTGTACCCAAGTTAATAAAATTGATAAATTTGTCCCTTGAGTGCAATAAGGCTTATAATATTGCACTCCAGGGATGAAATACACCACCACCCATGATGCTATTCTGTAGATTATGAGGCCTAAAACATGAAACAAACCAAGAACATGACCTTTTGCTGGCAAAGAAATAATTACAAAAATAAAAAATAAAATAAAAAAAATGCCCACCCACATGCTAATTTACAAAAAAATAGTCTGAGAAACAGAAGATATACTTTGTGATTGATATTACAGTACAACCGCCATGGATTGGTCACTTTCCACAGGTGGGCAATATTTCCACAGACACAATAATATTCGATTCCAAACACTAATAATGGGAATAATCATCAAAACTTTAATTACGGGTAATGAAGCACTGGGTGCAACCAGGTGCTTCATTAATTAAAATTTTGCTGATGATGATTTTAATTACCTGGTAAATGCAAACATGGACATCACGGCCCAGACAACCATTGTGACTAGTTCATGACGACTGTACTGTAACATTTAACCCTTTACCCAACACAGACGATTTTAAAATTTATTATTTTAAATATCATTTTTTAAATTTTTTCAACAAATTTCAACAAAACCACATCATGTGACCCCTCTTTGGAACAAGCTTGTCAAGCTCGTTCCAAAGAGAGGTCACATGATATGGTTTTGTTGAAATTTTTCAAAAAATGATATTTTTTCAGCTGCTGAATTTGCATATTACACGGGCGGATGCGGGCAATTTGTTGGGTAAAGGGTTAACTGAGAATCACACCTGAGAAATTCATAAAAGTAGCTTTCCAGCTGTGTTACTTTTCTTGATCATCTGAGTGAAACCGAAATATCGATTATTAATACCCCTCCAGGAATAATTCAATCTGTACACGATTAGTAATACCCCTCCAGGAATAATTCAATCTGTACACAAGTGCAGTTGCGCCAGTTTACTTTTTAGCCTATTTAATTCCACAAACTCAACTGGGAATTTCCGTGAACTGGATCATTGTGTATCTTGTAAAGTATGTAAACGTTTTAGCACTTGTAACGTTATAGAAGACAGCAGTAGGTTTTGAAGAACTTTCCCAATATGCAGCTCCTTAATGACTGACACAGTAGTGATTTAATCTCATCAATGACATGTTTTAACTCCCTTCTGATTGCATGCAACCTTTCTAACCCATCAGCAACCCTATGAGATTATTAACCCACTGTGTTTTGACATCAAAATATCAAAGTGCAAATTTTTACATAATGAAAATAGGAGATTTAACCAATCCAGTCATGATTGACAGAGCTCTGTGAGCTCTGTCAACCAAGATTGAATAGGTAAAATTTCAAGTTTCATTATGGGAAAGACTGCGGATTGAAATTTTGATATTTTAACATCAGCGTGCAGAGGGTTAAGCCTGAACTATTATATCTTTTTTGACAGATCTCAGGATGCAGCATATAATATTTTATATTCTTAACTTCATTTAACTATTTAAACCTAATACTGATAGCAGATGACACATGCAAAAAGGATTCTTAAATAACTGTAAATAAAAAAAAAAATTTAATAGCAATTGTGTTAACCGCTTACCCTCATGAATTGAATGTAACCACCTGCCTACAAATGGAGCTGTTAAAAAAAAAAAAAAAAAATTTCAACAAAACGTATCATTTGACCCCCTCATGAGGAATCACATGATATTTATTTATTGGGGTTTATCGACACTTTCGACAGTCAGGGTCGTACAGTTTTATGGGTGGAGGAAGAAACCTGAGTACCCAGAGAGAATCACCAAACAATGGCGAGCAACTGTCAGACTCCCCAACATACTAACTCCTCACAAGCAGGGTTAGCATTAGTTGAAGACAAGTGCACCATCAACGTGCAGTATGCCTTAGTACACAACGCCACTGTGGGCAATGGGGGTGAAGTGACTTGCCAAAGGACACAACATGGTTGCCACAGGTGGGATTCGAACTGAGGACCTCACAGCTAGCATCCTGGACCTTTACCAACTGAGTCACCATGCCCACATGACATGGTTTTGATGAAATTTCTTTTATAAATAATTAAAATGCCAAATTTTGATACCGGTAGTGTGCTGTTCCATCTGCAACGTCTATGGTCACTGTTTCAGCCTGCCTCGGCTTAACCCTGTAGGAATGTCTGGTGGTAGTTTGGACGTGGGATATCATCTTCAGCCTTCCCTGACTTCAGCTCATCAAAGTCGGAAGGGGCTGCTGACCGAACCCCTGCTGTGGTCTCTCGGCTGGCGAACCCAGCAGGATTTTCTTTAGATTCAGATGTTCTGGTGGGGTTTTCCATCCACGCACTCTGGTGCTTCGCCAGTTTTGTGCGACCGACACATTTTGTGCAGCCTGGACCTTCTGTCCCTCAGAGGTCTACGGCAACTCTCCTGAGTTCCCGCTCTTCAGATCCTCGGGTATTTTATACCTCTATAAGCATCTGCATTCAGATGTTTCGGCTGCCATCCATCGCCCCGCGTCGGGTGTTCTAGAGGATCTTGTCTCTTCGCTGGTTACAAGGGTCAGGAGTGAAGCCACTTTGCTGGGTCATTCCAACATCGAATGATACACGCCATGAGCATAGGGAGGCCCTCTCCTTGCTCACACAGGTTCTTACCAAGAGCCTTCCCATTGCCTCCAGCAAGGCTACTAGTGGCTTCTAGGCACCCCTCATGGCGCCACCTCTCGGGATTGGAAGCAGGCTGCTTTCTGATCCCCCTGGTGTGCTTACCCTATGGGAAGCATCGGCTGGTTTGCCCATGATGGGCTATGTGTCTTCCAAATTGGAGGATGGGTCAGACACGCTTGACGTCAAGAGCCAACAGTCTTCTGACCTGGGGGCAACTCTTGACTTTGTGTTTGAGATCCTTCTAGAACTCAAACAGTCAGACCAGCCAGAGGTTTCAGCCGGGCTGCGATCATTGGTCACGTGCCTACTGCCTGTGGAGCAACCTGCTTCTGGGTGCCCTCGACTGTACCAGTCGGTCGAAGCTTTTGAATCTTAGGACTTGAAGCTGAGTTCCAAGGCTGTGAAGACTTTGTTTTTCTTCAGGGCTGATACCTTTTTGCCTCCAGTACGTTATCGTTTCTACAATTCCACCAATCCGTTGGTCTGCCAGACTTTGACAGTATTGGATAAGATCCCTTCCTTCCTTGAGCTTTCCAAATCCAAGTCGACTGATATTCCTATGGTGACCCTGGAGTCCCTGTTGGACTTATCAAGAGAGATGCTGGACATGCTTTCTCTCTCTGATCATGTTGTCTCTGCCTTGGCTGCTTATCTGCCCCAGATAAGTTTGACGATGTACAGGCTCCTGGGCATGTGATCTCCAAGGCGCTCATGCATCTTACACACATGCATGCCTGTAACACAGCTAACTTGGAATTGTTCACTGTGTTGGACACAAGTTGTTCTCTTCCTAAAGGGCAGCACACTGCTCTTCGATCCACTTCTTTGGTGGGTCCACGAATATTCCATGGTTCTGTGGCAACGGTCTGGGATGACGTTCTGCATTATTCCAATGCTCAGCTACTGCTTGATCATCCTTCTGTCAGAGACTGGAGCCAATCTAAGACTAACAAATGCCCTTCTCTTTCCTCTGTGAAGCCAAGGGCTGATCTTCCTGCCATCACTTCTTACTCATGTGGTAAGGGTAAGCGTCGGCAGATCAGAGGGAGATCTCAGGACCCTTCATCTAGCAGAGGAGGTGGTTTCTTCTCTCACGGGCCTTGCTGGAGTGCGAAATGAAGGTCCTCATCTCGATTCATCCCAGGTTGGATAAAGGATATAAGAGTTCACAGACCATTGGACCACGATCACATCCGATCATTGGGTGTTGGATGTTGTTCGGTCTGGGCTGCAGATATCCTTTTGGAGGCACCCCACTCTGCCTCTTCCAACCCAAGTTTCTTCAGATGTTTCACGTTGGGAATTTTTGATCACAGAGATAGACAATCTCCTGTCAAAGGGGGCGATCAAAGTTGTCAAGAACATTCATTTAGTGGGGTTTTATTCCTGCCTGTTCTTGGGGCCGAAGAAGGATGGCCGACTCCGACCGGTTATCAATCTTGAGTATCCTGAACCAGTCTATCATTGCTCCCAAGTTCAGCGTGGAGACTTTCAGGTCGGTTTGCCACTCCATTCACCAGGGAGATTTCGCTTCCAGCATCAACCTATGAGATGCTTACTTTTGTGTTCCGATTCATCGGACATCACAAAAGTATCTTGGGTTCGCTTTTCTGGTCCCTCATCAGTCATTTTGTCATCTGGGGATGGACTTCTGTATTCAGCTGGATATGGTGGCGGTTCCTTAGTCGAGGGCTGTGATTCTCTCGGCTTTCGCACTCCCTCTGATCCAGTTCACGTCCGCGACAGCAGGGCTTGCCTTGAGTCGGGGCTGATCAGCCCAGGCCCCGAGATCAACCCTGAGGAGCACTTGCTGGGGGCTTTTTTTCAAGCCCCGACATTTTCCACAAAAAAGCACTAACAATAATGGACAAAATGGAAAATCAGCCCCAAAAAGGCCCCGACCTTAATATGTGGGGCACTTTTTTTAGGCCCCGACCATTTTACTCAAGGCGAGCCCTGGCGACAGCTCAGAGTATTCTCCTGCTGCTCGGTCTCTGTGATTCAGTAACAGATCTCCTTACTCAAGGTGGGCTGCATGTCAGACCTCTTCAACACTTTCTGCTCAGTTGATAGAGGCCAAATGTCAATCCTCTGCATCTGGTACGTCAGTTACCAGATCCCTTCATCGTCACCTTCTTCCTTGGACGGATGTTCAGTGGATTATGCAGGTAGGTCCATTGGACTTGTCGATGTCCGATCATGTTCTAACCCCAGATGCCAGCAATCCCGGTTGGGGCACGACATTGGATCCTCTAGGTCTTTCCCTTCACTGTGTTGGGGACCAGGATCAAGCAGCTCTTCACATCAACAAGAAGGAGCTTCTTGCTCTTCTTCTGAGTTTCCTTTCTAATTATCATGGCCTTCTGTTGTCTGACAATTCAACAGTGGTCGCTTACATTTGGAACCAGGGCAGCATGTACTCTGTTCCCATGTACGAATTGGCTCAGGATCTTATACTGCTCGCTCATGATGTCAATGCCAGGGTGGTGGTTCGTCACATTCCCGGTCCTCTGAACGTTCTAGCTGACTCCCTGTCCTGACAAGGCAGGGTCATTTCCACTGAGTGGATGCTTCACAGAGCAGTGATCCAGTCGCTTTGCGATCTATAGGGTCATCCCCACATCACTCTTTTTGCAACCTGTTGGATTTTCGTGTTGCAATGTCCAGTTCGCCATGGATGCTCTGTCACTCGATTGGAACGGTCTAGTTGGCTATGTGATTTTGCCTCAGGTTCTAGCCAAGATACAAACCTGCAGTTGTCGAATCATTCTGATCTTTCCCTGTCGCCTCAGTGGGTGTGGATCAATCAGCTCTGCCATCTTTTGGTGGCAATTACAGCACATCTCCCTCTTGACCTTCTTTGTCAAGGTCTCCTAAGGAGGTTTCACGTTGACCTGACTTTATTGTGCCTTCACGCATATCTTTTGTCAGGTCCTGTCTCCATAGTAGAGGTTTTTCGAGAGGAGCAGTGGAGTGCATTTCTTTTTCAAGACATCACACCACTGGTTTAGCATCTGCGGCTAAGTGGAAGGTCTTTAGTTGATGGTGTGCTGATCCTTTGATTCTCAGGTCTCCAACCTGTTATCATCCAAGGGTACAGGACCATGCTTTCGGAGATCTTTTCGTATGTGGGAATGCATCATATTGGCACTAATCCACACCTCTCCAAGCATATTCGGCAAAGAAAAGGCCTAGGATTTTGCAGCTTATCCCAAACCCCAAGATGGTATCTTTCTTGGGTGCTGCTTTGCTTTTGGGGGTGGGGGGGGGGAGGGAAGCGGGGGATGCACCGTTCAAACCTTTATCCCAGGTGGATATGCCTTTTCTCACAAACAAGACAGCCTTTCTGATGGCTTTTGCCTCAGCCAGAAGGGTTAGTGAGCTTCACGCCCTCTCAATTGATCTGGCCTTTTTCAGTGTTACTTTTACCACTGATTGCTCCTTTGTGGCCAAGAATCAAATGCCAGAAATTACTCCACCACCTATCTGTATCAGGGCTCTTCCTTCTGCTGAGGGTAACCGCCATTTGCTCTGTCCGATTCGTGCAATTCGTATTTACCTCAACTGGACACAGTTTATTAGGAATGACAGCTAAAGATATTTTTCTGTCTCTTATCCGTGGTCGACAAAAGATCTCTCCTCAATCCATTCCTAGATGGATTTGTCTTGCTATTTGTGCATCAGATGCCCGTCTAGCGACCGACGAGTGTATTACCAATCGCTTTTCTGCCCACAAGGTGCATGCATTGTCTTCCTCCTGGGCGTATGCTAACTCCGTCAATTGTCGGATGTTATGCAGTCAGCCTACTGGAGAAAAGCTTCTACTTTCTCCACCTATCTGCATCAGTTGCAGGAGCAGTTGGAGAACCTTTTTTCTTTAGGCCTTCTTTCTTCTGCTCAGGCTGTCATCAACCCTAGCCATTAGCGTTCTTGCAAGGTCAATTCCATCCCTGTTCTTGGTACTGTCCTTTCTATCTGTGTGTCACACAGGGCCATACTCCTCATCTCCCATTGTCTGTTACTAATGGTTGTGATGTTATGGTTTTATAGGCCTTGGGCACTCTTCTTCTGTCCACGGTTCCAGCGCAGTCAGGTTATGTGTGGGTTGGCTATGTGATTCCCTCATCCTCTTGTCTGTTCAGCCTGTTGTAAACAATTGTAAGGTAGGTTGATAAGAAATTTAAATTTTATAGTAAATTTCCGTTCTTATACCTATGGCAATTGTTTACGTGGAGGCCCTCCCTGGCGTCCCGTCTTCTTATTCGGGTAAGAATTCTTCCTCCCCGCTGATCACATAACTCCATTTTTGGCAGACTCAAATAGAATGACATGTCGATTATACGTCTGCGCACTGGTTCTGGAAACCATGGATTAGTATTAGGATAAGAGTGTCCCCTACTGCGTGTGCACCAGTCGCACTCGACCCAGTTTTAGCTTATTTTTTCTTGGTGCTTTTATACTACTTTTCTTTCCCAAATCGCTTGAGAAAGAAGAAAATAGAGAGTATTTTTCTGAGTTTGGGTGTTCCACAGGAATGCAAGCCTGTTGTAAACAATTGCGGTAGGTATAATAAGAAAGGAAATTTACTATAAAATTTAAATTTCTTAGGCATTTTGGTTGCCACATACTCTCTTTTTATAAGAAGTATAAACTTTAAAAAATAATAATTAAATGGTTTATGTCTGATATTTCACCCAAATTAATAAAACTGATAAATTTGACCCTTGAGTGCAATGCTTTAGCATTGCAAAGCCTTGTTGCACTCCAGGGACGAAATACACCACTACCATTGCAATTCTGTAGATTATTAGCCCTAAAACATAAACCAAACCAAGAATATGAACTTTTGATGGGAAAGAAATAATTACAAAAATAGATAAAAACATCCACCCGCATGCAATTTTACAAAAAAATGGCAAAAGAAACAGATCTACTTTGTGGGGTCTAGCCACTACTCTTTAGCCTTTCTAGGAATACCTTTAGTAACACCAACAGAGAACAAATGTGACAAAATTATTGTAGTTTTCTGCAACCCATTAGTACCATAATGTTGATGTTAAGTCATATATCATAGGTCCCTGAATCTGTTGCAATGTGGGCCTTGAAAATCCTTCAATTGAAACTCTAAAGGTCCTTGAATTTGGTTCTTGAAATTGTGGGGAAAGCTTGAATCATCACTTCCATCCTAAATGTGCTTGAAAGGCCTTGAATTTTGTTTCCTTGTTACCTTACACCTGTCTTTGGTTTACATAATTCATCAGTAATGCCACTTTATGTGGCATCATTAAAAGAAAATAACAGTTTACACTATACATATTTTTTTTTTCATTTTCAGGAAGAATTACGTTCTGTTATTTCAGACATTGCAGATAGTTTTTTTGAACTGAATGTGATGATAAAGGAAAGAGATGATGAAGGGTACACAAATGAGTTGAGTGCTGAAGACAGGGAAAAGTTGAAAGAAGCACAAGAGAAGGCAGCTGATTTGATGGGTAAATCACTTGAAGAGAATACCAACAGAAGAAGACGAAGACGTTCAACAAGTATGTTTATTAGGTTACCAATATTTTATTGCCAGTGATTGTGTTGGTTGTTAAAGATTTCTTTCAATTCAAATGAAAAGTCCTTGAATTTTGGCTCCTTCTTTGAGAAGTATTTAAATTTGTTTCTGTGATTGAAAAGTACTTGAATTCTTATAACCCCTGAGACACATGAATTCTTATAACCCCTGAGACAAGGAGTTTCATGATAACCTGCTTCTTTCCGGCATGTAGATTTTTCTAGACCACTGAAGTTTATTTCATGGGTTTCTGTCAGATATCTCTCAGTATGTTTTGATGTAATACACTTCTTGAAAAGGCTCAGAGAGCCCTTTCCAACAGTGTATTACATCACAGTATTTCATCATTATGCCATAGCAATACACAGCCCTGGTAATTCATCCTCAACAATCAGCAGTGCCGAGGAAAATGCCGAGGAAACGAAAAATATCCACAGCAAAAATGCTGCTGAGGATGGCTTCTTCAGAAAGCCTAGTGGTGGCAGAAATTGCACAGCTTCCAGGTTACACAAGCAATCAAACCATGTGGGTTGCACTACACTGTATTCCTAATCTTACAATTTACAGTACAAATTGCGGCATAACCACTAGAAACTGTGTGTTATGCATCTTCTATGTTGATAACACTAGAATCTGACCTCATTTTCTGGAAAGCTCTGTAAGAGCTTTCCAGAAAGTGATGTCAAATTCTAGTGTTATCAACATAGAAGCAGAGAGATACTTAGTTTGTGGTTATGCTGCATCTTATTTTCACTCATACCTTACAAATTAAGCAAGTCGCCTGCTTACTTCTAAGATTTTTTCTCGGCATTCACCTGGTTCATGATTATCTGAGTGAAAGATTCGGCACATTGATTGTGATTATATATACATGCATCTCGAACTACTTTCACATTTTAAAGTTACTTGCAAGTTTTCACTTCACCGCATACTACATATACATGGCAATTGAGACTATGCCCTGACCACCCCCCCCCCCCCACCACCCCTCCCTCGATGATTTTTACACAATCGAACTGGCTTCACAGCATTTACTGTAGAAGCACCAGTTTTCCACAGCAATTTTTTGGCCGAGGAAACAAGGATGAATTACCAGGACTGAATATGTTTTATCATCATTACAAAGCAAATCATAGCTCTAGAAGAGTTAACCCTTTACCCAACGTAACGGCCAAAACCGGCCAGCGCTATTCTCAAAAATCGCCAATTAATTTTCATTATTTTTTCCAAATTTTTGTCTCAAAAACATAGGTTATGACCCCTCGTTGGAACGAGCTCGACGAGCTCGTTCCAATGAGGGGTCATAACCTATGTTTTCTGAGACAAAAAAATGAAAAATATTAGTTATTCAAGAATTATTTTTGCAAGTGTCGTCTGCTTTTCAGATTAGGTAAAGGGTTAACTATGAATAGAAAGGCAATTCAAGTAAAAAATTTTGTTGAATTGAAGGTATATAGTAATATTGATAAACAGAAAATTTGTCAACTTTTATTTTTTTTGATGAACAGTTGTTGAATGAACTGATCATTCATCCAATATGTATAGCCCTGACAGCCATTGAAAATCATCACCAAAATCCTTTGAAAGTGCTTAACACTTTACCTAACAAATTCTCCACATCCACCCACATAATTTTCAAATTCATCAGTTGAAAAAAATATATTTTTCAAGAAGTTCAACAAAACCATATCACATGAATGATCATTGGAACAAGCTCATTGAGCTCATTCCAGTGAGGTGTCACATGATATCATCTCATAGAAATATTTTTAAAAAATTTAAAAAACAATAATTACAATAATAAATTGTGATATCCTGTGCAATCGATAGAGTGCTTGAATTTGCTTCTGTGATATTACCAGGTCTGAAAATAAGCAGTCTGACATTTGCAAAATGAGGCCCCCCCAGAGGGTGAATTTGATGATACTATTCCATACAGTGGGCCAATTTACCCTCTAGGTACCTCTTTCTGTTTAGTTTTGAGACCCTGATTCAGAATGAGGTTCACAGAGGATAAATTTAGTGATGCTACCCTGCTGTGCAGGGTAGCATCACTAAATTCACCCTCTGGGGACCTCATTTTGAGGATGGCAGTTTGCTTATTTTCTGGCTTGGATATTACTGGGAACCATGGGCAACTCCAGGCCTTCAAATTTTAAAAAAATAGGATATTTTGAAAAAGGCTCAGGTTAATAAGCAAACTCAAACTAAAGTGTTGACTCAAAATCTTGAGTCTTCTAGAAAGGAGACTTTACCCTCCAACTCTCACTTCCTGAGGAGGATCATCAAACACCGTACTAGCTATAGCAATTAGCTGAATCAATTTTCTGTTTGTGTGAAGAATCAGGAAAAATGTAATCCTTCAGCCCTTTGCTAATCCTCATAAGCTATTTGTTGTCAGTTATACAGCCCATAACACACACAAAAATATATGTGAATGCTTGCAAGGTTTTAAAGCCAACTAAAATAATGAACTGTTGGCATAAAAAAAATCATGAATATGAACTCAACTAAATTTTTACCAGAGTTTTAAGCATTGGTTTGAGTAAAAATCTCAAATGGGTCCAGAGTTGAAATTAAATTGTGAATCTTAGTCTGAACCCTTTTCGAAATATGGGTCCCCAGTAGACTGTAGTGTGCAAAATTTGATGAGAACGCTCGTTTTGTTCATGTGGTCGTTACGCAAATTTAAATCTACACGAACGAATGACCGGTTAGCCAAAAGTTACATCTTGAATGGAAAGTCTGAGTCACTTACCTGGTAGAGCACTAAATTGTTTCTTAGCCTCAAAATTTGATTGCACATATATATATAGGCACTCTTCCATAAATTGTAACAATGCAAATCAATGGAGATGAAGTAATTTTACTTACAAGATAATATGAAGGACATCCACAGAATATGAAGCCTTTCATTTTAGGTACCTGCAGATCAGAATAAAGCCCAAATATGGGCTTCTGCCACTGTACCAGTTAAGCAGACTTTCTTGTGTCATCATAGATTTTTAGACTTTTGCCATAAGAGGCTATGTATATTTCAATTCTATGCAATATATGAATACTTGTTACTGATAAAAAAGCAGTTTCCCAAGAATTTTTATATAGCCGAGTGTTCGGTTAGCCATCTCCAACCCACGAGAATAGTCAGTCGGTTAGAGATATTTTTCAAATTTTGCTCACTGGACTGTAACAAAAACAATTCATATGACCAGAATATTGTGTGTTTCCAACTGAATATGAGGAAGCACATTGGCTCACTAGTGGTTAGAGCATTGAACTTCAAAACGAAAGTTCCACAATTCTGTTCGGATCAGTGATAACTACACTGTGTCCTCGCGTAAGATAATTTGTCGTGATTGCCTAAGTGGGGACAGGGTGGCACTGTGTGCCAAGGCACTACATGTTGATGGTGCACTAGCCTTTGACTTCTACCCTTACATTTGTAGAGTTCAAGCTTAAAAATAAGCAGACTGTCATCTTCAGAATTAGGACCCCAGAGGGTGAGTTTGGTTTTGCTTTTGTTACAGTCCAATAAATTTACCCTCGGTGAACCTCATTCTGAATCAAGGTCTCAAACCTAAACAGCAAGAGGTACCCAGAGGATAAATTGGCACACTGTATGGGATAGCATCAGCAAATTCACCCTTTGGGGACCTCATTCTGCAAATGACAGATTGCTTATTTTCAGGCTTGCTAGAGTTAGAACATTGAATAGTCTGACAATTGCACACCACCACTCATAGGTTCTCTCTGGGTACTCTCCTCCCATCAAACTATATGACACGATGTGTCCCTGACTGTTAAAAGTGTCATTAAATCCCAATAAACAAACAAACTGAATATGAAGTTCCAGTGTAAGTTCACAATTCCGTTAGAGGTGACACATTGTACCAGGAGCCTTAGTTTGTTACCTGCATTGCCAGCGGCAGAGCAGGTCTAGTAACCGCTCGACTCCGTCCGTCAGTCTGTCCATCCATCCATCCATCTGTCCGTCAGTCCATCCGAAACACTTCTTCCGTCAAAGTTTTCTTGGCGTCTATGAAAGGGAATGAATTTATATTTGGTCTGCTGCCTCATAATGATGAGTTGTATCGTGTATCTAATTTTCAGATCTGCCGTGCAGCCACTTCCTGTTTGCCGATACTTTGAAGTCTGTTCATCTCTGTAATCAATTGCATGCAGTGACACAGGTCCAGACCCGGTATTGGTCTTGGCTTGTTAATATTATTGTTGATGTTGAGAATGGTGTGCCATATGCATTGCACTCGTACAGCATCATACTTGTAATATAACTTCTGTGCACGTGAAAAATAATTCCTCTGTATTGTTCACTGCTGATATTACATGCTGGTAACAATGAACTACCAGCTTCTGTATTTTGAAACCAGTTTCATCCAAATTCATCTCACAAACATCAACCATTCCATACAATCAAGCAGGCCTGAAAATAAGCCGTCTGACATTTGCAGAATGGGGTCCCCAGAGAGTGAATTTGATGGTGCTATCCCATACAGTGGGCCAGTTTATCCTCTGGGTACCTCTTTCTGTTTAGTTTTGAGATCTTTATTCAGATTGAGGCTCACAGTGGGTAAATTTAGTGATGCTACCCTGCTGAGCAGGGTAGAATCACTAAATTCACCCTCTGGGGACCTCATGTTGCAGATGACAGTCTGCTTATTTTCTGGCTTGCAATCAAGCACGACAATGATAAATAATGCCCTCTTTATTTTTGATTGACACAGTGAAAAAACATTCCACTTGCTGTTGCTCCAGTCATTCCATGCATACTGCAGTATGTTTGCCAGAACTTATTTTGATGAGGAATGTATCTCCATGCACTCTGCAGCTTGCTGGCAGGAACTTATTTTAATATAGAACAGTTTTCATTTGGGGTTTTTTGGTGTCATGCTCATGAATAATATCAAGTCATTTATTCATCCTGCCAAATAGGCTTGGAATAAACAAGAAAAATTGTCGAAGGAAAGTCTGTTTATTTATTTCTGATTACAATTAGCATAAAATACAGAATGAAAGAATGTATTTTTGAGCTTAGGAAGAAGTAATACTGTCAAATTATTGCACTTGAGGAATTGAAATGGCAAGTGGTATTTTTCATTCGCCTACATTTTTCCCCAGATGTCACTTATATTTATTACACACCTGTTCTGTGAAATCCCCCATCTACAGCAACAATAAACCATGTGGAAGTTGAAAACATGTTCCGCACATATGTGAGGAACAGAAATCGTTGACAGACCATGTTTATAAAGAAGCGAAATTTCACTGGAATTTTCTACAAATTGTGCACTGCAATTAGAATCTGAATTGCTGGTGATACCTAAAAATCGTCCCCTGAGTTCCAATGTGTTCTATGTGCCAGGAGGCACATAGAACACATTGGAACTCAGGGGACAAAATAGTAACACTGGTTCTCCTCACAAATTTGGTTGGCAATAAAATATATTCTTGCTGTTGATGGTTGTCAAATGAATTGCTGAGTGACCTTCTAATAATTGTTTTTATAGACATGAAGGCATGTAATAAACACAGATTGGCATGTGTGGGTGGATGGGTTAACCAAGATGGTACTTGTGCCATCGCGGAAGGATAAAACTCAAGGCCTGCAGACTCTTGTTCTATCATTCCACGCTCTCACTTGTGTCATATCAATTAACCCATTCACACAAGTGTGTGTCGTTCTGTGTATTTATTTAACCATGTACCTTGTTGGTAACTGAATTTCAATTCCTAGAAATACATGCTTCATTACAAACAGAAATTTTACATTGGCTCAAATTTATTTTTAACCCTCTATTAATGAATCAGCCACATCTACCTGTACTTTTTCCTAAACTTTCAACAAAACCATACTGAGTGACCCCCCCAATGGAATGAGCTTGATAGTGGGTGCATGGTGGCACTGTGTACTAAGACGTACTGCACGTTAATGATGCACTTGTCTTCAACCAATGCTAACCCTGCTTGTGTGGAGTTAGTACATTGGGGAGTCTGACAGTTACTTGCCATTGCTCAGTGGGTCTCCCCAAGCTTCCTTCACCCATTAAACTGTCCAACACAAGGTGATCCTGGCTGTTGAATGTGTCTTTAAACCCAATATATAAATAAATGAGCTTGATGGACTCGTTTCAGTGAGGCACCTATTAATATGATTTTGTTAAAATTTGTTGAAAAATTGGAAGAAAATAATTAAAATAATGAAGTTTGATATCGTGTTTATTAGGTAAAGGGTTAAAATCACTGAGTGCCATCTTGCCATTCTTTGTGTACTCTGTTCTTTGTAAATTTGACACATGTTTTATCTTTCACGTGCATACATTTTCAGTGCCTCCACCCCAACTTGTCCGAAAAAAGTAAAAAAATGCTGGTATAGTATAAGATTGTCTATTTCTAATTAACTGGTCATTATTTAACCCTTTACCCAACACATGATATAAAAATTTATTATTTTAATTACTATTTTTTAAAATTTAAAAAAAAAAAATTCAACAATACCATATCATGTGACCCCTCATTGGAACGAGCTTGATGAGCCAGTGGGTGAATGTTGGCGATTCGTTAGGTAAAGGGTTAATGGTTTAGCATTGACTGAATAAAAAAAAATTCTTCCAATTTTTCTGATTGTTTTGACATGAGTGGACAAAATACAGGGTTCGTACAGGTCAAGGAATCCTGGAAAAGTTGGAAAACAAAAATATTTTTTCCAGGTCTAGAAGTTTTGGAAAAATAGGTGTGTGTTTACTGTAGTCTGAAAAAGTCATGGAAATCTGTCATGATAGATAATGATGCTGTACCCCATTGCACTGAAAATTCATGCTCAAAAATGCCGAAAAAGAGAGAGTGATGATCATATTAATGAGGGAAAGGTCATGAAAATTGGGCGGAAAGTTTTGGAAAAGTCCTGGATTCTTAAAATTGTGTTCAAACCCTGAAATACTTCTAGACAAAAGTCTGGGAAGAGGCATGTTAAGTTTCTGGAAAAGTGCTTGATAGTCCTGTTTTTTTTTTCTCACAGGTGTATACATACAAACCCAACCCTGTCAATTAGTGTCGGCTTTCCCTCAAGAATTAAATTGCCGAAGGAAAAAATAAAAAATATCACCTAACTGTTAAGTGAACATTCAGGTTTGGTTTGGGTATTGAAGTATTACCAGAGTCTTAGGCTCAGTATCGTTATTGTGTTATGGTGTTAGACATGGAGAAGCTTGACTTGTGTTGGCTGGGTCCTGCCCATAATTTTTACGTTTGCCGAACAACAGATCAAGGGGGCTCTTCAGTGATTGGTACTGTGAAGAATTAGTGATAGTCAAAACACCATTTTTCAACCAATGTAGTGGTCAGAAATGAAAACGTGTTGGATTCCCCTGACCAGCACTGACTGACTACTGTGGGATTACCCCTAGTTCATCCCCATCTGATGATGTTCAAGTATTCCTTTTGTGATTGTGTTGCAGATGCTTCATTAGAAGCATTTGCAACTCAATCACAAAATGGATACCTGAATGTAAAATGCTGATTCAAAACTGCTGAAGAAACAGGTGTTTTTTCCCGAGGCTTAGTCATTTTACCATGGCAAGTGCTTTACCGATGTAAATATGTTCAGTTGCCAAGCCTGCAAACCCAGTATATATATGCCCACAGTAGTAAGTCGGTGCTGGTTATGTGAATCCAACACTTTTTCAATTCTGATCACTACATCAGTTGAACACTACTAATTCTTCACAGTGCCAATCACCAAAGAGGCCCCCTGGTCTGTTATTGTTCTATATTATATATATAAATTAAGCTCAAACAGCACAGAAAAAAAAAATTTCACCAAGCTTTCGGTCTGACGAAGACCTTCTTCATAGTACAGACACAAGAAAAATACACACAGACGCTGAAAGAAATGAAAAGTGGCAATAAAAGCTCTCATAAGCCAAGTTCTGACTTAAAAAAAAAAATATAAAAGTAGAAAGCAAATGGTAAAAAATGCTGTTATACAAACTTTGAAAAGCATTTTAGTAACACCTGACTCCCAGTAATACCTGGTGTCAACATACCCTTCAAATATTAAAAGGAAGTGGAATATTGAAATTACAGAGCAATAGCGAGATACTTCCTTATTTTACATGAAAGTATGATAACTAGATGATTTTGAAATTACAGAGCAATATCTAGAAGCCATGCAATATATACACAATCCCCCCTCCCCAACCACCCCCCCCCCCCCCCCCCCCCCCCCGGAAGCAAAATTAATGATATCCAATGAATAGGTGACCTTGATTGGGCTGCCTGCATTTTTTAGTTGAGTCCTAATGTTGATTAGCAGTACAGTGGAGCCCACTTTACTGAATGTTATTAAACTGAATAACTCTGTAAATTGAATATAATTTCCCAACACAAAACCATTGCCATACCTCCAGTACAAATTTGACCTGTTAATTGAATATTGGTTATAGAGTAAACTCCTGTTCATTGAATAAAAAATCCTGTAACCTGTTGAGAAATTACCCTGACTCTCCCCAGTTTTCCTTTGTTTATAGATATATTTGGCCCCAGTTCATCCAATATAGCATTTAATCTATTATATCTCATTTGACAGAGCTCATGGAGCTCTGTCAAATGAGATATAATAGAATAAATGCTAAGTTTATCTCTAGAATACATAAAAGTGACACAATCCCTATTAATTGAATACTCCTGTTAATTGAATAATTCTCTTTGACAAAGTGTCTATTCAATTAACAGGGTACCACTGAACTAAAACACTTGATAAGGCTTCTGAACAATCCTTTAATAAAGAAAGAAAAAAACTCTATCAAGGTTGAAAATTCAAGAGCAGAGTTTACACAAATTCTGGTAAAATTATTTCTCACTTTACCTAACCTTGTAATATTTCCAAATTTTTCTAGGACCTGTATTTTACCATGATTATGTCACAAAACTATTCATGAGGGACATATAATATTGATATTTCTTGTTAATTTGCAGCTCCTTTGACCTGTTCAGATGTAAAAACCATGAAGGATATGGTGACATCGATACCAGACATCAGTGCAGTATCTGGTATGGATAATACAGAGTTTGGGGCTTGTTTAGAACATCTTGGAAACAAGACATGGAAATCAGAGCATCTGTCTGCACTTGCTTCAAAAGTCAAAGTTGTAAGTTATTTAGTTATGATATTTTGTACCGGCGATTAGTAGATTTTATATGAGGAATTATCGTTTTGAACTTAATTCTAATTTTCTCCCCATAAGTACTCTTAGAAGTGGAACAGTTGTAATTTGTTGCAGAAGCCAATTTCTGTTGTGGTAAATCTATTAACCCATTGAATCCGAGAAGCCAATTTTTCAGCCCAGGAACATGATTCTTGATAATTAAGTAATTTGTCTGGCTGCTAAGTGAATTTATAGGGTTAACCAATTAATATTTTCAACATGCAACCCCAAAGGCTCCTTTTCGTCTTAGAATAATTTCCTTTATCCAGAGATTTTTTCAGTCATTTATGGACCATTTTCCTCGAAACTTGATATGAATGTTCTCCATGATGGGAACCTGTGCACCTGCGATTATAGTTCCAGTTGGAATACTTTTGCTGGAGTTATGCCCCTTCTCATCTTGAAATAGTTGCTGCATAGGCCTGAATTTTGTCCGGAGATTATCTCAGATATTTATAGGTCAATTCCTTTTAAACTTGGTATGGATGTTCACTACCAAGGGAACCTGTATACCTGCATTTATAGTTTTGATTGGAATGAATTTTTAACCAGAGTTATGCCCCTTTTCTTGAATAATTTTCTTGATCCGAAGATTTCCTCAGATGTTTACGGACCATTGTCTTTGAAACTTGGTATGAGTATTCACCAACATGGGAACCTGTGCACCTGTGATTATAATTCCAGTTGGACTGTTTTTGCTAGATTTATGCCACTTTTCGACTTTAAATAGCTGCCACATAGGCCTGAATTTTGTCCAGAGATTTTCTCAGATGTTTATTGGTCCATTCCTTTAAAACTTGTTATGGATGTTCACTTCCATGGGAACCTGCGTACCTGCAATTATAGTTTTGATTAGACTTTTTTGTCAAGAGTTATGCCCCCTTTCGTCTTACAATAATTTCCTACATAGGCTTGAATTTTGGCCTGAATCTTGTATAACTATTGCTTTGGCAGTATGCCAGTCACTGCGGCATGGGTATGAACAGGCCTGTCTGGGACAGTCACACCTCTAGTTTTAACCCGGAAATCCTTTCATGATGTTCATATTTGGTAGACAATGCCCTTGTGGAGACAGATCCAAGTATGTTCAAATCAAATCCATGGGTTCATATTTCGTCTCCCAGTGGAGCACAAAATTAACGCAATTTGAGGAAAATTCCTCAAAGACCATGGACAGACTGTTCATCCTCATTTGTTTCATTTTACTCTGAATCAGAACCTCAGCTCTCATTGAAACTAAGATCATTTTGTAACTCCTTGCATGCTGCTGGCGATTATTCCAGCGCAGGATATAATTTCTCTTGCCACTGAAATGAGGACAATTTGGGTTCATTTAATCAATTTTTCCTTCAGTAAATTGAATTTATATTTTTATACTGTACCAATGACCCCGACTTAGCTGGTGCTAAACTCCTTAATTCAGGGCCAAACACAAATTATGCCCCCCTCAATCCACCAAATATGCATCAAAAACCGAAAAATACTTGTCCTATTTGGTTCTCCATACATTTACTCCTTTGCGCATGCGCAGTGTCAAGGAGGTCCCGAAATTGGCGCAAATTATCATTCTTTGTCTGGTCCTCAAAACAGTTACACTTCACTGTTATTTGTGCTTCCAAATCTCAGTTTTCATGATGCCAGACACATTTTGATGAGAGAAATGTTGGAAATAAAGCGGAAATATAAGGAGGAGAGGAAAAAATAGTGCAAGAAAATGTTCAGGGCTGTAACTTATAATTATTTTATGAAATTATTTCAAGTTGCCTTTTTTCAAGGCATAGCCCTGATGTTGTCATTCTTGCTATGAAGTACCATTGTTTGATCAGTGTTTCCTCTCTACCTTCCTTATTTCCCCCTAGCTATTCTCCCATGTTTTGGCTTATTTTTTGTAATGTTTATTACTAAAATTTCGTGGGAGTTTTGGCTTTGTAACACAATTATTTCTGTTTTTTCCCCCATGTTTACGTCCTCACCCTAGGGGTGTTTAGGCGTTTTGGTGTGCATCTACCATCTGATGTTCTACAGTTTCTTCTCTGGAAGCCTCTGTTTTGCATCAGATAGTGTTTTAAATTGGTAACTGATTTCGGGCCAAGTTTGTTCAGTGCCTGGAGTCATGTTTCTGGTTTGTTGACGCTTTTGCTTAGATTGACAACAGTTACTGCTGATAGTGATTATTTGTCTTCTGCATCTCTTATTCATAGCAAGATACATTAATATTGTTCGTAAGTGTCTCATTAATTTTTTCAAAATGAATTTGAATTTTTGTCCACACTTAGGCTTTTTTGGGATCTATTGGGCTCAGGGTTCCCATTGGGAACTTTGGCTCTTCTGAAAAAAAATTTTTTTGAAAAATTTTTTTCTTTTCGAATCATTATTTCTTAATGATTATAATGGATTGTTGTATTATGTATCTTTATTTTCAAGGATTAGTGTGAGTACTATGATTGTTTACCTTTCACAATGAATGATTATTGTTCAAATTGTAATAGGAGGAAATCTTTCTATGATTCTCATGATCTCTGTATTAATTGTACTCTCTGTACTCGCACTGATCTTTGTTCTGTGTGTTTCAAATGGGATGACAAACGTTGGAAACGTGTGTCACGGTATGTTGTTACTGGAGAGAGGGCCATGCCGGTTCTCTCTCCACAGAGTCACTCTAGTCTTTTACTCTCTCTTTCAGAGGAACAAGAACAGGGTGATATTTCCGTGATGTCGTCCAGAAGTGTGCCTCCTTTGTCACATACAAGCAAAGAGCTAGTGGCAAAAGTACTCATGGAGATCTGTCAATTACCCGAAAGGAACTTGAAGGGGTTGACGTCCGCTAGCTCTCCCGGTGTTGCGTCCATTCACCGAATGGGGCAGCACCCGGGTTCACCCGTTGCGGTCCAGCAGAGAGAGTCGGGTGTTGCAAGCACTATAAAACATCCATGTGCACACCCAGTGACGACAGAAAGGAGGATGGATCGGAGGAAGCCTAATAGTCCGGTGTTTAGCTTGTCCAGCTCGGCACGAGCTGCAAGCGAGAGAGGTCCCTCTCTCATACAGCAGCATCTGGGACCAGATGTTGCAGTCCGTAGCGTTACGCAGTCGGAGCATACGTCCGCCGCTCGGGACGCTCCGGTATATAGGCAGTCCGGCGAGGTTACCTATAAGGCTTCCTCATCCTCACAGCAGCACACTCGACCGCACCTTGGCTATGTGACCAGTGATTTACAGTCAGCTTCGCCGACCAGGGATTCCTCGGCGACCAGGTCACGCCATCCGGTAGCCAGGGATACGAGGCCTTCTACATCCGGACGTTTGCATAAAAGATGTATGCAGGATGCAACGTCCAGGGAGCTTCCGGCGGCTAAATCCAGTAAGACTGCGGCTCCCCAGGCCTCCGTAATGGATGTGCTATCACAGATAGCAAAGATAGCAAAGATAATCGCAGCATCCCAACAACCGGCAGAGCCTCTGTCGGAAGATGAAGTGTCAGACGAAGCTGGGTCGGTAGGTTCTGCCGCTGGATCGGGTGCGGACGACCGAGATTTGTAAGAGGTCCGGCAGGATGGCGAAAGGGATTCCGATGATATATCGTCTAACAGGGCTAGTTTAGACGCTCTTTCCTACGCAGATCACCTTACTAGAGCGTTGTCATTACGCTTTGAAGGACCAGAATTTCAAGACGTACAGACGTCATTAAGAGTTCTGTCCAGGGCCATAGCTTTTTCCACGTATAACTCCGCCCTTTCAGTGGCAAATCTGGAGTTAGCTAGACGTGACGCGGCCCTAGCTACTTCCACACGCGTGGACAGTAAGGTGAAAAACTCTCTTAGAGTCGCTCCAGTCTCTGGAGAGTTTCTCTTCAGTGGCAAGCTTTCTGAAATATATGATAAATTAACAAAGAAAGCTTCGGACTCTCTGCTATTTAAGTCTGCTTCCAAGAAGTCGGAACCAGCAGACAGGAGTAGGCCAGGCACTTCCGGGACGAGTTCGTCCAGGGGAAGTTCCTATAGAGGTTCCTATGCGTACTCTAGGTCTTACTCTAGAGACCGGCAGAGTAGCGACTCGAGTAGGGGCCGTTACGCTGGCTGAAATAACCGGTCATATGCCCCTAGGCCGACGGGGCGAGGTGCGGGTCGCGGAGGACGTAGTTTCTCCTCCGCAAGCCTCGCGGATCCAGAAGGTGATGGTTTAGACCTCTGTCGCATTCCGGTGGGCGGAAGACTGTCGAGTTTCTCAAGCAATTGGGAATCAATTACGGAGGACCCTTGGGTTTGAGGGGTTATTTCGGAAGGACTAAAACTGTCCTTCAAAGGCAAACCTCCGTTAACTCGAAGTCCAAGATGGACTCAGCTTCCGTCAAATTATCAGAAAAGAACGGCACTTCTATCAGAAGTCCAGTCTCTTTTAATGAAAAACGTGATAGAGGTCGTAGAAAACCAGGAATCTCCAGGTTTCTACAGCCATCTCTTTCTGGTTCCGAAACCAGACGGCTCGTTCCGTCCAGTGATCGACTTAAGCTGGATACACAAGCTGATCGTGGCTCCAAAGTTTTATATGGAGACCTTCCGATCGGTCAGAGCGAGCATTCGAGTGAAGGACTATGCTGTGAGCATAGACCTCAAGGATGCATACTTTCACGTCATGGTACATCCAGCATTCAGAAAGTATCTTCGCTTCGCTGTCCTAGGTGTTGTTTATCAGTTCCGAGCGATGTGCTTTGGTCTGAATCTAGCACCCTGGGCTTTCACTCGAGTAATGACTCGGTAATGACTCATTTCCGAGCTCATTCGTCTGCGGTAACGTCGGCTTACCTGGACGATATTCTTCAGAGGTACGGCAACGAGTTAACGCTTCAGAACGATATGCAGAATCTGCTTCTATTGCTCCGACGGCACGGTTTCATAGTAAATGAAGAGAAGTCAGATCTGGTGCCGTCCAAGTCATTCACCCACCTGGGGATGAGCTTCGAGACGCACAACAATCTCGTTCGTCTGCCATTAACCAGAGTGAAATTAGTCAGTTGTTACGCTCGCTATTGTCTTCACTCAGACAAACTTTCAGCAAGGGAATTCATGAGTCTAATAGGTCTGTGTGGAGCTACCGCAGATCTCATTCCAATGGGGCGGCTACGCACTCGTCCTCTCCAGGTCTATCTGACTCAGAATTGGAGAGTGAAGATTCATTCGCTCGAGACGGACATCCTCTTGTCAAGCCAAGTGAAACAAGAGATTCAGACTTGGGCAGACATACAGTGGTTAACTCAGGGAGATCCACTGCAATTGCCAGATCCGAGTTTTACGATTATGACGGATGCCAGTCAAACAGGCTGGTGCGCGACACTGAGCCCATCGGATTAGAAGTGCCAGGGTCTTTGGGATCCACAGTTTCTAAGCAAGCACATCAACATCAAAGAGATGATGTCGATTTGGCTTGCTCTATGTCATTGGATAGACGTTATTCAGAATGCACACATGCAGATTATGTCCGACAATACAACAGTAGTTGTGTATGTTCGGAACCAAGGTGGTACTCATTCCATTCCATTGCTCAATCTAATGGAAAAAATCCTTCTGTTTGTACTAGAACATCAGATTATTCTCTCCGTCTGTCATATTCCAGGTTGTCTGAATGTCTTAGCAGACTCCCTTTCACGGAGGGGTCGCCTGTTGCTGTCAGAATGGACTCTCAACAAGCAAGTATTCAATCAGCTTTGCTACCAATGGGAACGGCCAATGATAGATTTATTTGCGACACATCTCAACAATCAGTTACAAGCGTATGTGTCACCTTGTCCGGATCCTCAAGCGTTTGCAGTAGACACTCTCTCGATCTCTTGGGACGGAATGATAGGATATGCGTATCCTCCAGCGCCGTTGATTCAGCAGATATTGCTCAAGATAAAACAATCGCAATGCAAGATTCTGTTGGTAGCATCTCTGTCTCCACCGAGACCGTGGATAAATCTACTCAGGTGTCTGTTGTGGGACATGCCGAGGAAGCTTCCTCAACGGGAAGATCTTCATTCGCAAGGCAAATCGCGCATCCTCCATCACAATCCACAAAGTCTAAACCTTCACATATTTCTGTTGTGCGGTTCTTCTTGCACGGAAAACATTTTACAGGACGAGCAGTGGACGCGATTTTTAACTGTAGGAGGACCTCCTCTTCGCTAAACTATGCTGCTAAGTGGAAGGTCTTTTGTCAGTAGTGTGGGGATCATTCCGTAAATATTTATGATCCTTCCATTCCAGACATTGCAAACTTTCTAGTATACTTGTTTGATGAGATTAATCTGCAGCCTGTCACCATTAAGGGTTATAGGTCTATGCTATCCGATACCTATGCACATCATGGTAGCTTGATGATTGGAACTAATGTCTCTTTATCTAAGTTGGTTAGAAATTTTTTTGATAAATAGACCTAGAACCCTTAGATTAATTCCGAATTCCTGAAGTGGAATTTGGCCTGGGTTCTTCTTAAGCTAAAAGAAGCGCCTTTTGAGCCTCTTGACACAGTGGACTTCAAATTCTTAACATATAAGACAGCTTTTCTCTTAGCCTTCTCTTCTGCTAGAAGAGTTAGTGAGCATCATGCACTATCTGTGGAGGATTCTCACTACCATAGTGTTGGTAATACTATTACCTTTACCACCAATGTTGGATTTTTGGCTAAGAATCAGGCTCCTAATAAGTATCCTGAACCTATTGTTATTAAGGCCCTTCCATCATCTGATGGGCGGAGGCCTTTACTGTGTCCTTTTAGAGCAATACGTATTTACAAACATAGATCTGAGTTCATCAGAAAGGGACGTAAGCGCTTCTTTCTGTCTTTGATGCCTAATAGAAAGGATATTATGGTTCATTCTGTTGCTAGATGGATTCAATTAACTACTCGTACTGCTTATGAAAAATTATCTTCTCAGCAGTCGGCACTCAAGATCTCAGCTCATGAAGTAAGAGCTCTTTCTACTTCTTAGGCCTATGCTAATTGTATTGCTATTACTGATCTAATGAAGGCTGCATATTGGTCTCAACCTTCCACATTCACTAATTTTTATCTCCGAAATATTGAGTCCATTTCTGGAGACCTCCATTGTTTAGGTCCGTTATCAGTTGCTCAGAATATCGTCCACTAAACAGGGGAAGGGGGGGGTGGGGTGGGGTGGGGGGGGCGGGGGGATGGGTGTTCCCTTAGGTCACCTGCTTTGTAGTGAAAAGCAAGGGAATACCTCCCCTAGAGTCAGTAATTCCGAGTCGGTACCGGGATGGTTTTAAAGTGTAAAGCTAATGTTTACTCATCCATGTAATATTTTTAAAGTGTAGCTCGGTGTGAAGCATTTGTATATGTCTGTTTGGATTTGGATTGCCCTCCCAGGAGTTGGGAACTCATACCTCCCCGCTGAGTACATAACGCTTACCGGGCACTGGTTGTAAGAATGATAATTTGCGCCAATTTCGGGACCTCCTTGACACTGTGCATGCGCAGAGGAGTAAATATATGGAGGACCATATAGGACATGTATTTTTCGGTTTTTGATGCAAATTTGGGGGGTGGAGGGGGGGGGGTGGGGGCAAAATTTGTGTTTGGCCCTGAATTAAGGAGTTTAGCACCAGCTAAGTCTGGGTCATTGGTAAGTATAAAAAATATATAAATTACTCTAAATTTTTTTTAACTTTTTCACCAATGATTTCTTGAGTTAAATTTTAATTAATTTTTCATCAAATCATGTAATGGCTGCTTTACAGCAACCATGACTAGATTTGATGAAAAATATTTTGAAAATACTCAGCAGGTTAAGAGTTAAAAAGGTGCACTACTTTATAGCAACAGATGTCATTGAAACTGAGATTGGAATTAAAAATGTGTACTGCTTTATACCAACAGATCTATTTTTCATTTTTATTTGCACCATTGTGCATTAAATGTCCGGTTTAATCATCATGGGCCTTTAATAACTTTTTAACCGGTAGAATGCTGGAAGCCCATATTTGAGCTTTATTCTGAAGAGCAGGTACCACAACTTGAAGACTCATATTCAGTGGATGAGCTTTGTATTTTTCTTTGAAGTGATATTATTAAGTCTGTACAGGTTTGCCTTGTTACAATTTATGGGAGAGTGCCCATAGGCACTCTCTCATAAATTGTAACAAGGCAAAGACATGTGTACAAGATTTGATGGCCTAAAATCATTTAGCACTCTACCAGTTAATGCAAAGGAACAGGTGTCCCAACAATCATTGTTTGGGTAAATTCAAAAACTTCTTCTGTAGGCAGCCAAGACTTGATTAGAAACAACTGCAAAGCTACCGGAGGTAGACTTTCAAAGTATAGCAAAAATGTATAAAAATCTCTAGTTTTTTGAGGGTTCATGTGATTTTGAATGTTATGTTTCTAGAGACCATTTTATTAAATTTATTAAAGTTATTGTGATTTTATTTCAGGTACTTGGAAGTGCAGTTCAGGATTGGTCCTCAGAACAAGTGCGTCAGGTAGGCTCGATGGCTGCTGGCTTGACAGCAGAGGAACTCGGCAAGTTGGTATATGATCAATCTGCGATATACAGTTTGGGAAAGCATGCATTATACACTTCAGAAAAGGTTTGTTCATTAAAGTTATTTACTTCAAAGGGACAAGCTAATTTTAAATTATATTGACTCTTCTCAGATTTGGTTTGTAAGTGAAAAAGCTTACGAAAAAACAAACAATTGTATGGAAAGTGTTAGATATCAGAAACAACACAACATTACTCAAAACAAGCTATCAGTTGAAAATAGAATATGTTATCTTTTTGGAATTCACTTTTAAAAAATTTTCCGCAGTCCGGCATATATATTTCCATTGACTCCTTGAAACCTGCACCTTATGTAACATGTAACCAACTAACCCTGTGCATTTTCCCAGTCTCAGTCAGTGTATATTTTCATGTAATGTGTGACATGGCAGCCTGTCGGGTAATCCTGTTCAGTGCCTATGGTTAGTCAATGTATGTTAGATTACCAACAAAATCTGTGCAATGCATTCCTTTCTTTGTGGTTATAAAACAAGATCATCCCTATTATGTGACTAACACTGTGCACTGTACAGCCTCAGTGAGTGTACATTTTTATGCATATAATTTCCCAAAACAAAACCATTTACCATACCTCCAGTACAAATTCGACCTGTTAATTGAATATAGGTTATAGAGTAAACTCCTGTTAATTGAATAAAAAATCTTGTAACCTGTCGAGAAATTACCCCGACTCTCCCCAGTTTTCCTTTCTTTATAGACCTATTTGGCCTCAGTACATCCAATACAGGCATTTAATCTATTATATCTTGTTTGACAGAGCTCATTGAGCTCTGTCAAACAAGATATAATAGAATAAATGCTAAGTTTACGTCTAGAATACAGGAAAGTGACACAATCTCCGTTAATTGAATACTCCTGTTAATTGAATAATTTTCGTTGGCAAAGTAGCTATTCAATTAACAGGGTTCTACTGTATGTGATATGGCATTGCACAGGGTTAGTCACACTTTCTGGTTATAAACCATTTCCACAGGCCTGGCATTCTGAAAAATGCAGGAGGGCAAAAAATCGCTCTCCTCAATCAGCTTAGGAGAGCAATTAGCTTTACACAGCATTTTAAGTATCCAGTTGAGCAAACTCCTTGAAACTGAAACCAACAGACTACATCAGTGATTTTATTAACTTTACTAAGGTAAAGCAAAATCTCTTAGACATCTAGATGTCTCACTCAACAACCGAACACACATTTGACAAGACCTGTGTGTGTACCCAGACCAGTTGTCCAAGAAAGTCATACGCCTACCACTACCACCTCCAACCTCAAGGGGGGGTTGAAGGTGGTAGTGGTAGGCGTATGACTTTCTTGGACAACAGGTCTGCTTGAATCTACAGTCACATCCTGGTGCAAGTGCTTCAAGTGACAGGATAGTAGTAATGGTAGTATATTATAGTGTCAATATTCCTTGAATAATTACCCCTCAAACTGTGATGTCAGTTGTTGAACTTGAAACTGACAGAAAAAAAAATATTGCTGTGACCCATTTTGCTTCAAATGATTGCAACTGTGTTTGGGTATGGTTGCAGCCATTACCTTTTACCACTAAACCACTTTCAAAATGAAATTACATGATGTTATGTGACTTCAAAGTTAAATTACATTTTTGCTTTACAACAAAAATTTAATGTGAGCATAATACATGTAATCTCAATCGTCCCAGACCAAAATATTTAGGAGGGCAATTTTTCGCTCTCCTTATTTCTTTCAGGAGGGCAGTAAGGAGAGCTAAAAAATCGCTCTCCTGAAATTGCCAAGCCTGTTTCCAAACTAACCCCGTGCAGCAGTTATATATAGAATAAACATAAGAATGTTTTCAAGTAAAAAATTTATTCTACATGTACTCCAAAGTGGCAGCATCGGTAAACCTTTCGCTAAACTTAAACATGCTACAGCCATAGGTGCTGAAAAGTAGGACCAAGAGATAAATAAATGCAAACATTTTCATATGAATGATACATGAAAAATAAGGGTAATTTGGCACAACAAAAATGTTCAACTTATTTTTGTCCAGATCGTGGTTCATTGCTCCTTTAACCCTTAAACCTTTACCTAACGAATCGGCTGCATCCACCTGCATAATATGCAAATTCAGCAGTTGAAAAAAAAATTTTTTCAGAAAATTACAACAAAACTAGATCATGTGGCCCCTCATTGGAACGAGCACGATGAGCTCATTCCAGTGAGGGGTCACATGATATGGTTTTTTTAAAATATTTTGAAACTATTGAAAAAATAATATTTAAAATCACATTTTGATATCATCTGCATTGGGTAAAGGGTTAAGGGCCTAATCCGGACTTTGATAACTTTTAATGCTAGGGAACAGATACCATGCATTGTTTTGGCAAACTCAAAACTTGTTTTCTAAGTTTCTTGTCAATTGTTTGTCACCAAGTCTTGGCTGCCTCTGTAGGCAGCCAAGACTTGATTAGAAACAACTGCAATGCCTCTGGAGGTAGACTTTCAAAGTATAGCAGAAATGGTATAAAAATCACCAGGCAACTCCTTGTATGCTGCTTAGTGTTAACTGATTACCAAAAATGGCCAATTCTGATGCCATTTCCAATTGTAATACCGTGCACTACTAGACAAGTCAAGGCTCGAAAGAACTATATTAAATTGAACAGTTTTCACAGTGTTAAACTTCATTTATTGGAGTTGCAGTAAAATTACCAGTCGCACACACTTGGGTGGTAAACGTTTACAACCCAAGCGTGTGTGACTAGTAATTTTACTGCGGCCTGAATCAGTGGAGTGCAGCCTTCACTTTTACAGCATGAACTTGCAGTTGCCACAAATATGCTCAATTGTAAGCTTTACATGTCATTTAACTTGTATATATCCCGTAATTTGGTGATGAGAGAGATTGAAAATACACATTGTGGTTGTTTCTCAACTTTATTGAATGGTTTCATTGACATTATTTTACATTAACAATTGAACAATTGCAGAAGATAATAAAATGTGGTTAATGAATCATCACAAAAGGCCTGTCAACAATTGGTTGAACCGATGTTCCAGGAGCTATTGCTGTTGTCATCCGATTGCCCACAATTGTGGTGGCCGGTTCTGCTCATCGGTTGAAAACTAATGCTGCTGGTTGAAAACTAATATTGAAAATATGGTTGAATATTGAAAACTAATATTCCTGCCTAGGACACAAAATATCTTGCCAATGAAATAAGTATACGACTCAAAAGTTTGCTAAGCACCAAGTATATCCAACTACCTGTTTTACATTTTAGTTGAAATATTGTTATGAAAAGTGTATATATTTTATATTTAATTATATCTTTAATGATTTAAGTACAGAAATTAAGATTTTATTTGTGTTTGACATTATTTTTTAGCTTTTGAATACGATAACCATGGAAAATGGATATTATTGGTAAAAGAGGAAAGTTTTCAATTTGCCAAAAAGTTGACGGAGCAAACTGATATGGGTTCAATATCGAGTATGAAACCCATTATTGTTAATTACAGCTTGACAATGCCTTCTCATGCTCCCAATCAGGTTCCAGATGGGATGTTGTTCCATTCTTGGACGAGCATGGCACCAAGCTCCTGGACACTTCTTGGTTGGACTGGACAGACTGAAATTGCAAGCTGCAACTCATTCCAGACATGTTCAATTGGATTGAGGTCAAGGGATCTTGCTGGCCAGTCAATATGCTCAATCTCCTCCCTCTGCCGGTACTCCCGGACAGCATGGGCAACATGAGGACGGGCATTGTCGTCCATCAGAATGAATCTATCACCCACTGCACCTGCATACAATCTGACGTGGACATCCAGGATCTCATCAATATACCGCTGTACAGTCAATGTACCATGGTCAAGGACACAGAGTTCTGTATGTCCATCCCAGCTGATGCCGACACAGACCATTATTGACCCTCCACCATAGCGGCCATGCTCAGCAATGTTGGCTGCATGGAATCGCTCTCCTGGTCTTCTCCATACCCTGGAATGCCTATCTGTGTTGTTTAGGCAGTACCTTGTCTCATCTGTAAAAAGGACAGGTCGTCAATCTTCTCTGGTCCATCCAACATGATCCATGGCCCATTCATATCTTGCCTGGCGGTGGTTCTGGGACAGCTGAATGCGTATACACGGTCTTCTCGATCGAAGACCACCTTCGTGTAACTTTGCCCGGATAGTCTGCATCGAAAACATTTACCCCGGATGCATTCTGAAGCTTGCTGCAAAGCTGGGTTGCAGTGGCAAAGTGGTTCCTATGGGCCTGAATGATCAAAAAACGGTCTTCAGCTGCAGATGTTGCCTTGTCTCAGCCACCACCATGCCGTCTGACTGGTGTGCCATACTGCTGAAATCTTGCCCAGGCTCTGGTGATCACCGTATGGTGCACACCAAGGGCTTCACCAACCTGACGATGGGTAGCCCCTTGCTCGACCATCCCTACAGCCCGCCATATTTCTGCTTCAGACAAATGTCTTCTTACATTTGCATTTGCCATATTCAGTCATTAAATCACAAGGGTTTGTGTTGAAATGAAGATTGAATACACTACACATGTCAAGCACATGTAGTCAGTACACGAAAACATCATGAAAATCTTAGACAGCTGAATGCGTATACATGGTCTTCTTAATCGGAGACCACCTTCGTGCAATCTTGCCTGGATAGTCTGTGTCAAAAACATTTACCCCGGATGCATTCTGAAGGTCACTGCGAAGTTGGGTTGCAGTGGCAAAGTGGTTCCTACGGGCCTGAATGATCAAAAATCAGTCTTCAGCTGCAGATGCTGCCCTGTCTCTGCCACCACCATGCCATCTGACTGGTGTGCCATACTGCTGAAGTCTTGCCCAGGCTCTGGTGATCACCTTATGGTGCACACCAAGGGCTTCACCAACCTGACAATGGGTAACTCCTTGCTCCACCATCCCTACAGCCCGCCATATTTCTGCTTCAGACAAATGTCTTCTTACATTTGCATTTGCCATATTCAATCATTAAACCACAAGGGTTTGTGTTGAAATGAAGATTGAATACCCTACACATGTCATGCATATGTAGGCAGTACACGAAAACATCATGGAAATCTAGGGGTACATGCTTTCCATGACTGGCACGAAAAGTCTGCCTGTCAAGAGAGCTAATGTAAACACTGGGGACCATCTCAATACATTCCTCAATCATATCCACCAAAAATATCACAAATGTGTCACAAGAAAATTTCACAATGATGTGTCAAATATGTGGTGCTTAGCAAACTTTGAGTAGTATATAATTTGAGCACATTTAACCAAATTCTCCTATAAATTGAATGGACTTATTGACCAATGATTTCTTTAATTGAATTTAGATAAAAAAAATTTTGAATTTACATAAAAAAAATTATCAAATCTGGTCATGGATGCTTCCTAGCAGCAATGACTTAGACTTGAGGAAAAATATTTTGAATATACCTAGCAGGTTAACAGTTAAGGGTTAAGAAACTTCTACTAGAATAAAGTACAGGATGGAGATGGAAGAGTTTCTTTCTGAAAGATTAACCCCTTTTATCTAATTTACTTTTCTGGATGTGTTAAGATACTTTACAGGTATTTAATGTGACTATAGACTGATATACACTGAATGAAATGAAACCACATTTTTTGTCCCCTACTCCAACACTGTTCACATTTTCACCAGTCGATCCATATTTCCTCATTATCATGATAATTTGACCAACAATGAATTTAGTTCTTGTGTCTGATATAAAGGTCAAGCTCATGTTTGATCACGAATATACTTCAGCAGGTTTTTACAGAGTTGTTTCCCTTTTGAAAAACAGTAAACTTCAACATTGTGAGCAAAATATATAAACTATGATCAGATAGAGTGGTGTCCGAACTAGGACTCTGCAAGTGTGACCCAAATGTCCCTTCTCTTGTAGGTAGTGAGATGTTTGGGTAACCACTGGATGGTTGGCATTCAGACTTGATCATCAGGAAACAAAGCTCTTTACACACACATTGAGAAGGAAATTCTCTGGGGTTTGTTTTTTTTATCCCCCATCACTCAGTGGAAGGAGGATATAGGATATGATTTCTGTTCATCCTTCCTTACATCAGTTCTAGTACTGAAATGGTTAATCGGATAACTGGTTTAAAACCGGTTACCCCCCTAACCAATTAAAAAAAACGTCAATCGGTTATCCAAAATATTGGTAGTGATCATCATTCCACGGTTAAAACGTAGTAAATCTGCCGCTTCTCCTTTGGGATAGATTACACCTCGAACCAGCGCTATTCATATTGAGAAATAATTGACTTTGGTGTTCAAGACTTCGTTAATGATCGGCAATATTTTTATACTGTACCAATGACCCAGACATAGCTGGTGCTAACTCTTAAAATATAGGGCCAAACACAAATTTTGCCCCCCAATCCCCAAAATTTGCATCTAAAACCAAAGAAAACATGTCCTGTATGGCCCTCCACACTTCACTTCTACTGCGCATGCGCAGTGTCAAGGACGTTCCAAAATTGGTGCCATTAATCATTCTTAGTTTGGCCCTTCATCAGTTAACATCTGACTGATCTTTGTGCTTGTAAATCTCAGTTTAAATGATGCCAGACACATAAATATTAGAGAAATGGTGATTCTAAGGAGGATATAGAAGGAGGAGAGGAAAAATGTGTGACAGAAAATTATCAGGGCTGTAACTTAAAATTTTTTAATGAAATTATGTTAAGTTACCTATTTTCGAGGCAACAGCCATTTTGTTGTCATTCTTGTTATCAAGTTACACTGTTTGTTCAGTGTTTTCCTCTCTCTCTTTCCTTTAAGTCCCCTCTTGCTATTCTCCCATGCTTTTGGCATATTTTCTGTAATTTTATTACTAAAATTTCTTGGGAGTTTTAGCTGAATAACAGAATGAATTCTGTTTTTTTCCCCATGTTTACGTCTTCATCTACAGGTGGTTAGGCGTAGTGTTCTGCATCTACCATCTGATGTTCTACAGTTTCTTCCCTGGAAGTCTCTGTTTTGCATCAGATAGTGTATTATTGGTAACTGATTTCGGGCCAGGGTGCCTGGAGTCTTATTCTAGTGTTTTTACACTTATTGTTTACATTTACAACAGCCCTCTGTGTGAGGGGGGATTTCTTGAAAATAATATCTTGATGTTAATTTAATCATAACTAGATACATTATTATTGTTCGTAAGTGTTGCATAAATTGTTTAAAATATTTTTAAAATTTTTGTCCACACTTAGGCTTGGGATCCATTGGGGCTCAATGTTACTTTTCAGAAACTTGGGCTGTTCTGAAAAAATATTTTTTCAAAATTTTTTGATTTCAATTATTTTTTCTATGTTAATGGATCATATTATTATGTATTATTATGTATTTTGATTGTCAGGGGTTGATGCGAGTACTAGGACTTTGTTTTCTTTTCACATTGAAAGGATTTTGGTCAATTGCAATAAGAGGAAATCTTCCTCTGACTTTTATAATCATTGTATGTGTAGTCAGTGTACTCGCACTAACTCCTGTTCTGTATGTGATAATTTCGATGACAACATGGGAAGCGTGTGTCACGGTATGTTAGTGGGGAATTGGACATTCCGGTCCTTTCCCCGCAGGGTCACTCTACTTTATCAATTTCTATTTCAGACGATCAAGATTAGGGTGATGTATCTGTGATGTCTTCCAAAAGTGTGCCTCTGTCGTCACAATTAATGAAGAGCTAGCGGAAAAGTGCTCATGTAAATACGCCAATTGCCTAAAAGGACCCTAGTAGGTTCGATGGCCTTTGACGTCCGCTAGCTCGCCCGGTGTAGCGTCCATTCATCGAATGGTTCGGCAGCCGGGTTCGTCCGTTGCGGTCTAGAAGGAGTTTTGGGGTGATGCGAGCACTATAAATCAACCAAATGCACACCCAGTGACGGCGGATTAGAGGGAGAACGGAGGAAGCCTTTTAGTCCGGTTCCTAGCTCGTCCAGGTCCATCCGGACGGCGAGCGAGAGAGGCCCCTCTCTCGTACAACAACATCTGGCCCCAGATGTTGTGGTACAAAATGTTTAGCATTCGGAGCATACGTCCGCCGCTCGGGACGCTCCGACATATAGTCAGTCCGGAGAGACTGTCAATAAGGCTTCCTCATTCTCATGGTAGCGCACACGACCGCTCTTGGCTACGTGACCTCGGATATCCAGTCAGCTTCGCCAATCAGAGAATCATCGGCGACCAGGTCACACCATCCGGTAGCCAGGGACACGAGGCCTGCAGACTCCGGACGTTCGCATAAGAAAGTGTGCGGGAGTCAACGTACGCGGAGTTTCCGGCGGCAATGCATCGTAAGACCGCTACTGCACAGGCCTCGGTGACGGACGTGCTATCCCAAATAGCACAGCTTATCGCAGCATCCCAGCAACGACTGAATCTGTCGCATCATGTATTATCCGACGATGCTGGGTCGGGACGCTCCGCGCAAGCAGGTACGGACGTCCGAAAATTTCATCCGGTCCGACGGGATGCCGAAAGGGATTCGGAGGATTTCGAGCTTTCCCTTTCGGAACAACATATGCTGTTGTGTATGTCATCTGACTTTATCTTCTACAGGTTCTTTCGTCGGACCAGAATGCTGCGATGCCGGATAAGAAACTGATAGCGTCGGTGGACTTAGAAATTTTTGGTTCGGTTCAGGGACATCGTCCCTCAGTTCCGACATAGTCCAATAATGTCACACAATCTTTCGAATTATTGAACGACGCTATATATATTATTATAGGCTTGCTATTACCAAGCATTTCTGGTTTCTTGTTCGCAAAGTTACGGAGATGTCTTTCAAAGTGTGCCTCTGTCGTCATAGTTAATGAAGAGCTAGCGGCAATAAGTGCTCATAGAATATGTCTATTGCCTAAGAGGTCCCTTGTAGGATCGACGGAGTGACATTCGCTAGCTCACCCGGTGTAGCGTCCATTCATCGAATGGTTCGGCAGCCGGGTTCGTCCGTTGCGGTCTAGGAAGGAGATTTGGGTGATGCGAACACTATAATATCTTTAGTACTCACCCAGTGACGACGGATTGAGGACAGATCGGAGGAAGCCTGTTAGTCCGGTTCCTGGCTCGTCCAAGTCCGTCCGGGCTGTGAGCGAGAGAGGTCCCTCTCGCGTACAACAACATAGGGGACCGCATGTTGTGGTTCAGATATTTCGCATTCGGAGCATATGTCCGTCGCTCGGGACGCTCCGTTATATAGACAGTCCGAGAGACTGTCGATAATACTTCCTCATCCTCACAGCAGCGCACACGACCGCACATTGGCTACGTGACCTCGAGTATCCGACCAGTTTCGGCATTCAGTGATTCCACGGCGAACAGGTCACGCCATCCGGTAGCCAAGGGACACGAGGCCTATACACTCCGTTCGCTCGCATAATAGAAGTATGCACGGGATAACGATTACAGAGCTTCCAGCGGCAATGCATCGTAAGACCGCTTCTCCACAGGCCTCAGTGACGGACGTGCTATCCAAGTTAGCACAGTTTATCGCAGCATCCCAGCAATCGACAGATTCTCGGTCGGATCAGGAATTATCCGACGGCGCTGGGTCGGAGCGCTCCGCTGTTGCATCAGGTTCAGATGACCGAACGCTTTATAGGGTCCGACAGGATGGCGAAAGGGATTCGGACGATTTCGAGCTTTCCCTTTCGGAACAACGGAAGCTGCCATACATTTCTTCCGGCATTATCTTCCAGAGGTTGTTCCTTCGGACTACATTGCTGCGATGTTGGATAAGAGACTTATAGCGTCATTGGACTCGGAATTTTGGATCGGTTCAGGGACATTGTCCCTGACTTACCGACACAGTCCAATAATGTCATTAGAACATTTGTATTATTTATCGACGCTATATATATATAAGCCTGCTACCAAGCATGATAGTTTAGTTTCTTGTCCGCAATGCTCTATTCTGCCTTTTATCATTCCTAGGAATAATTTATTTTGGCAGAACAGGGCATACCGAGAGTTCATATGCGTCTAGACAGCGGGGTTAAAGACTGGAATTTATCTTTTTCGCCGTCTATGTCTTTTCCAACCACTATGTTGGAAACGACAATGATGTCTAATAGACTTAACTTAGACGCTTTATCATACGTAGTCCACCTTACTGAGGCGTTATCATTACGTCTTCAAGAGAAAGAATTCCGGGATATGATCCTCAATGTGATTTCTTTCAAGGGCAGTAGTTTTTCCACGTATAACTCCGCCCTTCACTGGCAACCTGGAGTTGGTTAGACGTGACGCAGCCCTAGCTACATCCACGCGCGTGGATAGTAAGGTGAAGAACTCTCTCAGAGTCGCTTCGGTCTCGGAGAAGCTTCTCTTCGACGGCAACTTTTCAGCAATCCATGAATTGCTCGATATACACGTTCTTTTGTCTATCAAGTGTAGCAAGAGATTCAGACTGGGGCAAACATTCGGTGGTTGACTCAGAGAGTGCCACTGCAGTTGCCGGATCCGAGTTTTATAATTATGACGGTTGCCAGTCAAACGGGTTGGGGTACAATATTGATCCCAACGGATTCGAAGTGCCAGGGTCTTTGGGTTCCGCAGTCTCTAGGCAAGCACTTATCTTCCGCGGAATAATGTTATTTAGGCTTGCTTTATGTCATTGGATGAACATTATTCAGAAACGCATGTCCAAATCCTGTCCGATAATACGACAGTGGTTGCGTATCTCCGGAACCAGGGAGGCACTCATTCGATTCCGTTATTCAATTTAACGGAAAGAATCCTTCCGTTTGTTATAGTACACCAAGTTCTGCTTCGGTCCGTCATATTCCGGGTCGTCTGATTGTATTAGCGGACTCCCTTTCACGTATGGGTCACTTGTTGCTGTCAGAATTGACTCTCAACAAACAAGTATTCAATCAGATTTGCTATCAATGGGAGCGCCCAATGATAATTTTTTATGACACAACTTGCTAATCAATTGCAGACGTATGTGTTTGCATGTCCGGATCTCTGAGCTTATGTTGTTAACGCTCTATTGATCTAATAGGACGGAATGATAGGATATGCGTATCCTCTTGCGCTGTTGTTTCGGCAAGTATTGCTAAGATAAACAACCACAATACATTTCTGTTGATAGCATCTCTGTCTTCACAGAGACCGTGGGTAAATTTACTCAGATGTCTACTGTGGGACTTAACGCGAAAACTTCCTCTATGAGAGGATCTTCTTTCGCTGGGGAAAATCATGTCATCTTCATCACAACCCGCAAGGTCTCAACCTTCACGTATTCCGTTGTGTGGTCCTTATTGCATTGTAAGCATTGTACTGGACGAGCTTTGGATGCGATTTTTTACTGTAGGAGAACCTCTTCTTCGCTATACTATGCAGCCAAAGTGGAGGCTCTTCCGTCGTTGATGTAGGGATCACTATGTTGATATTGTTGATCCCTCCATACTAGTCATTGCAACTTTCTAGTATACTTGTTTGACAAGATCTACTGCAGCCTGTTACTATTAAGGTTATAGGTCTATGTTATCTCATACCTATGCACTCTATGATAGTTTACAATTGAGTCTTATGTCTCTTTATCTAAGTCAGTTAGTAACTTTTCGATAAATAGACTTAGAATCATTAGATTAAATTTCTATATGGAATTTAACTTCGGTTCTTTTTTAGCTAAGTAATCATTTGAGCCTCTGGAAACAGTAGTTTTCAAATTCTGACCTTTTAGACAGTAATTCTGTTGGCTTCTCTTTTACTGAAGAGTCCGTGAGCTTCATGCACTATCGGTGGATGATTCTCACTTTCGTAGTTTCGGAATCACTACTTCCTTTACTATTTAGGTTGGATTTTTGGTTAAGAGTCAGGCTCCTAATAAATATCCGGAACCTATTGTTATTAAGGTCCTTCGGTCTTCGTACGGGCATAGGCCTTTACTCTGTCCGGTTAGAGTTTACGTATTTATAAACAGATATCTGTTTATTACTACGGACGTAAGCTTCTTCTGTCTTTGATGCCTAATAGAAGGACGTTACGCTCCATTCTATTGCTAATGGATTCAATTAACTATCGGTACTGCTTATGGTATATCATTGACTCAGCAGTTGTGCTTGAGATTTCGGCTCATGAAGTAAGAGTTTTTTCTACATCTTGGGCTTACATTAATAGTGTCGCTATTATAGATTTTTGAAGGCTGCTCATTGCGCTCAGCCATCCACATTCATGAATTTTTATCTCAGAAATATCGAGTCCATTTCTGGAGGCCTCTATTGTTAGGTCTATTATCTACTGCTCAGAATGTCATTCACTTAACAGTCGCTACTATAGCTAGGTAGGCTTTCTGTTTCGGCAGTGACTCCGTTCTGCTGCCCTGGGCTATTTGACCCAGGGCAAGAAAAAGGGGGGGGGGGGGAGAGTGTTCTCTTGGGTCACCTGTTTTACTATGAAAACAAGGGGATACCTCCTCCGGAGTTAGTAATTCTGAGCTGTTACTGGGATGGCTTTTTAGTGAGAAGTTTATGTTTTAAAATTCATTCAGGTCTTAGTTTTTAAGTATAGCTTTTGAATATAGCATGTGTCATACGGACGTTATTATACATTCCTCAGACACTTTTAAGGAGTATAAAGAGTCTCTATTCTCTAGACTTTCTTTATTTATTGGCTTACTTTAAAAATTATTAGTATAAGGATTATACTAGATATTAATAGAGTACATGGATGTATGATGCTCAATTTTGGAAGGTGTTGTATCTTTCTAATTTATCATAAATAAGAAAGATACATGTAAGGCCTAATACTTCTTTTTCCCTAGAGGGGATGACTCTATTTTATATAATTGAGCGTATTCCAACTTGCTCTATGTCCTAGGCCCTCCAGCCTTTTTACTATTCAGCTATGTCTGGGTCATTGGTACAGTATAAAAATGTTAAAAAATTTATAGTAATTTATATATTTTTTATACTTACCAATGACCCAGACGGGGATGGCCCTCCCAGGAGTTGGGAACTCATACCTCCCCGCTGAGTACATAGCGCTTACCAGGCACTGGTTATAAGAATGATTAATGGCGCCAATTTCAGAACGTCCTTGACACTGCGCATGCGCAGTAGAGGTGAAGTGTGGAGGGCCATTCAGGACATGTTTTCTTTGGTTTTAGATGCAAATTTTGGGGATTTGGGGGCAAAATTTGTGTTTGGCCCTATATTTTAAGAGTTAGCACCAGCTATGTCTGGGTCATTGGTAAGTATAAAAAATATATAAATTACTATAAATTTTTTAACTTTCGTGAGTTCTGAGTACCCGCAGAAACTATTCCATAGTATGTATACAAACGAACATTGTCGAGTACCCGACAACATTCGTTTGTATACACACTACAGAGTAGTTTCTGAGAACACTGCTTTCCAATTCCTATAGTTTTGATCCCAGATTCGGTGAAATAATGGCTACGGTTAACCAGATATTATCCGGTTATAGCTCTCGGTTTGTCGATTGTGAAAATGAGCCAACCATTTCAGCCCTGATCTGTTCAACTTTCCCCTTTCTTGTCATCGCATTTTAAAGAAAACCATACAAATATTTTTCCCAAATTTAATATACAGCACAGCCACCGTAGACTAGTCACTTTTCACGCGAGGGCAATATTTCCGTGGATGCAATAATATTAGATTCCAAATACTAATTGTAGGATAAATCATAAAAAATTTAATTAATGCACCGGGTACAAACCGGTGCTTCATTAATTAAAATTTTGATGATAATTTTTATTATTATTTTCCAAAGTGTGATTTACTGGGATTTCCGGGTTTGATTATAAATGATAACTTCACAAGTGAATTATGCAATCAACAATTGTGTCATGTATCCGTGCACGCTAACAAAGACGATTTGCCAAGGGTGTAACAGGGACTTCATTGTTTTTTGTTTTTTTTAACTCTTTACCTAACATGAAAAGCCAATGGCGTTTGCAAAAAAATGACCCCTCATTGGAACGAGCTTGACGAGCTGGTTCCAATGAGGGGTCATAACCTATGTTTTAGAGACAAAAAATTGGCAATTTTTTTAGAATAGCGCTGCCCAGTTTTGGCCGTTACGTTAGGTAAAGGGTTAAATAATATAATTATCGTTAATAATGAAAAGTAATAAACAGACTAATCGCTTGACTGGACTGGTTACGTGAAAAAATTCATTCGAGGCGAGGGACTACATTGTAAAACACTTGTGCGCATTCTTGCACTTCTGTTTGTACAATGTCCTCACCTCTTATGAACTATTTCACATAACCAGTTCAGTCAAGTGATTACTCTCTATTTAACCCTTTACCCAACGTAACGACCAAAACCGGCCAGCGCTATTCTCAAAAATCGCCAATGAATTTTGAAAATATTTTCATTTTTTGTCTCAAAAACATAGGTTATGACCCCTCGTTGGAACGAGCTCGTTGAGCTCATTCCAACGAGGGGTCATAACCTATGTTTTTGAGACAAAAAATGGGGGCGCGGTGGCTCAGTTGGTAGAGGTGCAAGCTGCAAGCCGAGAGGTCCTCGGTTCGAAACCCACCTGCGGCAACCGCGTTGTGTCCTTGGGCAAGACACTTCACCCCGATTGCCTACATGGGGGCACGATGACGCTGTGTACTGAGGCGTACTGCACGTCGATGGTGCGCATGTCTTCAACCAATCTAACCCTGCCTGTGCTGCGGTGCAGAGTTCAGAGTTACGATGTTGGAGAGCTGACAGCTGCTCGTCGTTGCTCGGTGGTTCTCTCCGGGTACTCTGGCTTCCTCCACCCATAAAACTGTCACGGTCACGATTAGCCATTGTGCATAAGTATGTGACCTTAAACACCAATAAATAAATAAATAAATAATAAATGAGACAAAAAATGAAAAAAATTAGTTATTCAAGAATTTTTTTGCAAGTGTCGTCTGCTTTTCTTGTTAGGTAAAGGGTTAACTGGTAAATGCATACGTGGACATCACTGTCCACATGTGGATTATGATCAGTCCATGGCATCTGTACTGAAGAGCTTTTTGGTGATAATATTATGAGCAGGATTGCACACCAGCTGCGTCCAAATACTTCTTGGAGAATCATTGCCCTTGTTGGACTGAGCATTCCTTGGCATTGCATTACCCTTTTTTGTCATCACATTTCTAATAAAACTGTTGAAATATTTTTTTCAGGATTCAATATATAGCTTTTGGGTGATAATATCATGCAGGGGTTTGCAAACCAGCTCTCTCCAAGTATTTATTTGAGAGTTATTGCCCTTATTGAACTTAGATTGGCCATTCCATCCCATGGTATAGCATTTGTTTTTAACTCTTGTCCACTTACACACCTGGAATTCGTATATCTTACATTTCTTGGTAGCTACAGGTCACTACCTTCATTTCATGTCATGAGTGTGTTAGGTAACATGTTTTACCTACACTGACAAATGGACATCTGTATGAGGGTGTATGTGAGCTTGAGATGGGGTGATGTTTGTCAGCACTTTTCTCTCATCCAACTTTGTACGGATATGTGCATCTTTTCTCATGGAACATTGTACAAGTAAGGTGGTGGTACTGTTTGAACACATTTTTGTGGTCAAAGGTCCAGGTCAAAGGTAGATGTGGGTTGAAAGATCAAGTTCCCCAAGTTATTTGATTCTCTGTTTGTATTTTTATTTAACACTTAACTTTTTAAAAAAATTTTTCAGCTTGCTTATGGATTTCTCAAATGGCTTAGTGACACTCAATCAGGCCAGGTGTCTGGCATAAGTGCTGCTGAGTTACAGTATTTAGGAGAGTTTGCTTGTGGTCTAACAGCTAGTCACATCAGTGGACTTAGCCAGACAGCTTACAGGTAACTATCTCTTTTTGTTTTCTATACGTTTTCTATTTACTGAATCTGATGTTATAATTTATGGGATGTTCAGTTTGTGCATACAGAATCACATGAGGCGTAGTGAGAACAATACTAGGTGAGGCTTTAGCCATGCCTAATATTGTTCTCACCGAGCCTCATGTGACCCTGTATCCACCAACTAATCATCCCATAACTAGGGCTGCACAGTAAACCAGTAATTAACGGTATTGAGAATGATACCAGATTAATACCGGTATTGTTTTAAAAGTACAGTAGAATCCTCTTAATTGAATATCCATTTTGCCAGTGAAAATTATTCAATTAACAGGAGTATACAATTAACAGGGATTTGGTCAGTTTCCTGTGTTCTGGGGATAAACTGAGCATTTATTCTATCATATCTTGTTTGACAGAGCTCATAGAGCTCTGTCAAACAAGATATAATAGAATAAATGTCTGTATTGGATGTAGTGAGGCCAAAAAGGTTGATAAATAAAGGGAATTTGGTGCGTGTCACAGTAATTTTTTCGACATATTACAAAAATTTATATACAATTAACAGGAGTTACTCTACAACCCATATGCAATTAACAGATCAAATTTGTATTGAAGGTATGGTAAATGGTTTTGTGTTTGAAAATTATATTCAATTAACAGGGATCACTGTACTGGGATATTGTAAGAAATGGTACTGTATCAAATTATCAAAGTTGAAGTCGATATATTATTGGGAAAAAAAACAGTCACTGTATTCTATCATTCCCCAAATGTCAGTCATAGAAAACTATTGAATACTACTAGAAACTCTTTGCAGACTGACAACTCCTGTTAAGAAGTTCATGCCAATCAATCTTCATTCGACCAACGAAAATGCAGTTTGCATCATACTGTTAAGGCAGTAAGGAAGTGGTTTCTTAGATCCTCTTCTTCTGCATGTGCACATGTGTACTGAGTGTTGTCAACATAATAAACACGAGGAGTGTAACAGATGGTTATAATGACTTCAAATCTATTTAAAACCATCCATTTCATCCCGACAAAGGAAAACCAAAAAGTGACTACAACAAACTGTAGTACAAACATCGTCTACCCATAAAATCTGATTTGTGTAATCAACTAATTGATGTCAATACATTACTGCCTACATAATTTCCACTCAATTTCCATGTAATGATATACCAATTTGTTACTAAACTTAATATGGATGCACTACTAGTCTCAAAACAAAATGTAAAATCACCAGTATGGACATTTTTAGGGTATAATCCTGATGAGAACAAACCTGCAGATGAAACTGTAATTTTCTTTTTGTAATTTTGTGAAAGATCTTCGATTGCAATATTCAAAGTATGTGAGTAGTGTATTCAAAAATCTGACACTAAATTACTAAAAGTTGTTTATTCCCATTTTCCAACTGTAGTGGCCTGATAATGAAATTTTTAATTTATTAGGCATTGCTTAGTTTGTTGATTATTATAAACACATGTTTGCTTTTTTGTTTTGTCATTGACCTTTGGTCATTTAAATGTGATTTTTTCAGCTTAACTTGACAAAGTCAAGATAAGCTATTGCTGTCATGCGTGCGGAAGTCTGTTAGTCTGTGAGTGTCTGTGAGTCTGTTCACATTTTCCTTTAGCTCAGGCTACACCCCATAGTTCATGTCCGGTCGTCACAAAATATGCAGGTTTGAGGTCTAGATGAGAACATCCCCTTTTGGTCGCGATCGGTCAACCGTGATGGCTGCCCGAGCCCAAAAGCCTTTAGCACAGTGTACAGGTTGTAGTTATGAAGGGATTTCATGGTAACTTGGTAGCATGACTCTGTATAATATCTAGATGAGAACGTCCCCTTTTGGTTATGATCTGTCAATCGTGACGGCTGCCCAAGCCTGAAACCCAAACACTTTTAGCACAGTCTACAGGTCATATTTATTAAGGGATTTCATCGTAACTTGGTAGGATGACTCCAGATAATGTCTAGATGAGAATATCCTCTTTTGGTGTAATCATTCAGCCATGATGGCTGCCCGAGCCCAAAACCCAAAAACCTTTAGCACAGACTACAGATCTTATTTAATTTGGAGGGATTTCATTGTAACTTGGTAGGATGACTCTGTATAATGTCTAGATGAGAACTTCCCCATTTGGTCATGATCTGTCATCTGTGATGACTGCCCGAGCTCGAAACCTAAAAACCTTTAGCACAATCTACAGGTCATATTTAATATGGACGGATATCATTGTAACTTGGTAGGATGACTCTGTATGATGTCTAGATGAGGACATCCCCTTTTGGTTGCGATCGGTCCACCGTGATCGCCACACAGGCCTGATGCTCCAAACCTTTAGCACAGTCTACAGGCCATATTTATTAAGGGATTTCATTGTAACTTGATAGGATGACTCGTTTTGGAATAATTTCACCTTAACTTGGTAATTATACCCTCACTTTCGAAGAAAATGGGGGGGGGGGGGGGGTATACTGGATTACATCCGTCCATCTGTGCACCCGTGCATCCATCCATGCGTGTGTGAGCCCATCCGAGAATATTCATAACTTTCATAACTTAAGTAATTATTATGGAACTTGGTATGTAATTAAATTGTAACATTTCCCAAGATTAGAATGATTTCCGGTGTTGTCAGATTATTTTTTTTTTTATTGTTTTAATTCATTTTTGCTTCATCAGTCCAGCAATGCAGTGGGGGTATGAATTGTCTTCAGCAATTGACATACATTAACTGTGAGGGCCACATACATTAACTGTGAGGGCCACATTAACCCACCCCTTAATTCTTTAGTACAGTCTACACCTCAAATTATTTTTATTGAAAACATAGCATACAGGGAACAGAAATTGACATATTCTCAAGTAGAACAATTCTTATCTTATTTCATAATCCTTCCATAAACATTGAATGTTATCCTTTTCATCAAACACAACACACAGTCAAGTTAAGCTACAGTGTCAATGACACTTTTATTTTTAATGGCACATGAGTGTCTGTCAAACATAGAAAAAAATTGTTTCTAATTCAAACTCCTCCCTCTGTCTTGTAACTGCTGTTGTGAAGTGCCAGTCAGTCACAGAACAGAATCACTTCCTGCAGACCAAACTCCGCTCATATTTACAACTATTGTTGTGAATTACTGTCAATCACTCATTAGGGTTACCAATGAAAACACCATTAAACAAAACCTCTGATAATGCAAAGGAATTTTTTATTTGTACTCACTGGGCATCATGTGCGGACATATTTATACTCTCACTTTTGAAGAAAATGGGGGTATACTGGATTACATGCGTCCTTCCATCTGTGCATCCGTGCGTCCGTGTGTGAGTCCATCCGAGAATTTTCATAACTTGAGTAAATTATTATTTTCTATAATATTTGTTGGTCATAGGTATGCCCACACTAGTTATTTTTATTACTTGTTCACTTAGAAATTGTGTCAACCAATCCAAATTTTGTCTGTTCAGCCTGTATCTCGGGTATCGAATGTTTTATTGCTATGAAATTTGCCGTGAACACTGCTTATGGTATAGGCTTTAAAAAAAGGATTCAACGATATTTTTCACATTCTGCTTTTTAGAGTTATCCCCCTTTTTGACTTAGAAATTGTAGGAAATATTTGTCTGTTCAGCCTGTATCTCAGGTATGGGTTATCGGATTTCAGTGAAATATGGCATGCAGTTTGCCTATGACAAAGGCTTCTGCCTCATTGCATAAAACTTCCAAACACCAAACAATTTACCATACCTTTTGACTTAGAAACTGTTGAAAACTTTCAAAGAAAATGGGGGTGGGGGGGAGTATACTGGATTGGGGTTATCGCATTTCAGTGAAATATGGTATGCAGTTTGCCTATGACAAAGGCTTCTGCCTCATTGCATAAAACTTCCAAACACCAAACAATTTACCATACCTTTTGACTTGGAAATTGTTGGAAATTGTTGAAAACTTTCGAAGAACATGGGGGGGGGGGGGGGGGTATACTGGATTGCATCCATCCATCTGTGCATCCGTCTGTCAGACCGTACGAGAATATTCATAATTTAAGTAAATCATTATGGAATTAAATGAAACTTAGTATGCAATTAAATTGTAACATTGCCCAAGACTAGAATGAATTTTGGTGTTGTCAGATAATTTTTTTTATTTCATTAAGATAATTATACCCCCACTTTCAAAGAAAATGGGGGTATACTGGATTACATGCGTCTGTGTGTCTGTGCGTTCATCTGTGTGTGTGTCTGTCCAAGAATATCCATAACTCTCATAACTTAATTAAATTATTATTTCTATAATATTTGTTGGTCATAGGTATGCCCACACTAGGCGGTACACCACATGGGGGTATGCACCGGACGACAGTCCAGCTCTTGTTATTTCATATTTACTTGTAAGATATTTAATTATACCATGATTACCTATTCTTCTATATATGAAAAGCCTATGACATAAATTTTAGCTTTACACACCAACCGTGATGAACACGCCATCAATGGGATTTCAGTAGTAAAAATTTACACCTACAGTAGAACTACATCCCCGTTGACCTTTGGTGACGTCGACTTGAATGCAAACTTGTCTAAATTTATTGCACGTCGCCTCGCGAAGAGTGAAATGGAAGTAGCAATTATTTATTACGTTTTTAAATGGGTTTACCTCATAAGATGCCAAAAATTAACAAACATGCATTGTCTCATGTCAATAAAGCATGCATAAATCGAAATAGTATGTTATTTTGTTATTAAAACGAAAAAGGCTCAGTTTCTTTTTTTTCATTTCGTTTCGGCGATAAAATTGACAGCGGAAATACCGCCCATTGATGCTCGTGTAAATAAAAACAGATTCGCTCATATGTACATCTGGTGCTAAGCAAAATCAAGAAAAAATAATAGCGACTCTTAATAATCTGATGATCATGGTATAAATAAAATATACCCAAAGTAGCTTTGTGTACCAAATGTTCATCACTCGTGGTGAAGTGGTGTTAACCGTGTGCCGAAGGCTCGTGGTTAACACCACTCGTGGTGAACATTTGGGACACCAAGCTACTATGGGTATATTCTATATATACGGTACTCACAAGAAACATGTTAAAAGGTCTTGCATGAAAACATGAAAAATGTCGATCAGTTCAATTATCCAACTGAATTTGTTCAACCTTAGAGCACATAAATTTAAATGTTTTTGTTAACCCTTTACCTAACGTAACGGCCAAAACCGGCCAGCGCTATTCTAAAAAATCGCCAATTAATTTTCAAAATATTTTCATTTTTTGTCTCAAAAAAATAGGTTATGACCCCTCGTTGGAACGAGCTCGTCGAGCTCGTTCCAACGAGGGGTCATAACCTATGTTTTTGAGACAAAAAATGAAAAAAATTAATTATTCAAGAATTTTTTTTGCAAGTGTCGTCTGCTTCTCATATTAGGTAAAGGGTTAATTAGTTCAGCAATCTGAACGTAATCTTCAGCATCAGAGACTATCATTCACAGGTACTGATAACTTCATTCAGGTTCTGAACTGGTCTACGATATACCAGTCTATCACGTTTTTTTTTTCAATATATTCCCCCCCCACCCATGACAAAAAATTTTATATGACATTATTTGATGATGAAATGTCGAGAAAAACATTTTGGGCCAAAACTATTGATATTTTTGAATAGTAGCTATATTTTTGGAACGGGTGAGGGGGGAAGATACGCAGGTTGGACATCTCCCCCACCCCAACCCCATCCACATGTTCAGAGAAGTCCCCCAAATTGCTGGAAAGGTTCTAAGATTGCCTATTTTCAATTCACTGGTCATTATTCAACAGTATAAGCCAAGTTGAAACTGTTTTTGATATTTTTGAAATAGTTGCTTCTGAGATTGCCTATTTTCTATTCACTGGTCATGTATATATTAAAGAGTTGAACCACTTTTTTGTGGTAATTTCAATGAAAATTCCATAAATAAATGTTCTTATCTTTATCTTTTTGTTCAGTTCTTTTTATATTTTTTTTTTGAGGTGGGGGGGAAGATAACCAGGGTGGGGGGGGAAGATAACCTAGGTTATCTTCCCCCCCGGGGGGAAGATAGCCTAGGTTATCTTCCCCCAGCGGGAAGATATCCAGGGGGGGAAGATATCGTGGCACGCCGGTAATGAAATTTGAATACCATGCAGCCCTACTCGTAACTTATTTATTATGACAGCCTTTTTTTTCTCTAAAGTTTCATCAACAGTTGTGTTATAAATTGTTTCATGTTTTCATTAAATTTTCACAAAGACATTCATTTGTATAAAATAACAGACTAGTAGCTTGGAAGCATTTAAAATTCTGCCTGCTTTCTGATGACACTTTGAACTGAAAACAAACTTTCTAAAGTGCAAATTAGCCAAATTCAGACTACGATTTTTGCAATAAAAACAAAATGGCAGACAGTGACAATTAATATTCCACCAGTATTGGTATACTGAATTAATATACAGGGCTGTTGAGGTTTATTGTTGGTAAAGTGGAACCCTGTTAATTGAAAAGCCACTTTGCCAATGAAAATTATTCATTTAACAGGAGTATTCAATTAACAAGGACTGTGTCACTTTGTATTCTAGAGATAAACTTAACATTTATTCCATTATATCTTGTTTGACAGAGCTCCTTGAGCTCTGTCAAACAAGAGATAATAGATTAAATGCCTGTATTGGACGTCCGGAGACCAAATAGGTCTATAAACAAAGGAAAACTGGGGTGAGTCAGGTAATTTCTCGACAGGTTACAAGATTTTTTATTCAATTAACAGGAACTTACTCTATAACTCATATACATTTAACAGGGCCAATTTGCACTGAAAGTATGGTAAATGGTTTGGTTTTTGGAAATTATATTCATTTAACAAGGTTATTCAATTAAGATATATACAATTAAGTGGTCTGAAATCCTGGATTATGTGTCAGGAGGCCTTGAAAAGTCTTGGAATATTCAGGAAATAGAAATACTGAGGAAGCACATTATCATGACTATATAATTTTATATGCTAAAGTTTGTGAGGGCATAGTCCAAACTGGAGCCTCCGATCTTTAGCCCCTCCTCCCACTTCCCTTGTACGGAAGTGGGAGGAAGGGGTAATGAACGGAGGTGTTAGCTTGCACTAGTGATGACAGGGCCTTGAAAATCCTTGAATTTGTCTATTGTAGGGCCCTGAAAAATGCTGAAATATATCGCAAAATGGCCCTGAATAGTCATGAATATAGGGACCTGCGAATTGCCGATTTTGATTGAATCGAATATCGAATCAAATTGGTGAAAACTAATCGAATTTCAAATCGAATCACAGCTAATGGATACGTTATCAAAAGAAAGTGTTTTTCTGAAATAATAACCCCAATTATTGAAAGACACATAGTTATGTACAGTGCATTTTTCACCTCACCACTTTCCACACTATAAATAGAGATATAAACCAATATACTAGCTATTGATTGAAACTATTCCAATTGTTGACTATGTAGCTATGAAACTGCCGCAATAAACATTTTTAAACGAACCTGACTGATAGGGCTGATACCTCACTTTTATCACGTTTTCTTGAAAAAAAAAACTTGTTTCAAATCGGATCGACTCCATTCAGTCATGAAACCATTTGTTTTAAAATGCAGAATGACTAAAACGAAATGATAATTCAATGCCAAATGGAGTCAACCCGCTTGTAAATTAAAGCCTACTCTACTTCTGTTTATATAATAATGAGGGGTATTCTCTTAGAAAACCTTTGCTTTTGACGAGGTATCCTGTAGCTGTAATCGAACAGAACAATGCACAATATAAAATAATGTGATCATGTTGTGGAACAAATCATTTATTGAAGTTGAACAGCTGAATAAGTTTTCAAAGTTCAAAAACTTTTTATAAATGGTCACTGGTCATAATGCACAATAACTTGAAATGAACAGTTGTAGCGGTAATAGTGTTTGTAGCAATGTAGCTACAACTGTTGTACAGTTACAGCTACATTGCTACAAACACTGTTACCGCTACAAGTCAGTTACTTTTCTACTCAGAACAATACTCAATATAAAATAATGTGATCAGTTACAATCTGTAAACATTCATGGTTATGGCCAAAGTATATCTGAAAATATTTGAATTTTCGATTTCAAATCGAATTGAATATTGACTTTTGAATCAAATTTCAAATCTAATTTTGATTTTCGCAGGAGTCTACTTGAATATTATCAGTCCTTGCTTGGAGGAACCCTGGGATAAAGTGGGAAATTATTTGAGATCCTCTCTTAGGTACTAACATAAATACAGAGAGCATCACAGCCTCTCATTCTGTCCATGCATGCTGGCACTCATGCCATATTGACGAATGCATTCAAACATCATGGCATTTGTGTTTATTACATGCCTCCATGATCATTATCATTTTGTAAATTCAATGTGAAAAACTTGTTCTTATTTGTAGAATTTTACATTTGTGACATCTGCTTAAAATAAAAACCAAACCAAACTCAGGTGGGATTGGCAAACAAGTATGTCAGATCAATACATAAACATTATAAGTTATTGTGGTGTATTGACGGTAACATGGTGTGATGTTTGCTGTCAGGAACTTATATGTTGAACATACAAGTTCCTGACATCAAACATCACACCATGTTACCGTCAATACACCACAATAACATGTATGTTCCCCCCCCCCCTCCCCACGTTTGGTATTTGTGAATAATAAAATAAAGCAAGTGGAGTTATGAACAAATATAATTTATTGCATCTATCGTGGGCCTCAAGTTTTATCACATTTGCCTCTTCAAGTTCAACGGTATTTGTGCATCTGTCAGCTAATCATCAGCACGATTACTTTTGACAGTGTGATGTTTCTGAAGCAAAGACTATAGAGAAACTAGATTCTCAACTGAAATGAGTGTGATGCGATAGCACGTTCAACCATGACTTTGTCAGCTGAGTCGCTTATGTAATGACGTCATCCGCTAACATAAAGTTTATGTTGTACCGCAGCTGAAGGCTAACATAGAAAGTACAATGCGAGCGCGTAACCAATCAAACGTCGAGAATTCCGCAATGATCGGAACATAATAATATAAATGAAATTTGTGTCCAAATAGATTAGTTGTTCATATTTTTTAAAAATTAGCTGCCATTTATCTGAGAAATATTCACTTCAGAGTCAAAACTTGGGTGTTACAAAATCACTCCCCACTTATTTTTCATTAATTTTGTTGGATTTGTACAAAAACATAAATTTTCCAATTGACATTCCATTTATCTGCTGTCACCACAGCTTCTGAATTGATCTGGGTCAGAATCCAACATTTAGATTTGTAGATTATGAAAGTGGGTGAAGTTTAGATCATTTGATTGATCTATGACAACAAGTGGAAAAATAGTCTTGTCAATGGAAATCCATATGGAAGATGTGTTCCATACAGATTTATAAATATGGAACGGGAGGAATAGTAATAGGCATTTAATAATTGCATATATTTTTCAGTAATGCTGCAAGTGCGGTTGGTGAAATAAAGTCTTGCAATTCAGAACAGAAAACTGCTTATGCTAAAAAAGCAACAGCTTCTTGGGGAACTGTGTCTACATGGAGTGTAACAAGACTTGAAGACATTGGACATATGATTTCTGGCTTAACAGACAATGAGTTGAGCTCCCTATCAGCAAGTCAATTCAAGTCTATTAAACCCAGTGTTATAATGGAAATTCCAAAGGACAAATTCAAGGTATGATACTTTAGAATGGTAGGTGTGTTCCTCCACCCCCTCCCCACAACCCTACCGTTTGGGAAATCAGATGAAGAATTCCTGTGGGGCCTTGGATTCAAGGAATGGCATTGAATTTGATCAAGGGTCATTCAAGGCCTTTAAATCCTGGAAAATGTGTCATGAGGCCTTGAAAAGCCTTGAATATTCACAATAAAAATGCTGACGAAACATGTAATCACAAGTATGTAGTTTTATATGCCAGAGTTAGTGAAGGCATAGTCTTGAGAAAGACACTCTGATCATTAGCCCCCACCTCCCACTTCTCTTGTAGGGAAGTGAGAGGAGTGGGTTAGAAACGAAGGTCCTAGTTAGGACTAGTGAAGGCGGGACCTTGAAAATCTTCGCAGTTGGCTATTGTAGGGGCTTGAAAATGGTCTTAAATTTTATCAGTTCCTGCCTGGAGGAACCTGAAATGTTACATTATTAAAAACTCAACAATATGCTGATTTTCCATGCAACCTCCTTGACCACGATTTTGTAGTATTCAACAGTTGTGCTCAGTACAGGTCACCCATACAATTTTAGGAACCAAATTCAAGGATTTGGGGGGTGGGGGGTGGGGGGGGGCAAGGGTTATTCAGGACTGCACTGCACCAAATTCAAGGACTGTCAAGGATCATCGATGTTTGAAGTCCAAAATTAGTGTACATCTACAGTACCTGCTGAAATAAGTTGCAGGATAACCTCTAGAATATTTCTTGCACATTTCACCTTGAATGGAACAAGGCACCAACTGCAATGCTTTAGCATTGCAAAGGGCACTTTGTCCTGCTCAAGGTACAATTCTTTGTTTGTTGGTGCTAGTAAAGTTGTTTCAAGAAAAGCTTTAGATATCTGGCTCACCACAAACATTTTCAAATACTAACAAGGCTTTTTTGAATTTTAGGCCCATTTTCAAGGCCTTGAAAGTACATTTTTAGCTTAACATGACAAAGTCAAGTTAAGCTATTGACATCACGTGTGCGGAAGTATGTACGTCTGTGAGTCTGTTCACATTTTCCCTTAGCACAGGCTACACCCCGTAGTTCTTGTACCGATCATCACAAAATTTCATATGCAGGTTTGAGGTCATGTCCTTATGAGAACGTCCCCTTTTGGTCACGATCGGTCAACCATGGTGGCTGCCCGAGCCCAAAACCGGAAAACCTTTAGCACAGTGTACAGGTCGTATTGATGAAGGGATTTCAAGGTAACTTGGTAGGATGACTATATATACTATCTAGATGAAAACGTCCCCTTTTGGTCATGATTTGTAAGCCATGACAGCTGCTCAAGCCCAAAACCCAAAAACTTTTAGCACAGTCTACAGATCATATTTAATATGGAGGGATTTCATTGTAACTTGGTAGGATGACTCTGTATGATGTCTAGATGAGGATGTCCCCTTTTGGTCATGATCTGTCAACCATGACGGCTGCCCGAGCCCAAAACCCGAAAACCTTTAGCACAGTCTATAGGTCATATTTATTGAGGGATTTCATTGCAACTTGATAGGATAACTCCTTTTGGAATAATTTCGCTGTAATTTGGTAACTTTGGTTGACATACCTGAACTGTGAGTGCCACATACATTAATTGTGAGGGCCACATTAACCCACCTCTCAATTCTTTAGGACAGTCTACACCTCAAATTATTTTTATTGAAAACATAGCATACAGGGAACAGAAATTAACATATTCCTAATTATCACAATTCTTGTCTTATTTCATAATCCTTTCATAAACATTGAACATTATCCTTTTCATCAAACACAACCACAGTCAGGTTAAGCTACACTGTCATTGACACTTCCATTACCTTGAAGCATTCGAAATTAGCATGCAATACAAAAGAAGCTCTCCATCTTTTTTCATATTTTAAACTGTTATGAAAGTATTATGTTTATAAGTTATTGTGATGAATTGATGGTTACATTGTCTGAGGTTTGTGGCTCGGAGCTTATGTTCAAGCGAGACTTGAAGCATCGAGGTTGAACATACACGCCAAGCCGCAAACCTCAGACCATGTTACCGTTAATTCATCACAATAATGTATATATTCCAATGATACCCCACTTGGATGAACAAGGCAACTTTTAAGGATAACAAATGTAGTAAATAAACTTTTTCGTGTACCCCCCCCCCCACCCCCCCGACATCACCAGACAACAAAAAAATCAATAACTCAGATAAAGGTCGAGGTTAGTCCTCGACCTTTATCTGAGTTATTGATTCAAACAAGTTCATGATTTGAACTGAAAAGGGGTAACCTCGACTTTTTTTAGAAGTGGGTTGTGAGTATATATTCATAAACTGATCACTGGCCTCAAAAAATATGATGTTAAAGGCAGTATGCACTTTGAATCTCTTCCCATTGTTATCATCTTTTCAAATATTTCACGCAGTGATGTCAGCGATAACAAATGCCACTGGAGTCATAAACATACAAAAAATTAAGCGAGCTCTCCAATCAGAGGGTGAAGATTTTAGTCTTATTGGAACATATTAGATTCAGTGATGCCCCCCCCCCCCCCCCATGCTTATACCAGGTAATAAAAATCTTCATCAGCAAAATTTTAATCAAGGAAGCACCAGATTTTACTCGGTGCTTCATTAATTAAATTTTTGATGATTATTCCTATTACATGTATTAGCTTTTGAAATTTAATCTTATTGCATCCGTGGAAATATTGCTGTCTGGTGAAAGTAACTAGCTATAGTCCACGGTGACTGTACTGTAGAATAAATGTTCAGTTTATCTCTGGATACACGAATGTGAATGGATCCCTGTTGAATGAATACTCCTGTTAATTGAATAATTTTCACTGGCAAAGTGGCTATTCAATTAACATAATTCCACTGTACTGCAAGGTCAAGTTCTCTAGTGATGACCTGGTGTATTCCATGAACCTTTTGCATGAAAATAAAAGCAAAATGTTTCTCTCAGTATGGAATTCTGACATAGTATGATCTCTAACTTGAGCCTTGCTGTTGAACACAGACAATGATTGATTGATTGATTTATTTATTGGAGTTTAATAACATTTTTGACAGTCAGGGTCACCTCATGTCGGACAGTTTTATGGGTGGGAGAAGCCAGAGCACCTGGAGAAAACGACCGAGCAATGGTGAGCAACTGTCAAACTCCCCAACGCACTAACAAATTGGTGAATGATTTGCCTATCGTTCATCCACATTATGTTTGACAAGGAGTAAAAATATATTTTCAAATTTCCCTTGATATTCATTTGTTAGATAATGAAAATAATACTTTTGTTTTTTGAGTTTGTTGAGGAAGTGCTGTGACCTAAAACACTCCAAGAGTCCTTTCAAACAGCATATTGCATAGAACACATTATCTCACTTTGGAATAAGCTGCAGTACATGTATTAATGATTGCTTATTTCAACCATTACACCAACACTGCATTGTAAGCATAATGTGTATTTAGGTTTTGCTTTTCTCTTACTCACAAAATCAGAAAGAAAAAAAATGTTTACCTGAAAAGGATCCCTGAAATATATAAACATAACCCTTTTCAGATTGCCTTAATTTCTTATTAATACAGAAAGGAATAACTGGTTATGATTTTAACACAAAGATTCATAGTATCAACATCCTAATAAGTTATTTTATGTTTCTTTTGGCACCTTTGTCTTGTCATATTTTTCTTTGATTTCCAGCAAAGCTGAAATTTGAGGTATCACATTGTAAACTGAACGCTAAGAAGGAAATAGAGATGGGTGGTATTGGAATTTTGAGTTCGGTATTGGTTTCGGTATATTTTTTTTTTTTTTTTTTTTTGGGGGGGGGGGGGGTGGAGTATAAACAGATTATCATGATTATGTGCATGTCCTGTGATTGGTATCAGATTCAAAGTGGTGTTCAGAATGGAATCTCAACGAGCCAGCTTTGTCGGCGAGTTGTAATTCCATTTTTGGACACCACTGAGAATCTGATGCAAATCACAGGACATGCACATTGTCATGATAATTCATTTATCTAACAATTCTGTCACTCAAACAGATTAAATCTTCAATTATTAATAAGTTTTGGGACATAATTAATGTTGGGCGAGAAAAAGTTAAAAAAAAAAACATATGGAATTAAGCAGTCTGTCATTTGCAGAGGGTGGATTAGCTGATTTTATCGCATACAGTGGGCCAATTTATCCTCTGGATACCTCTTTCTGTTTAGGCTTGATTCCTTAATTCAGATTGAAGCTCACAGAGGGGAAATTTAGTGATGCTACCCTGCTGTGTCAAATTCACCCTTTGGGAACCTCATTCTGCAGATTACAGTCTGCTTTTTTCCATGCTTGCAGCCATGCGATGGTGCGTGTAAACTTCCCACTTCAGGAAATTCTGTATCCACCATTGGATCCTAAACATACCAGTCATTCTTCCAGATCATTTTTGAATTCCTCTTATTTTGTTTATTACAGATGTTCTCCAAAGATGCACTGAGTAATATGTTATCAACTCAGGCCAATGCAGTAACACAAGAGCAGTTCAATGAACTTAGTGAAGACAAGCAATCGGTTTTGAATAATAAAAGAACAACAAAATTCGACATAAGTGGTAAGGCTATTTATAGAGTGATGCAAACTCATTTCTCTAACCTATCAACTTTCTCACATTTGTATAAACATCCCTGTTTAACTGGTAGAGTGCTGGAAGCCCATATTTGAACTTTAGTCGAAAGTGCAGGTACCCAAGTCTGGATATAATTTTTTGGGGGTGCTGGACAAAATCACAGGTGCAAACTGACTCCTGTCAGATATTTAGAAACCTTGCCGGACAGGGGTAAAATCTTACCGACAAAGAATAGGTGCCATCCACTGAAATTATCTCCGGGTTTGACATTCTAATTATAATTAAGAAAATATAACACATACCTTGAAGGGTTTATACCATATCATTGATAAGTCAGTGTAATGATAGTACTTCAATTGAAAACTCTGCATTCAGGTTGCTTTTGACAATTGTGAATATGAAAATCACATCAAGGGGAAGCACTGCATGTTCGATACATTGCAGGAGTTAATCCCCCGGGAAAGTGTCCATCCACAAAATCCTTGTTTTGTTTTTGTTTTGCATTGAATTTTTATAACGTGGTATACAGAATTCGTAAATTATTGTTGTGTATTATGATGACAGGAAATGAACTGTTATGGATTTGTTCTTTCAATGAACAAAAATAGAGGTGAGCGATAATTCAGCCACCATTCCCATGCGTCACTGCCCACTTAACTATGAAAATTGGACTCGGGACAGAGTGACGGGTGCAGGCAATTGGCCATCTGACAAATGCATAACTGAGTCAGACTTTATCCATGTCCGTCCTCTTATATCAAGGCTTGCATGTACCACAACTTTAAGACATCATTTTCTGTGGTTGTGCTTCATATCGTCTTTGTAGTGAAATTATTTAGTACTTTGGGAGTTTACTTGTTACAATTTATGGGAGAGTGCCTCCCTCCAGACACTCTCCCATAAATTGTATCAAGGCTAAGGCATGTTAACCAATTTTGATACTGAAAAATAAAAGCACTCTTCCAGTTCAACAAATTCATTCCAGAACAGAGTGAGGACTTCCATTTTTGAAAAGAATTCCTTTTTTTACACTCATTGTACTAATACACACGTGTGCACATGCATGCACACACACAAATATATATATGTACATATATATATATGTGTGTGTGTGTGACGGTGTGTGTTTGCACACATATGTATCTGCATGACGTTGGTCTATTATCTGCCACAAGTTTACCTGACATTTTGGCTTTCATAATCATTCTATAATTCATCTGAAATGTATTATTCGACCTAACATACTATGATCACTTAATTACCTTAATATCTTCTGAATCTGTCCCACCAATCTGCAAACAAACCATCGGGAATGGCAGGAAGAAATCCAATGTAATTAATTTTATATTGGTAGATATATATACGATAATACCATAGTGTGTTTTGATATGTTTGATATCTCAACGAGTTGAAAGTGAGTTTTTTTCGCGAGGCTTGCCGAGCGAAAAAAACTCACTTTCAACGAGTTGAGATATCAAACATATCAAAACACACTATGGTATTGTTGTATTTATCTTATACCAACCATTTTTGTTCTTTTCTGCATTTTTAAAAGGGTTTTGGGGATGATTTCGTGTCAAAATGTCGACTCATCTGGAGTGGAGTTGACTGCTTTCTCTTGTTGGGCATGAATACATGTGATGTGCCCGGAAAAGCTGTTGGTGCATAACAAGGCTACAAATTCAAGTGAATGATAGAGTATAGTTCCTCTTAGAAAGTGGCCCTGTAACTGGGAAAACAATTACAGAAAATATAATTACGCCTCAATTCTTATGATTTATGACAAAAATATGTTTGATAATCAATTTCACCAGATTTGACACGATTTATAAACAATTTTGCGAATGTCATCATTATATTATAATATAGAAAAAGACTATAGTCCGTTCTCCAATCTATATGACATAGGGGTATGTGTTATAGATAATCTATAACACATGGGCTATATCTTCAACCGGTATAAGATAAATTGCTATATATTGTTCCTTGTGAAACTATTATGCATTCAATGAATTTATATAAATATATACTTGTGCTGCAAATAAAGTTATAAAGTTATGTACAATATTTTAATTTAGTATTGTCTGACTCTTTTAAGTATTGTAGTTGCAAAAAAAGCACCTACATTATGATAAAAATATCAATAATAAAAAACTAAATCTAAGAAAGAAAGAAAGAAGGAAAGAAAACTGTTTATTTACTGCAAATAACTAGTAGCAAAAAATTCATCATCTTCCAGAAGATTTATAAAAAATTAACCCTTTGAACTCTAGTGGGATCTTCCATGCCAGTTCAATGGCAGCAATTAGAAAAGTCCATATTCATTATTTTGGGTAGATCAATGAATATTTTCAACGTGCAGCCCTGTGGCTGCACGCTGAAAATATTTATTGATCTACCCCACACATTTACTGAACAGCCGTCTTATTTAATGATGTTATGACGTATCATGTTGCTGGCCGGAAAAACGGCTTTAGAGTTCAAAGGGTTAAGGATGGTAATAAAGATTAAGTAAACAAGAAGTGTTTTGATAACAATCAGATTAATTGGATATGCTGTTGATTCAGTTGACTGATAAAAATGAGCCAAGATTACACCTGTTTTCTATTGATTACTTCACATATTTGAATTCTGTCTCTGTCTGTGTTGTCAGGCAGTGATTGTAATGAAATCACCACACTAAACAAAACCCAGGGGATGTATCAGATGTATATATTTTTATACTGTAACCCAATGGCCCAGACTAGCTGGTGCAAACTCAAAGTTACCAAGGGCCAAACACAAATTTTGAACCCCCACCCCCCCCCCCCCCCCCAATCCCCAAAATTTGCTTGCAAAACCGAAAATTAAAAAGTCCTATCTGGTCCTCCATACTTTTACTCTCCGTGCATGCGCATCCATCAGGAAGTGACCAGAATTGGTGCAACATCACTTGTTTGTTTGGCCCTAAAGTCAGCAACCATGAACTGACATCTGTGCTTTAAAATCTCCTTTTTTGAGGATGCCAGACACAAATCAATGCAAGAATTGGTGGATCCAAGGCTGTTATTGGATGATGGAAGTACTCAACGGTGGTTTTTGACGTTCAGGGCTGTAACTTTATAATATTTTTAAAATTATTTCATGTTTCCCTATTTCGGGACACATGCCTGACGTCATCATTTTTGATAATAATTGTTCCACTGTTTGTTAAGTATTCCTTCCCTATCCTTCCATGAACCCTTCCTGTTGAACTCTTAAGCTTTTTGGCTATTTGGATTTTGTCCACACTTAGGCTCTATCAGGATGCCTTTGGGCTCTTAATGTTCCCTTTGGGAACTTAGGCATTTTCTCAAAACATTTTTTTTTCCAAAAAATATTTTGAATTTAATTTTGATTGCTATTATTCTTGTATATTAATTATATATTTTGTTGTGGAGTTTGGAGGACTGATATTGACTTTAGTCGATGCATTCCTGCAGACTCTTGTCATTCTTGTGTTGACTGGGATGACTGATGTTGGAGACTGGTGTTGCGGTACATTGTTGGCGGTGAGGTTCTGAGGCCAGGCCTCTCACCGCGTTATAATCCATTTTGTCAGTTTCTATTTCAGAGGAACATGAACATGGTGATGATATTCTGACACCCATCCAAGTGTGCTACCGCCATCGCGCTCCATTGAGCATATAGAGCTAGCTGCAGTGCTCATGATTGCAAGACTTAGGGCCTTTTGTAAGTTTGTAAAGGGTTTTAATCTCTTGCAAGCAGCTAGCTCGACCGGTGAAGCGGTTACTCCGTCCGTGGGAGCCGTGATGCCAGGTAAGTCTGTTGCGGTCGAAGGAAGTGTAGATGTGGGTAGAGCGAGCACTTAAATATAAATAGCTCACCCAGCAAAGACAGAAATAGGGAGGAAATAGGGAGGAAGTCAACAAGTTCTTGTACTCGGTGAGGTCTAATAGACCGCGAGCGGGAGAGGCCCCTCTCTAACCTAACAACATTTGGGGCCAGATGTTGTTATGAGAAACTTGCGCAAGCCAGAGCATATGTCCGCCCTCCACTCAGGATGCTCCATCTAGTCTGCAGCTGGGGTTGGCTTCAGTGATGGCTTCCTCTGCTACATTATTATAGCACACACGACTGCATCCTAGCTACCCGACTTTGGATATCCAGTCTGTTGCGCGAAGAAGGAACCACTCTTCGCCCAGGAAGTTGGACCATCTGGTAGCTACGGAGACGAGGCCTCGATCATCGGGACGTTCGGAGAAGAGATTCATCTCCGACACACCGTCCCAGGAGCAGCAAGCGGCTAAGAAACAGAAGACCGCTGCTCCTCAGGCCTCAATGACGGACTTGCTCTCGCAGATTGCGCAGCTGATCGCAGCTTCCCAGCAAGTACAGGTGCAGCCTCCCTCAGAACCTGAGCTGTCGGATGGTGCTGGGTCGGTCCAGTCATCTGTTCATGCAGATGCAATGGACCGAGATTCGCAACTGATTCTCGCGGATGGTGAAAGGGATAAGGAAGAGGATTACCCTTCCCTTTTGGAACAGCACATGGTTGCGATGGATTTCATCCATCAATACTGCCCTGAATTTGTTCCGACGAATCAGAATACTGCGACAACAAGAGAGAAACCGTTGGTGTCATTGGACGCAGACTCTATACGGACAAAGGAAGAAGTTCTTTCTTTTCCGGTTCAGTCTAGGCAGGTGTTGCAGGCCTTCGGCCCATAGACGACGCCGTATTCACCTCTCGAGTGCGAGGAAAAAAGGCGGTTTCTTAACTACATCTTCCATTAACATACCGTTTCTTGGATCACGTTCATTTAAAATGGTTGGAGAAGATGTTCAGAGAGCTCTTTTGCATTTTGATGATGAGCAGGCTGGGGGATCTAGATGTATCTTTGCCTGCATCATTCACTATTCGCACAGCCACAATTAAAACGGCAATTTCGTCAACTAAAGCGAATTTGTCTTACGCAGATCACCTTACCAGAGATATGACGCAACGTCTCAACGGGGAGGAATTTGAGGTTGTTTGTACCTCTCAGATTTCTTTCCTGGGCAAATTGTACCACATATAACTCCACCCTAACAGTAGCCTAATCTGGAGTTAATCAGACCTGATGCTGCCCTTGCATCGTTATCACTTATAGAAAAAAGCTCTCTCAGAGTCGCTCCGGTCTCCGGACATACTATTTTTGACGACAAGCTTTCGTTAGTCTATGAACAGGCTACTGAGAAAGCATCAAGTGCTCTGCTATTGAAGTCGGTGTCTCAGCAACCCACTTCAGCAGACAAGAGTAAGGAGGACGTTCCAGATCTAAACGTCAAAAGGGAACTCTCATGAGGGTACAAGTAACCCTCTTATAATTACTCTGGAGGTCGTCAATATAGCGAATCAGGAAAGGGGTGTAAGTCTGATCGGGACTATCGGTCAGATGGCCCTAGGCTGACGGCACAAGGTTCTTCGCAGGGAGGGCATAGTTTCTCCTTCCCGTAAGCCTTGCAGGTCATACAGATGATGTTCAAGACCTTTATTGCTTGCCATTTGGTGGAAGGGAATCAACCTTCACGAGAAACTGGATAGCAGTCACAGAAGATCAGTGGGTGAGAAGTGTAGTCTCAGACGGCCTACAGCTATCATCATTCTGAGCGGAACCCCCACTAACAAGATGTCTGCGCTTGACAAATCTTCTATTTGATCCTTTCAAAAGAGAGTCTCTCAGCAGAGGTACAGGCTCTCTTATTAAGGAAGCAATAGAGGTCATCGAGAATTAAGATTCTCAGGGTTGTTACAGTCAACTGTTCCTCGTACCGAAGCCAGACGGCTCGTTCCGACCAGTAATAGACTTGAGCTGGATAAACATACTTATCGTGGCTCCAATATTCTATATGGAGACCATTCGGTCGGTAAGAGTGAGCATTCCAGTGAACGACTATGCAGCAAGCATAGATCTATAGGATGGGTACTTTCATGTCCTGGTACATCCGGTATTCAGAGAGTACCTTCGGTTTGCCATACAAGGGAAGGTTTATCAGTTCAGAGCAATGTGCTTTGGTCTGAACCTGGCTCCCTGGTCATTCACTCAAATAATGAACTGAGTTATGTCATACTTCCGAGCTCATTCGTCTGTGGTAACGTCGGCTTACTTGTATGACATTATGCAGAGATACAGCAACAGCATTATTCTTCAGATTGATGTTTAGAGTCTGATTCCATTACTCCGACATCTCGGTTTCATCGTAAACAAGAAAAAGTCAGATTTAGCTCTGTCCAAGTTGTTCACTCACTCACATTACAGTTGTTATGCTCGCTTTTGTTTACACTCAGCCGCATTAACAGCGCAGGAATTCATGCGACTGATGGGGTTATGCGGAGCGACCGCAGATCTTATGCCACATCCCCTCCAGATATTCTTTACTCAGAACTGGAGTGTGAAGATGCATTCGCTTGAAACCAGTATTGTTTTAACGGACCTAGTAAAACAAAGGGTCCAGATTTGGGCAGGTCTTCAGTGGATAACTCAGAGTTTCACGATTATGACGGATGCGAGTCAGACGGGTTGGGGCGCGACCCTAGGTCCTGCAGACTTGAAGTGTCAGGGTCTTTGGGACCCTTGGTTTCTAGAGAAGCACATAAACATCAAAGTGATAATGTCAATATGGCTAGCTCTTCAACATTGGATTCACATAATAGCGAACGTCCATGTTCAGATTTTGTCGGGCAATTTGACAATAGTAGCTTACATCTGGAACCAAGGTGGCACTCATTCAATTCCATTATGCGAATTAACGGAGAAGATTCTCCTTTCCATCATGAATCATCATGTTCATCTTTCTGTCCGTCATATACTGGGTCATCTGAATGCACTAGCAGACTCGCTCTCTCTGAAAGGTCACCTGTTGACATCGGAGGAGTGGACTCTCAACAAGTGAATATTTAGGCAGATTTGCTACCAGTGGGACGTCCCATGATAGATCTGTCCGCGACACAGCGGAACAATCAGTTACCGACATTCGTGTTGCCATGCCCAGATCATCAAGCGGACGCACTAGACGCTGTATTGATCTCATGGGACGGAATGATAGGATATGCAGATCCTCCAACTTCGTTGATTCAGCAGATTCTGTTAAGGTCAAACAGTCTCGTTGCGAAATTCTGCTAGTAGCACCTCTGTCGTCACAGAAACCTTGGATCAGTCTTCTCAGACGTCTGTTATGGGATGTTCCCCAGAAGCTTCCTCCACGAGAGGACCTTCTTTGTCAGGGGAAGTACTTGTTTTTCATGTCCTCCTCCGCCCTTAGTGGCATTATGGAGTTGGTCAGACGTGAGGGAGCCTTGCGGTTCCTATGCTATTTGATGACTAACTCAAGAACGATTCAAGTGATGCGGGTGAGGGGGGATTCGATATGATGTTGAATCCCCCCTGCAAACTCCCCCCCCCCCCCCCCCCCCCCCCCCCCCCCCCGCCAATGTGTTAAGAGGCGATTACCGGGTAAGACATAGTTTTCTTCCCATAAGCCTCATATGCATTTAAGTCCATACTTGCATTTCATGACTTCTCGATTGGTGGCTGGGTCATGTTCTATGGCGACCTCATGGGCACATCCACTTTTTAGTTGGTTGGTTTCCTGTGGTTGTTCTTCTTTGTGTCATATACGAGCAAATGATTCATCATCAATAAATTGGTGGTAACCTTTGGGTACCTGGGAGGCTGTCCAGTCAAACTGGTATTCAGAGGATTACATATAGGATTTCATTGCTCACGTGCATAATAAATACATTATTAGGCAGACGCATTATTGTGTGTTATGGACCTTAGAAACAATGAATTATTTCAGGGGCGGTCCGTGCAGAGTATGTTAATCATAGCTCGTCCATTTCTAGATCCAGGTTTCTGTTAATTTCGGTACCCAATTGAATACACCTTGTCTAACACTCTCGTATATTCGCACTTTTCTTGGAACATAGATATCGGATAGTACATGTCGGGAGTGTTATTACTGGAATTTATTGTACACCTGAATGGGGTCACTTGTGGGTTATCTCAGAAGGGTGTTTACAAAAATATACAAATTACTTTAAATTTATAATTTGGGAGCCAAATGCTGTATTTTTGGTGCCAGCTGGATTTTTGAGTGGAGTTTGCACCATTCCCCCACCCCCCCACCCCCCCCCCCCCCCTCTCCCTACAGCGTGAACACTGGTGAACAAACCTGTAACTCAAGTTCCATTCTTTCGTTTTGGCTGACTTGACATGATTCCCACTGGTCAGAATCATATGATATTTGGTATTTTTTTAAGGGGTCAGATTCAAGTGTGGGAGCCATTTGTGGACAAATTTAGTCAGAGGTGTATGTGGGTGGATATGATTACCATTTGTTCAAATAGGGCCCACCGGGCTACATTTTGGGTGGCAGGGATTGATTGGGTGAAATATTTTTATTTGCTTTAAAATGAATTTTGAAGGATTTCAAGAGATTTTATGTAAAAGAATTTGACCCAATCCAATCCCTCACCCTACGTGCAATTCCCGCAAAGCATTAATCATGTAACAGTGTGTGACCTTGGGACAGTTGCCCACTTCGCAATAAATTATCTTTTTTTAACCATTTACCTAACGAATCGGCCACATCCGCCCGTGTAATATGCAAATTCAACAGCTGAAAGAATACTATTTTTCAATAAATTTCAGAAAACCCATATCATGTGACCCCTCTTTGGAACGAGCTCGTTCCAATGAGGGGGTCACATGATATGGTTTTATTGAAATTAATAATAAATTTTGACTTCAGCTGCATTGGGTAAAGGGTTAAGAAATCCATTTGAATATTCCGGAAGTATAAGAATCTCGACAAAATTAAAATTTGTCATGAAGAGAAATATATCTATCTCCTCTATATACATGGTAGTATTTAGTATAGCATATGTGTTGAAGTGCATTGCATACCATCTGGGTGCCACTGGTACCCATTATCCAAGTTCATTGTCCTATCCTGAATATCACGTGGTATAGAGGGATGATGATTCCTGATAATTAGGGGTTTTTTTTTTTGCTCCCCAAATGGTTTCCGGATCATAATTTTAGTTTGACTGAACAAAATGAAACAAAATTTTATACATAGGTTTACAACCAGTTGATACAGGTTGGGATTGATAGCGGGCTTAGTCTGGTATTTTTTGGCAGAGGTGTGGCCTTTTCCCAACTCAGACATGTTGATATTGGTTTCTGGTCCGGATATTGGTTTTCAGATGGTAACTTGAGTTATACATGTCCAATTTTAATTGAACTTGTATATAGCTTACTGTTGACAATATACCAGACGGGTATAATTTTGAGTGTGGTGCGATAATTTTTATCTGAGTTTTGGCCTCCTTTTTGGACTTAACCACTAAAATAGAGTTTTTCATAAAGCAGGGTCATTAGTGTCCCATAGACACATTTGGTAGTCTGCTGTATTGGTGATACGGTTTAATGGAGATAAGATAAAATATTTATTAATTCAATATCAACAAATGGCTAGAATGGCTAGAAACTCATGCTTGGGGGTGGGGGGGGGGGGGGGGGGTGGTGGGAGGGGGCAATAGCCACCCTGGAAACAACTACCAAGTAGTGGCAAGCAGCTGTCAGATTCCCCATGTACTAGCCTTGCACAAGCAGGGTTAGCATTGGTTGAAGGCAAGTGCACTATCAATGTGCAGTATGCCTTAGTGCACAGTGCCACCATTCCCCCATTGAGCAATCCCGATTAACCCTTTACCCAACAAATCGGCCACATCCACCCGTGTAATATGCAAATTAAGCAAATTTCAACAAAACCATATCATCATCGAGCTCATAGCAAAAGTGGGGTCACATGATATGGTTTTGTTGAAATGTTTTGAAAAATTAAAAAAAATGTTATTTAAAATTATAAATTTGGATATCATCTGCATTGGGTAAAGGGTTAAGTGCATTGCCCAAGAACACAATGATGTTACCTCTGGTCAGGATCAAACCATGAACCTTTTGGTTTGAAGTTCAATGCTCTAACCACCACTGAGTCATCATGCTCACTCCCGATAGCTAGTACCACAGATGCAGTCATTAGACATGTGATTCAATTGTAGGTTCGATTTGAACTAGTTTTTTTATAGGCCTGTTCTATGAAATCCCCATCTACAGCAACGCTACACACCATGCGGAAAATTAAAATTTGTTCTGCACTCATGTGCCAAATGGAAATAGTTGAGCAGATGATTGATCACCTGAAACTGAACCAATTGCAAAATGACTAAATATAAAGTCTAAATTTGAAGGATATGGCACTTTTAATGTGTAAGAAAATAGCAAGGAAGAAATTGAGTTGATATTTAACCCTTTACCTAACATGAAAAGCAGACAACGCTTGCAAAAGAAATTCTTGAATAACTATTATTTTCATTTTTTGTCACAAAAACGCAGGTTATGACCCCTCATTGGAACGAGCTCGATGAGCTCGGTCCAATGAGGGGTCATAATCTATGTTTTAGAGACAAAAAATGAAAAAATAATGAAAATTAATTGGCGATTTGTGAGAATAGTGCTGGCCGGTTTTGGTCGTTATGTTAGGTAAAGGGTTTAAAGGGAATAATGAATAACCAGAAGAAGAAGAGTATGAGTAGGCAGATTTGGTTGGTGATAGAATGTATTCATTTTGTTGATAGTTGTCAATTGAATTGCTGAGTGATAAATTATCAACCTTCTAATAATTGTTTTTATAGATGTGAAGGCATGTAATAAACACAGAATGACACACACGTGTGTGAATGGGTTAATTGATATGGCACTTGTGCCATCATGGAAGGATAAAACTGGAGGCCTGTGGCCTCTCATTTTATCCTTCAGCACTGGCACTCATGCCTTATCGATTAACCCATTCACGCATGTGTGTCATTCTGTGTTTGTTCCATTCGATTCAAGTAGAAAATCATGATTTACCAGGTCTAAGTTGAAAGGGTTAAATTATTTGTCCTCCAAAAAAACATTTTTGGGAGACAAAATAGCCAGTGTCGATCTGTCCATGAGTCCATCCATGCGACCATCCCACTTTGGTTTCCCGATGATAACTGGAGTTATAGTTGGACAAATTAAATGGAATTTGGTATTTATGTGTATCGGCATAAGATACAGGTCAAGTTCAAATCGGACTGTGGTCTGACAATTTTTGCCAGAGTTATGCCCCTTTTCAACTTCGAAAATTCCTTTTTTTTTCTTTCCTGATGATAACGTTCATAATCGATGGCCAAATCGAATGAAATTTGGTATGTAGATGTATCAACATAAAATACAGGTCAAGTTCGAATCAGGGTTTGGTCCAACATTTGTTGCCAGAGTTATGTCCCTTTTTCGACTTGGAAAAAATTCCTTTTTTTCAAATACCTCCAATTGCACACATTTTTTTCGAAGGACATGTGGCCGAGCAGCCTTTTATTTACCATTTAGTAGGATTGGTTCAATGTATGTTTTCTTTTTCTATTTCAGCTGGATGTACCCTCACAAGTATGAATCTGCTGATAGCATTATTGACTGCTGTGACCATCCTATTTAACAGATACTAAACATCAAGCAACCAGTTATAATCTCTCACATCATGGAATTCTTGAATCTCCATCAAATCTGGAGATCATGTAAAATCTTTGTTTGATGTAAATTAATGTTTCAATAAGACTAAAATCCTCACCCTCTGATTGGATGAAAACATATATAGTTTCTTCTGTGTTTATGGCTCCAGTTGCATATGTTACTGCCTGATATCACCATGCAAAATACTTGAAAAGATGTTGCCCTTTTCAGAATTATTCCATCAAAAAAAAACAAGAAAAATGTTGCGTTTTGCAAGCCACTCTGGCTTGCAAACCACAACATTTTTCTTGTTTTTTTTCACACATGCAGTAGACAATATTCTGAATGAAGTATTGTTTCAAATAATTTGTTTCAATTAAAAAAATCTGTTAAGGATTTGAACTGAGATGGACTGAACTCAACCTTTTTATGATTTATTGATTATTTGTCCACTGATGTCATCGGGTACACAAGAGGTTTATTTACTAAATTTGCAGTCATTAAGAGTAGCCTTGTCCATTTCTGGGTTTTGGGCTGTGTGTAGGGTCTTCTTTTTGGAACATGTACATTACTGTGATGAATTGACGGTAACATGGTCTGAGGTTTGTAACTCAGAGCGAATGTTCAACTACAACGTTTCAGACCATTTTGGTTCTCGTCACATCAACGAAGTTAAGCAACATCGAGCCCGGTTAGTCCTTGGATGGGTGATCGTCTGAGCGATCGATTCGGACTCCCATGTTGTGTCCTTGGGCAAGGCACTTCCCCCCAATTGTCCACATGGGGGCATGATGACGTCGTGTACTAAGGCATACTGCACGTTGATGGTGTGCATGTCTTCAACCAATCTGACCTTGCCTGTGTGGGGTGCAGAGTTACGATGTTGGGGAGCTGCCTGTTGTTGCTCGGTGGTTCTCTCCGGGTATTCCGGCTTCCTCCACCCATAAAACTGTCACCGACACGATATGACCCTGGCTGTTAAAGTGTTGTTAAACCCTAATAAATAAATAAATCAGACCATGTTACTGTCAGTTCACCCCAATAACTTATAATGCTGTTGAATGACTCCTCAGCTTCTATAATCAAGTATCATTGAGTTTCCTTTTAGAAATACAATGACGGAAGCCACAATTGATGGTCCTGCTTTTTTTTTTCAAGTCTGCACTTCTGAAACTTGCGTCACAAGGTCTCATAGAGTTCAACAGCACTTTCCAACACCTTGTAAGATAATTAAATTTATCTATAGTAACTCATAGAAGAAGGAAAGAAATTAATGGAAAGAGGCAGTTTCCTCTTTTCTCTTAATAACCATCTTTAGGTGTTGACTACTCATTCACATGAACAGTGTTCAGATCTGGTATTACATGTTTCATTACAAAGGAGAAAATCAAGGACCTTTTTGGGGTTATCTGAAAAACTGTATCTACTGATACAGTGCATTGCTCAATTTTTGCTGCTAATTTTTATTTCCATTTAATATTCAAAATTGTTTTTGTTTTTTTTTTGTTGAAAACATACCATTACCCACAACAGCACCCCTCCCCCACCGATGGCAATTTATTTGATCTTCCCTTTTCATTCTGCATTGTAAGAGTAGATGGAAGTATTCTTATATATTGTTAATTATTCTGTATTTTAGATTTTATTGTCAGATTTTATTTGTGAATAAATATGTTGTACATTTTTTTTTTTTTATTTATCTTAACCCTTCACCTAAAACAACCAGTAGAGGATGCTGCAAATGTTTGGCTTTTTTCACAGAATAAACCTTTTTCCAAATGAGGGTTATAAATTGTGTTTTGGAAACACAAAAAAACACAGGAAGTGATGAATTTTTAATGTCAGTTTTCACGTTTATCAACATACAAATTTGGCTCCTCTGTTAGGTTTTGGGTTAGATTAACAATTTTAAATGCATTTCAGTGCCTTAAGTAAAACTTCAGTCATTTTTTGTTTCTTGTGTGTTTGATTTTTTTTATGGTGTTTTAAAACCGAGTGTCATTTTGATCACACCTGTATAATGCAGGTAATGTCCTTACTAGAGCTGATTCCTCATGAGCAGTGAGAGGCAGTTCAAACTGGCAGAGTGCTGATGTAGTTCTGGTTGTCAAAATTTGTTCCCTTGTCTTTGACTTATTTCAATTTATGGAAGAGTGCTTTGGGCATAAATTTTGACGGTCAAATCCACACATAGTAATTTCACTGCGAAGATTACATGAAGCCCATCCACAGAATATGAACCCTTTAACCCTTTACCCAACGCTGACAATATCAAAATTTATTATTTTAAATATCATTTTTTAAAGATTTTCAAAAAATTTCAACAAATCCATATCATGTGACCACTCATTGGAACGAGCTCAATGAGCTCGTTCCAAAGAGTGGTCACATGATATGGTTTTGTTGAATTTTTTGAAAAATAGTACTTTTTCAGCTGCTGAATTTGCAGATTACGCAGGTGGATATGGCCGATTCGTTGGGTAAAGGGTTAAGCTTCAGTACTTGCTCTTCAGAATAAAGACCAAAGATGGACTTCCAGCACTCTGCCAGTTAAAATATTTTACTTGTTACAACCACTGTCAAATTTAATACATGTTCCATTTGCAACTCAAGTTGATATTAAATAGCTCTTGACTTCATTGGTTCCATTTGACTTTGAATTCTCCTGTTGCTGTTGTAACATATCTAGAGATGCAGAAAGCGACTTGAAGTAATAAATAAATAAATTGCTTGATATTACAAGCACATTCCATGGCATTCTCTAACGCTTTTCACTCTAAAGGCAATTTCCATCAACAAACCCTTTTTGCCCAGAAAGTTAGAGTTATACAACTCATTATATTTTGTTTGATGTAGTTTTGGAGTTGTATCGAAACATCATTGGTTTTACTCCTGACTCAAGATGCTGTGAACTGATCATTAATGAATGAGATTAACCCTTTACCTAACATGAAAAGCAGACGACACTTGCAAAAAAAATACTTGAATAACTAATTTTTTTCATTTTTTGTCTCAAAAACATAGGTTATGACCACTCGTTGGAACGAGCTCGTTCCAACGAGGGGTCATAACCTATGTTTTTGAGACAAAAAATGAAAATATAATGAAAATTTATTGGCGATTTTTGAGAATAGCGCTGGCCGGTTTTGGCCGTTACGTTGGGTAAAGGGTTAAAACATTCTCACTCAATTGTTTTTAGTTCACTTAATTTTGTGAAGCTTAGCTTCAAATATGATTTATGAGTGACATTTTAAGGAGTCCATTGATCAGTAGTTTATTTTCTGAACACTCTTTTTCTGTAAAATAGCTTTAAAAGGAGTCTGTGATGAAAACTCTTTTAGTCTTTTTTTAATTTGAAACTGAATTTATTCAGCTGTCTTGTTACCAAGGTCAATATGTTAATATGATAAGCAGTCTCTTGAGAACATTCTGTGTTGAGATAATGAAATTTTGTTATGTGACACACTATTGGAAAGGGCTCCTTGAGCCCATTCCAATAGTGTATAACAAAACTGTTTTTCACCAATAAAGGCAATAGCTCACATAGATACTTGTTGGCTAGAGACTGACAACTCTTCAAGCATCTACAGCATGTAAGACTGTTTTTATGAAGTGATGATGCTGGAGCACTTAAAGAGAATCAATACAAAAGGAGTTTGACTGTCCTTACTCAGCACAATCCAAGTTAATGTTGTTGTAAGCAAGTGTTTCATTAACATGGTGTACTCTCCTCACACTGTACTGCTGTGCCCCCAGTTTGACAATTTAGATTCATTGGCTTGTCCGGCAGCGCAGTGGATCAGTAGGCAGAGATGCAGGATGCAAGCCGAGAGGTTCTCAGTTCAAATCCCACCTGTGTCAACCGCTTTGTGTCCTCCAACAAGACACTTATTCTCCATTGCCCACATGGGGAGCATGGTGGCATTGTGTACTAAAGCATACTGCACATCAATGGTGCACTTGTCTTCAACCAATGCTAACCCTGCTTGCGTAGAGTTAGTACCTTGGGGAGTCTGACAGTTGCTCGCCATTGCTCGGAGGTTCTCTCTGGGTGCTTCGCAGTGGCGTTGATAGCTTTTCGCTGGCGGAGGGGCAAGCCCAAAATTTTCCGACAGCCCGAAAATTTTCCGACAGTGTAACAACAACAAAAACCCAAACAAACAGAAGAATCTGTTGTTTACTGCAAATGTACTGAAAATTGGTCTTTTTTTTACCCAAAATTTACCCAAGATGGCATGTTTTTATCCCCAAAGCCAGCATTTTAATGTTATTAGGCATAAATTCGCCTAAAAATGGTCCAAAAAAATTTCCGACAAAACTTCTGGTGGGGGGGGGGGGCCTCTGGCCCCCCCCCCCCCTCCCCCCCTTTATCTACGCCACTGGTGCTTTGGCTTCCTCCACTTGTAAAACTGTCCAACACGAGGTGACCCAGGCTGTCAAAAATGTTGTTAAACCCCAATAAATAAATAAATTGGCTTGTCCTCCCCTGTGGAAACCCCAGGAAGTGAATCAATGCTAGTTTACTGTGGTAAACAAGCTCTGTGTTTACGATAAAATAGAACTCAGTCACCAAACGCGTCCTCTAAAATGGGTATGATTGAACTGGACTTTATCTTCATGCTGCAGTCACAATTAGCCATTGTGCAGAAATATGTGACCTTAAACCAATAAATATATGAATTGGCTTGTTCAAGAGTACAATGCAGATGATGCAAGGCAGGATCTAACCTTTGACCTTTCAAACAAAAGTCAGGTATGTTAGCCAGTCATGGTGCTCTTATACAAAGATGTTACAATTAGTATATGTATTTGGAATTAACAAAGTCATTAAGTCCAATTTATTATCAGTAGCAGTGTGCAAAATTTGACGAGAACGCTCGTTTCATTTGCGTGGTGGTTACTCAAATTTAAATCTACGCGAACGAATGACCGGTTAACTACTTAACTGGTAGAGTGCTAATTTTTTTCTCAGCTTCAAGATTTGTTCACACATTTTTGTCTTGTTACAATTTGTATAGGCACTCTCCCATAAATCGTAACAGTGCAAATTGACGATGGAGATGAAGTAATTTTACTTCCAGGAGAATAAGAAGGACATCCACAGAATATGAAGCCTTTAACTTTAACTTTGGGTAACTGCAATTCATAATAAAGCCTAAATATGGCCTTCTAGCACTCGACCAGCCTTTCTTGTGTCTTGATAGATTTTTAGATTTTTGCCTTGAGAGGCTACATGTATACATATTTCAATTCCACGCAATATATGAATGCTTGTTAATTATAAAAAGGCAGTTTCCCAAGAATTTTTACATAGCCAAGTGTTCGGTTAGCCATCTCCAAACGGTTAGTCGGCTAGCGTCATTTTTTGAATTTTGCACACTTCAATAGCAGAAATGAACTACTGATACTTGGCATGTTGTATATATATATATTTTATTATTGTTATGTATTTATGGAAGGATTGAAGAAGTAAATGTTGGGTTAAAAAAATTAGCACAAAATGTGTGATAACACCTGCCTGTACTAGTCATGGGAATCATTTTAGCATTTTTTGTCAGAGGTTAAACAAAAACATAGGTTATGATCCCTCATTGGAACGAGCTTGTCGAGCTCGTTCCAAAGAGGTGTCATAACCTATGTTTTTGAGACAAGAAATGAAAAAATAATGAAAATTAATTGGCGATTTTTTTGTGAATAGCCCTGGCAGGTTTTGGCTGTTACACTGGGTAAAGGGTTAACCAATTTTGACAACAAAAAATAATTCATCACTCTACCACTAAAATAAGATATCGTACAGTCTTAAAGTTTGTCCTGATTCATGAGAATCATTTTGCTTCTCATAAACACCTGCTGGGCACAAATCAGTTTTCAGTTCTTAAATAATTTAGAATATGAGAGTACTGTTATACCCTTCTGAGCGCAACCAGTACATATTATATAGTGAAAAACAAGCCTCACACTTTCATATTTACAAGAATATTATAACCCTGGTGTGTGTGTGTGTGTGTGGGGGGGGGGGGGGGGGGGGGGCTAATTCCAATTTTGGTGAGTTTCCTGTTTTAGGCCTACATGAACATGTAAAACACATGTTCTAGGTTTTTGTTGGTCTGGTTGATTGAAGTTCTGATACCTTTCCATTGGTTTTTAGTGAAAGCTTGGTTGCCTGTGTAGGTTTATAGTTTAATCTAGAATCTATACGCAGTTAACAAGTAAAATTTGTATTGAACATATGGGAAATGGTTTTGTGTTTGGAAGTTATATTCATATATATTACTTCACCCAACATAATTGCCCTTATCTGCCCACATAATATACAAATTCAGCAGCTATAAAAAATGAATGTTTCAAAAAATTTCAACAAAACCAAAGCACATCAAGCTCATGCCAATGATGGTTCACATGATATGGTTTTGCTGAAATTTTTGGAAAAAATTTGAAAAAATAATATGAACAACAATAAATTTTGATATAGTTTGCTCTGCGGTTAAGTATTATACAATAAATGGGTTCTGCTGTATTAACCCTTTACCTAACATGAAAAGCAGACGACACATGCCAAAAAAATTCTTGAATAACTAATTTTTTTTTCATTTTTTGTCTCAAAAACATAGGTTATGACTCCTTGTTGGAACGAGCTCGACGAACTCATTCCAACGAGGGGTCATAACCTATGTTTTTTGAGACAAAAAATGAAAAAATAATGTAAATTAATTAGCTATTTTTGAGAATAGCGCTGGCCGTTTTGGCCGTTACGTTGGGTAAAGGGTTTAAACTTCTTCATAGGTCAATCCGAAGCATGGTAGCTCAGTGCTTTCAACATTGAACTTCAAACCAAAAGGTCCATGGTTTGATTCCACCAGGGGCAACTGTTTTGTGTCCTTGGGCAAAGCACTTAATGCTGATTACCCACATGGGGGCATGGTGGCACAGTGTACTAAGACATACTGCATGTCGATGGTGCACTTGTCTTCAACCATTGCTGCTTACCCTGCTTGTGCAGAGTTAGTACTCTGGGAAATCTGACAGTAGCTCATTGCTGCGTGGTGGTTTTCTCCAGGTATTCCAGCTTCCTCCACCTTTAAAACTGTCCAACATGAGTTGACCCTTACTGTTGAAAGTGACATTAACCCCCATAAAAAAAAATTCATAGGCCTATCACACTGAGTAACTCAGAACTTATAAAAAAAATACCCATGTAGACCTCAGGGCCCACTTTGGAAGTGTACAGTAATCAGGGCTATGGGTTATCAAGTCTTTGAGTTCTGACATCAATGTACCAACTTACACATTTTTTCTCTTTTGCTTTGAATTTTGTGAATATGTGCGTTATTTATTCCAATCAACATTTACTTTCTTGTCCTGAAGTAACCATCCTTGTTGAACATTCCATTGTTAGTGTGTAAAAAAAATTGATGACGACACACTAGTGTCTGAAAATTTATTTTTTGTCATTATAATGAATAAAATCCTCAACAAAAAATTGTCTTCATTTTAATATTCTGCAGTATATTTCCACTTGCCATGTCAGAAGTCTTCCTCAAGGGAACCCTTGTGAAATGGTGCACTGTTTGTTTACTGTGGTAAACAAGTTTTGTTTTGCTGGTAAAATGCATGGGGTGGAAGTCCTCGAAAGTAAGCAGCAGATGTATAAACGATTGGGTAAACTTGACTTCATACCTGTGTTGCTGTCATCCTCTAACCATAGATGTTCCAAGTGGCCTTAACCCCTTGCCTGTCGCTGGCGGATATTCCTTTTTGGGTACTGGATTCCGCTTGCCACTGAAATAAGTATAATTTGGGTATATTTAATCAAACTTTTTCCTGTAAATTGAATGGATTTTTTCCGAAAGATTTTTTGGAGTTAAATTTTGATGAATTCTTCATCAAATCTAGTCATGGCTGCTGTGAGGCCACCATGACGAGATCTGATGAAAAATAACTTGAAAATCCTCAGCGGGTTAACAGTTAAACAGGGCTAATAAATGAATAAATGATAAATTTAGGAAAAAAGATAGCAATAAAGAGTCTTTGTGAAGAATGTTTTTTATTACACCCCTATCACCTTTCCTTCAGTTCCATAACTACAAATCCATACAGAACATGTGTTCCATATGAATTTCTGTGGACGTACTATTTTTCCACCTGATGTGATGTTGTGGGACAGATAGTTGAAGACATGGTTGATGATGACGATTGTAAAACTGACAGCATTGTGGACGCCAATGGTAAAACTACTATAGGAGTGTAGGTAATTCTATGCAGTAACCGTGATGTGGGGAACATCAGAGCCAGCAAAACTACTCCAGTCCAATCCAACACGCGCTTGTCCAACAAAACGCCTTTACATCCCTAAATGGGCGCGTCTCTCAAAGATGGTCTCTTGTTTTCTGATGCTCTATAAGCAGGTAATTCAATCACTTCTTTCTTCTTTGATTCGTCATTTTTAAACAACGCGACAAATAGTGGCAGATTATACTTTCCTGGAGATCCCACCATTCTCAGGGAGAGGTAGCACCTTTGTCGAGAGGACCCCTCTCACAACTGGTCCTCACCTGATGGAGGATAACAACTAATCGGAAACGACAAGAACACCAAAGCCTACTACCTCGACTTTTCCCCATCTGCTGCCTCCTGTCACGATTGCAATGTAAGAAAAACTCCAAAACGTCAAAGCAGGGTCGAAAGAGGCTTGCCCCAAACCGTTCCTGAGCGCCTTCGGCGCGCGAAACCATTTCATTCCTTTTTCTTTCTTCTTTGATTCATTTACATCTCCCCTGGTTAGCAATCAACGCGTTCCAAAGTAAGTCGCCTCTAAATATCTTCGTTTCTTTCTCACAACAACACCTATATGTTGGTCTAGGCTTCTATTTTGATTTCGTCTACTGTGCGATTCAATTGGGACACTTCTTTCTCAGTCAGTTTCATCCCAGCATAATACTTGAAGATTTAATCTGAGCACTGATGTGGGCACAGACATCTTTACTTTTCGACGGTCTAAACACAAATGGGCAAAACACCGAGACCAGCCCTTTTTATACTTTTTCCTGGCGGTAAGTCCCGCTTCTCCTTGGATTTGGTTCCTAATCTTTTTCATCTTCATCACCCACCACTTGCAATAAATAGTTTGTCAAGAGGTCGTCGAACAGAACTTTTCTTTTTTCCAAGGAGTATTTTTGGGATTCTTCAAAGTCATATCCCCCTTCTTCACGAGGAAGTTTATCGGTCTCTCGGATTTTCTTGTGTATTGGTTTCTTGCAAAAAATCTGTAATGTGCACTAGGGTATTAATGTATTTGGCATCGATGGCTTCTCTGACGCCACATTCAAGTGATGTGGCTGCTTCTTCAGCCATTCCGACCTCGATATAGCCAAGGTTTTCAGATCCTTGGTAGGCACTTCTGACGATATTTCCCATTGAATCACCAGAATCTCCCACTGATTCCTCCTCTTCAGATTCAACGGCTACTAGGGGTTTCTGTTTCATTTCGGACTCGCCGGAATCCGAATCTTCCATCGGTGAATAGTTTATAGACGAACAAAGACGACAGGATTTCATTACAGTTGCTCCCTTCGAAGATCAGATCACATATGAAAACTTTGTTACGAGAACACCCTTTCACGACGGATTTTATCAACTTCCCGCAAATCCTCCTGTCTGGTATGATTCGTCTTTTTCGATAAGATAGTTTATTCTTGATTTAAGTTATCTTTCTGATCTGATGCTTGTGTGGAATCAGCTGGGCGATGTCCGATTTGGTCAAGGGCACATAATATTTCAATAGGTTCCTGGCACAATCGAACATGCATTCTATCCTAGTTGTTTTGATCATGGTCTTGGCCTCATATTGGCCAGCGTGAGATAGACATTGCAATGCATCTGAATTTCTGTTAAGTCTTTCAGTTCCAGTCTCGTTTTTTAGCTTAACTTGACATAGTCAAGATAAGCTATTGCCATCACGCGTGCGGAAGTCTGTTAGTCTGTGAGTCTGTGCTGTGACGTCTGTTCACAGTTTCCTTTAGCACGGGCTACACCCTGCAGTTCTTGTCTGATCGTCACGAAATTTCATATGCAGGTTTGGGGTCATGTCTAGATGAGAACGTCCCCTTTTGGTCGCGATCGGGCAACCGGTATGGCTGCCTGAGGCCAAAACCCGAAAACCATTAGCACAGTCTACAGGTCGTATTTATGAAGGGATTTCATTGTAACTTGGTAGGATGCCTCTGTATAATGCCTAGATGAGAACGTCCCCTTTTGGGCATGATCTATCAACCGTGATGGCTGCCCAAGCCCGAAACCCAAAAACTTTAAGCACATTCTGCAGGTCATGTTTAATGTGGAGGGATTTCATTGTAACTTGGTAGGATGACTCCTTATGATGTCTAGATGAGAATTTCCCCATTTGGGCATGATCTGCCAACCGTGACGACTGCCCGAGCCCAAAACCCGAAAACCTTTACCGCAGTCTACAGGTCATATTTATTGAGGAATTGCATTGTAACTTGGTGGGTTGACTTCATACAATGTCTAGATGAGAAAGTCACCTTTTGGGAATGATTGGGCAACTGTGACGGCTACAGGGGCCCAAAGCCCGAAAACCTTTAGCACAGTCAAGAGGTCATATTTATGAAGGGATTTCATTGTAACGTGGTAGGATGACTCCAAATAATGTCTAGATGAGAATGTCCCATTTTGATCGCGATCATGCAGCCTTGATGGGTGCCCGAGTCCAAAAACCTTTAGCATAGGCAAAAGGTCATATTTATGGAAGGATTTCATTGTAACCTGTTAGGTTGACTCCATGTAATGCCTAGATGATGACATCCCCTTTTGGTCGTGATTGGTCAGTTGTGATGGCTACTAGTGCCCGAAGCCCGAAAACCTTGAGCACAGTCTACAGGTCATATTTATGAAGGGATTTCATTGTAACTTCTTAAGATCACTCCAGATGATGCCCAGATGAGAGTGCCCCCTATGGTTGCGATCATTCAGCCATGATGGCTGCCCGAAGCCCGAAAACCTTTAGCACAGTCTACAGGTCATATTTATGAAGGGATTTCATTGTAACTTGGTAGGTTAACTTCATATAATGTCTAGATGAGAACGTCCCCTTTTGGACATGATTGGGCTACTGTGAGAGCTAAAGGTGCCCGAAGCCAGAAAACCTTTAGCACAGTCTACAGGTCATATTTATGAGGGGATTTCATTGTAATTTGGTAGGATGACTCCAAATAATGTCTAGACGAGAACGTCCCATTTTGGCCATGATCATTCAGCCTTGATGGGTGCCCGAGCCCAAAAACCTTTAGCATAGGCAAAAGGTTATATTTATAGAAGGATTTCATTGTAACCTGTAAGGTTGACTCCATATAATGCCTAGATGATGACATCCCCTTTTGGTCGTGATTGGTCAACTGTGATGGCTACAGGTGCCCGAAACCCGAAAACCTTGAGCACAGTCTACAGGTCATATTTGTGAAGGGATTTCATTGTAACTTCGCAGGATCACTCCAGATGATGCCCAGATGAGATTGTCCCCTATGGTTGCGATCATTAAACCATGATGGCTGCCCGAGCCCAAAGCCCGAAAACCTTAAGCACAGTCTACAGGTCATATTTATGAAGGGATTTCATTGTAACTTGGTAGGTTGACTTCATATAATGTCTAGATGAGAACATCCCCTTTTGTGCATGATTGGGCAACATTGACGGCTAAAGGTGCCCGAAGCCCGAACACCTTTTGCACTGTCTACAGGTCATATTTATGAAGGGATTTCACTGTAACTTGGTAGGATGACTCCAAATAATGTCTAGATGAGAACGTCCCATTTTGACCGTGATCATTCAGCCTTGATGGGTGCCCGAGCCCAAAAACCTTTAGCATAGGCAAAAGATTATATTTATAGAAGGATTTCATTGTAACCTGTTAGGTTGACTCCATATAATGCCTAGATGATGACATCCCCTTTTGGTCGTGATTGGTCAACTGTGATGGCTACAGGTGCCCAAAGCCCGAAAACCTTGAGCACAGTCTACAGGTCATATTTATGAAGGGATTTCATTGTAACTTCGCAGGATCACTCCAGATGATGCCCAGATGAGATTGTCCCATTTGGTTGCAATCATTCAACCATGATGGCTGCCCAAGCCCGAAGCCCAAAAACCTTAAGCACAGTCTACAGGTCATATTTATGAAGGAATTTCATTGTAACTTGGTAGGTTGACTTCATATGATGTCTAGATGAGAATGTCCCCTTTTGGACATGATTGGGCAACATTGACGGCTAAAGGTGCCCGAAGCCCGAAAACCTTTTGCGCTGTCTACAGGTCATATTTATGAAGGGATTTCATTGTAACTTGGTAGGATGACTCCAAATAATGTCTAGATGAGAACGTCCCATTTTGGCCGTGATCATTCAGCCTTGATGGCTGCCCGAGCCCAAAAACCTTTAGCATAGGCAAAAGGTTATATGTATAGAAGGATTTCATTGTAACCTGTTAGGTTGACTCCATATAATGCCTGGATGATGACATCCCCTTTTGGTTGTGATTGGCCAGCTGTGATGGCTACAGGTGCCTGAAGCCCGAAAACCTTGAGCACAGTCTACAGGTCATATTTATGAAGGGATTTCATTGTAACTTCGCAGGATCACTCCAGATGATGCCCAGATGAGATTGTCCCCTATGGTTGCGATCATTAAACCATGATGGCTGCCCGAGCCCAAAGCCCGAAAACCTTAAGCACAGTCTACAGGTCATATTTATGAAGGGATTTCATTGTAACTTGGTAGGTTGACTTCATATAATGTCTAGATGAGAACATCCCCTTTTGGGCATGATTGGGCAACATTGACGGCTAAAGGTGCCCGAAGCCCGAAAACCTTTTGCACTGTCTACAGGTCATATTTATGAAGGTATTTCACTGTAACTTGGTAGGATGACTCCAAATAATGTCTAGATGAGAACGTCCCATTTTGACCGTGATCATTCAGCCTTGATGTGTGCCCGAGCCCAAAAACCTTTAGCATAGGCAAAAGATTATATTTATAGAAGGATTTCATTGTAACCTGTTAGGTTGACTCCATATAATGCCTAGATGATGACATCCCCTTTTGGTCGTGATTGGTCAACTGTGATGGCTACAGGTGCCCAAAGCCCGAAAACCTTGAGCACAGTCTACAGGTCATATTTATGAAGGGATTTCATTGTAACTTCGCAGGATCACTCCAGATGATGCCCAGATGAGATTGCCCCTTTGGTTGCGATCATTCAACCATGATGGCTGCCCGAGCCCGAAGCCCGAAAACATTTAGCACAGTCTACAGGTCATATTTATGAAGGGATTTCATTGTAACTTGGTAGGTTGACTTCATATAATGTCTAGATGAGAACGTCCACTTTTGGACACGATTGGGCAACTGTGACGGCTTCAGGGGCCCAAAGCCCGAAAACCTTTAGAACAGTCTACAGGTCATAATTATGAAGATATTTCATTGTAGCTTCGTAGGATGACTCCAAATAGTGTCCAGATGAGAATGTCCCCTTTTGGTTGCGATCATTCAACCATGATGGCTGCCAGAGCCCCTTGGTAGATTGACTTCATATAATGTCTAGATGAGAACGTCCCCTTTGGACGCAATTGGGAAACTGACGGCTACAGGGGCCCGAAGCCCGAAAACCTTTAGCACAGTCTACAGGCCATATTTATGAGGGGATTTTAATGTAACTTGATAGGATGACTCGTTTTGGAATAATTTCACTGTAACTTGGTAACTTTTGTTGATATACGTTAACTGTGAGGGCCACATACATTAACTGTGAGGTCATATTAACCCACCCCTCAGCTCTTTAGTACAGTGTACACCTCATATTATTTTTATCATAAACATAGCACACAGGGAAAAGAAATGAACATATTCCCAATTATCACAATTCTTGTCTTATTTCATAATCCTTTCATAAACATTGAACATTATCCTTTCCATCAAACACAACACACAAGTTAAGCTACAGTGTCATTGACACTTTCATTTTCGATTGGGAAAGTAATCATCTTCGTGTCTGTGCGTGTTGTCTCATCTGGAAAACGCTTATCCCCAATATCTGCAGCTATGAATTTTCATCTCTTCACCTTTTGGTGGTCAGAGAACAAATAAGCATTTGAAAGAAATGGTTTGGCGCGCCGAAGGCGCGCAGGGACGATTTGGGGGACAAGCCCCTTTCGACCCTCAGTGGCTGTAGGTGATGGGTTTCTACATGTCTAGGCGTGTTGAAGGAGGAAAAGGAAGGAGGAAAGAAGGTCTATCCCCTTCTGGCCTTTTTGCGGCTCTTCTTCTTTGGAGGTTGGCATGGTGATGGTGATGAGGCTGGTGGTGGTGGTGTAGAGTTTTGTTCTTTCAGGTACTCTCTTGCTCTTTCCTGTACTGCTTTGGCCAACTCTATCTCTCTCATAATGGTCTCCATAGTGGTTGGTGGCTTTACCGCTCCCGGGCTTTCCGGTAGTGAAGAAAGGGGGGAGTGAGGGGTGGGAGGCGGTGAAAAAGCAACTTCCAGTTCCTCCTCAGTCTCCACTGGATGTTCCACATCCAACTGTACCAGCTCAGGAGCCGGCAGTTGGTTGGGTGTACCAGTGGGACTAGGAGGGGAACTGGCGGCTGCCTCCAGAGCTTCCACCCCCTCACTCAACTCTTTCTTCCTGTTCCGGAATGCCTCCAAGCGCCGGGCGTCCCTGCGCTTGGTTGATGGGCTCTTCTTCCTTTTCATCTTCTCAGGGCCTCCGTGCCTCTTCGGGTGAGGACCAGTGGGAGAGGGGTTCCTCTCGCCAAGGGTACTACCTCTCCCCGAAGAGGGTGGCGTTGTGGTGTTCTCTTCTTCAACTCTAAATTCCAGGTTCAGATGAACGCTCTTGCCCATTTCCTGGATAGTCCAGTAGTATATTTCCCCAGAGCTTCTGCTAAAACCGCGGTGTGATGAGTGACGAGAGAAAATCACATTTCCATAACAGACTTCTTTTTATATCGGTAATTCCACCACACGTCAGCAGCCTCATTACGCTGTCGTTCTATTGCAGTTCACCTTGCTATACAGTCAGTGCGAGTCTACATAAACAGGTAGGTAATGAGACCTCCACACACTGCTTGTAGAATTGCATCTTTCCTTTCGTTGTCTGCATTAAACAAAACTCCAATACTTCCACAGTACGTGGAGCGTGGATTGTGACTAAATCACCCGCAGGGTGGAGTTATCACCCAAAGTATCACTTTCAAATTCCGTATATATGGACAAAAACACAAGCAATGTTTCAGCCAATGGGCCGCCGGGTTTAACTCGTAGGTCCATTGGCTGGAACTTTGCTTGTGCTTGTTATACATTGCAACAAATTATTGCTTGGGTGGAATCTCCACTCTCCGGGTGATTTAGTGATAATACACTCTCCACGTACTGTATATTTCTATCCGTAATCTGGCGCATGCCGTCAGTGATTTGCCCAATGCGGATCGCCTGTTTGGTATCACAGCACTAAATATTTTCACATTTAACAAAAATGTGAAAGAAATTATGATCGCATCACTTAAAATTAGATACTTAAATACCTACATAAAGTACAAACCTTCATACAACTTTCGCTGACCAGAAAACGGGGGTCATGCAACAAATAAGAGAAAAAAAAAATCAACTGGAAATGAAGTACGGTCCTTGAAGCTTGTTTTCCGGGGAATTTCCCACAAAAAATATACAAATAGTTAATTACCTTTTCGGCCCAGAAAATGAGCCATATTTTCGAATATTGAATCACATCCCAGTGTAACATTTCAAGGCAGATAAGTCTCAACCAAATTGTTTGTACAGTGATACCGTTTGGGAGAATGGTTTTCGTGACTTCCATCTTTCATTTTCTTGTACTTTACGGATCAGAAATCTTCATTGTGTCGAATAATTTTAAATTTTCGAGAAAAGGTTTTTCCACAGTGCGAGCAGCTATGTATTTTCATGTCTTCATTCGACGACGGCCGGGACACAAATGAGCTGAAACACGATCCACTGATTTCGCGCGCCGATGACGCCCAGAGACGGTGTGGGGCAAGCCCCTTTCGACCCTTTTAACTGTTTAATGATTAGCTTAACTTGACAATGTCAAGATAAGCTGTAGTCATCACGCGCGCGGAAGTCTGTTAGTCTGTAAGTCTGTTCACCCTCTCCTTTAGCACAGGCTACACCCCGTAGTTCTTGCCCGATCGTCACGAAATTTCATATGCAGATTTGAGGTCATATCTAGATGAGAACGCCCCCTTTTGGTCGCGATCGGTCAACCGGGATGGCTGTCCGAGCCCAAAACCCGAAAACCCTTAGCACAGTCTACAGGTCGTATTTAATATGGAGGGATTTCATTGTAACTTGGGAGGACGATTCCGTATGATGTCTAGATGAGAACCTCCCCATTTAGTCGCAATCTGTCGATCGCGAAAACCTTTATCACAGTCTACGGGTCGTATTTATGGAGGGATTGCATTGTAACTTGGTAGGATGACTCTGTATAATGTCAAGATAAGAATGTCCCCTTTTGATCGCGATCGTTCAACCGTGATGGCTGTCCGAGCCCAAAATCTGAAAACCTTTAGCACAGACTACGGGTCGTATTTATGCAGGGATTTCATTGTAACTTGGTAGGGCGACTCAGTATAATGTCAGGATGAGGACGCCTCCATTTTGTTGCGATGGATCAACCCAGAGGTTACATATGCCCGAAGCCCGAAAACCTTTAGCACAGTCTACAGGCCGTGTTTATGAAGTGATTTCATTGTAACTTGATAGGATGACTCGTTTTGGAATAATTTCACTGTAACTTGGTAACTTTGGTTGACATACATTAACTGTGAGGGCCACATTAACCCACCCCTCAAGTCTTTAATACAGCCTACACCTCAAATTATTTTTATTAAAAACATAGTATACAGGGAACAGAAATTAACATATTCTCAATTATCACAATTCTTGTCGTATTTCATAATCCTTTCATAAACTTCGAACATTATCCCTTTCATCAAACACAACACACGTTTAAGTTAAGCTACAGTGTCATTGACACTTTTATTTTGTAATGTCTGGGCGTGGCAAAGGAGCAAAGATGCTGCGGTACTCGGCGGCGTTTGTGTTTCCTGCAGCTCTTCTTTGGAGGATGTGGCTAGGATGGAGAGATCGTATCAGTGGTTGGAGTTGTAGGACTGCTGTTGGACCTTTCCGGTTGGTATGGTCGGGTCCTTGCTGCGTCAGGCGATTGTTGAATTTTAAGTTCTTCGATCATCTCCATTGCTCTTTTGCTTATTTTGTCGGATAGCATTTTTTCTTCTCTGAGACTTGCCATGTATTTTTGGTGCTCTCTGTCCTGTCTTTTTATTCTATCCTTGGTGGTTTCCTCGGCCGGATGACCTGTATTCTGGGAAGTGCTCTGGATAGGAGTAGACTGTTTAGTTCGATGTGTCTGAGGGACAGCGTCCAGAACCACTCCCTGCACCAAGGAAAGGTCGCCCTCCTCCATCTCACTTTCCGAAGAAAGATGAGTTGGCTTGAGGTTGACCTTGCCCCTGACGATCCAAAGTCCTCCGACTGCTCCCCTTGCGAGGAGTGTGTCGGGCTGAACGTGATCGTGTCCCTTTCTTCTTCTTCTTCTTATTTGGCTCTTGTTTCCCGGCGATTAGATCTTTACCCAGCAAATCCAAGCCAAACTGGTAGTTGAATTTTGCCTTTGTGCACTTGAATACTCCAAGTGGTGGCAAAGGCAGCCTTCCGGTCTATCAATGTCTTTTGAATTTCAGTTGGTAGCTCTATTTGATCAGTAGATGCTCTCACCTCGGAGTCCAGGGTGCGAATGAATGACAAATGAGATGAAAGTTGAGTGCGGCCCCATTTTATACCTTCCCAACCGAAGCACCCGGATGTAGCGTGCCACAGGTTTCTACAACAACTATCCTCCAAATGTATCCTCCAATTGGTATCCTCCGATAGTACATCACATCGTTGTGGGTGTCCTCCAATGCCGAGATGCGGATAAGAGGGGTGGTAGGTTATACCTCATCGAGGCATTTCCTCCTTGTCCTCGTGGCCTCAAACGATAAAAAAGGGATTCTGTGGGCATAGACAGACCACAGAAAATGGTTCCATGGGACGCGGTCGTTGAATGAGGGGTTTGAGATAAGACCTCAATGAGGGATTTCCTCATGGCCCCTCATACGACAAAAAATGGATTCTACACACATAGGCAGACCATAGGAAAGTAAATGGGATTCCACGAAACGTGGGTGTTCAATATCCAGATGGGGATAAGAGGGACTTGTTATAAGAGCTCACCGAGGGGTTTCTTCATGGCTCTCATTGACATGTATGCCGCGAGACGAACGTCTCGACCTAGACATGGTATGTAGTAATAGTGGGCGTGGCGAAGCTAAATGTAGCAATCTGATTGGTTGAGAGCAGAAGTCGAGACCATTGATAGGCGATAATAGATAGGACTAGCCAGGCTGTTAGAATTAGAGTAGCCGGAAGAGGGTTCATAATAGGCAGAACGTATCCATGAAGAGATGGATGAGAGCAGAAAAATGAGGATTTTGGTTCTATCCGAACAAGATAAAACATTGTCGGTCTATTTGGGTAAATTTAGATGTACTCCAGTCGAAACGAACACACCCTCGGAGCACATCCGTACGTTTAGAGAACTTTGGGTCACATGGCAACAAGATGGTGGCCGCCAATAAACAAAACAGGAGACGGAAACACGTGTCACTCTAACAACACGCGCTGTGTATGCGCACTGACACCACGTATCACTATGTGGATGACGTCACAAGATAGCCGCTCACATGGGTTACCATGACAACCACACATGACGTACTGGTCACATGACTGTGACGTCACATGCTATCCCCATAAGATCCGATGTGAGTGTGACCGAAGGTGTCTCTGTTCTGCCGCTCTGCAGGCTGTTATATACACGGAAGTTCGTGATTGGCTTTGAGCAGCATTGCAGATTCACTCTTGCTAAGCACACACACGATCAAGAGAAAGTCAGTCAGTAGATCAGGTGACATGACGTCGCCTGAGTGCTAGAATGTTCTATGTCCTCTAAGGGACATAGAACATTCTAGCACTCATCCGACGATAGGGCACCCATAGCCAAAATGGTACCTCCGCCAGTCTGTCCCAATATTCTCACATTAGTCCCCAAGCTTTAATCAACGTCGGCTTGGAAGATGTGCTTTGTTAGAAGTCCACATGATTGCCCAATCAGAATCAGCTCGGATACCCGCTAATACCAGCCCAACATCACGCGACACATTAATCAATGTTAGAGTTCTGCAAATTGGGTATGATTTGACAGCACAATGGAACTAGTTGTCTGCCAATTGTCAAGTTCCAATCTACTGAACATTCACTCCCGACACGCATGTTGAAAATAGGGGTAGAGGTTACTAGAATTACCTAGGGATGGTTTTCAGAATTGCTGGAAATCACATTTTCCAATGTTCACATATGTGTTTCCGCCCTAAAAAATGAGCAGGGGCAAACATATCGGAAAAGTGGGTCACGCTTGTATCCCAAGTATTTTATAATCTATGGACTAGGCACCAACTCTAAATGAGTTGAAATTCAGTGAAGATTCGAAATATGAGTCAAGATCACTGGGATCATCCAGGGGGAATTGAGTTCACTTTTCAGAATTGCTGAAATTCGCATTTTTGGCCCGTTATGTATTCCCAAAGTCGGTATGACCTATGGACCTAGGACCAACACCAAATTAGTCGAAAGTGGCTATAGGTTCAAAATATGGGTCTAGACCACAAGGGTAAATTTTTTTGCAATTGTTGAAAATCGAATCCCTTCACCCCTAATGCATTCCCGAAGTTTATACATGCAATTATTCTTCACTCAAAAGAGTGGGATGAGCCAATTTATTTTAAGTGAGCAGTGCTGAAATTTCAAGCATGGTAGGACCTTTAGTCCTGGACCAGTAGAGTCTAATTATGGGTTAACGTAAGGTCACTGAGGTCACCTAGGAGTCATCGACATCAAGTTCACTGGTCACAATAACTTCTGTTTCTCTAGTTCCGAATGCTTTTCTCAGTTCATTTACTTCAAGTCCCCGTAAGAAACTTTCCCACCATACCACCCCCCCCCCCCCAAAAAAAAAGCCGCAACTTTCATTTATATTTCTATTAGCTCCTGACCTCGTCTCAATAAACGTCTTCACAGCAAGAGCGGAGAACAAAATCATAATAGCTAGTCTAAAAAAAATGATTTTGTCCAGTCGTAGAGAAGGAAGCCACGGATACCAGTTAAATGAAGACGGCAAAAAGCAGGTTCAGTGGAACCCTGTTAATTGAATAGCCATTTTGCCAATAAAAATTATTCAATTAACAGGAGTATTCAACAGGGACTGTGTCACTTTCCTGTATTTTAGAGATAAACTTAGCATTTATTCTATTATATCTTGTTTGACAGAGCTCTATGAGCTCTGTCAAACAAGATATAATAGATTAAATGCCAGTATTGGATGTTCTGAGGTCAAATAAGTCTATAAACAAAGGAACACTGGGGAGAGTCAGGGTAATTTCTCGACAGGTTACAAGATTTTTATTCAATTAACAGGAGTTTACTCTATAACCTATATTCAATTAACAGGTCTACTGGAGGTATGGAAAATGGTTTTGTGTTGGAAAATTATATTAAATTAACAGGGATATACAATTAAGAGATATCCAATTAAATGGGCTCCTCTGTAATAAGCAGGCAATAATCACTCCACTCAACGGTGTCTGATTGGGTTAAAATGCGTCGACAAAATGGGGAAAACCTTCTCCCCCACGAACATGGGTGGAATTTTGAAACAAAAAAGAAAATCCAAAACCAGCTCTCTGGCTTGACATTTAGAGTTAACCTCTATGCTAACGATTGCACTTGTTTACCTTTAATCACAAAAATAGCCTAAAAACATTTTTACTTTTTCAATGTTTGCTTCGAAAACATAGCTTATGGCCCCTCATTGGAACGAGCTCATTCCAATGATTGGTCATAAGCTATGTTGTCGAGGCGCAAAATAAAGTCTTTCAGTTATTTCTTTTTGCAAGGGTCGTTTGCCATTCAGTGGCGTAGCCAGGGGGGGGGGGGGGCATGGCCCCCTAAAAAGTACAGTGCCCCCCCCCCTCTAAATGGAAAAATTAAAGAGCCTCAAATTCACTCTCAGGGCATTGAATTTTCAAAAGTTTCTTGAGGAACACCACTAATGGGAAGGAAATACCGTAGGCCTGAGGTGTGGTGGTAACGGCCATTTCATTGGTGGGGGTTCGGGGACTCAGCCCACGTCAGGCCTACGGCATTCGGATATGCCTGTGGCATATATCGACTTGACACCACCCAATAAATTATGCCCCCCCCCCCCACACCCAATAGGAAATCCTAGCTACACCCTTGCTGTCACTCCTATTTGGAGCTTTCAGTCAGAACATTTTCGCCCCAGTGTATTGGAGACTTAGATATCGATATGTTCTTGCTTGGTAATCATGTACTTTCTTTCAAGACGAGATTTGATTCTTGAGCTTTTGTCACACACACAATCGCAACGACCTTCGCCATCCCACTAGGTTCATGTCTGAAAAGTGTATTCAGAAAATGAGAGACGAGAAGTTTTAACGTTAATGTTTCAAACAAAGTAGATTTTGAAGGTCGAAGGTCAAGAAATATGTTCTTTTTTGTAGTTTTTTTGCGTTTTAGCTTTTAATGGTTTCATGAATACTTGCTATAAAAGAATACAGTTGAGGCTCCCTCTTTTACAAAAATTACTATTTAACCCATTACCTAACATGAAAAGCAGACGACACTTGCTAAAACGATTCTTGAATATTTTTTTTTCCATTTTTTGTCTCAAAAACATAGGTTATGACCCCTCATTGGAACGAGCATATTATATGCCAGGTGACATTTTACTGCGCAATATTCAGCCCAATTCGACGGCAACCAGTTTCAAGACAATAACAAAGATCTGCTAATCGTTCCTTCATGGCGACGTTATGCGGCGAAGCCTGACGTCATTTAGGAAGCTGGGGATGGGGGGAGGGGGAGGGGGATATTTCTCGATATCCATCGAATCGATGGATATCGAGAAATATCTTCTGGATAATTTGCGATAATTCACAGGCTGGCATATAATAACTGAGTTTATCACACAATTACCAACAAATCGCTCATCGCAAAACATATCGTCCACAACTCGTCAAATAGGGCCTACGTGAACGACGTCAGAAGTCAACGTTGACGTGGTAACGGTGTAAATGAGTTGGTTTCAAAAGAAGAATTGACTAATCTTCTCTTATTTTTCATTAACTTTCTCATGGGTGATAAACGGACACTTCTGGAAACCAGAGGTTCTGGATCGTGAGGCGAGGCATTTCTATTTTTAGAATAAGTTTTGTCACCTTGCCTTTTCGAATTTCGAAGAAAAACTTGTTTCCAAAGAGATAATTCAACTATTTGAACTAACGTACACTGTCAAAAAAAATTAAGCGAAATTTTCAAGACGGTCCAAGTTTCAAGACTTGAAAAATAAAATATCAGAGGCGGTGGAAGCTCCAAAAAAAGTTAGGGGGCCACACCTTTGTGAGTACCGCAAGGGTGTTGGATGGAAAATAATTTTTCTTCGGGGGGGGGGGGGGGGGGTCAATGGTGATGTATTCACGCAAAATATATAAATTTATATACGCTAGCCCTCACCCTTGAAGAACCCACTCTGTGAATGACACTAACCTCGACGTATTTCTTTTGTTTTGGTTTTAATAAACCCTTAGAATCCTCGTGGTATCTTCCATATCAATTCAAGGAGGCCATATTCATTATTTGTGTGCAGGCCAATTAATATTTCCAACGTGCAGCCTCAGGGCTAACCATTACTTTGAAACCGTCCTTTGAAATATTACTCTCCTTTTGAACTTTTCTGTTTTTATTCAATAATATCCTGAAAATCAATGCGGTCATATATGTATAGGTGATGTGTAATTACCATAGTAGTTGTGTACGTTATGTCGGAAAATGCCGTTCGGGTACCTATAATTGTTGGAAAAAGTTGGGGGAGGGGCACGTACCCCCTGTGCCCCCCCCCCCCCCCCACCCACCCGCTCCGCCGTCCCTGTATAATCTATCGGTAGGTAAACGGGTTTGATACTTATTCATAGCTTGACTTTGCCCGTTAAATATATGCTACCCGATAGAATGTTCTGACACACTTAATGCGATGAAAATCTCATTGATAAAACAATCTTTGATGTTGAGGAAACAAATAGAGCAACCGATTTCGAATCGAACCGAAAACCAACTTGAGATTTGAAATCAAATTGAATCTCGAAGCTGCATAGAGCCTACTTATAATGTCATACAGTGACATGTTCAATATTTTTAATGCAAGAAAACACTCACTTGAAAATCTGCTTTTTCCGAATTTTTGTACTGAACTCAAATAATAATAAACAATGTTATAATTGATAAAACCTCTGTAAAAGTGGTGTAAAATAATTAATTTTGAAACAAATGTTTCTCTTTTGTCGTGATTTATGTTTTATTTCAATACCAAACTTGTCTGTTATTTATAGAATTCAAATACATCATTATTGTCGCTCAATAGTTTTGGGGAACTCCCCAATAAATTGTCACAAACCAATTATGAATGATACATTCTATCATAACATATTATTTTGTCTGAAACGCCATTCCACGCAAAAATACTACATTTAACTATTCACCCAACGCAGACGATATCAAAATTTATTATTTTAAATATCATTTTTTCAAATTTTTCAAAAAATTTCAACAAAACCATATCATGTGACCCCTCGTTGGAACGAGCTCGACGAGCTCGTTCCAACGAGGGGTCACATGATATAGTTTTGTTGAAATTCTTTGAAAAATAATATTTTTTCAACTGTTGAATTTGCAGACTACGCGAGCGGATGCGGCCGATTAGTTGGGTAAATGGTTAAACGTTTTAGACTGAAACACCGCTGGTCGAAAGTTCCATCCGCCAAAGCGTCCGTGTTCCGGACAAAAGCCCCGAAGGACAAAGGAGACAAAAGCCCATCTAAAATGGCAAAAATGGACAAAGGCGCTGTAATATGTCTTTTCGATTTAAGAAAAAAAATGCATCCGACTTAAATAACGAAACATATTTATTTTCATATCTCTTATGCAACAAAAATAATCAGATTGCTTAACTGGTAGAATGCTAAATTATTTTTGGCCATCACATCTTCTAAACAGGTCTTTGTCTTGTTACAATTTATGGGAGAATAGGCACTCTCTCATAAATTGTAACAAGGCAAACCCTCACAGACTAATAATATCACTTCAAAGATAATACAAAGCTAAATACATCCACTGAATGTGAGCCTTCAAGCTGCAGTACCGGCACTTCAGAATAAAGCCCAAATATGGGCTTCCAGCACTCTACCAGTTAAAACATAGAGTAGGGCTGTACTGCTTGTTCTCTTGGATTTGTCAGCAACAGTCGACACAGTCGACACAGCTGAACATGATATTCTCATACAGACATTGACACAGCATGGCGTATGTGGAACTGTCTTATCGTGGTTTGCATCATATCTGTAAGGTCGCAGTCAACAAATATATATCAATAAGATCGGTTCAGAAAGCAGGATGTTAATGTGAGGTGTTCCTCGGGGCTCAGTTCTTGGGCCGCTCTTGTTTACTCTGTACACTTCTTCTCCAGGTCGCCTTCTTAAAAAGCATGGCATATCATATCATCTGAATGCAGACGACACCCAACTGTACATTACAGTCAACCCACCTTTCCCAGTGACTCATTCACCGCTGTCAGTAACATGGAAATTTGCATAAATCTGGTGCGGGAATGTATGGTAGATTTTCAACTGAAAATGAATGACTCTAAAACTGAATTCTTAGTGATATCCGGGGTTTGCATGCCTACACCGTCTCTTACATCAATTCTGGTTGGAAACAACATCACTATGAAAAGTGATTCGGCTATACTAGGAATGTTGGACTGGTTATGGACTCAAATTTAAAACTAGATATCCATATCAATAAAATATGTCAAAATGCTACTGGCAGCTTCGTAATGTTGGAAGACTGCGACCTTATCTTAACCAGTAAACACTTGAAAAAATTTTGCACTCCTTCATCGCCTCACAACTAGACTATTGTAATTCAGTGTTAGTGGGGCTGTCCCAGTACCTGATTCAGAAGCTTCAAAAAGTTCACGGTACTGCTGCTAGGATAATTACTGGTACCAAACGCTCTGAACACATAACACCTGTTTTAATACAACTCCATTGGCTTCCAGTTAAACAGAGAATTGATTTCAAAATATTGATCTTAGTATTCAAATGTGTCCACAAACTGGCTCCAGTTTACCAACAAGAGCTCCTCATTGTATATACACCGTCACCCAGTCTCAGATCTAAATAACAAAATCCAACTAGTTGTTCCTTTTAGCAGATCTAACCTGGCTAATGATCGAGGGTTCTGCGTCGTGGGTCAAGACTGTGGAATTCCCCGTCTATTAGTGTCAGAAATTCAGAAACTCTCGATATCTTCAAAAGAAATCTTAAAACTTTCCTATTTACTTGAAGCATTCTCCTGAACCTCTCCAAGAGGCAACCGAAACAGATGTGACTCTTTATTTCAGAAAAGTATATTTATTATTATTATTATTATTCACAAAATGAGTTTCGTCCAAGATGTTACAGTACATGGGTAGTGGATTATTTCCACCAAGCCAACTGTTGATTCGTGTGATGACGCACGAGAGGGCACGGTGGCTCAGTGCTTACGGCATTGAACTTCAAACCGAAAGATCCACCGTGCCAGGGGTAACTGCGTTGTGTCCTTGGGCCCGGCCCTTAGTCCCGATTACCCACGTGGTGGAAGGGTGGCGCTGTGTATTAAGACGTACTGCACGTTAGGTAGGTGATAAAGGCCGATTCAGACTCAGATGTACATGTACGTGTACATGTACACGTACATCGATGTACAACTCCATAGGATTTAGTGTTAAAATCGTGTACAGGTACACGATTTTAACGTTTTTTAGGGTGATTTAGAATCGGCTTTGCCGATTCAAAATCACTGGATTCTATATACACATCGCTCAAGAGTGAAAAAAACGCATGAAATTTTAAGGAAAAAGAGGTGTATCGTCTGATTTAGAATCGGCAAATGGGTTTCCCCCATATGATACAGTGTTAAATTGCGAGCAAAAAACGTGTTGCCGTTTCTAAATCATCATCTTGCTGATTCTAAATCATCCGTGTCTGTACACGATTTTAACACTGAATCCCTATGGCGGCATACACGGAAATCCATTTGCGGATTTTACGCCAGAAATCGAATCGTGTACGGTACACGGAAAAGAGGTGATTTTGAACCGGTGACGCCACTGTCACGATGATAGTAAAAACTAACACACATGTTTTTGTTGTGATTGAATGAGGTTTTCGTTCAAAAGAGTAGACTATAAATATAAGTGTCAGTTTTAAAAGAGCTGCGTGAATGAAAGGCATTCGTTCAAAAGAGTTGACTATAAAATATGATCTGTAAAAATAGACATTCGTGTTTTGTTTCAATGTAACGAAAAGAAATTGAGTTTAGAGGCAATTAGAAAAAATCAGAGGTAAAAATCGTTTGTTCGCGTTTTGTCACTATTAATTTTTGTGAAGTAATCTTAATAAACACTTGATGGAATGTTTGATGAAAAATGTTGCTCATGTTTTTGTTGTGGTGTGAATGAAGGTTTTTCGTTTTTAATGGATCGTTTTAATAATGTATAATAAAACGCATTTTCCACTCAATTAGGTTTGAGTGGTAAATTTTTAATATATTCATGATAATGATCAGAGATTTGAATGAATGAATCCCTTTAACGTTAAATTAGAAAAACCAGTTTCTTTTATGTGCTAGAATTTTTTTACTGTCTTCAAAGGTTCTCTCTTAATTCGACATTGAGTGAATGGTTTTTTTGATATATGAATGGAATTCCTTTTAACAAACGTAAATTACTCTCAAATGCGTTAAATCAGAAACCGGTTTGTCATGTGCTTAAAACGTTTTTAAACTTTCAAGTTTTCCCAATTCAATCAATACTGAGTTGAGATATGATTTTTTTAGTTATTATATTAAAGACAGAAGATTTTTATTAACTTAAAACATAAAAATATAATTATACATTTAATTTTGAAAATAATAAAATAACTCACATTAGCATACTTAAAGGAACATTAACAATTAAAAACGAAAAATGTTTTTACAGATGGATTCTAGGCGCCGAGATCAAATTTTAGACGAGTATGAACGTGCTAAGAAGGGCATTCAATCGGCTGACAGAAGCAGACGTCTTGGTGAGATTGAACTCAAACGCGAAGCCACAAAAATATTTAAACCCGTGACGGAGAGTCAAGAGCGAAGCAAGAAGGAGATAGTCGAAGAATTGAGACCTATAAAAGAGAGTTCTTTGAGAATGGGTTCGTTGCCCGGTAGTTTTGGAAAATCGCCAATCCTTTCAATCTACACTGGATTACGTTCCCACGGGGATTCAAACGGAGAGAGCGGCGATACAGCTTCGACTATCACCACTGATAGCGTCGCGTTGTCCGAGGATGGCAGTAAGAGAGATCTGTTGTATGGATTTTATAAGGATTCGGACGGGAGAACTTTTGTCGGCAATACAGAAGTAGAAATAGATGATGATGAATTAACCGTAGGCTCGAATAGATACGAATTAACTTCTGGACTGTGCAAATTGCTCCTTTACGATAAGCCTAGTGATTACACGGAACAGGATTTTGACAATTACGGCAACATTCTGGTTCAGACACACGCCATGAAGAGAAATAACGATGCCAGAGAGACGAGACCCAAAGCCAACAGAGGTTACAAGTGGACGAAAGTGGTGAAACCCATATGGGATATGAATAAGAAGTTCGTAGAATCGGTGACTGGCAAAGGGGTGAAAACCACTTTTCTTCCGAGCGATTCTGACGCTCTGTCTCAGAGATTGAGTTTGTTGATGGCGAGCAGACGGGCTGGTAACACAGGGTTAGATAATGAAATAGTTACTATATCTGACGAATTGTTAAGACAGAAGGTTTTGAATAAAAACCATTATAAAAGGCTGATGAACGAATTGAAGGATTGATGTATATATAATAAGTAGAGAGAAACAAACAAACAAACAAAATATACAAAATAAAACAGTAAATTTTTACACTAGAATAATAAAAGTATTTAAACAACAAAACGACTTACCAGTGAAAAAACAAAATATATTATAAAAATAAAATATGATGGTGATAAAGAACAGGGGATACGTCAGAACTTATGTTCAAGGCGGTTCTGGCATCGTTGATTCTATAATGCGAGCATTCACAAGCGATGTGGGTAGAAAACTCACATCGACTGCGTTTGAGGTCAGTAAGAAGACGGCTTTGGATGCTGGTAAGAAAGCCACTTCCGAAGCCAGTGGTAGGATAGCTTCTGTGGCTGGCAAGAGGGCAGCCGACACGTTGATCGACAAGTTCATCAGTCCACCGGCGAAGCGAGCTGCGTAAGAGCGAACGCCAAAAAGTTGGAAAGATTTTAAGGATGCTGTGGTACCCATACAAGATTTAGCTAAAATGACGAGTGGATCAGGATTGAAGAGAACTCGCGACGGTGTGATATAAATAAATAATAATATTAAAAACTGAGTTTGAAAAACATAAAAAAATTGTGTTTGAAAGAATCTAAAATAACAAACAAAAAAATAAACAAAGATGAACATTAAAGATATGTCTTGGAACGACGCTGTGACTAAGAGGTCGAATAATGAGTTCTTTCCCAAAAGCATAAGAGGCTTGATAGTGGGAAAATCGAATTGTGGAAAGACCAATCTGTTGATGAATCTGTTGTCCCGACCCGACTGGTTGGATTACGACAGATTGTTTGTGTTTGGCAAGAGCTTGTTTCAACCCGAATACAGATTGCTTTGAGAGTGCATGGATCGTAGATTGCCCAAGGACGTCATAGCCAGAATCTTTGACAGTAGGGAGGAATTCGAAAAAAGTGAAGCTCCTCTTTCGACCATTTTGGACGGTACGGCAATGGAACTGATGAAGAGAAATGCATCTTCGAATGTCAAGTGTCGATTTTATGAGAATGCTAGCGACATTCCGGATCCTAGAGAATTGAAATCGGAAGATAAGAATCTCATGATTTTCAACGATCTGCTTTTGGAGAGACGAATCATATTACGTTAGGGGTCGACACAGCAATGTGGACTGTTTCTACCTGTCGCAGAATTATTTTCGATTGCCCAGACAGACGATAAGGGAGAACGCTAATTTTCTATGTCTCTTTCGCCAAGATCTCAAGAATCTCAATCACATCTACGGCGATCACGTCGCAAACGACATGAGCGTGGCGGAATTCAGGAGATTCTGCAAGAGGGTTTGGGATGGAGGACTTTACAATTTCGTCGTGATCGATTTGACTAGCGAATTTAATCACGGAAAATATCGATGTGGATTCGACAAGTTTTATGTTTCTGATGATAATAAGATAGAGCGTGAAAATAAAAAAAATTTAGAAAATAATAAATCTTCAAATAATTAGTTTTGAAAAAAATAAAATTAAATATAATGTTCGAACAAGGAGAATTGTTAGAACGGATAGCCAAGAATACGGCTGCAAAACAATCCATTCAAATCGTGGTGAGTGGCGATTCGACTCGATTCGCTACGAAATTCGAACCTTCCATCGAATTGAATAGAGAGAAAAGATACGAGATGGCGTTGGTGAATCCTGAGACTTATTATTCCTTTCCCAACGTCACCGAAAAGAATAACTTGTTCAAGTATTCTGACGAAGTGGATTGTTTGGAGATTCGAATTCCCAAAGGAAGTTACGACATAGACGATTTGAACAATTACATTCAGACGCGAATGAAGACAGATGGAAAGGGAAGCAACAAGATCAGACTCGCTCCCAATCCTAATACCTTACAGACGATGTTGGATTTGGAAGATAATTTTCGAGTGGATTGCAACACGGACAATTCTATAGGCAAGATGCTGGGATTTGATCGAAAGATGTATCGAGGCCACGCAGCATCTGAAAATACGGTCGACATTCTCGCAATCAATAGCATTCTGGTGAACGTGGATGTGATTGCTGGAAGCTACGTGAATGGTAGCGCTCAACCGACGATCTATTCCTTCTTTCCAAACGTGTCGCCGGGTTATAAGATCGTGGAGCGACCTCGAAATTTAGTTTATCTACCAGTGATTTTAGACACGTTGTATAGTCTCAAAACCACGTTGATGGATCAAAATGGTGAACTGTTAGATCTTCGCAGAGAGAGGGTGACGATACGATTTCACATAAGAGAAATATAAAAGCAAAAAAAAAAAATATTGTGTATATATATAGATAACAAAAATAAAATAAACACAATATTAATTTTACAAAAATTATTTAATATATATAATTATCATTAAAATAAGAAAACAATTGAAGTAAATATATTTAAAAAAAAAGAATTATGACAGAATACGTGAAAAAAAACGTGAACATATCCGCAGGACAGAGGAAGAAACTTGAGAGAGCATTAAGAACTTGAGGCAAGGCGGTGAAATTCAAATTCACTCACGAAGATCTGACGAGAGGCGGTCAGGATTCGATCGCCTGGACCAAAAGTCAAATCAAAAGGATGAAGAAAGCGATTCGTGATGGAAGATTGTTGACGGTGAGATTGAGTCCCGCTCAATTGAGATACAATTTGAGAATGAAAGGTGGTTTCATACCGCTATTGGCAGGAATCGCCACAAAAGCATTACCCTTCGCCGCAAAGGCACTACCCTTTCTCGGAAAGACTCTCGGCGTGGGAGCTCTCACGGGACTCACGAGTTCGGCAGTTGAGAAATTAATGGGTGGCAGCAGACTGTTTTTGAAGAAGGGAGGAGCTGTGTGTCGCGTTCACATAGACGACAGCGGTAAAAAATTGTATCTAGAACCCGTTAGAGGTGGCAACTCTTTGAGTAGAAACGGTCTCTATCTGAAGAGTGGACAGAACGTTGAGCGACTCGGCAAGGGCTTGTTGCTTGGTGAGAATTCACCGTTTAAGAATATACCGATTTTGAATATGTTATTATAATATAAGAAAAAACATTATATAATTATATAAAATATAAATCATAGAAAGTATAAAATAATATATAAAATGGATAAAAAGGTGGAAAAACAATTAGACAATAATGATGAATATCGCGAAAAAGATGTGGAAAAATGGTTAGACGCTAATGATGGATATCTAAGGAAAGAACTGATGAAAGAGTTAGATAAACAGCGGGATAGACGGTTGGAATTGAAAAGAATGAGACGCTTTCCACGGTCACCACTACCTTCTGAAGAGAATGGTAATGATGTGAGTGTTACCAAGAGATGCACAACATTCGTTCATAATTATGATTCGGATAAACAAATGTGTTGTTATAAAAAACGTAGCATATCACAAAAAAAAAGAAAAAAAAAAAAAAGAAGAATCGACGCTGAAATTTAAGAAAAAAGGAAACGTTATTATATTATATGGGTAATAGTGAAGAAGGAAAACAAAAAAAAAAGTTATGAGATCTAAAGATGATCTCATTACTTTTTTTTTTTCCTTTTTCTTCGCTAAAAAATCAATCTCTCTATAGTTTATATTTCCAAGTCCGTTATTAGCATGTTGACACTCGTGTATTCTCCTTTTTTGAAAATGTGTTGAATTTTTATTTTTACTCTTTTGAGTCTTTTTACATCGGTGAACTTGCTCTCATCACCCGATTTGTCCACGAGTTCGCGTGAGATTTTTGGATATATGTAACTTCCATAGAACAACGTCAAATCGTACTTGTCGAATTCTTTATCTTTAGCGATGACGATTTTTCTGCAGATCGCTTTGGTACTCGTAAAACAAATCAAGCATGGTTTCATCCAATTTCAAAGTCATCTTATATTTGTCATATTTATGCTCTAAATCCTTCATCTCGATCTCATTCAATTTGATGGGATCGTGTTGTTGTAATCTATAGATTTTAAAACCTAATTTCTTATTCGTTTCAACTCGTTTCAATTTCAATTCGCATCTTTTAGGTGTTGCTCTCATGATTGATTATTTGGGTTTTTTTTGTTTTATGAATTCTTGCAATAATGTATATTTTAAATTTTGTATTTTAATAATTTGTTTAAAAGTTTTTTTTTTTTTTTTTTTTTTTGCTCTTTATATATAAAAAAAAAAAGTTTTTAATTTTAATTTTCTTTAATGTAAAAAATTTTTGTAAAAGTTTTTTCTCTTTATATATATATAAATAAAAAGTTAAATTTTAACATTTCAATCTCTCTATTGTTTATATTTCCAAGTCTGTTATTTGCATGTTGACACTCGTGTTTTCTCCTTTTTCGAAAATGTGTTGAATGTTTATCTTTACTCTTTTGAGTTTTTTTACATCGGTGAACGTGCTCTCACCATCTGATTTGTCCAAGAGTTCGCGTGAGATTTTTGGATATATGTAACTTTCATAGAACAACGTCAAATCGTCCTTGTCGAATTCTTTATCTTTAGCGATGAAGATTTTCTGCAGATCGCTTTGGTACTCATAAAACAAATTGAGCATAGCTTCATCCAATTTCAAAGTCATCTTATATCTGTTGTATTTATGCTCTAAGTCCTTCGTCTCGACCTTGTTCAATTCGAGGGGATCGTGTTGTTGTAATCTTTAGATTTTATGACCGAATTTCTTATACGTTTCGACTTGTTTCAATTTCAATTCGCATCTTTTAGGTGTTGCTGTCATGGTCGATTATTTGTTTTTTTTTTTGTTTTATGAATTCTTGCAAATAATAAATATTTTTAAATTTTGTATTTTAATAATTTGTTTAAAAAGTTTTGTTGTTTTTTTTTTGCTCTTTATATATATAAAAAAAAAATAATTTAATTTTAATTTTCTTTAATGTGAAAATTTTTTTGTAAAAAGTAATGAGATCATCTTTAGATCTCGTTACTTTTTTTCCTTCTTCTTCGCTAAAAATCAATCTCTCTATTGTTTATATTTCCAAGTCCATTATTAGCATGTTGACATGCATCATTTCTCCATTTACCAAAATGTCTTGAATGTTTATCTTTACTCTTTTGAGTTTTTTTACATCGGTGAACTATCAAAAATAAAAAATTTCACATTTCAGAAATCATAGAACTAAATCAAAAAAAATTGAAGTCATACAGAAATATTTGCGAAACGATGGAAAGGCAAATGAAATGCCAATAGCAACGACGTCAAAAAATGCATCGGTTGTGAAAAATGAGAAGAAGAAGAAAAAGATAGTAAAAGGAATCGAAATGCCGACGTCGAAAAAAAACAAAAACGTTTCGATTGTGAAAAATAAGAAGACGACTAAACGAAAAGCCGTTGAAGAACTTCAAGTTTCCAAAGAAAAGAAAAGAAAAACTAAAACGAAAACGAGTGATGCACTTCAGATTCTAGGCAAACGAGATATATCAAGCGAAATTCGACGAGCAATAAACGAAGGGAAAGGAAAAGAATATCTAGCACAACTCGCCACGGAACTATTTCAATCAAAGTCCATAAAACGGGAGAGTGCGATCAAAGGCATTTTTAAAACTTTCGACGTGGTTCCCTCGTTGAAGAAAATCGATCTGAAAGTGTTCATGGAATGGGTGAAGAAAAAAGTATTGGATTTGTTTCGCAAATACATGAACGTGGGACTAAAAATTAAGATGATACTCCATTGCGTGATGAATAAAATCGACGTGAAGTCCGGCGAGAGCATCGTGAAAAATGCATATTTCAGATCTAATGTCGAACCCGTATTTCGAGGTTCAGTTTTATCGAACATTTTCGAAAAGATGAAAGACAAGATGTTGACGTCTCTCGTGAATTATCAACATGAAGGTAGTAATTGGACGTTCGATGAGGTGTTGAAACTCGAAATTCACATAACTGAAAATGATTCGTTGAAAGGGTCTTCCTACGTGAAATTACCGTATTTCCTAGCTAAAAAACACGCCGTGGTCAACGTGAGAAATAAAGATGACCAGTGTTTTATATAGGCAGTCACCTCCGCTTTATACCCTGTCAAAATGAACACCGAAAGAGTTTCTCGTTACGAGGAGACTTCTAAAAATCTCGACTGGACCAGAGTGACTTTTCCAACAGAGTTAAAACACATCGAACGTTTCGAGGTTCAAAATCCCACCATAGCGGTGAACGTCTTGGGATACGACGACGAAAAACAAACGATCTATTCTCTCAGACAGACTTCGTATCTCGAAAGAGAAAAGACGATTATTTTATTATTGATTTCAAATGGTGACAATCGTCATTATTGTTGGGTTAAACATCTGAGCCGATTACTATTAAGACAAAATAATAAACATGAACATAAGGTATGTTTATGTTGCAACTGCATGAAGGCGTTTAAGAGCGAAAAATCGTTAGTGAAACATCAGGAATATTGTAACGAAAATCAAGGTGTCGCCGTCGAAATGGCCAAACCCAACACCATCGTGAAGTTTGAAAATCGCAATAGAAGGTTAAAAGTACTATTCGTCGTGTACGCTGATTTCGAATGTTTTACCGCGAAAATGAGTTCCTGTCAACCCACCGCTCTTCAAAGTTACGTCGAAAGATATCAAAAACAGATACCTTCAGGCTATTGCATTTACATGAAATGCACTTTCGACTCGCAACACGACATGGGTCCCTTCACCTACACGAAACAGTATGAAGATGACGACGTGGCCCAAAGGTTCGTGGAAGAGTTAGAATCGAAAATTCAAATGTTATATGACAAATTCAAAACTCTGGCGAAAATGATCATCACGCGAGAGCAGCAGGACGAAAATAACAGAGCCACCAAATGTCACATATGCAGACAATCGTTCGACGAGAATTCAGAGGAAAATAAGAAGGTTAGAGACCACGATCATTACACAGGTCTGTATCGTGGTCCGGCTCACAGCAAGTGTAATTTAAAATATTGAGATGCCGCTTTCTATCCGGTGATGTTTCACAATCTCTCGGGTTATGACAGTCATCTGTTCATGAAAAATCTTGGCACCTCACACGAAGAATTAAATTGCATTGTGAACAGCGAAGAAAGATACATTTCCTTCATAAAATGGAAGCTCATGGAGAAGAAAAGAGTAATTGACGGAAATACGTTGGAAGAAAAAACGAAATCCATTCATAGAGGCATAAGTTTCATCGACAGTTTTAAATGCATGTTGACCGCTCTGGAAAAATTAGTCGATAACATGAGCAAGGATAAATTTAAAATCATGAGCGAACATTTCGGAGAGCGAGTAGACGTCATGTTGAGGAAAGGAGTCTATCCTTACGATTACATGAACGATCTAAAGAGATTCGAAGACACCGCACCACCTTCGAAAGAAGATTTTTATTCGAAATTATACGAATCCGACATTTCCGACGAGAATTATGAACACGCTAAAAACGTGTGGAAATCATTCGATATGAAAACCATGAGAGATTATCACGATCTCTATCTGAAGACCGACGTTCTGCTCTTGACAGACGTGTTCGAAAATTTTCGAGACGTCTGTCATCGGAATTACGATCTAGATCCCACTTGGTATTTCACCGCACCTGGTCTGGCATGGGACGCTCTGTTGAAGACCACCGAAGTTCAATTGGAATTATTATCCGACGTGAACATGTTGCTCATGTTCGAAAGGGCTACGAGAGGTGGCGTCTCGATGATCTCCCACAGATATTCTAAAGCTAACAATCCCTACATGAAAGAAGGTTTCGATTCGAAATGATCAAATAAATACATACAGTATTGGGACGCTAATAATCTGTATGGTTGGGCTATGAGTCATCCTTTACCGATTGGAAATTTCAAATGGGTGACGGAAACGGAAGCGATGCAAAAATGGAGAGACTATCCTTGCATTTTAGAAGTCAATTTGAACTATCCGGAAGAATGACATGATCTACACAACGATTATCCGCTGGCTCCCGAACGAATGGAACTGAACGAAGGAGACGAGGAAAAACTCATTCCCAATTTATTTAACAAACGTAACTACGTCGTCTACAGCGAGAATTTGAAACAATACGTCAATTACAGGATGAAATTAGTCGACATACATCGATTCATTCGATTCGACGAAGAGCCTTGGATGAAAAAATACATCGATCTCAACACGAATCTCAGAATTCGAGCCGAGAACGATTTCGAAAAAGATTTCTTCAAACTCATGAACAACTGCGTGTACGGTAAATCGATGGAAAGCATCAGGAAGAGAACCGACGTTCGACTCGTCACGTCTGAGAAAAGAGCTAAAAAATTAGTAGCGAAACCCAATTACAAACACCGAACCATATTCGACGAAAATCTAGTGGCCGTTCACATGCAAAAGACGCACCTGAAGTTCGACAAACCATATTATTTTGGACCGATCATCTTAGATATCAGCAAGCGATTGATGTACGAGTTTCACTACGAGTATGTCAAACGAAAATTTGGTGATAAAGCCAAACTACTGTTCATCGACACGGACAGTTTAGTTTATGAGATAGAGACGAAAGACGTCTACCGAGATATATCTCAGGACGTGGCCGAGTGGTTCGACATGAGCAATTATCCCATTGATCACCCGTCCAACATTCAATCGAACGACAACAAGAATGTGTTGGGTAAATTTAAGGACGAGAGCAGCAGTAAACAAATCGTCAAATTCGTGGGCTTGAGACCCAAACTGTATGCTTATCGTCTAGAAGATGAAGAGATTAAGAAGTGCAAAGGGGTTAAAGCGTGCGTGGTGAAGAAAAACATCTCTTTCCAAGAGTATAAAGATTGTCTGTTAGGAAGTGGTCTGGTGTATAAGACTATGAAATCGATTCGAAGTGAAAATCATGACTTGTATACCGAAATAGTCAACAAGATTTCGCTGACAGCCGACTACGATAAGAGATTCGTGTTAGACCATAAAATAAGCACTTTGGCACGTGGACATTGGACTTTGGATCTAATTTTAGATGATATGAATGTGGATGATTGGATTCCAGATATGATTGTGGATGATAGGATTCCAGAAAATCAAGAGGAATTAGATGGATTCGAAATTATAGAAATCGATAGAGACATCGAGAGAGTTAGTTTAAAAAGAAAAAGAAAAAAAGAAAAAAAAAAAATAACGTCATTTTAGTGAAATATAATAAAATAAATAAATAAAAAAAAAAAAAAAAAATACGCATTTATGAATAAGAAAATAGAGATATCCGTAGAAGGTGTCATCTTACCTAACGAACCCCTATCCAACATCGATCTGTTGAATGCGGCAAAAGATTTGAAAATCAAAGATTTTCTAGGTGTGTTTTCCAGAGATGCCTTGCCGAAGAGAAGACCTCGCCAATCGGAATGTGGAATTTTAAATCTAGACAATTCATCGGGTGAAGGCACTCACTGGGTGGCGTGGTTCAAGAACGGGAATAAGAAAAATTATTATTTCGACAGCTACGGAATCTCACCGCCAAAAGAAATAAAGAACTATATCAACAAATCGATGGTTCGTTACAACACGGAACAAGTGCAATCAGCAGATCAAGTGTTTTGCGGTCACCTGTGTCTCTACATTCTCAAGAGATGGTCTGAAGGAGATCGGTTTCAAGACATTCTCAATGATTTACATTAGAGAGAGATTTTTTTTTTATAGTATATATAAAGATAAAAAATTATTTTAAAAAATTTTAATCGAATAAAAACAAAAAATAAAAATAAAATAATTCATTTTTAATAAACTGCGTTTTGAATATATTTTTTCTAAAAACAAAAAATCTCACAACAACATGCCAGTCGATAAATTTGGTAGAAGTGACGACGAAAAAGTCAACCTAAGAAAGAAGAGGAAGACGTTCGAAGTCAACGATGGTTACGACGTTGCCAACTTGGACGAACGTTACGTTTGGAGATACGAACCTCGAGAAGAACCTTTGAACATGAATGATAAGAAGCTCTACACTCTTCCCGTGCCGATAGATCTCGCAGATGCTGCGACTAAAAAATACGTCGACAGGGGGCACGCCGATTTCGAACGAATCATGCTAAATAATTACGTGGATAAAACCATGACCGACGATCTCGATCTGAAATCCAAATGTTTGGTGAATGTCGCGAATCCCATAGATCCCACCGATGCCGCGACCAAGAAATACGTGGACGACTCTCATGTGAGATTCAGCGAACTCCTGAGAAATAGATACATTCAGAAAATGATGCACTCGGAATTGAACGCCAATTCTAACAAGATAACGAACGTGGCCACTCCCACGAATCCCAAGGACGTGGCGACCAAACACTACATAGATCTGGAACAGAGAAAGTCTGACAGATGAGAAATGAAATCAGATCTGAATGCAGGATTCAACAAGATATTGAATCTGTCAAAGGTCGACGACACGGATGCGGACTCAACCGCGGTCAACAAGGGCTACGTAGATTCTGCCGTGATACGATCACAAGAATACCTAGAATCGCAAGTGGAAGATCTCTACCTGAACAAACAATCTGGCGGAACCATGGAGGGTGGTATCGACATGAACGGTAAGAATTTATTCGGACTCAGTCACGATCCCGAATTCGATTCCAGCGCAGTCAGCAGAAAGTACGTGGACGACAACTCGGTCTGGAGAAAGGGTGATATAATGGAAGGTAAACTAGACATGGGTGGACACGTGCTCACGAATCTACTGGATCCCGTGAACATGACGGATGCCTGCACCCTGATTTTAGTGGTGGAGAAAGTCAAATATGCTAGACAATTGATTACCGTGTGGGCCGAGGAGACCGGCACCTTAGATGAGGGAAAAGCTGAGTGGTCTTTCGGAAATGGAGGTAGTGGATCGAAACATGGTCACGTGGGATATCCCACGCCGCTGGGAGGTGAAATCCTTCGAATGAGTCTGGCTTCTTCAGATTTGAATAACAGAGCAGTCGTCAATCTCATGGTGAATGGAGTAGAGAGCGATAAGAGATACAGCGTCGAAAAGACTGAGAATCAACATGCGAATGTTAGCACGTTTGGCACGCCTCTCAAAGTGAATGCTGGAGACAGGATTAATTTCGTTACGAAAACCAATAATCCCGAAGCCGCCACTTCCGTGGTGAGTCTACTGATCGAACTAGTTCCTTTGAACAAACAGTGAACGCGTGGAAAATAATGAATTAAAAAAAAAATAATGTGTGATTTATTAAAAACAAAAAAAAAAAAGTAATGAGATTTAGAAAGATGTTCAATCTCTCTAGATCACATTACTTTATTTATTTTTTTTTTATTTTTTTTTTTTTTGTTTTTAATAATTACTCATTACTTTTTTTTGTTTTTAATAAATCACACATTATTTTTTTTTTTTCACACTCATCTCTCATCGAATGATCGACATCTTATTTCCATCCGATTCAAATTGTAATTCTCTGTCTGACAGGACCAGGGCAAAGGCTTTGGTTTTTCTTGGCACGTTCCTATCGAATTGCATCTGGATCTGAATGTCTAAGACGCTACTCTTGAGTCGTTCGCTCTGTTTACTGACGTCGAATACGAACATGGGATACATCGACTTGTATTCACTGGGAGATATGTTAGGGTTGCTCATTAATTCGTCTAGACCGTGATACTTCTTTCTAAAATCAGCGGCATCGCCGTACAGTCTGCAGAAATCATTCTTGTCGAACGACGCGTTGTAATCGATTGCTGGATATCTAGTGGCATTCAGAAACACTTGCATGTTTCTCAAATAGCAGTGATTGAACAGCGACACATTCTTTTCCTGAGACCCATCCCTATCGGTCTGAAATGCAACCACGATGAAACGCGGTCTCTCAGAAGCGGATTTCACCGTCAATCTCCAATCAAAGTGATTCGTGGAGACAGGAATGCTAGCCGTGTCACACTATCTCATTCTAAATCCCATGAGTAATTTACTCTTGGATTCAATGATCTTGTAGAGACGCGCTTTTTCCACGATCGAAGGCTCCCACTATTGTGTCGCCGTTTCCTTTTCGAATCAACGTCAGATTGTGTTTGAATCCGTACATGATCTTGTTGTTATCGTCCGCAAATCCGAAGATGTGTTTCAAAGGTATCCTGAATGAAAACGTTCCTTTAGGTCTGGACGTCTTGACGACGTAGTCGAATATCGTGGCGGCGTCGGCGCTAGCACCGCCGACGGTGTCTTTCACCCACAACTGATTAAGTCCTCTGGATTTCGAAAAATCATCAGGATACGTCAAGAGTCCAAACATTGTGGTGGCCTGACCGGGATGAAACACAGATTCTATCTCTTGTCCGGATAGCATGTATTTTATATTACTGAATAGATGCATGATGCCATTATTGGCTAGAGTAACCGTGTCATCGTCGGCGTAGTCGCTCCCATCTTCCTTGGTGAGACGTCCCTGCACCACTATGTAACTCTCGCTAGGATGTATGAATAGATCTTGAGTTTCGACGTTGATTCTTATCTCTCCCGCATTGTTCAAACTCGTTCCGGTTACCGGTTCGTATTCGTGAACCTCATATTCTTGAATACTTTCATCTTTCACTATGCTTTGTGCTATATCTAGTATATTTGTCATTTTTAAAGGATTTTTGGGGTTTTTTTGTTTATTAATTAACTTGCTTTCTTTATCTAAAAATAGTTTTTAATTATTTTTTATTATTATTTTTCTCTCTAATATATATGTGTATAAACAAGAAAATGCTAAAGAGAGTAAATAAAAGAAATTTGTTTTCTTATCAAAACTTTGTCTTCTATAATTGTTGTTCGTAAAACTTTCCCATGATCTCTTCTCCATCCAAAGCTTCGATTTCGTAAGTCACCGGATCGGTGTGAAATATTTTATCACGAAGATTTCCGAGGTCCATCGAGGAGTATAACCCTTTTCGAAGTGCTTCTTATAAGCGTAGATTCTCACTCGATCACCGACCGCAAATTTCGGCGTCCTAGACTTCTTCCTAATCTTAGATCTTTCAGGATATAGATTCGCGTAGACCCGTTTTTCATTTCGAGGATTGCTAGCTTCCACAGGAGTCATCTTGATCAATCTGTGTCGCGTGTTGTTGTAATCTTTGACCAGACCGTTCAGAGCGTATATGTATTTCTTGGTCGAATTCACCGTGAAGTATCTGTGAATCTTTTCCTTCATCGTTCGATTCCAACGTTCCACGATGCTGGCTTTCTCTTCGTTTTCGATCGAGTAGAGGTCGACCAATCGATGAATGTGCTTGTTGTAGAATTCCTTTCCCTTATCCACCCACAATTTACTTGGTTTTTGAAAAGACGAGTCGAACACGCTCTTCAGAGCCTCGGCGACGCAAGGTCCCGATTTATTCTTCAAAGCTCTGATCCAACCATATTTGGAAAACACGTCGATGACTGTCAATAGATATTTGACGCCCTCGTTTCCACCTCGAAAACGATCTCATGTCGACCAAGTCGGCAGACCAAATATCATCCAAACCCTTCACGAACACCCTTCTCTTTCGAAATTTACGCACGATGGGTTTGTGTAACTCCTTGGCCAATTCGCTCATCAATTCTTCTTCTTCTTTTCCGATGCGCTTTTTTTTTTTAATGCCCCATCCGAATCGACGTTTCGCACCGATCAGATTGCCGACCAGTGAACGTTCTATCTTCTCTCTACTGCTCAGATTCGATATGCCTCTCAATTTCCCCAACATGTTTTTATCGCAGACGTTGTTGCGAGTCTTGGTGTTGGGATGTCCGGCGTAGCACAGATCGTGATCATACGTGGCCGCGTCCACCCTATTCACAGGTTTGCTCCAAAATTTGGGAGTCAGATCGGCGTTGAGTCTCTTGTTCAATTTCGTTCCGTGTCCCGTGAAACTGTGACCAGGCAGATGTATTTCGAAAGGTAGATTATTGATCATTTTATTCACGATGCCTTTACCTTTGCTCGCGTTCTTTTTTTTGATGAATGAAGTCTTGATAGAACCACACACGTCGCAAATTCCGCGAAGCATCTGTCTATCGTTTTTAGTTCGTACTTCTCGAGAATTACTCGTCTCGGTAACTCTCTTACACTTTACGCAATACATTTTTTTAAGAGTTATTTAAATTAATTTTGTTTTTTATTTTATATATAAATTTAATAATTAATTAATTCTGTTCTTATTATATATATATATATTTTTTTTTTCAATCACTGCTCTTGAGTTCTATCATCTTACTGAATTCCTCCCTGGCCTCTTTTCTCCCCTTTTCCACGAGAGAATCCTTCATCTCTTCTTTGATGATCTGACGAGTCTTGATTCTCACGGCTTCTTTCATGGCATCGTATTTCATTTTCTCGCTCAATATCGCGAAGTATTCTCCGTCCGATATCCTTCTACGGTCAACACGATCGAAATGCCGACTGCGGTTGACAACAATCTGATGCCGGCCGCATGTAAACCCATGGAAATCGTGATGAGTGTCGTGTCGATCGCGTTGACGAATTTCACGAAACGCGAATACTTCTTCTTGAGAGAACGGCGAGAATCTCTCTCTCGAGTTAGATACAATTGGATTCTACTGATTTGATCGATGCAATACCTCTCTCCTCTTTCTTTTTCTTCTAGCGATGGTGCCGTTGGCAAAACGCCGTTCGGCTTCTCATCCTCATCATCCACTAACGTCAGATACAATTTATTTCTTGTTCTCATTTTTGTGTTTTTTTTTCTTTCTAATATTAGATAAAAAAATTTATGTGTGTATTTATTTTATTTTCTATTCTCCCTTATTTTATATCAACGAGAAAAACTTAGACGTATGCTTCATTGAACAATAATTTCGTGACGCATCCCTTGTCTTCTAAAGTCAGACTTTTACGCACCAATTTCAGTTCTTCCAAAACTGTGGGCTTGCTTTGATCCTTACAGAAGAGTAATCTCTTCCAAAACGCGATCACTTCGTCGATTTGAACGCATTCGAACGCCGATTCGAAATACTTGATGACCATATCTTCCCTTTCCATCGACAGACACAAATGATTTTCGTGATCAACGTCTAGGTGATCCCGACATCCGTCGCATTGTTCTAACAAGAGGCGACCTAGTTGTTCGTTCACACAGAATGCGTAGGCTCTCATCAGCATTTTTAAAAGAAACCTTGCTCTAATAGTCTGGGAAGCGCTCATGATTTACGTATTTATTTTTTTTTTATTATCTATTCGATTTGATATATTTATTTTTTTAAATAACTACTTATTTATATATTTTTTTTCTCTCCTATATATATCAATCACTTTTTTTTATTTCCTCAGGAAACATGGTAGTGGGTTTGCCGGTTCAAAATCACCTCTTTTCCATGTACCGTACACGATTCGATTTCTGACGTAAAATCCGCAAATGGATTTCCGTGTACGCCTCCATAGGGATTCAGTGTTAAAATCGTGTACAGACACGGATGATTTAGAATCAGCAAGATGATGATTTAGAAACCGCAACACGTTTTTTGCTCGCAATTTAACACTGAATCCTACGGGGGAAACCCATTTGCCGATTCTAAATCAGACGATACACCTCTTTTTCCTTAAAATTTCATGCGTTTTATTTTAGGTTCATCTTCAATTAATATAGGATGAACCTCAAATATTTATGTCGAACCTGGTTCAACATGAAGCAATAATTATGGTCCATCCAGGGTCGGACAAATTATTTCAGGTTCAGGTTCATCCTCAATTAATATAGGATGAACCTCAAATATTGATGTCGAACCTGGTTCAACATGAAACAATAATTATGGTCCATCCAGGGTCGGACAAATTATTTCAGGTTCATCCTCAATTAATATAGGATGAACCTGAAATATTTATGTCGAACCTGGTTCAACATGAAACAATAATTATGGTCCATCCAGGGTCGGACAAATTATTTCAGGTTCATATGCCATAATATGGCGTACGAACAGGTTCGAAAATAATTATTGAGGTACATACTATATTATTTGAGGTTCATCCTATATTATTTCAGGTTCATCCTATATTATTTGAGGTTCATCCTATATTATTTGAGGTTCATCCTATATTATTTCAGGTTCATCCTAAAATAATATTTATGACCCTCTCGTAGGCGATCAATAATTTGTCCGACCCTGGATGGACCGACCATAATTATTCAGGATGATGCTAAAATCCCACGATGCAATACGCTCCACGAGCCAATCAGTTGAGTCGTTACAAATGCGAACAATGGGACATAACTGGGGGAAAAAAGCAAGATAAACTTGATGCAGACACACAGCTTCAGACAAAGAATCCCGCTGAGAGATTGTTTTGTATGCGCTTCACACGATTTTTTTTTCGATCCTTTGTAATCACGCAAAATAAATAAGATTTTTTCCCATGAAAATGTCAAATGGGCAGTGTTGATTGTTTACTGTATTGTTACAAACAAGTTGTGTTTTAATATTGAAATATGACTCGCTAACCAATAGTGTTGCGGACAGGACCGCAAACAAACGGACCGCAAGCGGTCCAGGAGTGGTCCGCGGTACGGTCCAATGAGGACCAGGCCGCCCCTGCTGTACTGGTACACAGGCACGCTGGACAAGTCCGGGGCAGTCCAAGGGGCCGGTCCAGGGAGACGCAAAGGGAAGTTTTGCACTCTCCCAATTGATACACAAACTGATAATTTCATCTTGATAGACGGTGAATACATTGAAGTCGAGTAAGTGTGAAGTAACTGTCAACTATATTGAGCCAGTCTGTCACCAATCAACCACCTGCATCCTGTGATTCCTGTCACGGGTGTCGGGTGAAGGTATCAGCGATGAGCGGTTCTACAAAAAAAGTTCCCAAAATAGCGAACGCTCAAATTCGGTGACAAGAAGCTGTCATTCAATTCCTTTGTCGGCAAAGAATTTCAACGTGTATTGTGTATCTATTTCTATAAACCCCGATCTGGATTATGTGCACATGGAAACTATTTAGTTGGTAGTAACTTGGTCCCTGTATTTCATCCGGTAGGTTTGGTGTGGTGACCCTATTAAATTGGACCATGGGCGCAGATCATGGGGGTGGGGGACGAGGGGGCGTGCGCCCCACAAAGTTTTTCGGGGGGGAGGGGGCATTACATGTTATGTCCCCCGTGTTCCTCCCACATACATAGGTCCGATACCAGCTGATATTGTTAGAGCAATGCTGCAATAGGCGAAAATCGCGTATTTTCAGCTTGCCTTTTCAAAATTTCCACCCGCAGGGCCAAACCATGCCTGACCCTGCGCGTTGTCTGTCCGAGCAATGCTGCAATAGGCGGAAATCGTGTATTTTCAGCTTACATTTTCAAATTTTCCGCCCGCAGGACCAAAACATGGTTGGCCCTGCGCATTGTGTAGCCCCCCCCCCCGCCCCCCCCCCCCCCCCCCACACACACACTCTCTAAATTTAGAGACCTGTGGCCCTGAATTAGACCGCCTTGGACCGGTCCATCTAGAAAAAAATAAACCGCCTGCCCGAATATCGGACCGCTATTTCTTGGACCGGACCGGACCGGAACACCATTGGCGGTCCGGTACGGTCCGCATCACTGCTAACCAACATATCGGGAAAACGTCTCGTGAAGTTTAAAAATTTAATGGAGCAGTTCAAAAAAGTGCCTCTGTGGGGTAGGGTGGAGAAGGGCAAAAATGATGGATTTCGTATGTATGTTTGTTTGTCTGCTATAGAAATAAATATGGGGCCATCCATAGTGCCCAAAATTGGCCTACATGATGGCGGAGGTCATTGTCAGGTTTAAAAAAAGTGCAGGGGTGGGATTGGAGAGGGGCACCAAAAGCTATGACCAATTTGTTTTTTACTGATATAGGTCCTCAAAGGGGTCTAATAGTGGTGACTTCTTATCAGGAATCTTAAAGGTTTCAAAAAATTGCCGGCGGTGGTGTTGGGGAGGGGCAAAACTTGTGGATTTTGTGTGTATGTCTGTATGACCACTATAAAAAGGCATACGGAGCCACCCACAGTGCACAAGCTGGTTCTGCTAGGGGTTTTTTTCTACACCGGGAGTCAAGGATTGAAAAAGTCAGAATTGAAAAAGTGCCGGAGTTGGGAGAGTCACCCAATGTCATGAAAATTTTTCTTTTCACCTCTATAGATCTTCAAAGGGGTCTACCTGAGGTAACTTTTTACCTTTTTACCGGGAATATTATGGTGCGGTTAAGGCCGCAGGCCTGCCCAAGTTACTTTTTTGAAGTCAGGGCTGTGGTTTTAGTAACTGTTTTTTCTTAGAAATTTACCGCACAGCATCGGGTAACCCTGCTAGTATTTGTTAAAACCTGTTTTGACTCATCATTTTCACACAGGTAACAATGTTGGGAAGCAGTTTAGTATGCCAAAATGTTCGAAATGCATCCCCACCCCCTCTTCCCCCCCACAGAATTTCAAATTGCTCTGCGGCTCCTGGGTCAGCATGTTTTCGGTGTCATTGTGGGGCATGTCACGGAGTTATGTTCATGGAAGCAGGTGACTGTTTTGAACAAATCACGCGATAATGCCTCAGCTGTAGGGCCGTCGCTAGAGCCTTTTAATGGGGGTGGGGGTGGGGGGGGAGGTGAGAGCCCCCGAAATTCCAACTGGGTAGTGGGGGCGTTCTTGACAAACTATTAGAACTGTAGCTCTTCCTAATTCGGCGAGCACGGTCGCGCCAGGCCGACCATGGTTCGGCCCGACGTGAGAAAATTGTTAAATTTGACATTAAAAGGAACAATTTCCTGGCTTCTGGAGTGTCAATCCCCACTTCAGAATACCTCAAAAAGTTTCATTTGGGCCGATTTAGGGCGGGAAAATGTCGAAATTTTCGACTATTATCCCGACAGTTTCGTAGGCTAGCGAATATTTTTCGTCTTTTATTTTTGTAACTTGGGCACCCAGTTTATCGGCTTGAATTTGGTTTAATTTAAAGGCTTGGAAAATCGTTTTTAGGAAAAGGTTTTTTTTAGCATTTCACAGGCACAAATTATCTCCCCTAGACTCTCAGCAGCTGTTGAAAAAACGTGTAACGTGGAGACTGCATGTGTAGTTATATGTTCAGTTGGAATCCTTCGACCCGATTTTCACCCGAAGGTCTCGGTAGTCGGAATTTGTCCTCATTGTGGTCCTCCAGTCAGAAAAATATATGTTTGTTAGTTAATTGTATTATACATTCTGTAGTTTTAAATGTCCAACTGTTGATATTTTTGCCCCCCGATTTTCCAACTACTGATATTTTGACAAATATTGGGGGGGGGGGGTTAGACACCCCCCCCCCCCCCACACACACACTGCCCCCTCCTGTCGCGACGTCCCTGCTCAGCTGTCAGTGATGAATACCCTACAAAGTAGCAAAACGTTGCAAGAGATATCGCAGGCCTGCAACCGGGGTGGGGATGGGGAGGGGTGGGGTGGGAGGGGGCGTGGAGGGGGTGGGCGCCCCACCCCCTAGAAAAATGTTTGCCGTCCCCCCAAAAATTTCAGACACTGTTTTTTTTTTAATTTCGCATCATTTTGATCCATTTTTCTCCACCAATGAGCAACTAATTCATGTCTGTCATTAAACTAGTTGTAATCCTATATGTGAGTCTCTATTGTTATCACTGCGATGTTTATTCAACACACAGATTACACACAGCTATGACAATAGGAGCACATTAACTAATTAACAAAAGAAATTATGTTCAATAGCAAGTTATATTTGATGAGTGGTGATTGAACATAGGAGAAAATTGAGGTTGTAGGACAAGTGCCCCCACCCCCCCCCCCCCCCACATCCCCGTCCAAAAATGCTCAGTCGGACAATTGCCCCAGTGTATTTGGCAGCTAGGATGACTCCCCCAAGTGTATTAGCTAGGACGACTGCCCTCCAGTCCAGTGGGTGGTCAGGACAACTGCCCTCACTCCAATTGTCAGCCAGGACAACTGCCCCCACTCCATTGTCAACCAGGACGTACGAAAAAAAATAATATTTTACTGCATATGGGTCGATGTATGGAATACCCCAACTACCAGTCAATTATTATTCATTTTTGTTTTCATCCAATTTTCAGGATACCGAAAGAAAATTGATGCGCTCTGGAACAAAAACTGTCAATGGGGCAAAATGTTTCCTGCAATGTTTTTGTTTTTAAATTAGAAGTTGAAAAGGCTGACTATTATTTTTTACAAGGGTGTTATCAATTAAAATGGTGTTATAAGCCCCCCCCCCCCCCCCACCACCACCACCACCACCATACCCCCGTGGCAACCTCCGGGAAATGAAGCAGTGTTTCTGTACTGTGCTGAACAAATTCTATATTAATGGTAAAATGGGATCCAGTAATCAATGCCCAGGAATGGATGGAATTCTCTAAATTGTGCAGCTTTGGTATAAACGATTGGCTAAAACTTGCAGAACATATAATAATTCTGCATAGTTTTTCAAAGGTTATTGGACAGAAATCGAAATTTTCAAAAGATGAATTTTGTTATTTGATCAGAAAAAACAAACTTTTCGGGGTATGTTGAAGTGGGAATTGATCCTCCAGAAGAAAGGAAATTGCTCCTTTGAATGCCAAATTTAACAATTTTCTCACGTCGGGCCGAACCATGGTCGGCCCGGCGCGACCGTGCTCGCCGAATTAGGAAGATCTACATTTCTAATAGTTTGTCAAGAATGCGCCCACTACCCAGTTGGAATTTCGAGGGCTCTCACCCCACCCCACATTAAAAGGCTATAGTGACGGCCCTACAGCTGAGGCATTATCGCGTGATTTGTTCAGAACAGTCACCTGCTTCCATGAACATAACACCGTGACATGCCCCACAATGACACCGAAAACATGCTGACTCAGAAGCCGCAGAGCAATTTGAAATTATGTGGAGGGAAGAGGGGGTGGGGATGCATTTCGAGCATTCTGGCATACTAAACCGCTTCCCAACATTGTTACCTGTGTGAAAATGATGAGTCAAAACAGGTTTTAACAAATACTAGCAGAGTTACCCGATGCTGTACGGTAAATTTCTAAGAAAAAACAGTTCATAAAACCACAGCCCTGACTTCAAAAGAGTAACTTGGGCAGGACTGCGGCCCTAACCGCACCATAATATTCCCGGTAAAAAGTGACCTCAGGTAGACCCCTTTGAAGATCTATAGAGGTGAAAATTGTCATGACATTGGGTGACTCTCCCCACCCCGGCACTTTTTCAATCCTGACTTTTTTCAATCCATGACTTCCGGTGTAGAAAAAAACCCCTAGCAGAACCAGCTTGTGCACTGTGGGTGGCTCCGTATGCCTTTTTATAGTGGTCATACAGATATACACAAAATGAACAAGTTTTGCCCCTCCCCAACACCACCACCGGCAATTGTTTGAAACCTTTAAGATTCCTGATAAGAAGTCACCACTAGTAGACCCCTTTGAGGACCTATATCAGTAAAAAACAAATTGGTCATAGCTTTTGGTGCCCCTCTCCAATCCCACCCTTGCACTTTTTTAAACCTGACAATGACCTCCGCCATAAAGTAGGCCAATTTTGGGCACTATGGATGACCCCATATTTATTTCTATAGCAGACACACAGACAAACAAACATACATACGAAATCCATCATTTTTGCCCTTCCCCGCCCTACCCCACAGAGGCACTTTTTTGAACTGCTCCATTAAATTTTTAAACTTCACGAGACGTTTTCACGATATGTTGGTTAGCAGTGATGCGGACCGTACCGGACCGCCAATGGTGTTCTGGTCCGGCCCGGTCCAGTCCAAGAAATAGCGGTCCGATATTCGGGCAGGCGGTCCATTTTTTTTCTAGATGGACCGGTCCAAGGCGGTCCAAATCAGGGGCACAGGTCTCTCTCTTTAGAGTGTGTGTGTGTGGGGGGGGGGGGGGGGAGGCTACACAATGCGCAGGGCCAACCATGTTTTGGTGCTGCGGGCGGAAAATTTGAAAATGTAAGCTGAAAATACACGATTTCCGCCTATTGCAGCATTGCTCGGACACACAACGCGCAGGGCCAAGCATGGTTTGGCCCAGCGGGAGGAAATTTTGAAAAAGCAAGCTGAAAATACGCGATTTTCGCCAATTGCAGCATTGCTCGAACAATATCAGCCGGTATCGGACCTATGTATGTGGGAGGAACACGGGGGACATAACATGTAATGCCCCCCCCCCCCCCCCGAAAAACTTTGTGGGGGGCACGCCCCCTCGTCCCCCACCCCCATGATCTGCGCCCATGGTCCAATTTAATAGGGTCACCACGTCAAACCTACCGGATAAAATACAGGGACCAAGTTACTACCAACTAAATAGTTTCCATGTGCACATAATCCAGATCGGGGTTTATAGAAGTAGATACACAAAAACGTTGAAATTCTTTGCCGACAAAGGAATTGAATGACAGCTTCTTGTCACCGAATTTGAGCGTTCGCTATTTTGGGAACTTTTTTGTAGAACCGCTCATCGCTGATACCTTCACCTGACACCCGTGACAGGAATCACAGGATGCAGGTGGTTGATTGGTGACAGACTGGCTCAATATAGTTGACAGTTACTTCAAACTTACTCAACTTCAATGTATTCACCGTCTATCAAGATGAAATTATCAGTTTGTGTATCAAATGGTCGAGTGCAAAACTTCCCTTTGCGTCTCCCTGGACCGGTCCCTTGGGTCGCCCCGGACCGGTACAGCGTGTCTGTGTATCGGTACAGTAGGGGCGGCCCGGTCCTCATCGGACCGTACCGCGGACCACGCCTGGACCGGTACCGAACCGTTTGTTTGCGGTCCGGTCCGCAACACTATTGGTTAGCGAGTCATATTTCAATATTAAACACAACTTGTTTGTAACAGTACAGTAAACAATCAACACTGCCCATTTGACATTTTCATGGGAAAAAAATCTTATTTATTTTGCGTGATTACAAAGGGTCTAAAAAAATCGTGTGAAGCGCTAAAACAATCTCTCAGCGGGATTCTTTGTCTGAAGCTGTGTGCCTGCATCAAGTTTATCTTGTTTTTTTCCCCAGTTATGTCCCATTGTTCGCGTTTGTAAAGACTCAACTGATTGGCTCGTGGAGCGTATTGCATCGTGGGATTTTAGCATCATCCTGAATAATTATGGTCGATCCAGGGTCGGACAAATTATTTTAAGTTCATCCTCAATTAATATAGGATGAATCTCAAATATTTATGTCGAACCTGGTTCTACATGAAACTATAATTATGGTCGATCCAGGGTCGGACAAATTATTTCAGGTTCATCCTCAATTAATATAGGATGAACCTGAAATATTTATGTCGAACCTGGTTCAACATGAAACAATAATTATGGTCGATCCAGGGTCGGACAAATTATTTCAGGTTCATCCTCAATTAATATAGGATGAACCTGAAATATTGATGTCGAACCTGGTTCAACATGAAACAATAATTATGGTCCATCCAGGGTCGGACAAATTATTTCAGGTTCACCCTCATTTAATATAGGATGAACCTGAAACATTTATGTCGAACCTGGTTCAACATGAAACAATAGTTATGGTCCATCCAGGATCGGACAAATTATTTCAGGTTCATCCTCAATTAATATAGGATGAACCTCAAATATTGATGTCGAACCTGGTTCAACATGAAACAATAATTATGGTCGATCCAGGGTCGGACAAATTATTTTAGGTTCATCCTCAATTAATATAGGATGAACCTGAAATATTTATGCCGAACCTGGTTCAACATGAAACAATAATTATAGTCCATCCAGGGTCGGACAAATTATTGATCGCGTACGAGAGGGTCATAAATATTATTTTAGGATGAACCTGAAATAATATAGGATGAACCTGAAATAATATAGGATGAACCTGAAATAATATAGGATGAACCTCAAATAATATAGGATGAACCTCAAATAATATAGTATGTACCTCAATAATTATTTTCGAACCTGTTCGTACGCCATACCTTATCTTGTTATCTGTTAATTGATCTTGTATGTGTGTATGCTTAGGAAGCCTGGCGGCTCACTGGTTGACTGTTGGGCTTCTGTGCAAGAGGTCCCGAGTTCGATCCTCGTCCGGGACGACACGCGTTGTGTCCTTGGGCAAGGCACTTTATCCCGGTTGCCCACACGGGGGCGCGATGGCGCCGTGTACTAAGGCGTACTGCACGTCGATGGTGCACATGTCTTCAACCGCTGTAACCCTGCTTGAGCGGAGCTTGAGCAGAGTTAGAATGTTGAGGAGCTGTTGCTCGTCGATGTTCGGTGGTTCTCTCCACCCGTAAAACTGGTACGGTCACGATTAGCCATTGTGCATAAGTATGTGACCTTAAACACCAATAAATAAATAAATAATAATTTGTGTATGCTGCAAAATAAAGTTTCATTCACTCATTCTAATTTAATATTTCAAACCCCAGGCATACGGTTTACACGGTCTTTTACGACAATGGTTCGAAAGAGTTTTATCATCGACAATTGAGTGGCATTGAATGTATCTACAAAGAATTGATCGATTTTCTCTTAACCCTTTACCCAACGCATTAACCCTTTACCAAACGCACACGATATCAATTTTTTTTTATTTTAATTATTTTTTTCTTTATTTTTTTCACAAAACGTCAACAAAACCATATCATATGGCCTCCTCATTAGAACGAGCTCGTTCCAATTAGGGCCCTGCGAATCACACATTTTCGATTCGAATCGAATCTCGAATCGAATCACGTTTGTTATTCGAAATAGAATCGAACTTAGAACCGAATCAGAGACGCCTTGAAGATGACCGTTATGTTATGGCTCAAGTCCAGGCTGAAAAAATAATCCAACTACATCATCAAGGCATGCCTTCGTCGAAGGCAAGCCTTGATGAGGTAGTTGGAATATTATCCCGTAATGATTACAGTTTACCATTGACATTGCTTCTAAACGTTAACCCTTCACGTAACGGAAAAAACCGGCCAGCACTAAATCTCAAAAATTGCCAATTAATTTTCATCATTTTTTTCATTTTTTGTCTCTAAAACATAGGTTATGACCCCTCATTGGAACGAGCTCGTCGAGCTCGTTCCAATGAGGGGTCATAACCTATGTTTTTGAGACAAAAAATGAAAATAATAGTTATTCAAGATTTAATTTTGCAAGTGTCGTCTGCTTTTCATGTTAGGTAAAGGGTTAAATTTGCATTTAACACTAGTAGAGACTAGTGGTATTGGAATTAGCATGGTTGGTGGCATGAGTTCAGATGTTATTTATGTTAATGTAGCGGAAGTTACGCTCACTCTTTTATTTCAACATTATTTATGAACAATTTCCATCTGAACTATAAGTTTGTGAGACGACGAAGTGGACAGATACCAAGCTATATTCACGTGAAGAAGATTCGAAATCGAATCGAATCGAATCTCGAAGCTTCACAGGGGTCTATTTCCAATAAGGTTATGGTTTTGTTGAAATTTTTAGAATTTTTTTCCAACTGCTCAATTTGAAAATTACGGCACGGATGTTGCCGTTTCGTTGGGAAATGGGTTAACAAATTTTTACGCAGATTTGGTAAAATGACCATATAGAATACCAAAGATAGATCATTATTTTTAACCCGCGGCCATTAGCAATTAAAAATATTTAATAAATAAACAAATAAATGAAAAACTAAAAAAAAAAAAATATCGTGGGGTTTTCTTCTGCATTTGTCTCTTTTTCCCTCTGTATACGTTTTTTTTTATTTTGCTCTGGAATATGCACTGGCTCTACTCATACATGTAAGGGTACAGCAATCATCTCAAATTCTAAATTATTTATTTATTGGCAGGTTTTATTTTACCAGTAAAACAGTACTTGTTTACCACAGAAAACAAGCACTGCCCCCCTTCTCGGAGTTCCCACAGGTGTCTAAATAATTTACGAACTGAAAATTGATTCTCACAGCGGAATCTTGTGAGAATCAATGCCGACCCCCCCCCCCCCCCCCACCACCACCACCACCTTCCTGTCTACGCCCTTGCTTCAATTCAGACAGGTGGGAGAAAATTGAAAAAATGATCTAAGGAAATGTGAGCCCTTGATTCCCAGGTCTTCACTAGTGTGAAGGAGGTGTGAGAAGGAGTGGGGATGGTGTGGGTGTGGGGGGGGGGGGCACCAATAAATATACTTTCCCTTAAAACAATTGATGGCGTTGTTTCATGTGACGCTGTAATCACGTGTGCGATATCAAAATATTATTATAATCGCACTGCAAAATCACTCCACGTTTGAGTATTCTCCAACAGTATCCACTTCAGAACAGCCAGTCAGCCACTAACACACACATGCAGTCAGACCAGACTAGATACGGACAGACAATCGCGACGAGCTGCATAAACTTCTCCACCACCCTCCCAAACAGAGGTCACATGGCTGCTGACATAGGTGGCGAAAACACGATAAAAATGGAGGGCCACAAATTTTCGAAGCCACCATGGTTCGGCCCAGTGGGAGAAATGTTAAAATCGTATGTCGGTTAATGTACCGTGAAACACTATAGTCTTTCGGTTTGATGAGCCCACCGCAGTGTGGTCACTGCCTTGTCCATTCTACTTCAAGCATCTTCCAGTCCGAAGGCTTGCCTACGGTTTGGAAGATCACGGAATTAAAAAAACGGACCGAAGAGACCGAAAGTGGGATTCTTTCGTCAAATGTTGCTTGAATTTGCAAATAATATATTATAGTAATGTCTGTATATTTACACGTTGGCGTGCGTCAATTTTAAAACTCATGTGTAACCGCGTACGTAATATGTCTGTAGAAAAAAGGTGGAGTGGCACGTGTCCTCTGTACCCCCCCCCCCCGGGTTCCGCCGCCTCTGGATGCTTCTCGTGAGTTGAACGAGCCTTGACGGACTCACAACAAGATATCTATGATCACCGCACCAAACTCGAATCTTCACCTAAAAGAAATGGATTATCTGGAATCATTCAAGTCGGGTTCTAAAACATACATTTTCCATAAGGCCGCTGTGTCCTTAGGCAAGGCACTTAACCCCCATTGTCCACATGGGGGCACGCTGACGCCATGTACTAAGGCGTACTGCACGTCGATGGTGCGCATGTCTTCAACCAATCTAACCCTGCCTGAGCTGCAGTGTGGAGTTACGATGTTGGGGAGCTGGCAGCTGCTCGTCGTTGCTCGGTGATTCTCTCCGGGTACTCCGACTTCCTCCACCCGTAAAACTGTCACGGTCATGATTAGCCATTGTGCATACGTATGTGGCCTTAAACACCAATAAATAAATAATATAAATAAATTTTCCATAAGGCTTTTTGCAATTTGGTACAGCCATAGAACACCATGTGTGGATTTAAGGCAATAGAACTATTATTATTATTATTATATCCAGGCTCGTAGCTAGTATCTCAAAGTTTTCCGACATGGTGGGGCGAGTGTTAAAATTTTTCGACGTGCTCTCGGGTCGTTAATTAATAATAATAATAATAATAATAATAATAATAATAATAATAATAAATACATGAATAACGAATACACTTGTCAGGAGAGCAAACTACAGACCCAAGTCTGTTTATGCACCCCTCCCCGAGCTCCCTCCCAGGCTACACCCATGAATGAGCGAAGTATTATGTTTTAATGTGCAAATGAAAATACTAAAGAGAGAAAATAATCAAAATTCCTCGCAGATTTAGTGTTGAGCTAGTTCATAAGTATCTCCAGAGGCGCCAGAGCAGGGGGCAGAGGGGGGGGGGGGGGCAAACCCCTCTTGTCCTCCGCCAAGGGTGCACAGTTTGCCCTTTTGACTTAGGAAAAACTTACTAAAGTCAGGAAAAAGTGTGTTAGTTTCAGGGTTTTATGACAATCAAAGAGAAAATAAGTGTCAAATTCTTTTTCTCTTCTCACGTGTGAATATTATGGACTTTTCCGTACTGTTTCAATTCTCAGTTATCAATTTCATGATGTTACTGGACTTGTAGTACATGCTTGTGCCGCCCCTCCCCCCTCTTGCCCTTTTTATGTATCCGGCGCCCTTGAGTACCCCCAAAGATCAGATGCGCAGGAGTAATCCAAAGACTAATTTGATCAGAGAGCACCCAAGATCAATTTACGCCAAAGTACCACTGAAACTCCCATAGAAACTATTTATGCTAAAGCGTGCCCCCCCCCCCCCCCCTACACACACACACATCTTCTTACAGTATAGTCGCCGTGGGCACGTCGTATCCACGCATGGGCAGTGATGTCCACGCATGCGTTTACCAGGTAATACAAATCATCATCAGCAAAATTTTAATTAATGAAGCCCCGGGTTATACCCGTTGCTTAATTAATTCAATTTTTGATTATTCCTATAATTAGTGTTTGGAATCTAATATTATTGCCCACCCGTGGAAAGTGACCAGTCTACGGCGGCTGTACTGTAGCTCATAAAAGATTAAAAAAATAGCCTAATTAAAAATTGAGAATAAAGAAATTACGACAAAAATGTCGTTCTCGTAATTACGTCGAATTACTATGTCTAGTTAATTCCATATTTTTTTTTAATCCATTTGCAGGTGATAATTAATATTTTGTATTTAATTTTTTATTTTTGAAAAGTAATTTTATTTATTTTTTGTGTCTGTGTTTTTTTTTCTAATGAATGAAACAATAATTAGTGAAAACTACTTAGGTGACTACACATTAAATAGAATGAGAAATACAAAATTTAATAGCCTACTTTAACCCTTGAATTTTTACATAACCTCATTCTCATAATGTATATATATATATATATATATATATATATCTCAAATATATATATACACTATATATATTTCACTAATTTATTGTCGATTGCTTTCTCTTCAATTTTCCAATTTTCTCGTCTTAAAAGAGGATGGTGGTTTAATTTCTGCCTTTAAAAATATTTTTGGGAATGGATTGTTCCCAACAAACTACTTTTTATACATGTAAGTACAATAAAAGTTAAACGAATTGTTGATGCGCAAACAAGCTTCCTTCATTATTTTTGTATCACTTCAGTTGTGCACACCGACGCATGCAAGCGAGTTTTCCCCATTGATCGTTATTCGGGTGACGTCACACAACAACTATTATGGGATATCAATACAATCATGGCGAAGCTGTGTTTATGTTGAAAATGACGACCTGAAAATATTGTTTTCGGAGATTGTGTTATGGAAACTAACATCATGGGGGAAAGAGTGTTTGCAGCTGAATGTATTCAAAAACGGAGAATCAGGAAGGTAGGTTTCGTGTTGCGAGACTGTCTTTCAAAACTGTATCTTTGATATAGTTATCTCGTATCAATTTTCTGATTTTCTCGTCTTCTCTTTCCAGGGTAAAGTCGAGTATTTTGTGAAATGGAAAGGATGGTCGCCCAAGTAAGTGACATTTTATTATTTTACCACGATAATTTTGCAAGGTGCATTTTAGGTCATACACACTGACACACAATGCACTATAAAATGTTTATTTATATTTCAGATTCAATTCTTGGGAGCCAGCGGAGAATATCCTTGATGAACGCCTCATTGCAGCCTTCAAAGCGAGGTAAGTCGATACTGACTGTCATGGCGAAAAACCGAGATTTTGATTATGTTTATGTACCGGTACGTGGAAATAAACTCTTGCGCGCAGTTCAAACCAACCTCAGTTTTTCCTCAGATTTAGATCATATTCGAGTTTACAATATACGAGTGATTTTTTTTTCTCTTCCATTGTTCTTACGAGTGTCGTATTTTTATTTTGCAGCTGTCAAGACGACGAAGGAAAAGTTCGAAAAAGAGGAAGAAAACCAAATAAAAGATTAACCTTTCCGGTAAACATTTATCAAATATTCTAGCCTCTATGTACCATTTCGGGAAAATTCTAGAAAATCTATAAAGTGTGTTTAAAGAAAAAAATCTTTTTTAAGTTCTATCCCAGTGAGAATGGAGATGGCATATTTTTTCATGGGTTTCAATAACCTAAAAATTCTCTAAACTTATTTTTTTTAATCTAAAATGATTACACCCATTGTTATACAGTACGGAGAGAGTGTATTATCATTAAATCACCCGCAGAATGGAGATTCCACCCGAGCAATAATTGCAAATTTATTGCAAAACATAACCATCACAAGCAAAGTTCCAGCCAATGGACCTCCGGGTTTAACCCGGAGGTCTATTGGCTGAAACATTGCTTGTGTTTTATGTCCACATGTACATAATTTGGACGGGATTCTTTGGGTGATAACTCCACTGCGCGGGTGATTTAGTTACAATCCACTCTCCGCGTACTGTAGTTCAGTAACATGACATCAAACTCCAATTTGCCAAAATAATGTATATTTGTGTTTTTATAGATGTTTGACACATATTCGCCAAATATCAAAAACATTCCAAACTTAAATTAATTTGGCGAATTTTGAGGTTTGGTATCATTGAACTACCATTTTTACAGAAAAAAATCAAACGTTTCCGTGCATGTGTAACATTCGGAAATTTATTTTGGAAATTTCTTCCACAATGGTACAAGTCTTCTAAAGACGTATATAAAAGTATATTTCGATAATTGTTTTGAAAAAAAAACGAATACCACCCACCCTGACTTACTCTCATAAATTATGCCAATCGATGCTTTTTCCCTCATTGAAAATCTATCAGATCTGAATTCCGTTTGAAAAGGAAAACACTGGCTTTGAAGCTCGTTCATGTTTGAAAAAAAAAGTGTGTTGTACTGTGGTTGCAAAAGCTGTCACAGTCTGTCTCCACGATTGAATCGCGATTTATTCACGCTAAACTTGCACAAGTGGTTCGCGTTATCATGAAAAAGTATTTCGAAATCAAGAATGACAATCGCATGGGTCAAAAAAGATACCGGGTAATGCAACCGGGGGGGGGGGGGGGGGGGGGGGGGTGCTCAGGAGCGCCCAGAGTAAATTTAGTTTTTTAGAACTGAAGAAGGCTCTGTTCTGATATCTGAGCTTTCAGTGGCAGTCTACATAGAGAGCATTTCGAAATCATTTTTTGTATCACTTCCGTCGCTCATTAGGCTAAAATGAGTGCAAGACCCCGGATCCATCGGACCAACTATAGTTCCGACCAATCGGTGAAAATTTGTATTTTTCGAACTGAAGGAATGCTGTTTCCGTGCATCTGAGTGATCAGTGGTAGATCAGATGGCTGGTGTATCTAAATGTCCTCCATGTGGTCTGTCATTAGCAGTCCACATCGAGGGCATTTAGATACAGTTCGCGGAGAGTGGATTGTGACAAAATTACCCGCGGAGTGGAGTTATCACCCAAAGAATCCCGTTCAAATTATGTACATGTTAAACCCGGAGGTCCAATGGCTGGAACCTTGCTTGTGATGGTTATGCTTTGCAATAAATTTGCAATTATTGCTCTGGTGGAATCTCCACTCTGCGGGTGATTTAATGATAATACACTCTCCACGTATTGTATACCGATTGTCTTTGCAATCAGCTTCATTTCGCCTCTCGGTCATTTTCACGAAATTTCATGTACCAATAATTGTTGGACTGCATCGATGTTGGCGGCCAAATGGGCCCCCAATATCCCACAATAGGGGGGGGGGGGGGGCACCGGGAGATCTCACGATGGGTCATACGGCTAGTTCGCCTCAGAAATTAGCAGCTGTTATTCATTGTTCAAACAATTTCTATGTGAATCTGTATGGATCGGTGAAATTTTATACAATGTTGTGGGCAGAAACGCGGTTAGAGAATTTCTACCGGGTAGCGATCCAGTCGAAATTCTTTGTCCGCGTTTGTAATCATAGTACAGTACAGTCGCCGTGGACTGGTCGTCATCCACGTTTGAGCAATGATGTCCACGCATGCGTTTACCGGGTAAAAAAAAATCAAGATTTCAATTAATGAAGCACCGGGCTGTACCCGGTGCTTCATTAATTAAATTTTTGATGATTATTCCTATAATTAGTTTTTGGAATCTAATATTATTGCGTCCGTGAAAATATTGCCCACCCATAAAAAGTGAACAGTTCACGGCGGCCGTAGAGTATGTTCTGTGGACCAGTTATGGGGACGCAAATATATGCCATTCAATAAGCTGTACGCCGAAAATGGGGCGCGGTGGCTAAGTAGGAAGAGGTGCAGGCTGCAAGCCGAGAGATCCTCCGTTCGAATCCCACCTGCGGCAACCGCGTTGTGTCCTTGGGCAAGACACTTCACCCCCATTGCCCACGTGGGGGCACGGTGACGTTGTGTACTAAGGCGTAGTGCACGTCGATGGTGCACTTGTCTTCAACCAATGCTAACCCTGCTTGTGTGGAGTTAGTGTGTTGGGGATCTGACAGTTGCTCGCCGTTGCTCGGTGGTTCTCTCCGGGTACTCCGGCTTCCTCCACCCGAAGAACTGTCATGGTCATGATTTGCCATTGTGCAAAAAAATGTGACCTTAAACTCCAATAAATAAATAAATAAATAAATAAAATAAATAAATAAATAAATAAAATATAGTATTTAGCTTACATATTTTCCCTGAGAGTACTTTCCATGGGTGGGCAATATTCCGACGGACGCAAGAATATTAGATTCCAAACACTATTTATAGGAATAATGATCAAAAATTTAATTAATGAATCACCGGGTACAACTCGGTGATTCATTAATTAAAATTTTGATGTTGATGATTTTTATTACCTGGTAAATGCATGCACGGACATCAGTGCACACGTGTGGATTACGTTCAGTCCACGTCGACTGTACTATGTTTATGCCATTCAGTAAACTGTACGCCGAAAGTGAATTCCTGCGGAAAATACCTTCTGAGGGAAGTTTCCACCCAAGCTGTCGCCCGCCCTTTCAGGAGAAGCATAAAAAGGGCAAGTAAATCTCAGTCATTGAACCTCTGATCGAAAGCACTCGTTCGTTAGCTTAAACCTTTCTTGACTAGGGTCCTGCGAATATTCGAGATTCGATTCGATATCGATACCATACGTATGCTTCGAGATCGATCCCGAATCAGTCTCAGGATTCGATTTTTTCGAATCTCTCGTACTAACTTCAATTTGTGACATTTCCAACAACAATAGGATAAAACTGTCATTAGAAAATTCATTCATGTAGGCTCAATTCCTATTTATTTGAGTAATTGACAATGTTTAATTGTTAGGTAAGGTGTGAATTTGGCCCAGAACATTATCCATAGTTTTGGTTTTTGAAGGCTTAACTTGTTACTATTCACGTTCTTAAGAACGTGAATAGTAACAAGTTAGGCCTTCAAAAACTAAAACTATGGACAATAGTCCTAGCTGTTTCAACGACGGTGCTACAGAGAATATTTAGTTATTGGTGTTTAAGGTGTTCACTCCGTCGCGTAAGGGTCATCACAGTGTTCCGTAACTTCCGTTTGATGCAATATGAAATAACTTGTCTATTAAGATTCGATTCGGGATTCGATTCGATGTTGATATCAGAGACACGATTCGATTCGAGATTCGATTCGAAAAGAAATTTGTGATTCGCAGATCCCTATTCTTGACCTGTGGATAGCTATTGGGGTGGACGTGGGGGGGGGGGGGGTAGGGTCCTACGAAGCTTCGAGATTGGTTTCAATTTCAAATATCAAGTTGGTATTCGGGTCGATTCGAAATTCGCTTCCCGATTCGTTTCGCTTTGAATCCTTTCACTGGAATAGACATGTGGCGTGGTATCAGGGTTTCCGCTATACAGACGTGGGATCCCATCAACGACCCTAATCCCCTCGTTGACTTTCCCCTACCCAAAAGGTTCTCGTAGGGCTCTCATCACAGACACTCTTAAGGCTCGCATCAAAGGTAGAGAATAAAAGGGAAAAAAGAAGAGAAAAAAATCAACCAGATTCAATTTTTTTTTTAACAAGTTGCAATAACCTTGACTATGGAACGACAGGATCTGGTGATAGGTTAGATGGCATATGTGCACGATTTGGGTTGGGTTCCATTGGCCCACATTAGTAAATTTTGTGTACACTCTGAGGTCGGCCATTTTAACATGCACAAGGCATAGCTCCTCCAATTGGGCGTCTCAGATGTGCATTTCAGACAGATGAGATCATGAGGCCGGTAATGGTGAACCTAAGGATTCGACAGGGCGACCATGGTCGCCCCGTCGGATCCTTGGATTCCCCATTACCGGCCTCAACATTTTTTTCCTAGCGGAAAGCCTGGTGGTATTAGTAATATTCGTCGTCTCAGAGTTTCGATGGAAATTGTACATAAATAATTCTGAAAGTGAAGACCAATGTGCAAAATTTCAAAAATGACTCGAATTGGAGATGGCTAACCGAAGGCTTGGCTTTGTAAACAGTCTTGGGAAAACTACTTTTTCACCATTAACAAGTATTCATATATTGCGTGGAATTGAGATATATATAGCCTCTCAAGACAAAAGTCTAAAAATCTATCAAGACACAAGAAAGGCTGCTCAACTGGTAAGAGTGCTAGAAGCCCGTATTTGGGATTTATTCTGAACTGCTGGTACCGAAAGTTAAAGGCTTCATATTCCGTGGATGTCCTCCTTATTATCTTCGAAGTAAAATTACTTCATCTCCATTCATTTGCATTGTTACAATTTACATGTATGGGAGTGTGCTTAGGCACTCTCCCATTAATTGTAACAAGACAAAAATGTGTGAACAAATCTTGAGACTGAGAAAAAAATTGAACACTCTACAAGTTAAGTTACTCTGACTTTACCTTTCAAGATGCTACTTTTGGCTAACCGATCATCAGTTCGCGTAGATTTAAATTTGCGTAACCTCCACGCGAACGAAACGAGCCTTCTCGTCAATTTTTGTACACTGGAAGACTGGGTGTAATTTCCGCTATATCAACATAAATAGCATCTGCATTCGTGCCGCCTGCCATGCTAATTCCAGTCTCACCAGTCACTACCAGAAATTTAAAGTTTAAAGCGATCGTCGCCGCTTCACGCACATATCACGTTCATTACGGCATTCACTTTATCGGAAATACAAATGAGCTTTAAATTTGGGGAAATAAATCACATTGACAGTCTTTCGCATGCACACCTCAAAATCGCTATTGTTTCTGAGAACTTTTTCTTCCCCGTAATTACACCTGTGTTTGGTACAATTCGCACTGGCGTTTCTGAGGGGGAGGAGCTTAACCGCCCCTAAAATATATGCTGCCCTCAAACATTGGCTCAGTGCAAGCTTCACACAACATATATGTAGGGCCCCAAAATGGTCTCCAACTGTGGGGCGACACACACTGCAAATGCCCCAGTGTCGCTCCTATAGAGTACTAAAGTTTGCAAAATTTTCTTAGGGTAGGTCGAGTCCTAAGGCCCTCCTGTCGTTGCCGCTCCCCACGTCCCTGAACGCCACTCAGCGGCCTTTCAGATATCATCTTTGACCCTCCCCCACCGCCCCAAAAAGAAAAAAAATCGTGGCTTGGGCACACCCTGACCCCAGTTTTCGAATCCTGGCTACGCACCTGACACTTCGGGAAATCAAACGGTGATAATTGCTAACCTTTTGACCGATTCTGTAAATCTTAAATTTCGGCCCGAATTGAATCCCCAATCGATTCGGGCAGAGGATAAGAAAAAACAGCGTAATATCCCAAAACAGAATCAAAGTAGTTTCTCTTTCAATTCTTCGTCTTTCATCAGATCCCGTGTCCACGAGACCTGAAGGTAAAATGTCCTCGATAGGAGTTTGAAAACATTTCGACGATTCGAAAATTTCCCAATCAGCACGACTGGAGTGGAACAATCTGAATTTCGAATCGAATCGGAATTTCGAAACTTCACACTGTGAAAAATATTTCATAACATTTCTGGCTTCTTGGAGCCCGTTAACTTCACAGCGCCTCAAGAAGCGATAAAATCGAGAATTGTTATCAAATCTTTATTTTCGACATCTCTACTTGCGTTGACCACACATGTGATAAAAATGTTTTCTTCTATACCAAAGGCAAGCAAAGTTTTAAATTTCGCAACAGAAAATTTTAAAATATAGATTTTATAAAAGTTTTCGTGGGGCAAAATGCGCATTCCAAAAAGGCTGAGGTATTAATAGCTGTACCAGCTGAAACTTGTTGTATGATAATCATAAGACTTTTTGGATCCCCTTTTCTTCATGTTGACAATTCCAACACTTGACATCATTTCTTGAGAGCGCTCCCCGGGAGCTTCCCAAGGAATGATGAAGTGAACGGTTGGAGTTATCAACACGGGATTCATTTAACCCTTTACCCAACGTAACGGCCAAAACCGTCTGACGCTATTCACAAAAATCGCATATTTTCATTATTTTTTCATTTTGTTTTGTCTCAAAAACATAGGTTATGACCCCTCGATGGAACGAGCTCGTTCCTACAAGGGGTCATAACCTATGTTTTTGAGACAAAAAACGAAAAAATGAGTAATTCAAGAATTCTTTTGCAAGTGTCTTCTGCTTTTAATGTTACAGCTTTAAACTAGAAGTCCTTTCACGAACTGTGCGCTTATCTGGGCTTAATTGCGCGTATGAATTGCACGCATTGCCATATCGAATGGCATCCAACCCACGGCATGTTCTCCTGGTTACTCATAGCAAACACAGGCAATGCTTCTGACAATGGACCTCCGGGTTACCCGTAGGTCCATTGGCTGAAACATTTCTTGTGCACAGGCCATATGTATAAAATTTGATAGACTTACTGTGGTCATAACCCGTAGATTAACGCGCAGATCAACGAAATGTTTGTGCGCAGTTCATGACAGGACTTCCAGTTTTAACTGAAGGTAAAGGGTTAATTAACAGAAATTGTCTTGCGATTTTCCTGGAACTTAATTCAGCTTGTGCTGCACGTTGTTTTATACCCACAATCTTATCTGGGTCTATTCCCAGTGGAACCACGGGAAGTGAAACAGTGCTTGTTTAACGCGGTAAACAAGCCCCGTTTTACTGGTAAAATAGGAATGGGTAACCAAATTCTTCTTTGGGAAAGGGTCCGGGGCCCATGCCATGGGAGCTCCAGTTGGGAATTTGTTTTGGAGGGGAAGAAACATAAAGGCCAAATGGGCAACGTGGGTATAAACGATTGACCGGACTTGACTTTATATCTGTTGCGATCACGACTAGCCATTGTACAGAAATATGTGACCTTAAAACACCAATAAATAAATTACTAAATCTGGATCTATGTGGCATCCATTGTCACTTTACGTGTTTCTTTTAAATTCGACTTGCCATGTCACGTCTTTGTTTCTGGTTGTTCGACAACACCATAAAATGTCGAGTATAAATTTGGAATGAATAGTATCGTCGCGTGTCAAGTGGCACAAGATTGCGACGCATTGGGTCGCTAATTTCGGTGGAGAAGTTCATAGCCTTGACTCCTGAACTAAGATGTATCCTCACCTAATATGGAAAATATTTAAATGTTTGAAAAATTGTGTGTGAAAGACAAAGTCTTCTTGATTACAACTACAGTGACGGTCAGTGGAATAGGAGGGGGATCTCTTGGTGTGATGGTGGGTGGTGTTGGGGTGAAATATGTCAATAAACACGTGAAATTTAGATGTATATATGCAACCAGACACCCAAAAATATTTAGCGATGCATGGGGATAGAGCGGCACCTAAGACTCCCCCCCCCCCCCCCGGCGACAACCTAAATTCTTGTTCGCCTCTGTCCAATTGGCGTCAGTCATTTGTCGCCGTCCGTTTCAATTTTATGTTTTTATGTTCAAAACGTACAAAAACGGATCATTGGTTTGAAAAAATTGACAAGCTAGGTCTGACAAGCAAACCCATTTTCCGACAATAACCAAGTGGATCGTCGCTCCCTTTACGACCCGCCCCCACCGTATTTGCTCCCCATAGCTTATGACCCCTCATTGGAACGAGCTCAAGGAGACGAGACAAAAATGAAAGAATAATGAAAATTGAATGGTGATCTTTGTGAAGAGCGCTGGCAGGTTTTGGCCGCAATGTTGGGTAAAGGGTTAAATAACCAGTACGCCGCAAATGTTGCAGAAAATGAAAATGTTCTTCAGTTTATAATGAAAGAATCGGTGAATTCTATATGCGCGATAACTTAATTTATGTTCTAAACTTCATTCCAATATTGAAACAGCTGGCGCTGATAATGCTTGAAGGTGAATGCTTGAATTTGACTTTTTGGGCAGATTGCAGTGAAAACCAAATTTACAGTTAAAACTAGAAGTCCTGTCACGAATAGTGCGCTTATCTAGGCTTAATTGCGCGTTGGAATTGCGCGCAATTGCCGTATCGAATGGCATCCAAAGCACGGCAGGTTCTCTTGGTTACTCATAGTAAACACATGAGGTCCATTGGCTAAAACATTGCTTGTGCACAGGCCATATGTACAGAATTTGATAGCTTTACTTGGACCAAAACGCGTACATTAACGCGCATACCAACGTGCTATTTGTGCGCATTTCATGACAGGACTTCTAGTTTTAACTGTGCATGTCGGACACTTCAGTTCATTTGTTAAACTGCAGGGATTCTTGTATCCTCTTTGGAAAAGGGCCCGGGGTCCATGCCATTCGGAAAATTTGTGCAATGGGGGCACCAATTGGGAATTTGTTTTGGATGGAAAGAAACAAAGACTTAAGACTAAGAACTTTTACATTCGAGTTGAGCTGAGGACATTGAGACCGATACCTGTGGACACAAGTTTTATAACAAGCCGTCACATGGAATCAGGCTTGGCAATTTCAGGAGAGCGATTTTTTTAGCTCTCCTTACTGCCCTCCTGAAAGAATTAAGGAGAGCGAAAAATTGCCCTCCTAAATATTTTGGTCGGGGATGATTGAGATTACATGTATTATGCTCACATTAAATTTTTGTTGTAAAGCAAAAATGTAATTTAACTTCGAAGTCACATAACATCACGTAATTTCATTTTGAAACTGGTTTAGTGGTAAAGGGTAATGGCTGCAACCATACCCAAACACAGTTGCAATCATTTGAAGCAAAATGGGCCACAGCAATATTTTTTTTCTGTCAGTTTCAAGTTCAACAACTGACATCACAGTTTGAGGGGTAATTATTCAAGGAATATTGACACTATAATATACTACCATTACTACTATCCTGTCACTTGAAGCACTTGCACCAGGATGTGACTGTAGATTCAAACAGACCTGTTGTCCAAGAAAGTCATACGCCTACCACTACCACCTTCAACCCCCCTTGGGGGGTTGAAGGTGGTAGTGGTAGGCGTGTGACTTTCTTGGACAACAGGTCTGGGTACACACACAGGTCTTGTCAAGTGTGTGTTCGGTTGTTGAGTGAGACATCTAGATGTCTAAGAGATTTCCTTTTACCTCAGTAAAGTTAATAAAATCACTGATGTAGTCTGTTGGTTTCAGTTTCAATGAGTTCGTTCAACTGGATACTTAAAATGTTGTGTAAAGCTAATTGCTCTCCTAAGCTGATTGAGGAGAGCGATTTTTTGCCTTCCTGCATTTTTTCAGAATGCCAGGCCTGTGGGATCAAGTTGTGTCTATATCAAACTTCTTATGCCATTCAAGAAGAATTTTTCAGTTGCCTTTGGATAAGAGACTTCGTCAGGCAAACAATTTAAATTTAATGTCCAATTGGTGTCCTGAACTGGGTGAACACAAAGCCTCAGAAAACCATTCGTTTTCTGAGGCCTTATAACTACCCATTTCCGGGCACCAGTTGTGCCTTAAACTTTTGTTTTATTGGGAACCGAGATTGAGAAATTAGGGGTTAAGAATTCGGAAAAAAATCATGCCCAAATGTCTTTGGGAAAAGATCCTTTCGCGATCAGATCGCGTCTTGAACGCGAGACACTTACACAGGTGGATCGGGTTTTTCCCAAACAGAATACTGCGAAATCAAGACCGCAGCAAGAAAGAAACAATGAAAATTGCTTCACAGATTCAGCGTTGTCGCATTTGTTTTTCTACATGCGAGATTCTGAGGTGTCGATGGGAAGAAAGCGAACAGAAATTTCGACCGGATCGCATCCCAGCTGCGATCTGTCGAAATTCTCTGTTCGCTTTTGTGTTCCCAGCCTCGTGGGTTCTATTGGCGTAATCTGTTTAGCAATAAATAATGTGAAATATTATCCCTTCAGACAGTAACGGCTGTACCGTGTTTATTTGCTTTGACGAAAGGATGCCACCCTGAATCACTTCATGACCAAAGTCCTGTGAGAGAGTTGATGATTACAAAAATATGTTCGGGAGGATGTTTTACCCGACAGTTATGTAACGCCTTCAAGAGTAACTTAGAATAACCGCGAGAGCACTACTAGTAGAGATCATTGGCGGTATACCGTAAATACCGTTTGGCATCTCCGTTGAAACGTTAAAACACCGAGCAGTGCATGTTGACTGTGGCAGACCAGTTCTACTTAACTTGTAAAATGGGAACCGATTCCCCTTGGGAACCCCAGGAAGGGGAACGGTGCATGCCTTCTGCTGTAATCAAGTTCTGCTTTACTGGTAACATGAGGCCCGGAGCCAACGTCTGGGGAGGAAGTCTTCTAACGTGGGCATCATAGGTACAGTTAAAACTAGGAAGTCCTGTCAGGAACTGTGCGCTTTTCTAGACTTAACTGCGCGTTGGAATTGCGCGAAATTGCCTTATCGAATGCCATCCGAAGCAAGGCAGGTTCTCCTGGTTACTCATAGCAAACACAGGCAATGTTTCTGCCAATGGACCTCCGGGTTATCCGGAGGTCCATTGGCTGAAACATTGCTTGTACACAGGCCATATGTACAGAATTTGATAGCCTTAGTATGGTCATAACACGTAGATTAACGCGCAGTCCGATGTGCTATTTGTGCGCATTTCATAACAGGACTTCTAGTTTTTTAACTGTATAAAGGATTGGGTACACTTGACTTCATACCTACAGTGCGTGGAGAGTGTATTATCATTAAATCACCCGTAGAGTGGAGATTCCACCAGAGCAATCATTGCAAATTTATTGCAAAGTATAACCATCACAAGCAAGGTTCCAGCCAATGGACCTCCGGGTTTAACCCGGAGGTCCATTGGCTGAAACATTGCTTGTGTTTTATGTCCACATGTACATAATTTGAACGGGATTCTTTGGGTGATAACTCCACTCCGCGGGCGATTTTGTTACAATCCACTCTCCGCGAATTGTATGTTACGGTCATGATATACCAGAGATGCGAAAAGTGACCTTAAACACCAATAAAAAAATGGGGACCGATTACCAACGTCAGTGTTAGAGACTTGGAGTATTCTAAAGTGGGCAGAATAATTATACACGATTCGATGAACTTATACTTAACCCTTTACCCAACGTAACGGCCAAAACCGGCCAGCGCTATTCTCAAAAATCGCCAATTGATTTTCATTATTTTTTTCTCAAAAACATTGGTTATGACACCTCATTGGAACGAGCTTGTCGAGCTCGTTCCAATGAGGGGTCATAACCTATGTTTTTGAGACAAAAAATGAAAAAAAGTAGTTATTCAAGAATTTTATTGCAAGTGTCGTCTGCTTTTCATGTTAGGTAAAGGGTTAACTGGTAGAGTGCTGGAAGCCCATATTTGGGCTTTGTTCAGAAGTGCAGGTACCATGACTTTAGGCATCATATTCTGTGGATATGTATCATATTATCTTTAAAAATGAAATTATTTAGTCTGTAAGGCTTTGCATTGTTATAATTTAGGGGAGAGTGCCTCCCCTAAATTATAACAAGGCAAAGACACGTGAACAAAGTTTGAGGACCAAAAATAATTTAGCACTCCACCAGTTAAATACGTGGCTGGCACAAGTCCAAAAAGGCAGAGATTTGGCACATTTACGTTTTACCAACAAAAGTTATCCTTTGAGAAAATTGAACCGGAAGCGGTACAGTATTTCGTTGCTCGAGTTCAATGTTGTTCTAAATTTTGCGTATTCTCACTACAGTAGGGAAAGCATGGAAATCAAGTCTCGAAATTTTCCCTGTTATTCCATTTACCCGATAAACAGCAGCAGAATAAACATAAAGTACCCTCTCTCTATACACATAGTATCAGTAAGTTGACCCTTTGCCCAACACGAAATGAACCGACGTTTGCAAACAAAATTCCTAAATCAATAGTTTGTTTGTTCTTTGCGGCGAGGGCGTGGCTTGTACCTCTCATTGGAGCGAGTTCATTGAACTAGTCCCGATGGGAGTCCGCGAGCAACGCGGATTTTTGTGAATAGTGCAGACCGGTCAATTGTTGACAGTTACGTTTGGTAGTGGTGTAAAAATTGATATCAATAATTCCGAAGTAGCAATGCATCTAATCCTCTATTATTACTTTTTTACCCTGCACCCGTCGACCCTTTTCCCCTATCCTTATTCTTCTTTCATGTAAAAGTTTGATATACGTCATGAACCAAAATGCATTGCTTTGAGGGTAACAAATGTTAAGTTATGTTCCAATAAGATTAAAGTCTTCGCCCTCTGATTGGATTAGAGCTGGCGTAGTTTCTTTTATGTTTACGGCTCCAGTAGCAAATTTTACCGTCTGACGTCACAACGCGAAATATTTGAAATGACGCCGCCAGTTTCGTAATTGCTTCATCAACGGAATGACTACCAAACCGATTCATTTTTCTGGATTTTTCACACGTCCAACAGACGGATGAAGTGTTGTTTAAATTACAAACCGATTTACGATTTGAACTGAGGTGGAATGAGTTTATCTGCTTTATTGATTATTTATCCAGTACCGTCGTGGGGTGCACGAGAGGTTTATTTACTAAGCCTGTGATCGTTAAAAGTTGCCCTGAACAAGGCAAATTTTAACGATCACAAGTTTAGTAAATAAGCCTCTCGTGTTTCACAATGTAGGTTTTGGGCTTTGGGTAGTAGCTTATTGGTACATATACGCTTCGCGTCTTGGTTGAACATAAGATCCAAGCCGCAAACCTCAGACCATGTTACTGCCAAATTCATACAATAACTTATAATGTTATGTTGATTACTCCTTTAACAGAGGTTCGACCCCCGGCTAATTCAATGACTTTAAATAGATAAATTGTGAATCTTTGTGAGTTTGGTATATTTTGGACCATTTCTTAATTCTTTAAACTGACATTTTGCGGACTGCTGAGCTTACACCTCGTCTTTGGTATGAAACCATTAACTGCATGCGCTGTGGAAGACACGACGCCATCCTTGTACATCACGATCGGATAAGAGCACGAAGCCTGGATTTTGTAATAATATGCCCTTTCGCCTGGATTTTGTAATAATATGCCCTAGCCATTATCCCCCCCCCCCCCTCCCCGCAAAGGGATGGGTACAGCGTAGAGCTCCGTCTGTCTGTCCGAACGTTGTTTATGGCATAACTTGAACAATAGTTAACGGATTTCAATTCTTTCTGGTGTTTGGCTCTATGGCAATAATGTCTACGACGAGTGCGATGACCGGCGAAATCCGATGAAAATTGTGAATGTTATTGCCCTTTCTTTCAGGGGGAGGGGGCGGATAAAAAAGCGTGAACAGAGGTGGCAATTTTCATTTTGCAGATTTCTAGATCCACCCACCCTTTCCTGCATATTTTTTCCATGATAATTTGGGGGACCTACCCCCTTCTTATACATTTTATATACACAATTTCAGCGCCCGAACACCAACACGAAACGCGTAATGCACATTGATTCAATGCATATTTTTATATATACAAATATGTTTCCATTTTCTATATCAGATTGTCAGAACCCGGGCTTGGTCGCTGCTGGAAGAAATAGATTCACTCCACGTATTCAGCCAAAACTCACCGCGACGAACCCACCCGTTCCACTTTTGTTGGAGTGGTTCTTATCCTGAAGGGGTTAATAACCCTTTCTCGAAGCATAAATCAACAGGGGTTCACTGAAAACAACAATATTAATACATATATATAAAATAAATATGATAATTTGTGACTTACATGGAATCCAAAAGAATAAGAAAACAAAACGTCAATCACGCCCACCCACACAGTTTTTGAGTCACTTGCGGACCCGCATTCTCTGTTGTCGCTGGTTTTTCCTCCTTTTCGCAGGTGCTTCTTTCATGGTCGCCTCTTCAATTCACTCCGCTCACTGTCGTCGCACGGCCACTAACGTATTGTCACTTTATCGGACGCCTCTGTTCCAACATGAAACGGAATATCACTCTACCACTGCCGTTCTACGGCCACTAGCTTATTGTCACTTTACTTGACGCTTTTCACACTAGCAGTCGCCACCAATGGGGTTAAACTCTCCCCTACGTCTATCTCAGGATAATGTTCATACAGGCAAAGCCTACTCTCCCTATGTATGGCTTGCCTTCTAAAACAGTTAAGGTCATTTACCTAAATGCAAAATTAGCTCCCTGAGCTAGTACTTCGTTTTTCTGATCCTATTCTCATATATGGCCACCGACTTGACCCGCGACTGCTACTCTTCTAAATATGAGCTCTGTGGCTCCCCTACATCACAACGTGCCTATCCTTTCGCACCGATGCGGCACCTCCTCTAGCCCATAGCATGGGACATACATCCCCACCAACACGCAACGACCCACAGCCTTACACACCTTAAGACTGGAATTGGCTGGAACGAAGTTTTCGAGAAACTCCTCCATGTAGATAGCCAGAACATTAATTCTCAGTTTATTGCCTCTATTGAACTTGGCCGCGCAGATCTATCTTAAGTTAATATTCGCTTTAAAGTTCCTTTGAAAGACTCACATTTTGGTATCTTTGACATTTCGAAGACAGGATAGATGCGTAATATGGGTGTGTGTCCAGAACATGTGTGATGCACAGTTTCCAAATAATTAGCTATTTACTGGCCATAATTACAAAAATAACGATTTGCAGGAGAATATTGTCTGTCTTACTATTGATCTGTTATCAGATAGCCCATGTGGCGTTCAACAAATCCGCCATAATGGACATTAACTTCTATGCTCAATTACCAGAGTTTGAGTGACAAATCGGTTTTCGGGGTCCGTTATATAAACGCACATTCTTATACCTTGGCCCGAAAGAGAAAAATTATCAAAGATATATACACTTTTACACAAAATCGCAACTTTTAGCTATCACCTTGACACAGATGCATTTTTCAACTTACCAGATTCACATCAGTTCACAAAGACACATTACTGTATATCTTGAACCCTGTGCGGTCCCGGGAATAATAGGTCCACATTTGGTAGGCAGGTTGTTAATGCTCGACAGCGATGGCCTGTATGTTCACATTGAACATTTAACTGTACTGATGTTGCAAATTCTAAGGAATTTGTTTTATCGTTATATTGAGGTCTGTTGTTGATGAGCTTATCAGTAGTTGGTGGATTCCTAAGGCCATCCAGTGGATCTGTTTGAGTAATTCTCCTTTCACCTTCAGCCATTCCCCTCGGGAACCCCAGGAAGTGAAGCATGGCCTGTTTACTGCGGTTTTACTGGTAAAATAGGACCCAGTCACCAATGCTTGGGAGGTGCAAACCCTCTCTAAAATGGGCAACATGGCTTTTTAACGCTCACCCCTGGTCTTGAGTTGATACTCATGTTGTTGTCATGATTAGCCATTGTGCAAAAATATGTGACCTTAAACACCAATAAATAAATAAAAAAAAAAAAAAAAAAAAAAAGAATCTTCAGTCATCTTGGAAACTAACAACGTTGGGATTTTGGCACTTGCAAATGAAACTCAATATTCTTTTTCCCAGAAACCTTTGATTTTAAATCAAATTAAATTAAACTTTTCCGACTTTTGATATTTTGATATGCAGTGATATGCACTTATAGTTTCTGTAAATCGTGACATATGCTGGTATATGTAAGCACTGTGCCTGCTGTGCGCATAATTAATTTACTACTGCTTATACCGTAACCGTGTATTGCAAATATTGGTTGCGTAAATGGGAACTTGTTTTTTGTTCTGACTTCAGAAGAGCAAACCTTGACTTTTTGTTTTTGATTTGGCATCTACAAAGCAGTATAGCTGTCAAAAAGTCTTTTTTGTTTTTGTTAAATCAAATTTTTGGTTTTTATGAAAGTTAATATTTTCATTCATCAGTTTTTTTTTCATTTTGAAAAATCAGTCCCACCCAGCTGTTATGCTCATTATACAGTGTTATATATACTATGGTTCATTTTAACCCTTTAGGCTTCACCTAACATGAAAAGCAGACGACACTTGCCAAAAACATTCTTGTACAACTAATTTTTTTTCATTTTTTGTCTCAAAAACATAGGTTATGACCCCTCATTGGAACGAGCTCGTCGAGCTCGTTCCAATGAGGGGTCATAACCTATGTTTTTGAGACAAAAAAATGAAAAAAATAATGAAAATGAACTGACGATTTTTGAGAATAGAGCTGGCCGGTTTTGGTCGTTACGTCGGGTAAAGGGTTAAAGAATATTCCATGAAACAAACCTCGAATATGAATGAATTATGTTGTGAATGGATATTTTAGTCGACTTTAGGAGAAAATTGTCGGACAATTTCTTTCCGTTCAATATCGGACACCCACCTCCATCATCAAGTCAGTTTTTGATGAAATTCTCCAATATTTTTCATATTAATGGGGTTACTGTTGTTAATAATACTTGTAAATGGGCTTTTATGGTCTATTGGTGACATTTTGTAAGTGTTTAGGGCACAGAAGATGCCATAATTATAGTGAAAAAGGAAAAAAAATGCATTAACTGTTTACACACATTTTTTGGCACTTGACCACCCACCCACTCCCACCTATGTTCACGCAATTTTTTTCCGCCCCCCCCCCCTGTTTGTTTAATAAAAACTATCTTGTAATGCTTGTTTAAGGCATAACTTCAACGATACGAACCGGATTTCAATTCTTTTCGGTATATATCTCTATAGCAACAATGTCTACGTCAAGTTCGATGACCACCGATATCCGATGAACATTATGTGAGTCATTGCCGTTTTAAAAATATTGTGGAATGCTTGTTTATGAAATAACTTAAACATTAGTAATCAAATTTGTTTTTGGTATATATCTCTTTTGGAACAATGCCTTAAGTTCAATGACCACCATTATCCGATGAAAATTGTCGGGAGTTATTGCCCAGTTATTGCCCCCCCCGCCCCTTGCCAATCAGGCAGTTTTTTCTTTGCTCTGAAATGCATTTTGAAGGATTTAGAGTAATTAAATGAAAAAAAAATTACCGCTATAACCCCCCACCTGCACCTGCACCCCCACCCCCACCCCCATGTCAATTAGACAATTTCTTTTCTTTGCTCCGCAATGCGTTTTTAAGAATTTAGAGTGAATACATGTGGAAAAAAAGTTGACTCCTCTGACTTCTCCCCCCCGCAGTGTGTCATTTAGGACATTTTTTTTCTTTGCCCCAAAAGTGAGTGATTACATGTACATGCAAAACAACCCAACTCAAAATTGACTCCTATGTCCGCCCCCCCCCCCCCCCCTCCCCTGTCCGGTCGTTTAGGCCACAAAAAGTTTTTTTGCTCCATGGGTTTGGCCGGATTTGGGGTGATTTTATGCGCGGGAAAAAAACCCATGCGCCACTCCCCAATTGGGGTATTCGGGGGGATTAGCAGCGCTTGGCGATGCAGGCCTCTTGTTTGTTTTTTTTTTGTGGGGGGGGGGGGGGGGGGGTGCAAAGGTGATATTTGAAAGGCCGTTGTGTGGGGTTTGGGGGGCCTCCCCTATCCCTAACTAGGACTCTCCACCCGTTGGCCCTCTCCTCTCGCTTCCCTGAAGGAAAGTGGGACAATGACCGGAGGGTCCAAGTTAGGACTGCCTACCACCTACCCGAGGAAATTTTGCAAAACTTAGTGCTCTAAGAGCGAATCTGGATGTTTTGGGTGCAGCAACAATCCCCCCCCCCCCCCCCCCCCCCCCCCCCGAAGCAACGTCACGAGAATCCGAAAATCCATTCACGCAAAGATTCGCGCAACGAAAACTGCGAGAATCCATCTAGATTCTCGCTGCACCTCTGCTAGGATTTGCGTGAAAAGAATTGAATCAATTTAACCCTTTACCTAACATAGCAGAAGCAAATTGCCCAATACAAGGTAACATGACCTCAAATATCCTGACACTTTGTCAGTAAATTGTACAAATATGACAGTCGTTGGAACCGTCTAAATGAGCCGGTTCCAATTGACATCCATATTTGTAAGGTTTTATTGATAAATATTGTTTATTTTAAAAAAAAAATATCAAATTCAGTTTAGGGCCTATACAGTACGTGGAGAGTGTATTATCATTAAATCGCCCGCAGTGTGGAGATTCCACCCGAGCAATAATTGCAAATTTATTTTAAAGCATAACCATCACAAGCAAAGTTCCAGCTGAAACATTGCTTGTGTTTTATGGCCACATGTACATAATTTGAACGGGGTTCTTTGGGTGATAACTCCACTCCGCGGGTGATTTAGTTAAATCCACTCCGCGTGCAGTATGTTAAAAATTAGAAAGCTGTTTTGGGTAAAGTGCTAACATGTTATCAGCATACAAGTACAACAGGGTTTAACCATGGTAGCCTAATGGGATCCTGGGACACTCATAGCAGGTATGGATTCTCACAACCATCTTTGCGAGAATCCAAATGGATTCTCCCAAATTTAGATGAACTATAAGCCCTGCGGATACAGAGTGCATGTAGGATGGCGATGCACGAGAATATACAGTCCTGTGATCTCAAAATCGGTCAGCATCTCGACCAGGACGCGCTCAAGTCTCAACACACCAGTGCTTCGATAGAGGTTTATAAATAAAATTTTGCAAAATAAAGGCATAATCCATGGTGGTTTGTCTACAAAGAAATTCCAGACACATGGCCGGGCGGGTCTACAGCCTCCTACGAAAAGATTGGTATCTGTGGTGTCGTCAGGGATTTTTTTCTCTGTCCGCAGGAGTGATTTTTCCCCCGAACAGAATTATAATTTTTCTGACAATGTTCGATGCAGCGAAACAAAATTTCACTCAGTGAATGCATGTTTCACATTGTGAATTGGATTCAGTTGGCAAGTTAAACTTTCATCTAACACTTTGGAGGTTTGAAACCGATAAGCGCTATTCACAAACATCTCACTGTGCATGGGGACCCGGAAAGTGAAGGAGTGCTTGTTTACTGTGATAAACAAGCTCTGTTTTACTGGTAAAATAGGACCCGATCAACAATGCCTGATGTGGATGTTCTCTAAAATGAGCGACATGGGTGTAAAATTGGCTGGACTTGACATTATTTCCATGTTACGGTCACGATTAGCCATTGTGCAGAAATATGGGTCCTTAACCCTTTACTTAACATGAAAAGCAGACGACACTTGCAAAAAGAATTCTTGAATAACTAATTCTTTTCATTTTTTCTCTCAAAAACATAGGTTATGACCCCCTCTTTGGAACGAGCTCGTTCCAACAATGGGTCATAACCTATGTTTTTGAGACAAAAAATGAAAAAAATAATGAAAATGAACTGACGATTTTTGAGAATAGAGCTGGCCGGTTTTGGTCGTTACGTCGGGTAAAGGGTTAAAGAATATTCCATGAAACAAACCTCGAATATGAATGAATTATGTTGTGAATGGATATTTTAGTCGACTTTAGGAGAGAATTGTCGGACAATTTCTTTCCGTTCAATATCGGACACCCACCCCCATCATCAAGTCAGTTTTTGATGAAATTCTCCAATATTTTTCATATTAATGGGGTTACTGTTGTTAATAATACTTGTAAATGGGCTTTTATGGTCTATTGGTGACATTTTGTAAGTGTTTAGGTCACAGAAGATGCCATAATTATAGTGAAAAAGGAAAAAAAAATGCATTAACTGTTTACACACATTTTTTGGCACTTGACCACCCACCCACTCCCACCTATGTTCACGCAATTTTTTTCCGCCCCCCACCCCTGTTTGTTTAATAAAAACTATCTTGTAATGCTTGTTTAAGGCATAACTTCAACGATACGAACCGGATTTCAATTCTTTTCGGTATATATCTCTATAGCAACAATGTCTACGTCAAGTTCGATGACCACCGATATCCGATGAACATTATGTGAGTCATTGCCGTTTTAAAAATATTGTGGAATGCTTGTTTATGAAATAACTTAAACATTAGTAATCAAATTTGTTTTTGGTATATATCTCTTTTGGAACAATGCCTTAAGTTCAATGACCACCATTATCCGATGAAAATTGTCGGGAGTTATTGCCCAGTTATTGCCCCCCCCCCCCCCCCCGCCCCTTGCCAATCAGGCAGTTTTTTCTTTGCTCTGAAATGCATTTTGAAGGATTTAGAGTAATTAAATGAAAAAAAATTACCGCTATAACCCCCCACCTGCACCCCCACCCCCATGTCAATTAGACAATTTCTTTTCTTTGCTCCGCAATGCGTTTTTAAGAATTTAGAGTGAATACATGTGGAAAAAAAGTTGACTCCTCTGACTTCTCTCCCCCCCCCCCCCCCCCCCCCGCATGTGTCATTTAGGACATTTTTTTCTTTGCCCCAAAAGTGAGTGATTACATGTACATGCAAAACAACCCAACTCAAAATTGACTCCTATGTCCGCCCCCCCCCCCCCCCTCCCCTGTCCGGTCGTTTAGGCCACAAAAAGTTTTTTTGCTCCATGGGTTTGGCCGGATTTGGGGTGATTTTATGCGCGGGAAAAAAACCCATGCGCCACTCCCCAATTGGGGTATTCGGGGGGATTAGCAGCGCTTGGCGATGCAGGCCTCTTGTTTGTTTTTTTTTTTGTGGGGGGGGGGGGGGGGGTGCAAAGGTGATATTTGAAAGGCCGTTGTGTGGGGTTTGGGGGGGCCTCCCCTATCCCTAACTAGGACTCTCCACCCGTTGGCCCTCTCCTCTCGCTTCCCTGAAGGAAAGTGGGACAATGACCGGAGGGTCCAAGTTAGGACTGCCTACCACCTACCCGAGGAAATTTTGCAAAACTTAGTGCTCTAAGAGCGAATCTGGATGTTTTGGGTGCAGCAACAATCCCCCCCCCCCCCCCCCCCGATGCAACGTCACGAGAATCCGAAAATCCATTCACGCAAAGATTCGCGCAACGAAAACTGCGAGAATCCATCTAGATTCTCGCTGCACCTCTGCTAGGATTTGCGTGAAAAGAATTGAATCAATTTAACCCTTTACCTAACATAGCAGAAGCAAATTGCCCAATACAAGGTAACATGACCTCAAATATCCTGACACTTTGTCAGTAAATTGTACAAATATGACAGTCGTTGGAACCGTCTAAATGAGCCGGTTCCAATTGACATCCATATTTGTAAGGTTTTATTGATAAATATTGTTTATTTTAAAAAAAAATATCAAATTCAGTTTAGGGCCTATACAGTACGTGGAGAGTGTATTATCATTAAATCGCCCGCAGTGTGGAGATTCCACCCGAGCAATAATTGCAAATTTATTTTAAAGCATAACCATCACAAGCAAAGTTCCAGCTGAAACATTGCTTGTGTTTTATGGCCACATGTACATAATTTGAACGGGGTTCTTTGGGTGATAACTCCACTTCGCGGGTGATTTAGTTAAATCCACTCCGCGTGCAGTATGTTAAAAATTAGAAAGCTGTTTTGGGTAAAGTGCTAACATGTTATCAGCATACAAGTACAACAGGGTTTAACCATGGTAGCCTAATGGGATCCTGGGACACTCGTAGCAGGTATGGATTCTCACAACCATCTTTGCGAGAATCCAAATGGATTCTCCCAAATTTAGATGAACTATAAGCCCTGCGGATACAGAGTGCATGTAGGATGGCGATGCACGAGAATATACAGTCCTGTGATCTCAAAATCGGTCAGCATCTCGACCAGGACGCGCTCAAGTCTCAACACACCAGTGCTTCGATAGAGGTTTATAAATAAAATTTTGCAAAATAAAGGCATAATCCATGGTGGTTTGTCTACAAAGAAATTCCAGACACATGGCCGGGCGGGTCTACAGCCTCCTACGAAAAGATTGGTATCTGTGGTGTCGTCAGGGATTTTTTTCTCTGTCCGCAGGAGTGATTTTCCCCCGAACAGAATTATAATTTTTCTGACAATGTTAGATGCAGCGAAACAAAATTTCACTCAGTGAATGCATGTTTCACATTGTGAATTGGATTCAGTTGGCAAGTTAAACTTTCATCTAACGCTTTGGAGGATTGAAACCGATAAGCGCTATTCACAAAAATCTCACTGTGCATGGGGACCCGGAAAGTGAAGGAGTGCTTGTTTACTGTGATAAACAAGCTCTGTTTTACTGGTAAAATAGGACCCGATCAACAATGCCTGATGTGGATGTCCTCTAAAATGAGCGACATGGGTGTAAAATTGGCTGGACTTGACATTATTTCCATGTTACGATCACGATTAGCCATTGTGCAGAAATATGGGTCCTTAACCCTTTACTTAACATGAAAAGCAGACGACACTTGCAAAAAGAATTCTTGAATAACTAATTCTTTTCATTTTTTCTCTCAAAAACATAGGTTATGACCCCCTCTTTGGAACGAGCTCGTTCCAACAATGGGTCATAACCTATGTTTTTGAGACAAAAAATAAAAAAATAATGAAAATAATTCGTCGATTTTTGAGAATAGCGCTGACCTGTTTTGGCCGTTACGTTGGATAAAAGGGTTATACACCAATAAATAAATAGAAAAATAAATTCACAAAAATCATCCTTCGTATTTTTTTCTTTTAAATTTTTGCCTGAAAAACATAGCTGATAACCCTTTATTGGAACGAGCTCGTTGAGCTCGTTCAACGAATTGTCAATAGCTATGTTTTGGGGCCAACAATGAATATATTTAGTTATTAAAGAATTATTTTGCAAGTGTCGTCTGCTATTCCGTGTCCGAGGTACATGTTGGTATAAAATGGTTGATGACTTTATTCGATTGGTCGGCTGAATTTACATACATCACACTGTGCCGATTGTGTTAACTGAGGAAACAGTTAATTACGGTGTTATGAAATCGTATGGAAAGTGTGTAACAGTCTCGGCTGTGTTTTGGTGCTGATTTTGTAATATGCATTTACATTCTTATACGTGATCCAAGTCTCATTTTATAGATTACAGTTCACTGTATGGGCTGTACGTTAGCGGTGTACAGTTAAAGTCGAAACGGGCTCCATCTTCGTTTTTCGTAATATTTTGCTTTCCTCAGAAATGTATTTTGATGGTTGTTTTTCGAGAAATGACATATAGGATTATGGTTTATCAGCTGGATAAAATTGACTAGAATGAATTTTATCTGAAGGAACATTTCAAAAGATACGTCGAAAATTGTGTTGTCCTGTACCGATTCTGCAAACTTTCTTCGTGGATAGATGGCACTGCCCCCCCCCCCCCCCCCCCACACACACACACTCCCGGAAACCCTTGAAAGTGTGGGCGGTGCTTGTTTTCTGTGGTAAACAATATCTCTTGTACATTGTTACTGGAAAAATAGGATCTAGTGACCAATGGTTGGGGTGGAAGTCCTCTAAAATGGGCAACATGGGTATAAAAGATTGACTAAACTTGACTTCAAATCATTGTTACCGTCATTATTAGCAACCGTGGACAAATATAGGACATTAAACGCCAAAAACTTGAAGACTTAATCCAGAAAAATACTAACGAAAATACCATGTTCTCACCTTTTTAAAATTTTGTGGGGGGAGAGGGCAAGATTCTGAGGGGAAGTAAGTGTCTTGAGAATCTGTCCGCTTTTGTGATCGCAGTCCTGTACAGGACACCAACGAATAAAACAAAACTGCTGTCGTCGACTCAGAAAGAGGACAAGGTTTTTACAAAGTATTATAAATTGTAATTGAATCAATAGTATTTAGCTGGGTGCGCGGTGGCTCAGTGGTAGACTGTTGGACTTCTATGCTAGAGGTCCCGAGTTCGATCCCCATCCGGGACGACCAGCGTTTTGTCCTTGGGCAAGGCACTTTATCTCTGTTGCCTACATAGGGGCACGATGACGCCGTGTGTAAAGGCGTACCGCACGTCGCGGGTGCACATGTCTTCAACCGCTGTAACCTTGCTTGAACGGAGCTTGAACAGAGTTAGACTGTTGAGGAGCTGACAGTTGCTCGTCGATGCTCGGTGGTTCTCTCCGGGTACTCCGGCTTCCTCCACCCATAAAACTGTCACGGTCAGGATTAGCCATTGTGCATAAGTATGTGACCTTAAACTCCAATAAATAAATATAGTATTTAGCTTACATATTTTCCCTTGAGAGTTCAAGGTTCCCCCTGCCAATGGCATCTTGTTTCACTCAAGGACGATATAAAGCTTTAGAAATCACCCTGCCGATTGAAAAGCTCTGTTGTGTAGTGATTATCGTCCAAACTCCATCATTATACTTGATACCACCCCACCCCCACACCCATTGGCATTGGCACACTTGAAATACATAAAGACGAATGCACTAGAGTTTCTTAATTACAGTTCTCAGAAAGTAAAGTTTTTTCCCCCTACTACACTTCTGGCGAAAAATGACTCGCGCTAGCATCTTGCCCCACAGCCTCACGGCAAGAGGACCCCCCCCCCCCCCTGCTCTTACAGTTCGTGGAGAAGGGATTGTACCTAAATCATCTGTGGAGTGGAGTTATCACCCAAAGTATCACTTTCAAATTTTGTATGTATATGTGTACAAGCAATGTTCCAGCCAGTGGACCTCCGGGTTTAACCCGGTGGTCCATTGGCTGGAAGTTTGCTTGTGCTTCTTAAGCTTTGTACCAAATTTGCAAGTTGCAACTATTGCTTGGGTGGAATCTACATTCAACTGGTGATTTACGCTCTCACGTATTGTACCTTCTTTCGGCGTCCTTGCTACTGTAATAAAATATTTCGAAATGAAGATCGGATAAAAAAAAAGTACGAAAATACCAACCGAAATTCAATTTTCACTCAAAAGCAATATTATGCATTCTTTTTATTTTTTTCGTCGCGATTTTCTTAATTGCATTCAAAACATGTTTCACTTGCACCTAAAACGCATTATTTGCAAGAAAAACACCCAAACGCCAAAAACGCGTACTGCTATCTGTCTGAAGGTATTGTGCAATGTTCGTCACTTCCGGGGAGACAATCCTTTATATCTGTCAAGCTCTCAGGCCACCAGACTAATTTTGAAAGGAATTCGATGCTGTTTTGTGATGTTCATTTGCCTGCTTTTCGCGGAGTTTGCGTTTAGATTACCGTTGATGTAATTACTCATTGGGGTTTAACGACACTTTCGAAAGCCTGGGTCCTCTCGTATCGGGCAGCTGTACGGGTTGAGGAAGCCAGAGTATCCGGAGAGAACCACCGATCAGCGTTGAGCAACTGTCAGACTCCCCAACGTACTAACTCCACACGAGCAAGGTTAGTATTGGTTGAAGACAAGTGCTCCAGCGACGTGCAGTACGCCTTAGTACATAGCGCCACCGTGCTCCCACGTAGGCAATCGGGATTAAGTGCCTTGCCCAAGGACACAGCGCATTTGCCCCTGGCAGCGATCGAACCGAGGGCCTTTCGGCTTGAAGTATCTGTATAACTCTGGAGTGAAGGAACAAGGGAGCACGCTGACCGTTCTTCGGTTATAGATATTCCAGTCAATAAGTAATTAATTCACTTTGAAACAATCAAGACATTAACACAGTTAGTGAAACTACGCGGCGTAATCATAAAACTATGACTGTGATGAGTCTTCACACCTATTTGTAATGTCATTAAATATTTGGTTAAATAGGGTCTCGCTTTTCCGACCATCTGAAATATTTCAAACGAGTGAATCTAAACACAGGCAATTGACTATTCAGGCCAAGACTGCTTCCAGGCCACAACAGCGTTGAATTCCGTACAAAACTAGACTGGTTGCCGAGAGTTTGATATTTTTGTGTCAATAGATATCGAAAAAATATTGGACATCTAGCGGAAAATGTAGCAAATAATAATCAGAGTATTTACTTACTTTAGAATACGTACATTACAGTCGCCGTGTACTGGTCGTAATCCACGCGTGGGCAGTGATGTGCACGCATGCGTTTACCAGTTAATAAAAGTCAGTATCAGCAAAGTTTTAAATAATGAAGCACCGGGATTTCCCGTCACTTTATTAATTAAATTTTTGATGATTATTCTCGTAATTTGTGTTTGGTATCTAATATTGCGTCCGTGAAAATATTGCTCTTGTCGTTAAAAGTGATCAGTCCACGACAGCCGTACTGTACACGGGGGTGGGGGGACGATGGGGGGGGGGGGGGGGTTGTTAAAACATGGCAGGCAGGTATGCCGATGTGGGTGGGAGGCAGCGAAGACCAAATACAAATGTTTTACACCCTCCTGTAAACGTTTTACTTGTGCCCAAAAATGAATTATAAAGACAGAATTTAGCATATTTAGTTGTTTAAAGCACATTATAATATGTCAGTATGGACCATTATTTGGCAGTGGGTAAGTCTATCAGCACCTCTGATTGTTCAAAACGGTATTTTTTCTCTCAAGCAGTTTCTCAAGAGGATAAATTTGTTAGTGTTCAACCGATTACCAAAATTGGTCGCTGACCGATTACCGGTTATTTGAGCCCGCAATCGGCCGATTCTGATGCCGATTCCGATTGTAATATCGTGCACTACTAGACAAGTCGAGGCTCGAAAGAACTACATTAAACTGAACATTTTTCAAAGTGTTTAACTTCGTTGACTGGGGTCCCAGTAAAATTACCAGTCGCGCACACTTGGGCGGTAAACGTGGCTCTCAGAGCCACATTTACCGCCCAAGTGTGCGCGACTGGTAATTTTACAGCAACCTGAGTCAATGGCGTGCAAGCTTCACTTTTCCGATATATGTCCTGGCGATTGCCGCAAGTACGCTTAGTTGTAGGCTTTACGTGTCGTTTAACTTGTATATCTAGAGAGATTAAGAATACACATTGTTGTTGTTTCTCAACTTTATTGAATGGCATCATCGACATCATTTTACATTAACAATTGAACAATTGCAGAAGAAAATAAAATGCGATACAGAAAAATCACAAATTGCTTGGCAACAATCGGTTGAACCGATGTTCCAGGAGCCGTTGCCGTTGTCATCCGATTGCCCATAATCGGCCGATTGTGGTGGCCGGTTCCGATCATCGGTTGACCACTAAAATTTAGGTCGTGCTCAAAGTGGACAAATAAGGTTGTTTGGTTGGTGAAAACAAGGTATGGATTAGATTGAATTCAAGTTAATTTATTTTCGGAAGCTTTCCCAGTTTTGAACAAATAAAAATAACAATCTGTAAGGCCTCACACAGTAGATTTTCTGTTTCTCATGCCATTTGTTTGTAATATTGCATGCATGCATGCGGGCGGGCGGGCGGGCGGGTGGGTATTATTTTTATATTTTATTTTTGTAATTATTTCTTTGCAATTAAAACTTCATGTTCTTGGCTTGTTTTAGACCTCATAATCCACAGAATTGCATTATGGTGGTGTATTTCGTCCCTTGTGTGCAAGAAGACGTTGCATTGCTAAAGCATTGCAAAGCTTTGTTGCACTCGAGGGACAAATTTATCAATTTTAATTACTTCTGTTCCCCGCGGGAACCCCGGGAAGTGTAGCAGCAGTGCCTGTTCACTGCGGCAACCAGGCTCTGTTTTACTGGTAAAATAGGACCCAGTCACCATTGCTTTGGAGGTGCAAACCCTCTCTAAAAGGGGCGACATGGCTTATTAACGCTCACCCATGGTCTTGAATTGATACTCATGTTGTGGTCATGATTAGCAATTGTGCAAAAATATGTGACCTTAATCCTTTACCTAACATGAAAAGCAGACGACACTTGCAAAAAAATTCTTGAATAACTAATTTTTTTCATTTTTTGTCTCAAAAACATAGGTTATGACCCCTCGTTGGAACGAGCTCGACGAGCTCGTTCCAACGAGGGGTCATAACCTATGTTTTTGAGACAAAAAATGAAAATATTTTGAAAATTAATTGGCGATTTTTGAGAATAGCGCTGGCCGGTTTTGACCGTTACGTTAGGTAAAGGGTTAAACACCAATAAATAAATATAAATGAATAATTTACTTCTGTAAAATATCAGACATAAACCATTTAATTTTTTAAAAGTTTGCATTGGCTATAAAAAGAGAGCATGCGGCAGACAAAAGGACCATGCGGAAGGGGCCAAGAGACAGATTTTTAACTCTTTTGGTCTAACAGCCAAACAAAATTTGAAAGCCTTTCTAATTTGTAATTGATAAAAATAAAGTCTAGCCAATATAGCAAATTTGGATTTGATGCTCAGTGTCAGATGAACCACTTATTACAGGCTTGGCAATTTCAAGAGAGCGATTTTTTAGCTCTCCTTACTGCCCTCCTGAAAGAATTAAGGAGAGCGAAAAATTGCCCTCCTAAATATTTTGGTCTGGGATGATTGAGATTACATGTATTATGCTCACATTAAATTATTGTTGTAAAGCAAAAATGTAATTTAACTTTGAAGTCACATAACATCACGTAATTTCATTTTGAAAGTGGTTTAGTGGTAAAGGGTAATGGCTGCAACCATACCCAAACACAGTTGCAATCATTTGAAGCAAAATGGGTCACAGCAATATATTTTTTTTCTGTCAGTTTCAAGTTCAACAACTGACATCACAGTTTGAGGAGTAATTATTCAAGGAATATTGACACTATAATATACTACCATTACTACTATCCTGTCACTTGAAGCACTTGCACCAGGATGTGACTGTAGATTCAAGCAGACCTGTTGTCCAAGAAAGTCATACGCCTACCACTACCACCTTCAACCCCCCTTGGGGGGTTGAAGGTGGAAGTGGTAGGTGTATGACTTTCTTGGACAACAGGTCTGGGTACACACACAGGTCTTGTCAAATGTGTGTTCGGTTGTTGAGTGAGACATCTAGATGTCTAAGAGATTTTGCTTTACCTTAGTAAAGTTAATAAAATCACTGATGTAGTCTGTTGGTTTCAGTTTCAAGGAGTTTGTTCAACTGGATACTTAAAATGCTATGTAAAGCTAATTGCTCTCCAAAGCTGATTGAGGAGAGCGATTTTTTGCCCTCCTGCATTTTTCAGAATGCCAGGCCTGCACTTATACAACCATATTCTTTTCTCATTCATAGAAAAGTATCCACCATTAGTTTGAAAAAAATAGATTATCCAAGAGTGGTATATTGTTTCACCTGGTTGAAATGTTGAGCCAGTAAGTTCCACAAAAAAAACTTTTGAAATCAGTTATGAAATGGACACTTTTGGCGACTTTTGGGATGAAATATCACGTTATTTTTTGGCCGTTTTTATGTGTACCCATACTATGTATGGTACACACAATGCCATCATCCGGGGTGGACCTCCGTCGTTTGTCCATCCTTCGTCTGTTCGTCCGGCGTCCGTATCCATTTCTTTGACATTCGATAACTTCAAAAATATAGCTTGGATTGCCAAGTTACTTTATATTTGTGTTCAGGTTACTGATGTGCCGAGCTGTATAGTTTTTGGTGTAAATCTGTTATTTTGATCCTGAGATATTAACCCTTTATCCTTCAAATTGAAAACTCCTCCAATCCCTTTGGCATTCGATAACTTGAAAATATTGCTTGGATTGTCAAGTTACTTTATATTTGTGTTCAGGTTACTGATGTGACGAGCCGTATAGTTTTTGGTGTAAATCTGATAATTTGATCCAGAGATATTAACCCTTTATCCGTAAAATTGAAAATTCCTCCAATCCCTTTGGCATTCGATAACTCAAAAAATATCAATCCGATTGTCACGTTTCTTCATATATGTGTTCAGGTTACTGATGTGCCGAGCTGTATAGTTTTTGGTGTAAATCTGATAGTTTGATCCTGTGATATTAACCCTTTATCCTTCAAATTGAGAATTCCTCCAAGCCATTTCTTCGGCATGCGATAACTCAAAAAATATTAATCCGATTATCAGGTTACTTTATATATGTATTCAGGTTACTGATGTGCTGTGCTGTATAGTTTTTTGAGTAAATCTAATAATTTGATCCGGAGATATTAACCCTTTATCCATCAAATTAGGCACTCCTCCAATCCATTTCTATATGTACCCATACCATGTATGGTGTACATAATGTCGGCATCTGGGATGACCCTCCGTCATGCAGTTTTCTACTCGTTGCGCGTATGGGTACACATCTGACGATTTCATCGGCCTATTTTTAGCAGCATCTTACAGATTGAGCATCTCTACGGTGCCCTCCCATTCCTTCTTTACATGAGTGGCAACTAGTATTCTAATGCGACCGGCAACTTATCTTGCTGGTTCTCGCTCGGGGACAGAGGCTTGGCACAGACGTTAGAACCTTGCGGGGGCAGGCCTGACCAAAGGATCTTCGACTCCTGAACCAAGCGTGGGCCCAAACTTCCGGTCCCCACCCTCTCCCCGGCAGCGGGGCTAACTCAGAGATTAATTTGGGTATTGAATGATAAACACTAAATATAGCAGTCATCTAATCCCTTTACCTAACATGGCCAGAACAATTGACCAGAATAGGCTTACCACAGCCTAAAATATCTCGGAATTTTCTCAATAAAACCATACAAATATGGATATCATTAGAACTAGCTCGTCGAGCTGGTTCTAACAATATCCAAATTTGTTTGGTTGTATTGAATAATTGTGAAATTTGTTTTCGAAAAATGGGAAATTTAATTTATTTTTTAAAAATACTGTGTTAGGTACAGGGTTAACCCTTTACCTAACGTAACGGCCAAAACCGACCAGCGCTATTCTCAAAAATCGCCAATTAATTTTCATTATTTTTTTCATTTTTTGTCTCAAAAACATAGGTTATGACCCATCGTTGGAACGAGCTCGTCGAGCTCGTTCCAACGAGGGTTCATAACCTATGTTTTTGAGACAAAAAATAAAAAAAATTTAGTTATTCAAGAATTATTTTTGCAAGTGTCGTCTGCTTTTCAGGTTAGGTAAAGGGTTAAGCATAATAATGAATTTGTTCAATGTGACTTTACCTCCCAAATGATTATCGATTATATTCCTCACAATATTGACAAGGAATTCATTCAAGATGGTCATTTGGAGGGGAATAATTATACAACAATGTACTCCTCACAATAAATCGCCCGCAGCAGGCATGCTTTGTTAATATTAGTTTTGTCCAATTACACCGCAGACAATTTTGTTTTGTAAGAGACTAGCCACGCAATGGATGCAAATAAGGAAACCAATTACGGTCTATTTTAGAAGCCTGCTTTCAATGTGGCATTTCAACTTTTTCACTAATGTTTTGGGGCGGTGATCATAGGCACTCGATGTATTATCATATTTTATCAATTTTAATAAAATATATATTGCATTTCCAGTATTCTGTTTTTTAGTATTGATAATGTAATAATATATATTTTATTAAAATTGATCAAATTTGATAATACGTCGAGTGCCTGGCGTGGCGATATGTGGATAAAATTATTTTAATTTTATAATCCATATAGAAACTAGAGCGCACTGTCACAGTGCCGAAGCTGCGACGATTCGTGTAACGCCAATGATGTTTTAAAACTCGTTGGTGACAAAAAGAAACTCGTTGGTGACAAAAAAACTCGTTGGTGACAAGTCCATACATGTAAATGTGACAGAAATTATCCGAATGACATGCACTATAGAGGGGGTGTGGACATCATGAAGATACACTTGCACACCAAGTATGGTGTCATTCCATCAAGTATTTTAGGAGTTATGGTGTTTTTTAAACTCGTTGATGACAGACCGACCGACAGACAGACCGACCGACCGACCGACCGACCGACAGACAGGCGGGCCGACATTGCCACATACAAAGCTGCTCGTCGCAGCTAAAAAGTAAAGAAAAATGAAATGTAATGTACAGATATAGGCTTACATGTTGAACAAATCCTATTTATGTTATAATCCCTATAGATTACAGTATCCTCATGGGAACCCCGCGAAGTGAAACAGTGCTTGTTTACTGAAGTAAACAAGCTCTGTGTTACTGCTAAAACGGCCCAGTCACCAATGCTTGGGGTGGAAGTCCTCTAAATGGGCAATATGGGTGTAAATAATTGACTAAACTTGATTTTACATCCCCATGTTACGGTCATGACTAGCTGTTTTGCTAAACGAGGGCTGCACGGTATATCGCTAAACCGATATATACCGGTATTCAAACCGATATCGATTGAATACCGGTGTAATTAAAAAACATCGGTTTATCGTCATTATTTATTTACCCACAATTTAATTTCCAAGATGTCTTGAGTTTTTTAACTGTAGCCCCGAATGAATAATATTATCCCTTTATCCAAGGAATCATCTGCTTGTGCCCCCGCAATATACAAATTCAGCAGTTGAAAAAATAAATTTAAAAAATTTCAACAAAACTATATCATGAGACCCCTCATTGGAACGAGCTCGTTGAGCTCGTTCCAATGAGGGGTCACATGATATAGTTTTGCTGAAATCTGTGGGGAAAGTCTGCTAAACTAATTTTGAAAATAATAAATTTTTATATCGTCTGCGTCGGGTAAAGGTTTTTCGAATCGCATCATCAAGGCATGCTAATTCATTCCGAGTGTGATGCCTCGAGTCTCGACTGTGGTACTTGCGTTCATATATCTGAACAGTTTTCGATATACCGGTATACCGCGGTATTTTTAGCTCAACTTTGGCGAAGCCAGATTTGAGGTATTGCCATGGCCCGTCGTCCGTCTGTCCGTCCGTCGCGCCGTACTCACGGCTCGGGCTAGAGGCCGTATTTATGAACCGATCTTTACGAAACTTCTTGGGTACCTTTGTTATCACCGTGAGACGAGAACGAGTGTTTTTGGGTCCGGTCCGAAATTTAAGACGGCCGCTGGAAGCCATTTTGTACCAAAATTAGGTGCAATCAGATTTTTGCGCAGAACTTCCATATGAAAGCTCCGATTTGAATAATTTTTTTTGTATGAATGTTTAGTACCATGGGATACATCACATATAATACGGGTTTTTTCTTGTGCGTAAATTATACAAATTTGACTAACCTTGATTTATTTAGTGTTACTTTCAGCACTGTAAGTGCAAATGCCAATACGACTCGGACTAGAGGCCATATTTATGAACCGATCTTTACGAAACTTCTTGGGTACCTTTGTTATCATCGTGGGACGAGAACGAGTGTTTTTGGGTCCGGTCTGAAATTCAAGATGGCCGCAGGCGGCCATTTTGTACAAAATTAGGTGCAATCAGATTTTTGCGCAGAACTTGCATATGAAAACGCTGATTTGAATAATTTTCTGTGTGAATGTTTAGTACCATGGGATACATCACATATAATACGGGTTTTTTTCTCGTGCATAAATTATGCCAATTAGACTAACTTTGATCTATTTAATGTTACCTTGAGCACTGTAACTGCAAATGCCAATACGGCTCGGGCCAGAGGCCGTATTTTTGAACCGATCTTTACGAAACTTCTTGGGCAACTTTGTCATCACCCTGGAACGAGAACAAGTGTTTTTGGGTGCAGTCCGAAATTCAAGATTGCTGCCGGCGGCCATTTTGTACCAAAATTGGTGCAATCAGTTTTTTGTACAGAACTTTTGTATGAAAGTTCTGATTTGAATACATTTCTCTATGAATGCTTAGTAACATGGAATACATCACATATAATACAGGTTTTTTTCTCGTGCAAAAATTATGCAAATTAGATGAACTTCGATTTTTTCAGTGCTACTTATACACAGTAAGTGCACATCTCAATACGGCTCGGGCTAGAGTCTGTATTTATGAACCGATCTTCACGAAACTTCTTGGGTACCTGTGTTATCACCTTGGGATGAGAACGAGTGTTTCTGGGAGCGGTCCAAAACTCAAGATGGCTGCCAGTGGCCATTTTGTTCCGAAATTAGGTCCAATCAGTTTTTTGTACACAACTTCTATACGGCTCAGGCTAAAGGCCGTATTTATGAACCGATCTTTATGAAACTTCTTGGGTACTTTTATTATCACCGTGGGACGAGAACGAGTGTTTTTGGGTGTGGTCCAAAATTCAAGATGGCCGCCAGCAACCATTTTGTACCAAAATTAGTGCAATCAGTTTTTTGTACAGAACTTCTGTATGAAAGTTCTGATTTGAATAAATGTTTGTAGGAATGTTTAGTAACATGGAATACATCACATATAATACAGGTTTTTTTCTCGTGCAGAAATTATGCAAATTAGATGAACTTCGATTTTTTCAGTGCTACTTTTACACAGTAAGTGCACATGTCAATACGGCTCGGGCTAGAGTCTGTATTTATGAACTGATCTTCACGAAACCTCTTGGGGTACCTTTGTTATCACCTTGTGACAGGAACGAGTGTTTTGGGGTGCCTTTGTTATCACTGTGCTATGAGAACAAAAACTTTTGGGTTCAGTCAGACCCACTCTGGTACTCAAAGATTTCTTTTCTAGTTTAGCATCTAACTGTCGCCCACCTTTACAATACTTTACCTACACATTTGTTACAGGCTACGGTCAGCATTTATGTACAGACCGTTACAAAACTTTACATGTACCTTTGTTATCAGGCCATTACCTAGATGTTTGTCATTGCGGTGTCACATACTATACATGTACATGTCTTAAACAAGTTTAGCTACAGTGTCATTGACACTTTCATTATCGTGCAGCCCTATGTTAAACACCAATAAATAAATATGGAACTCATTATTCAAGGGTCCTGAAAATGGCTGCATGCAAATTTTCAGCATACTTCCTGCATTTTTTTACAAGTCCCCTGATACATAGAGGATATCTACGCTGTTTGGGTGAATATCGGGAATCACCTCATTCGTGTAGACCTGAAAGTATTATTTTTCACTCGCGCTTCGTAGATTTTCTTTTTATTATGCACTGCGCAATATTCAGCCCATGTTCCGCTCCATAGTTTTCCACGCATTTCCAAAAATGACATGCCATACATTCTCTTCAAATGCAAATATTCTGTAACTTAGTTATCTAACCCATAACATGTATTATATTTCCCAAATCCACAAAAACATATAAACATTCTGAAAGTGGGTGGAAGAATTTATTGTCAAAGACAAGACTTCAACCTGCAAAATTGCATGAAAAAATGCCGAAACCAGTCATTTTCAGCCACCCAGCAGCCTCAAAAGCAGAATTTTCCCACCACCACCCCACCTTCCTACTCCTGGAGCATCGCATCCCCTGTTTCTAAAATGCCCCCAAAATAATTGTATGTTTCCGTTTCATTTTTAGCTCACCTGAGCGAAGCTCAGTGGGAGCTTTACTGATCACATTCTGTCCGTCGTCCGGCGTCCGTCGTCGTCCGGCGTTAACTTTACATTATCGACTTCTCTTTCAAAACCACTAGCCCAATTGTATTCAAATGTTGGGTAAATGTTTATTACCTAATACCAATTCAGATTTGTTCAAATGAAGTTGCCCTTCCTTCTTGGTGGTACCATGCTCCCAAGGGTACCAAAATCTTTGAAAATCTTCTTCTCATGGACCAGCAGTAGCAGAGTCTTGATATATGGTATGCAGCTTCCTTTTAAGGTGTAGACTCAGATTGGTTCAAGAGAAGTTTGGTGGGCTATATTTTGGCGTCGTTATGAGAGGGGCAAAATTTTTGACCCCGCCCAAAATTTCTATTTTCTGAACCGAGAGGCTGATTTGAACCAAATTTTATGTGACTACCTAATTCATGCCTAATTTTTTTCCCGTAGCCCCGTGGGAACCGCAGGAGCTAAAAATAGAAAAAAATTAAAATGCCCATTTCTCCAAAACTGCACGGCATTGAGAATTGTTATTTGGTGTGAAGCTTCCTTAGGACCAACAGAAAGGATTGGTAAAAAAAAAATTGCCATCGGTTTCATCATAGGGTACATACAGTTTTGGGACTTTGAAAAAGTGTTGAGTCAGCACTTTTTAACACTGTAGGCAATGGGAAAAACATTAAAAAAATCTTCTTCTCCAAATCCAGCAGGCAGAATCTTTTGATATTTGGTATGCTGATTCAAGTTTGTTCAAAGCGGCCCCCTGGGTTTATATTTGGGCTCAGTATAGGAGCCCGAATTTGAACTTAGTGCATTTCAGGCAAATTTCTTAAAAAAATCTTCTTCCCCAGATCCAGCAGACGGAATCTTTTGATATTTGGTATGCAACATTGTAGGGTGCATCTGATTCAAGTTTGTTCAAATCGGCCCCCTGGATTCATATTTGGGCTCACTATAGAAGCTCGAATTCGAACTTGGTGCATTTCAGGCAAATTTCTTTAAAAATCTTCTTCTCCAGATCCAGCAGACAGAATCTTTGATATTGGGTATGCAGCAGGCTTAGGGGGTGAGATTCAAGTTTGTTCAAGCTAAGTCCCTGGGTTCATATTTGGGCTCACTGTGGTAGCCCGAATGATAACTTAGTTCAAAATGAGGAATTTTCTTTAAAAATCATCTTCTTCAGATCCAGCAGTCGGAATGTTTTGATATTTGGTATGCAGCATCCTTAGGGGGTAAGATTTAAGTTTGTTCAAGCCATGTCACTAGGTCCATATTTGGGCTCACTGTGGGAGCTTGAATTGTAACTTAGTTCGAAATAATGAATTTTCTTAAAAAATCTTCTTCAGATCCAGCAGTCGGAATGTTTTGATATTTGGTGTGCAGCATCCTTGGCCGGTGTGTGTGTGTGGGGGGGGGGGGGGGGGGGGGGATTCACGTTTGTTAAAGCCAAGTCCCTGGGTCCATATTTGGGCTCCCTGTGGGAGCCCGAATTATAACTTAGTCAATATGAGGAATTTTTCTTTAAAAATCTTCTTCAGATTCAGCAGTCGAAATGTTTTGATATTTGGCATGCAGCAACCTTAGGGGGATGAGATTCAAGTTTGTTCAAGCCAAGTCCCTTGGTTCATATTTGGGCTCACTGTGGGAGCCCGAATGGCAACATAGATCAAAATGAGGAATTTTCTTTAAAAATTTTCTTCAGATCCAGCAGATGAATGCTTTTGATATTTTTTATGCAGCATCCTTAAGGGGGTAAGATTCAAGTTTGTTCAAGCCATGTCCCTAGGTCCATATTTGGGTTCACTGTGGGAGCTCGAATTGTAACTTAGTTCAAAATGAGGAATTTTCTTTAAAAATCTTCTTCAGATCCAGCAGTCGGAATGTTTTGATATTTGGTGTGCAGCATCCTTGGGGGGGGGGGGGGGGGGAGATTCAAGTTTGTTAAAGCCAAGTCCCTGGGTTCATATATGGGCTTCCCGTGGGAGCCCGAATTATAACTTAGTTCAGTATGAGGAATATTCTTTAAAAATCTTTTTTTTTTTAGATCCACCGGTCAGAGTCTTTGGATATTTGGTATAAGCTTTTCTTAGGAGGAGCAGATGCAACTTGTTGAAATCAATTCTCTGGGTTGATATTTAGGCTACCATGTCAGGTGAGCGCCTCTTGCCCCCTGGGACCTCTTGTTTAGTTACATGCCTGGTAACAAACCCATGTAAAAATTATATTGTAAAAAACAGCCAATTTTTCGAAGCCACTGTTTCCCATAATTCATCTGATAATTTACCCCTATGTATCAGACTCCAACTTTGGGACCAAAACTTCAAATTCTCTTGTCCAACAAAAAGCCTAATGTAATCATATATATGATACCAAAAATATATCTCGATGTTACATGGCCTAAGTTTCAACATATGCCCTATGTTTAGAATTTCACTAGTTCGAAACTGTAGAGCGGAACTCCAATTCGATTGCAAACAGTTTCAAGACAATAACAAAGATCTGCTGTTCGTTCCTTCATGGCGACGTCATGCCCGAAGCGTGACGTCATTCAGGAAGCTACTGACAAAATTCATCATGTGGACCTGAAAATATTAGGCTTATTGTTTAGGAGGTCCACACTCATGAGATAATTCCAGATACTGACTGAAATAGAGTAGATTTTCTTTTTAGCTCACCTTAACAAAGTCAAACTGAGCTAATCCCATCGCTCCCCGTCCGTCGTCCGTCACAACGATATGTTTTGGTCTTCTCCTCCAAAACCACTGGACCAACGCAAGTGAAAGTTTGTGTGAGTGATGGTCCCGAAGGGGCATTGCATTTTTGTTCAACTCAACAGTCCCATAGGGAGGGGGTGGGGGAAAATGCTCCAAAATACTTTTAAAATCTTCTTCTCATGAACCAGTAGGTACAATAACTTGATATTTGTTATGGAACTTCCTTTTGAGGTGTAGATTCAAGTTTGTTCAAACGAAGTTTGTGAAGCAATATTTGGCTTTGTAAAGGGAGGGGTAAGATTTTGGGGCCCGCCCAAAATTTCTGTTTTCTGAACCGATACTCCTATTTGAACAAAATTTGGTATGTTGTATTATTGGGTCATAAGCACTTGATCCGTGCAAAAAAAATTCCCGCATCCCCATGGGAACCCCAGGAGCTAAAAATAGAAATATTTTCAAACGCCCATATTTCCCAAACCACGCGGAACAGAGAACTGTTATTTTGTATGAAGCATCCTTAGGACCAGTAGAATTGAATGGTAAAAACAATTGCCAGCGGTTGTGTTAGGATGTTCTGTAGAGGGCATCGGAAAAAAATGCTGAGTCAGCAAATTTTCAAAAATTGAAAATAATCTTTTCTCCAGAACCAGTGGTCGGAATCTTTTGATATTCGGTATACAGCATCCATAGGGAGATCAGATACAAATGTATTAAAATAAAGTCCATTGGTTCATATTTGGGCTCAATACAGGAGCCCAAATTTTTAACTTAGGGCAATATGGGGATTATTCTTTAAAAACTTTCTTCTTCAGAACCACCAGTCAGAATCTTTTAATGTTTGGTATACATCATTGTTATGAGGGTCAGATTCAAGTTTGTTCAAACCAAGTCCCTAGGTCAATACTTGGGCTTCCTACGGAAGCCAAAATTTTAACTTAGTTCAATAAGGGGGTTAATATTTGGGCTCCATATGCGAACCTGAAATTTGACTTGGTACAATATGAGGGAATTTCTTCAAAAATCTTCTTCAGATTCACTTGTCAGAATCCTTTCATATTTGGTTTGCAACATCTCTAGGATAGTCAGATTCAAGTTTGTTCAAATTAGTTTCCTGGGTTAATATTTAGGCTCCCTATGGTAGCCCGAATTTTAACTTAGTGCAATATGAGGAAATTTCTTTAAAAATCTTCTTCTTCAGATCCACTAATCAGAATGCTTTAATATTTGGTACACAACATCTCTAGGAGGGTCAGATTCAAGTTTGTTCAAATCGGACCCGTAGGTTAATATTTGGGCTCGCCATGGTAGCCCAAATTTTAACTTAATTCAATGTGAAGAAATTTCTTTAAACATTTTCTTCTTCAGATCCATCAATCAGAATGCTTTCATATTTGGTACACAACATCTCTAGGGAGGTCAGCTTCTCCTTTGTTCAAATTGAGAGCTTGGGTTAATATTTGGGTTGCCTATGGGGGCCAGAATTGTCCATGTAGCTGAAGAATTAGAAATTCTGTATTCAGTACCCCCAGAGGTGTGTAACTAAGATTAATCCACATAGGGTGTATCAAGGGGCTTCATAGGGGAGCTCCACATTTTACGTTATGATCAACTGAAGAAAAGGCATGATGTTCGGACTATTTTTGTCACTCCTGAGGGGCTCAAAGATTGACAGTGTATCCTATGAAGATGGATTGCTTAATGTATACTCATTCTTGGACTCTGTTTATATCGTGTTCTGTTTAAGGTGAGCGCTTCAGGCCCCGTGGGGCCTCTTGTTTATTTTATGCTACGAGACATTTTATTGCACAATATTCAGCACAATTCGACCCCAAATGCGTACGTTTCAAAACAATAACAGAGATCAGCTTGATCGTTCCTTCAAGGGGACGTGATGCGGCGTAGCGTGACGTCATTTAGGAAGCTACTGAGGTACATTCCTCGATATTCATAGAGTCGATAGATACGAGAAATATCTTTTAGATAATTAGCGATAATTCACAGGCTAGCATATAATAATTTCCTTTATTTTTATAATTTTCAGGAGCCGACAACAAGAAGCGATTCTGATAATGATTCCGATCTTGAGACAGACGACACCGAAAGATCAGAAGATACATCATCAGCAGACGCTGGTCCGGGAACATCTGGTGTGCTTCAGCGAAAGAAAACGTATCCCGTCCTTCCACAGAAAATAGAAAACTCTATTTCTGCAGTGAAATCAGTGAAATTCGAAGGAGGCAGTCCCGTTTCTTCAGCAAAGAAAAGTGATTCACTGACGGGGTTTTGCAAAAAATCCGATGGCGGAACTCTAACCAATTTTGGGAAGAGAATCGACGGGGCTGTTTCCGACCATTTAGTTAAAAAAAGTGAAGGGCATTTTGTGAGTTTCGGAAAGAAAGGTGTCACAAATTTAGGACATTTCTCCACAAAACCAAAGTCGAACGAACTGACTTCTATTCACCCCGTAAAAATAAAAAGACCTGTTGGCAGACCACGCAAATATCCCAAAATTGAAATTCTTCCAGAAAATAAGCCCAGACGAGGGCGACCAAAAGGTGCAAAGAATATTAAAAAGTATGTACGTAAAATAAAGCCGGATGAAAATGGAAATCCAGTTAGGAACAAAAAACGGAAAAATCTGTCGGCTGTTAAAGGTGTTATCAGTCTTCAGAAAAAACTTAAGAAGGATAAAAAACTTAAATTATCAACTGAAATGTTGAAGGCAAAAATCGCTGAGAAGCGGAAAGCGAACTTCCCAAATCCCTTTGAGATACACAAGAACTATTGGGCACCGCCATCAAGTGTGAAGCCCATGTTGGACAACGTTCTCATAACAGACGTTACTTCAACGGATATGGTAACTGTGACAATACGTGAAAGTACGTGCGATTCGGGATTTTTTAAGGACCGCGACGCTGACACTTAGTGGCTTCGTCAACTTCATTTTCATACATTGATGGTTTCCGACGTTGACACTTTGCGGCCACATCATCTTTATTCGTACATTGATGTTTTTCATGCTTTGACTCTATTAAAACATTCGCGAGAAAAAAAATACTGCTTAATTGTCTTGATCCGTTGCCACTTGTCAAATAACATGAGTGGTGTAGTGAAGGGGGTTAAAAGCAATCCTGGGCAGAAGCAATCTCTGCGTAAAAGCAATCTCTGCGATAATTCTTAACCCTTTACCTAACATGAAAAGCAGACGACACTTGCAAAAAACAATTCCTGAATAACCAATTTTTAAAAAAGAAAATTATCAAAACATAGGTTATGACCCCTCGTTGGAACGAGCTCGTTGCAACGAGGGGTCATAACCTATGTTTTTGAGACAAAAAATGAAAAAAATAATGAAAATTAATTGGCGATTTTTGAGAATAGCCCTGGCCGGTTTTGGCCGTTACGTTGGGTAAAGGGTTAACCCATTCAAACGTTCGTGCGGTTCTGTATTTATCACACACCTCTCATGTAACAGCCAGTCTACACGAAAATTGAACTAAAAGCACCTTTCAACTGGATAATTGCCGCGTTTCCGTCGTTGTCCAGAAGACATCACTGTTAGTTGACGGGGTACCAAACCTTATTTGCCTTTTATTTTTTACGGCATTCAATTGGTCGAAACCAACTGATACCGATGAGCGTCACGGCCACGATGATTGAACTTCAAACATTGACAAAACTGTGGGGAACAACACAACAAAACGTTTTTAAATAGCTAATAAGTTTAGCACACTCCATCATTATATGACCAGTTGTGGAAAGTATTTGTCAAGGAACAAGCCATCAGAATGTTATTTTTAGTTTTATTTTGTAAATTTTTGGCTCGAATCTGATTAAATATCCCGGGTGAAGAAATCTAAATGAGGAATTGGAATTTCCAAGCGGTCTCGACTCCGGTGCATTCGACCAATGATTGGCGTGATTTATTTAGACGGGTTCCTTCTCTGTTTACGTTGGAAACGAAATCGAACATGCGTTGTATCACCACATGTGTGATACAACTTCATTGTTATCGTACAGGTAGAACAGTGGAACAGCTGACAGCTGCTCGTCGTTGCTCGGTGGTTCTCTCCGTGTACTCCGGCTTCCTCCACCCGTAAAACTGTCACGGTCACGATTAGCCATTGTGCATAAGTATGTGACCTTAAACACCAATAAATAAATAAATAAATAAATAAATAAATAAATAAATAAATAAATAAAACAGTGGAAATCCCGTGTTTTACATTAATAGGTGTGTGATAAATTAGTAGCCATGCGTATTTCCTTACGAGACTATAAATTTGACAGGGCCAACTTGGAATGACATTACGCACGCAGTCGCTCATATAAATGGGCGTTAGGGTATTGGGCTCACCACGTCAAATTTGGAGTATGGTACGTGTTAATTAAATATGACTCCTCACAACTATTACATGCACATTTTTTATGTCATAAAGTTCCAAGAAACCCCACTGACTATATTCCAACCACATAATCAAGGCATACCTTTCAGAAGGCATGCCTTGGTGTTGTAGTTGTAATATTTTCATCCGCCGAGAATCTCACAAGCCTGCTGACATATGAAAAAGCCGATTAATTTTTATTTTTATGTTTACCATGCAGGTCAGCTGTTCAAGGCTCATAGTACCCCCAATGGAATGAACTCTCTGAGTTTATTCCATTGAAAACTCGTAATCAGTATTTGGGAAGACAAATATTGAAAGTTTATTCAGTGATGGATAGCCACACTGTTACAGTACAGTCGCCATGGACTGGTCGTAATCCGCGCGTGGGCACTGATGTCCACGCATGCGTTTACCAAGTAATAAAAATCACCCTCTGCAAAATTTTAATTAATAAACCCGGTGCTTCTTTAATTAATTTTTTGATGATTAATCCTATAATTAATGTTTGGAATCTAATATTATTGCGTCCGTGGAACTATTGCCCACCCTTGGAAAGTTACTAGTTCACGGCGGCCTTTCTGTACTGGTGGCAGATTCTGCTGTAAGCAAGTATATTAAAAATATTAAATGTACAAGTTAGAAAACTCTTACCTCCGTACTTATTGTTGTGTGCGGAAAGATCTTCACTCGTTCACTATCGTTGTTTTTGGAAATTCTGACTCCCGAATTTTAAAATTATTAAGCATTAAACATTAAGTTCCACCCTACGCCCCCTGAAGTGGTATAGTACTTGTTTTCTGTGTTTAAGCTGTGTTTTACTGGCTGAATAGGACCCAATCGCCAGTGCTCGAGGTGAATGTCATCTGCAGTTAAAACTAGAAGTCCTGTCACGAACTGTGCGCTTATCTACGCGTAATTGCGCGTAGGAATTGCGCGCAGTTGTCATATCGAATGGCATCCAAAGCACGGCATGTTCTCCTGGTTACTCACAGCAAACACAGGCAATGTTTCTGCCAATGGACCTCCAGGTTTCCCGGAGGTCCATTGGCTGACACATTGCTTGTGCACAGACCACATGTGCAGAATTTGATAGCCTTACTATGGTCATAACGAGTAGATTAACGCACAGATCGACATGCTATTTGCGCGCATTTCATGACAAGGCTTCTAGTTTTAACTGTAAAATGCGCAACGTGAGTATCAACGTGAGTATTGACTAAACTTGACTTTATGTCATGTTGAGGTCACGATTAGTCATTCTGCATAAGTATGTGACCTTAAACACCATTAAATAAATAAATAAATATGCATCGTTAAGTATATTTTGTGGTGGCTGGTTTCAAGTAGATGTCTGGACTGTATGCATTTATTGACATTTTGCCGTCCCAAGAACTGTCCCTACCTCTCTATAATGGTCGCCACTGTAACGTAAAACGTACATCACCTTGATTAGACCGAATTGGTCGGCAAAGGGTTACGTCTTCAAAACGTGAGCCGATTTTGTCCTCATACGTACCGATTCACTCCACAGACAGACATTGCGCCGATTTCAGTACGGCCGCCGCGGACTGGCCACTTTCCACGGGTGGGAAATATTTCCACAGATGCTTTCAAACTCGAAACATATTGAATAATCAGCAAAAATTTAATTAATGAAGGACCGGGTATAACCCGGTGCTTCATTAATTAAAAATTTCCAGCCGATGATTTTTATTATCTGGTAAACGCATGCATTGACATCTCTGCCCACGCGTTGATTACGACCAGTCCACGCCGACTTTTCGTCCTCAGAATGTGAACCAATTTCCTGCTTGTGAACACAATCGGCCTTGTGGCCCCATTTGATCGAAATAACCACCCAAATTATATGTGATGGACAAAACACATGGAAATCACCAGCACACCAAAGGTTTGTACCCTTTCTTATAAATACTGAACACGGAGATTGGATTATCAGTAAAACATCAGTGGTGTGAAGTTCATATAGTACGGAGGTCGTGGATCGGTCACTTTTCACGGGTTTGCAATATTTCCACTGACGCAAACATATTAGATTCCAAACACTAATTAATTATAGGAATGATCATCAAAAATTTGATTGTGCTTCATTAGTTCAAATTTTACTGATGATCATTTTTATTACCCGGTAAACATATTTGTGGACATCACTGCCCACGCGTGGATTACGACCAGTCCACGACAACTGTACTGTACTCCGAAAATTAATTTAAAACCTTCGAAAAATTATCGTAAGAAGCACACAAAGAATTCCAGCTAGAAGGGCCTCCAGATTCAACCCAGAGGTCACTTGACTGAAAGTTTGTCTGGGCTTTACGTTTTTCACATGGTGTGAGTTAATGTCCAGCTGTGAGATCCACTTCTAGTGTGTACTGGTTCACACGGCTAGAGCTCGGAGGTTTTGATTTTTCAAATTCGGTTTCGGTTCGGTTTCAGGAAAAAAACCTCTCTTTCGGTTTGGTGTTTCTACGGTGGCTGATTTAGGACACTCAAATATTTATTTTTATCTCGTTATAACGAGATACGATCTCGTTATAACGAGAAAACATCCCGTTATAACGAGAAAAGATCTCGTTATAACGAGAAAGTATCTCGTTATAACGAGAAAAGATCTCGTTATAACGAGAAAGTATCTCGTTATAACGAGAAAAGATCTCGTTATAACGAGAAAATATCTCGTTATAACGAGATAGTATCTCGCTATAACGAGAAAAGATCTCGTTATAACGAGAAAAGTTCTCGTTATAACGAGAAAAGATCTCGTTATAACGAGAAAACATCTCGTTATCTCGAGATAATATCACGTGACTCTGATGACATGAAACATATAGCCCCCACCACCAAAACACTTTATATATCTCGCGGGTGTTTTCAATATCCTGGATGTAATACATGGGAAAAACACCTACCCACCCCCACCCCAAGCATCCCAACCATGCCCGTGAAATACCGCTCCTCTCCCTCGCACATGTTGTCAACGATAATTACGATAAGCGCATAAAACTCTCATACCAATAAACACAGAAAATGAGATGGAATTCACACAAACAAATGAAACAACTATAGCGTAATAAACTCGCTGTGGTATCCCCTTCTCGATGGCGGGGTCCGGGGGTCCTTCCCTGGGAAAATTTTGAAAACTATGAGGGCCAAAACTCGCATTCTCAGTGATTCTGAGGCCGCTGTGACACTACCAATTCGAATTCTCTGCTCGTTTCGTAATTAGGCGCGCTTCTGAATTTATCCGCTTGGTTAACTTTCTTCGTTTGTGTTTTGTTTTGGACTGACTTCAAACATCTCCACGAGTTTAATCGGGACCATCGGTTAATAATTTTTTTATTGAAGAGGTGGGGTGGGGGTGGTAAATACCCCCTACCCCCCCCTTACCCGGTTTTAACGCCACTGAAAAAGGATGAAAAACAGAAAATAAGATGGAATTTTCACAGACAAATTAAACAACTATAGCCTTATAAACTTACTGCCACCCCCCCCCCTCCCCCACCAACACACACAACGAGAGATTTATTTATTATCGACGCTTTCAACAGCCAGAGGCATGTCATGTAGGGTAGTTCCCTTGGTGGAGGAAGAACCGGACACAACCACTGAGCAGCGGCGAGCAACCGTCAAGTTCTCCAACATACTAACCCGACAGAATTAGAGTTAGAGCGGTTGAAGGCACGTGCACCATCGACGTGCGGTACGCCCTAGCACATAATGCCACCGTGACCCCACGTCAGGCCACGTGGACAATTGGGATTAAGTGTCTTGCCTAAAGACACAACGCGGGTCAGAATCGAACCGTCGATCTCTATGTTTCGAGCTCGATACTCTTACAAATGAGCTACCGCGCTCTCATAATTATATAGTAGGTAGCTGTACATGTTTGTCGTGGGAACACATTATGGCGTCATTAACCTTTTACCAAACGCAAGTTGAAGACAACAGTAGGCCCACAATTATTTTTACACAAAAAAATAAATGAAATTCATTTTTTTCTTCCAAACTAAACGGCTTATGACACTCATTTGAACGAGCTCGTCGAGCTCTTTTCGATGCGGTATCATAAACTATGGTTTGGGAGAAAAATTATGAACATAAATTTTGAGTGGCGAATTTTGTATATTACACGGACGGTTTGTGTCGCTGCGGTGGGTAAAAGGGTTATCATGATTAGGCCAATATATACGGTATACCGATAACTTGCGCACTTCTTAGAAATAGAATTAAATGGTGTCAATAATATAACAATAATGCAATGCATGAATACTGAAGCTCTAGAAAAATGGTTTTTACTGTGTAGAGCTAGGATCCCAAATTGTGTGTGTGTTGGGGGGGGGGGGGGGGGGGGAGTAATATCGCGAGGGTCGAGAACGACATACCACGTGTATGTCTCGAGGTTTGAGGCAGGGGACGGAGAGTTTGGGAGGTACGCCCTCCCATTGGTGGGGTCCGGGGGATGATTTTGTTTTCAAATTATAAAGCTCTGGGGCCCATTCTGGGCATCTTGAGAGAAGGGAGGTTTGGGAATTATAAGTGGCAGTTTGATTTTTGTGGGGGTGGGGTGGAGGTCAATGTTATTGGATGGGGTGCCCCCCCCCCCCCCCCCATGCCGCTTCAGCACTAAGTTTTTCAATAAACTTCTCATTTTGTTCACTGACAGACAGAGTTGAACATGAATATGAAGCATGACGACTATAGTCATCACTGGTATAGGGAATTTATTTAATTATTTATTAGTGATTAAAGTCACTTTTGTGAAGCTATTTTCTGTCGTCTTCAACTTGCGTTAGAACTCTATATGTAACTCGAATTCTGCCGGGTTAGTACGTTGGAGAGTTCGACGGTTGCTCGCCGCTGCTCAGTGGTTCTCTCCGATTCTTCGGTTCTTCCTCCACCCGTAGAACTACATTACACGACATGACCCTGGCTGCTGAAAGAGTCGTCAAATTCCAATAAATAAATAAATAAATAAATAAATAAATAAATAAATAAATAAATAAATCTCTCCTTGTGTGGGGAGGGGTGGCAGTAAGTTTATTACACTTTTGTTGTTTAAATTGTCTGTGTGAATTCCATCTCATTTTTCTGTTTTCCATCCTTTCTCAGTGGCGTTAAACCGGGGCGGGGGGTGTGAGGGGGATATTTACCACCCCCCCCCCCCAAAAAAAAAAAAAAAAAAAAATCAAAAAATTATTAACCCATGGTCCCGATTAAACTCGTGGAGATGTTTGAAGTCAGTCCAAAACAAAACACAAACGAAGAGGTTGACCAACCGGATAAATTCAGAAGCTAGCCTATTTACGAAACGAGCAGAGAATTCGAATTGGTAGTGTCACAGCGGCCTCAGAATCACTGAGAACGCGAGTTTTGGCCCTCATATTTTTCAAAATTTTCCAAGGGAAGGGCCCCCGGACCCCGACAACGAGAAGGGGATACCACATCTGGTGCTCTCCCCCACCTCGCCACTGCCGACTCGAATCATGCCACTGTCAGCACAATGGGCGCCCCTTTTGCATGGATCTCCGCCTTGGTACCCCTCTCCCAATATTTTTACCTTCTCACGTCCCAGTCCTTGTTCTATTAGTATGAGCGTTAAATACACTTGTCGTAATTATCTTTTACAACATGTGCGAGGGGGAGGGGAGGTATTTCGCGGGCATTGGTGGGATGCTTTGGGAAGGAGAGGGGTAGGAGTGTTTCCCGTGTATTTCATCCGCAGTATTAAACACACGCGTAAGATATGTACACTGTTTTGGGGCTGAGGCTATAGTTGTGTTTTGAGTGCCGTGTGTCGAAAAAGTGTTCCATATACGGTGTGTGTGGGGGGGGGGGGAGGGGGGGGGGAGCAGGTTTATTACGCTATAGTTGTTTCATTTGTTTGTGTGAATTCCATCTCATTTTCTGTGTTTATTGGTATGAGAGTTATATGCGCTTATCGTAATTATCGTTGACAACATGCGCGAGGGAGAGGAGCGGTATTTCACGGGCATGGTTGGGATGCTTGGGGGTGGGGGTGGGTAGGTGTTTTTCCCATGTATTACATCCAGAATATTGAAAACACCCGTGAGATATATAAACTGTTTTGGTGGTGGGGGCTATATGTTTCATGTCATCAGAGTCACGTGATTTTATCTCAAGATAACGAGATGTTTTCTCGTTATAACGAGATGTTTTCTCGTTATAACGAGATACTATCTCGTTATAACGAGATCTTCTCTCGTTATAGCGAGATCTTTTCTCGTTATAACGAGATACTTTCTCGTTATAACGAGATGTTTTCTCGTTATAACGAGATCGTATCTCGTTATAACGAGATCGTATCTCGTTATAACGAGATAAAAATAAATATTTGAGTGTCCTAAATCAGCCACCGTATGTTTCTATGTGGTAAGAATAGATAAATAACACTTCAGGCTCCCTAAGTTGGAACAAATTCGCAATAATTTGTACTACATCAGTCACCACTAGGGCTGAAACGGCTGGCTCATTTTCGTAACCGACTAACCAAGAGCTATATCCGGATAATGTCCGGTTATCCCTGGCCTTTATTTCACCGAATATGGGATTAAAACTATAGGAATTGGAAAGCAGCTGTGTTCTCAAACTATTCCGCAGTGTGTGTACAAACGAACGTTGTAGAGTACTCGACAACGTTCGTTTGTATACACACTACGGAATAGTTTCTGCGATTACTGATTACTCACGGAAACTGCCGATCATTAACGAAGTCTTGAATGCCAAAGTCGATTATTTCTCAATATTTACAACGCGCTTCGATGTGTAATTTATCACAAAGGAGAAGCGGCAGATTTACTACGTTTTAAACGTGGAATGGCGATCACTATCGATATTTCGGATAACCGGTTGACGGTTTTTCTTATCGGCTAGGCAGCTAACTGGTTTCAAACCGATTATCCACTTAACCATTTTAGTTCTACTCACCACAGAGCCCTGTCTGTAGGTATGTCCATTGGGTTTAACCTAACTCCCCTATGATCATTCTTAGAGGTTCTAGGGGATCAGTTGCTACGCCCTTCCAGTCAGAAAAAACATATATTAGGGTAACAATTGAATAAAAGTCATCTAATGAATGTTTTGTTCTCATTGTCACATTTTCACCCTTATTGACTCGTCCTGTGGACGAGTCACTAAGGGAGAAAATGTGACAAGTAGAACACGACGCATTCACCAATTTGCCGGATACACCAAGTAACCAGAATCCAAAGTGGTCACTAGTCCAGTTCCCTTCGAGTAAGATAGTTTGATCAATTTATGGACAAACACAGTAAAACTGTTCGGCGGGTTTTTGCTGGATCTAGCGGTTCGGTTTTCCGGTTGCAGAAAAACCGGAACCGATCCGAAAAATCGCCCAGACCTACACACGGCTCGTTGAGAATCCTTGAATTTAGAAATTTCTTGCCATGACCCGATACTATTAGAAATATTCAGCGAGTTGAATGTTGCTGAAATAAATCTTCTTTTCAGTGTTCACCCTGGTCCGAAACTGTCTTGGTGAAACATACTAGCCATTCTGGATACTTCCTTGCTAAACAAAGCGTTTTGGCGCCAAAACGCTAATGGGAGAGGAGAGTGTGTTTGACCTCACTTGGCCTCCGTCGTCTGTCGTCCGTAAACGTTTCAATATTCACCCTGGTCCGAAACTGTCGGGGTGAAACATACTAGTCATTCTAGATACTTTATTGCTAAACAAAGCGTTTTAGTGCCAAAACGCTAATGGGAGAGGAGAGTGTGTACTAAACGGCCATGTGAACTTTTCTCATCACTTGGCGTTCGTCGTCTGTTGTCTGTCGTCCGTAAACCTTTCACATTTTCATCTTCTTTTCTGTAACCGCTGAGACGGTGTGAAATTTCATATGTAGTTTTGGTGTGATGTCCAGATGGGAGCTATCAAACCTCTCTGAATTTTGTTGAACATGTCGGCTAGCAGCCAACTTGGATTGAGATATAAATTATCCAACAATTCCTTTAACACATCCTATAGGCCGCGGTTCTCTAATCAGTCCCAAATTCCACATGGGCTTTGGGGCAGTGTCTAGATTGGAGCTATCGAATTTTTCCAAATTTTGTTGAAAAATATGGCATCCAGCGGCCATCTTAGATTTAGCACATGAATTGTCCACAAGTCGATGAGCACACCCTACAGGCTGCATCTCTCACCCGATCTTTTTTCACATTTCATGTGTAGCTTTGGTGTTATGTCCAGATGGGAGCTATCAAATATTTCTGAATTTTGTTGAAAAACATAGCTGCCAGCAGCCCTCTTAGATTTGGACATAAATTGTCAACAATTCCATTAGCACACCCTACAGGCTGCATCTCTCACCTGATCTTTTTTGAATTTCATATATAGCTTTCGTGTGATGTCTAGATGGGAGCTTTCAAGTTTTTCTGAATTTCGCTGAAAAGCATAGCCGTCAACGGCCATCTTGGATTTGGCATATAAATTGTCAACAACCCCCATTAGCAGACCCTGCAGGCCGCACCTCTCACCCGATCCTTTTTCAAACTTTATATGTAACTTTGGTATAACGTCTAGATGGGAGTTATCAAATGTTTCTGCATTCCGCTGAAAAGGATGGCTGCCGCCGGTCATCATAGATTTGGCATATAAATTGTTAACAGTTCTGTTTGTACGCCCAACAGGCCCCAACCCTCACCCGATCTTTTTCAAATTTCATATGAAGCTTTGGTTTGATGTCCAGATGGGAGCTAGCAAATTTTTCTGAATTTCATTAAAAAATATGGCCGCCAGCAGCCATCTTGGATTTGGCATATGCATTGTCAACAATTCCATCAGCACACCCTACAGGCCGCAGCTCTCACCCAATCTTTTTCAAATTTCATATTTAGTTTTGGTGTGATGTCTAGATGGGAGCTATCTAGTTTTTTGAATTTCGTTGAAAAGCATGGCCGTCAACGGCCATCTTGGATTTGGCATATAAATCGTCAACAACCCCATTAGCAGACCCTGCAGGCCGCACCTCTCACCCGATCTTTTTTTTTCAAATGTTATATGCAACTTTGGTATAACGTCTAGATGGGAGTTATCAAATGTTTCTGCATTCCGTTGAAAAGGATGGCTGCCACCGGTCATCATGGATTTGGCATATACATTGTCAACAGTTCTGGTTCTACACCCAACAGGCCCCATCCCTCACCCGATTTTTTTCAGATTTCATATGTAGCTTTGGCGTGATGTCTTTTCTGTGGAAACCTGAGTGAATTACTGGATCTTTCTTTCTAGTTCAGTCCCATCAAGGACAAGTTGAGCTGCAGTGTCATAGGCACTTTCATTATTACCTGGTATCCCCGCGGGAACCCCGAGAAGTGAAGCAGTGCCTGTTCACTGCGGTAAACAGGCTCTGTTTTACTGGTAAAATAGGACCCTGTCACCAATGCTTGGGAGGTGCAAACCCTCTCTAAAACGGGCAACATGGCTTATTAACACTCACCCCTGGTCTTGAATTGATACTCATGGGGTCATGATTAGCCAAACTGCATCAGGTTACCTTGGTGGAGGCTATCAAGCTTTCTTATAGACATAAGATTTATTTTTTATTTATTGTCTTAAGGAACAAACAGCTTTTGAATAATAACCTTTTTCAATTCAGATTTACGATTTTTTTAAAAATGTTCCTTTCCTTCGTTTGCAAACATTGTACCTGCCGCGCACTATGGGGTCATCGTGGTATTTTTTTCAAATGATTACCGTTTGTCTACAAGATACTTTTTCATTTCGTGGCACGTCTTATTGAACCATGGTTTTGAGGATTTCCCTGATTAATTTTTGAAGTTATTTTTGTTTTGAAACACTTAGTGGAAACGTTGTGCAGGATGTCTTCGAAAGCAAAGCATTACAAGCACAAGCAACGTTTCGACAAATGAACCTCCGGGTTATACCCGGAGGTCCATTGGCTGAAACATTGCTTGTGTTTTTTGTCCACATGTACAGAAATTGAAAGTGATACTTTGGGCGATAACTCCACTTCCCGGGTGATTTAGTTACAATCCACTCTCCACGTACTGTACCAGAGTGTCAGAATTTATCCTATTTTTAGGATGCAAATAATTTGATCAAAATGACATTCCGTGATGATTTAGCGGACAAAAAATGAGATTATAGAAACCACCAATAATTACTTGGCATAAACTTCACTACTTACGCGTAGATTACGACCACTCCACGGCGACGGTACTGTAGTTCTTTCACCTTACTGACAAAATCACCAGATTTGCGCTTGTTTCGTGAAAATCGATTCTTGATTCCGCCTTTATTTACAGCTGTCAATCTCCTTCCAACTTTGTTTTTGTATGTTTCTTCATCATCGTTCACGCCCTCCACTGCAGCAATGGCTTTCCTTCACTGCCGCAATGACTTTCCAAATTGACAAGTGAAAATAACTTTTTGGTGCCAACATTTTACCTACGTAGAATTTGTATTGCCAAATCAAACGTTTCAGTGCAAAATTGGTTAACCCTTTACCCAAAGTAACGGCCAAAACCGGCCAGCGCTATTCTCAAAAATCGCATATTAATTTTCAAAATATTTTCATTTTTTGTCTCAAAAACATAGGTTATGACCCCTTGTTGGAACGAGCTCGTCGAGCTCGTTCCAACGAGAGGTCATAACCTATGTTTTTGAGACAAAAAATGAAAAAAATTAGTTATTCAAGAATTTTTGTTTGCAAGTGTCGTCTGCTTTTCATGTTAGGTAAAGGGTTAAATTGGCACCCGGCAGCTTGACACACTCCTTCTTTTACAAATAGAATTTCTGCCTCTTATTTATTTATTTTTAGGGGTTTAACGACACTGTCGACAGCCAGGGTCACCGTTTGTCGGACATTTTTACGGGTGGAGGAAGCCGAAGAGAACCAGAGAAATGGCGAGCAACTGTCGGACTCCCAAACTTATTAACTCCACACAAGCAGGATTAGCAATGGTTGAAGGCAAGTGCACCATCGAGTGCACCCAGGGAAGTACAGCAGTTCTTGTTTACTTCGGTACACAAGTTCTGTTTTAGTTGTAAAATAGGACCCGGAACCAACGCATGGAGTGGAAATCCTCTAGTTTGGGTAGCATGGGTATTATTATTATTTATTATTTATTGGTGTTTAAGGTCACATACTTATGCACAATGGCTAATCATGACCGTGACAGTTTTAAGGGCGGAGGAAGCCGGAGTACCCGGAGAGACCCACCGAGCAACGACGAGCAGCTGCCATCTCCCCAACATCGTAACTCCGCACTGCAGCACAGGCAGGGTTAGATTGATTGAAGACATGCGCACCATCGACGTGCAGAACGCCTTAGTACACGGCGTCATCGTGTCCCCATGTGGACAGTCGGGGTTAAGTGCCTTGCTCAAGGACACAACGCGGGAGTCAGCATTGGTATAAACTATTTGCTAAACTTGGCTTCATACGTACGCTACGACCAAGAGATAGTGAGCGTAAACACAAATAAATAAATAAATAAATAAATAAATAAATAAATAAATAAATAAATAAATAAAAAAAAAAAAAATTAATGAATGGGGCGCACAGGTATACACTATTGGCTAAACTTACCCCATACTTATGTTGTGGCCATTAAATGGGCATAGATGTTGAAGGTGACCGTAAACACCAAAAAATAGAGAAGTGAATGTAATGCTGATATCTTAACTCAAAGTCTGAAACGAGAGTTCAGTTGCTGCAGGTAATTTGACGTTGGAGGGTCCGCTTTTTAGACATTTTTATAAATAATAATCTTCATCTTTTACCTTAAACATGTAGCTTATGACCTTTCATTGAAACGTTCTCGTGTGGTCACAGGCTATGTATTTTTTAGATAAAGAGTGAAAAAATAATAAATGAGAGGCAAAAAGCGTGAATTTCAATTACCCTGGAGAGATGTATACGTTTCTTTATTAACTGGTAGAGTGCTGGAAGCCCATATTTGGGCTTTTCTCTGAAGTCCAGATCCCACGCCTTAAAGGCTTCATACTCCGAGTGTGTTGTATTATCTTCAGTGTGAAATTATTTAATGTGTAAAGATTTGCCTTGTTACAATTTATGGGAGAGTGCCTGTGGGCACTCTCCCATAAATAGTAACAAAGCAAAGACATGTGAACAAATTTTGAAAACAAAAAATAAACTAGCCCTCTACCAGTTAAAGGGTCAATGTTAGGTGTGGGTGGTGAGCGAGGTGGCTCATTGCTGGAACATTGGACTTGAGACTGAAAGGTCGAAAGATCGACCTGATTCGCGTCATCATCGTTGTGTCCTTGGCCAAGATACTTCATTCCGATTGCCTGTGTGGGAGCACAGTGGCGCTGTTTATTGAGGCGTAGTCGCACCACGACGGTGTACTTTCCTTCAAACGATTCTCACCCTGCTACTGCTAGATTAGTCCTCGGTGAGTCCGATGTTACTCGCCGTTGCCCGGTCGTTCTCTCCGGGCACACGATGTGACGCTGGCTGTTGAAAGTGTCGTTAAACCCCAATCAACAAACGCGTGTGCCGTCGTTTGACCGAAACCGCTATCAAAAACAAAATTTCGGTGTGGCATTTTTACGCTCAGCCAACACCCCAGAACGTTCGTGACAATGCATACCAAAATATTGTTGCTAACATGTTGAGAATAGTTGAACGTGATGTTTGCTACATACTTTTTTGTGAAAAAAAAAACGAAACAAAAGTTGAAAACTATTCGTCCGACGTGCGATCGAATAATAAACTCGTTAAATCTGATTTTCACTGACGGAGGAGTGATTTTACTCATGTAATTTTAGCTGATGCCCCCCAAACATACACAGAGTTTTTTGGCCAGGCCATTTTTTTTTGGTATGCATACATTTTAACACAACCAATGACTGGTGAATCCCCGTGGGAACCCCGGGAAGTAAGCAGCACTTGTTTACTGTGGTAAACCAGTTCCGCTTTACTAGTAAAATAGGACCCAGTCACCAATGCTTGGGGTGAAAGTCCTCTAAAATGGGCAACATGCTAATCAACGATTGACTAAACTTGACTTCATCTCCATGTTGTGTCACGATTAGCCATGGTGCATAAATATGTGACGTTAACCACCAACAAACAAACATGACTGGTGAAACAAGGGACGGATCTAGAGCATCCCCCATATTTTCGCCAGCTATGTTTCTCTCGTACCGGTTCAGTTTCGATGGATTTCGGATCATTTTTTGCAGCAAGTGGCAGCAAACGGTAAAATGAAAACAGTTGGTTAAAAAATCGGTTAACTGAAATAGATCGTGATCTTACAGATATACAAGTACCAAATCCACCCCCAGACAAGATAATTCACATACAGTATAATTGCTGTTAACGTCTGGTAAAGCATACAGGTGGGGTCTATTTATCAGCTTTGGTCGTTACGACCAAAGCTGATAAACAGACCTCACCTGTATGCTTTACCGACGTTTTTAACGGCTCTCAAAGTGTGAAATCTTTCAAATACATTGAAAAATTTCAAATATCCGCTCAATTGCATGGAAATGGGGGGTTTTGGGACCCTGGAATATAAAATTTTCGTACCGCGGGCCGAACCATGGTCGGCCCGTCCATACCGACTACCATCCACCGTCCAATCCAGCCCCCCCCCAGCCCCTTCCCCCACCCTACTTTGAAAATTGCTCCGCCGTCCCTGTGGCCTAAAATGCCATGTGAGCTTTTTTCACCACTTGGCGTCCGTCGTCGTCCGTCGCCTTCCGTAAACTTTTCACATTTTCTTTTTCTCTGTAACCGCTCAGCCGGTGTGAACCAAACTTGGCAGAAATGGCCTGTGGGAGGTCCTCTACAAACGAGCCTCATTTTGTTCCCATCGGATGAAAAACATGGCTGCCGGAGGCATTCTTTGATTCTGGTTGGTGGATTTTCAAAAAATTTCTCTGAAACTGCAAGGCCAAATGTTTTGAACCTTCACATAAATGATGACTGGGAACCTCTCTACAAACGATCCTCATTTAATGCTGATCGGGTTACAAACATGGCTGTGATTGCGGCTTATAGTTACATTTTCAATCTTCTCTGGAACTACTGAGCCGACGTGAACCAAACCTGACAGGGATAGTCTATACGAGGTCCTCTACAAACGATCCTCATTTTGTTCCAGTGGGTTTGAAAACATGGCCGCCAAAGGCATTTTTCGATTCTGATTGGTGGATTTTGAAAAAATCTTCTCCTCTGAAACCACGAGGCCAAATGTTTTGAAACTTTGCATGGTTGATGACTGGGACACCCCTGTATCAACGATCCTCATTTAGTGTTGATCGGGTTGCAAACATGGCTGCAGTTGCAGCTTATAGTTACTATAGAAACCCTATGGGAAATCACATTTTCATCTTCTTCTCTGGAACTACTGAGCCGACATGAAGCAAACATAGCAGGGATAGCCTATGGCAGGTCCTCTACAAACGATCGTCATTCTGTTTCCGTGCGTTGAAAAACATGACCGCCAGAGGCATTCTTTGATTCTGGTTGGTGAATTTTGAAATAATATAGAAACCCTATGGGAAATCACATTTTCATTTTCTCTGGAACAACTGGGCCGATGTGCGGACATGTAACCAGGATCTGTCTTTTTTTAGGCGGGGGGGGGGGGGGGGTGGAGGGGGGCACATAAATAATTCTTCACACTTTAAAACATTTCTGTTAAGTCAATCATCGTACAGAACAAGTCAAAATAAGTTGTAGAATAACCAGTATAAACTATGCATCTTTTTTAACTACGCCAATAACACAACAACGTTACTCCATTTCCTGGAAAGCTCTCATAGAGGGCTTTCCTGAAAAAGCTGTCAGGTTTTTGTGTGTCCGTGATACTTAAAAGTTGCGATTTTCTTGTTTACAAGTGTAAATATTTTCGATAATCTTTCTGAATAGGTTAAACATAAAACGTAAAGATAGGTATGTTACGGACCCCGAAAACCGATTTGTCTCTTGAACAGACCAGCAATAATTCAAGCGCTGCTAAATGAAGTATGAAATTTAATGTCCATTATGGCGCATTTGTTGAACATGGGCTATCTGATAACTGATTAAAGAAATATTCCCCTGTAGTCATTATCTACGTAATTATGGCCAGTTAATGGGTAATTATGGTGTAAACACAGTACATCACAAATTACCATATTTATTTATATGTATGTGTATTAAAATTGTTGTTTTCACTGAACCCCTGTTGATTTATGCTTTTCGATGAAAAGTTATTAACCCCTTCAGGATAAAAAAAACACCCCAACAAAGGTGAAACGGGCAGGTTCGTTACGGCGAGACATGTTCACGCATGGATTCAGGCTACACTCCTTGAGTTTTGGCTGAATACGCGGCGTGAATCTATTTCCTCCAGCAGCGACAAAGCCCGGTTTCCGACATTGTGTTATTGGTGTACTGGCAGTGGGATACTTAGTTTATAGCGACTATGCTACTTTTTATTTCGACTCGTATAGAACACCAGTACTAGCTAAGGTGGTCAATATAGAGATATTCTAGTGTTACCATTTCGTTTTGCAAATTTATCAACAACATCATATGGATTTTAGAGTAACATTTTACTCCTTTCGGATGACATATATATGACCCCTAAGTCTGACAATCTTTGGTTGGCCATTTTGTTTCTCAGATAATTTTTAATATATTTGAGAGCTGAAAAACTGCGTTCACATGACGCGGAAGACACTGGTATGGTGTGCTGGCTTGACTGTTTTTTTTGTAAATTTGGCAGTGTTGAGTGAGGAAATGTTTTTTCAAGTACCTGAAATTTTTGTTTAAAGTCAGTATTAATTGTGTGTATGGGCAGACTGGTTGCTATAGCTAACTCTGCTTTCAGCAGAACAGTGTCAATGTCCAAACTATCCGAATACATTTCAACAAATGGTGTTATTGCTTCATAGTCTAAAAAAGCACCTGATGAAAACCTCAGAAGTGAATTGACACCTTTCACAACAGTCAAACTGCTGTGCGAAAATCGCCGTTGAAGTTCTACTTTGAAGTTGTCTGATAACGGAATAAATGCGTCAGTTCTTAGATGTTCTGAAACATTTTCTGGCTGATCTCGTTGGCCTGTTGACGACATTACAATGGAGTCCTGGAACGAACGAGATGCAACACGTTTGCGTTTTTGGACAGTCTTACTCAGGATCAAAATGTCACACTCCACAAGTTTGTTCAATTTGTTTCCACAAATCAGTCCAACCCTTTTCACGTTTGGTTTCTATTGTGCTTATGATGGATCGCACCAAAGTCTCTGCAGATGCTAAATTTAGACTGCTTTTCTGTAGCATTTCACCAAGTGATTGTGAGTGGGAAAGAAGGTCTGTCAATATATCCAAATGTGTAACAAAAGACACGCTCAATACTTAGTGCAACAAGCTTTTTAATTCTACTAACAGAGTAGGCGTGGAACCAATACTACAGCACTTTTACAATTGTATTTTGTAGAATTGTATTTTCTACCTATTAATATAACTGACTAAAATAAATCAATAGAATTTTAAAAGATATGGCAGTTTGCCAACCGGCAAATTGCCAGATCTTTGAAAATGCTAATGGTTCATTTTAACCCATTGAAAGTCATAACAAGAAAATACAATTCTAAAAAATGCAATTGTAAAAGTTTTATAGTATTGGCTCCACGAGCCAATACTATAAAACTTTTACAATTTTATTTTCTAGAATTGTATTTTCTACCTATTAATATATAACTGACTTAAATAAATTAAAATTTTAAAAGATATGGAAATTTGCCAACTGGCAAATTGCCAGATCTTTGAAAATGCTAATGATTCATTTTAACCCACTGAAAGTCATAACTAGAAAATACAATTCTACAAAATACAATTGTAAAAGTTTTATAGTATTGGCTCGTGGACTGCCCTACCCCGACGCCATCGGAAAAGTGTTCAAGTACCTCCACAATGTATTTGAATCTCGACCTCAGTGTGGATAGCGAATGGTAGCGACAGGACCAGTCCGTGTCACTAAGCCGAACTAGTTCTTTCACACGCACGTAATCCCTCTCCTGAATTTCCACAAACATTTTATGCACAAGTGAACGGGACATAAAAACATATAAACTTTCAACCAACGAAAAATTCACCTGCTGACTTAACACTTCTACACACATCAACGAGAGTCAGGTTTAATCAATGTGCATACCAATGAACATAGAAAGCATTGGGAAACTGCTCCCTCAAACGGGTTTGAACACCAGATAGATTGTTCAGCTTTGTCCCGGGAAAATACGAAGTTCAGTAAAGACACTTTCAGTTTATGATTATTAATGGGTAATGAAATGGTTTTTGCGCGCCGAGGGCGCGCAGGGACGGTGTGTAGCAAGCGTTAATGCGTGTATGTCCGTTATTTATATAGCATATCGCTTTACAAAACATTAGTGATCCAACACATTATACTTGTTATACCGGATATCAAAAAAACAACATAAGCGTCATAGGTGTAACATACCCCCATCGGCCAGCTGGATTAAATTCGTTATCATTGATCTAAATTAACATACTCCATTGACAACAAATGTGCATAAGTGTTTGCGTAACTTTATCCCTCTGGGCCAGCTGTATTAAGTAACGTTATCGGTGATATAAATTCATTGGCATAACAATACACTCGACTGACAATAGTTAACTAAATACGGTACTGGTACATCCGAACTTCCTAAATTTAATTTTTTTTTAGAAAATTCTTCTTTTTTTTGGGGGGGGGGGGGTAGGGAGCGTGCACTTGCTTTGAGATTTTTAACTATAATTCTGAACTTACATCATAGAGGCATATACCTTCGTTGAACTTTTAAAATAGGACCCGGTATCCAACGCCTGGGGTGTAAGCCCTCCAATGTGGGCAGATTTATTATAAGTGGTTGGCTAAACTCGACTTCATAACTATATCGTGGCCATAAATTAATATAGCCTCAGATACTGAAAGTGACCTTAATTATCAATAAATATACAAATGTAAATACAATATATTCAGTGGCAGTAAAAGTTGCAGGATAACTGGTAGAATGTTTTTCTCGTTTAACCCTTTACCCAACGTGACGGCCAAAACCGGCCAGCGCTATTCTCAAAAATCGCCAGTTAATTTTCATTATTTTTTCATTTTTTGTCTCAAAAACATAGGTTATGACCCCTCGGTGGAACGTGCTCATCGCGCTTGTTCCAATGATGGTTCATAACCTATGTTTCTGAGACCAAAAGTGAAAAAAATTAGTTATTCAAGAATTTTGTTGCAAGTGTCGCTTTTCATGTTAGATAAAGGGTTAAATTTCCTTCACTGATAATACCGGCCCTGACATTTATCGTTTGGAAGCTCCCTTGGAGAATCGGTTTCAAATGCTGGTATTAATAGTTGTAGTAGATAGAGAGAGAGAGAGAGAGAGAGAGAGAGAGAGAGAGGGGGGGGGGGGGATTGTGCCGGTATCCCACAACTGACTTCCTCTGTTTGTTTATTTTTTATGAGGGTTTAATGACACTTTCAACAGCCAGGATCACACCGTGTTAGACATTTTCACCGGTGGAGCAAGCCGGAGTACCTAGAGAGAACCAACGAGCAGCGGCGATAAACTGTCAGATTCTTCAACTTACGGACTCGGCATAATCAGAGTAAGCAGCGGTTGAAGGCTAGTGAACGATCGATATGCAGTACGCCTTAGTACACAACGCCACCGAGTCCGTATATGGATAATCAGGGTTAAATTTCTTGCCCGCGGATTCAACGCAGTTGCCGCTAGTCAGGATAGAACCGTTGACCTTTCGGTTTAATGTCCAATACTCGAAAAGCTAATACACCGCGCTTCCACTGGAACGAGAACTGGAGAAATATTGTTTCTCGAAAACTTGACAAATAGACATCTTTCATGGAACAGTGAGTGACTGTAATTTCAACTATCTCTTCTTTTTTCTTTTTTCAGTCTTCAGTGATTTCCATTTCGTGCACGTGGGTGTAATTTTGACCTTAGATTTACATGCAAATATGAACAAAATAAAACGCAGAACATTGGACTTGATGCGGTCATTTAATTTTCATTCCGAGTTATTTCCCTTACTTCAAATCTGGTGAATGAAGCATTGTATTTTAAGATCGATCCTTTCGTCTGCAGTGTTCATACTTCTTCCGTTCAGGAGAATGGTCGATTAGGTGCTGATTTTTTTTTATTTAAATTAAAAATTGATTTACACTCGAAGAGTATTCTACATATCTTCTTCAGCGTAGAAAATTCCATTCGAATAGAACACAATGAAGGTGAAGATTATGCTTCTCTGAAATCGGTCCTCCAGATAAGAACAGCCGGAGATCCCTGAGAAAAAAATTACACTCGAAACAAATCAGTGGGGTGAACGTTGCACTTCAGTAGTGGATGTCGACGCCATACGACCATGAATTTACCATGTAGTTCTCCAGTAGGCAGATACGTCACTATACGACCGCTATTCTCATAGTAAATTTTTTTAGTAAATTCTTGTACAAATGAGATGGTTCATCTGATTTCTCATATCTTGCAAGAATTTTCTATAGTAATTCCCACAGACAGACAGTGGCGTAGCTACGGGAATTGGGGTGGGAGGAGCATGAGTGGAGAGGGGGGGGGGCTTGTGGTCCCTTGCCCCCTTCCTAAAAGTTTCGCTGGCTCCCCCAAAACATAGGCCCCTGCCCGAGGATGGGGTAACGACCGGAGGGTCCTAGTTATGACTAGGGGAGGCCTCTGAAACCCCACACAACGGCCTTTCAAATATCATTTTTGCCCCCCACCCCCCAAACAAAATGGCCAAGGCGCACCCTATTATAGAATCCTGGCTTCGCGCCTGCAGGCCAATTTTACGACCAATTTGACTATGTGAATTCCTACAGTAAATCTTGGCCGTATAGTGACGCATCTGCCCATGGAAAAAATACTTTAGTAAATTTATCGTCGTAAAGTTACGACATCAGTGGATCACTTCAATGTAACAAATAATCGTGTATCAACACCACCCCTCATCATCCCCAAATCAACAGCACGTTTAGAATTTACCATGGACGAAACGACATGAAGACTGTTCATTCCTGGTTCCTTTCTGTCTAAGGCAAGCCAACATTTCCGATAGCACCAAATCTTACCTGTAAGTATATTACAAGTATGTTGCAGGTCTCGTATTATGATTTGTAACATATACTCTCCCAAAAAACGAAAGTGTGCATGCTAAAAAATAACACTAAAAAAGATATATATCATTTTCATTCATGGAAATTTTATTCAATCACAGATGAATCAATTTGTGATCAACACGAGAAATTTCATTACGCTACGACGAATACTCTTGGTGCCATGGAGAGTCAAAGACACTAAGGGTCAAACACAAAAGTCACACACTCAATATCTGGTATGACCTCTGTCTGCATCGACTACTGCTGTGTATCTACGCCTCATGGAAGCGAACAAGTTAGCATGGAAGTGTTGTGGGATGTTGTTCCATATTCTGATAAGCTGTCTTTGGAGTTCCACAAGCGTTGACGGTGCATGGGGAAGCCGGCGTAGCTGACGTTTCATTTCGTCCCATACGTGCTCAATGGGTGAGATATCGGGCGAATTTGCGGGCCAGGGAAGAACATCCACTTGTTGTTGCTGCAGATACTGTTGAACAACACGAGCTGCGTGGGGTCGGGCGTTGTCCTGCTGTAGAATGACGCCGGGGCCGTGACGTAACGTCAAAATCGGACGAATTGCAGGTCTTCGAGGACGTAAGCCGTATTCTCTCAGCCGGTTGATTACTGTTTGAGGATGTATCCGTCTCAGGTTAGGGATGTTCCTGGCTGTCGTCGTTGCCGTTTGTTGTCGGTTCCGGAGATGGACGACACGGATATACCGATCTTGTGCAGGGGTGGTAACTCGGGGTCTCCCGGAGCGGGATCGGTCTCGAACGTCATCATGTTGTGAATGTCGATGGACTCGCCTGTCTACAGTGTTACGGTGGCAGTTCAAATGCTGGGCAACCTCTCTGTGTGTTCTGCCAGCTCTAATCATACCCAGGGCAAAGAGATGTTGATTCATTGTCAATCTTGGCATGCTAATGTGAAGTCGTTTTAACAACAGCGCAAGTTTGAATGTGAACGATAGGAAGGCCTTACTTTAGTGTTTAAATACCCAAGGATTCACACTGCTCCATGAATTTTCAGACTCTCCACGTGCAAAACATGCCTTTTCACAAACGTGCAGCACGTCATTTAACGTTAATGCAATTTTAACGGGGAAAGCTGTTTTTGTGTTAAAAATAACTTATTCATGAACAGGTTAACACTTTTTACACCTACGAAATTATTTTTTTGGAGTTTGATCAATTTCTGCAATGCACACTTTCTTTTTTGGGCGAGTATACAATATGCAGTTAGCCCCGGAGAGTTTATCAAGAGAATAGAAAGAACAAGTTCTCAAGTCACCAATCAGAAAAGGATTTCGACGCTGGTATGGTCTGGAACCCGTCTAGCCCTTAAGTGAGAGAGTACTGGACACCCACATTTAGGCTTTAATCTGAAGTGCAGCAAACCCACCTTATAGACTTCATATTCAGTGGGTGCACTTCATATTATCCTTGAAGTGAAATTATTTAGTTTTTTGCCTTGCTACAATTTATGGGAGAGTGTCCATGGGCATTCTCCCATAAATTTTAACAAAGCAAAGATGTGTCAAGAAGTGTTGAAAATAATCCATTGCATTTGCTTACATTAAATTCCCTGGAATATTCCAGTTGGTCGGAAAAGCGACGCTACGGTTCGGTTTTCTGACCAACTGAAATATTCCCGACGATTGAATCTAAAAATGTCATAAACATTTTTTTTCTTTAAATCAACGAAGAAATGTTTCTAAATCGAGACTGATTTCACCGAATCTGTAATTACTTTAACAATACAATCAGACGTGTTGGCGTATTAACGAAGACTCGTCACAACTGTAGTTTTATGATTACCCCACGTAGTTCAACTAATTGTGTTAATATCTTAATATTTTCTTTGCGAATGAAATATTTTTTGATTGGAATATCTATAGTAGGAGGACGGAAGAATATATGTATCATTATCTTTGTGAGTAAAGAGACGTTACATTAACTGAACGGTAATGTGCGCGCAGACTTCACGAAACGTGGATAAACAAATAGCCCACACCAGCGTCGAATTTCTAACAGACTTTGGTCCTGTTTATACAGGACGCGAAGCGACGTGACATGGGGCACATCGACTTTGCAGCTGTTCGCTAGACCCGTTTATATATAACGCAATATTTTTAGCTAGATTAGCGAAATTGAAACAGCGCGTTGCATCGCTTCGCTTCGTGTCGCGTCCTGTATAAATGATCAAATTGAGATACACCGAAAGCGGAAACTTCCCCGGCCGTGACGCGTCGCCTAGCGTTTTGTATAAACAGGGCCTTAGACTGGTGATCTGAGAGCTTGTAGAAAGCATTGCGCAACTGATGAAAGTGTTGGTGGCATTTTCGTTTCCAAAGCCACAGCAAAATGGCGAATGATGAAATATAATGACAAGGAGAACAGGCCTTTAAATTCCCCCAAATAGCGACGGAAAACACTGTGCCCAAATAATGTAATTGCGCCTAAATTAAGTGGTGTTTAAAAGATTTGCACTGCTTCGGCTATATATAGTTTGGTCAAGTTTCCCTGATGAACACAATGCATACAACAGAAAAAACAGTTTATAAAAAGACCGAGTCGGCCTCGAAAAGTAATCTGCATCGACAGTGTCGTATACGACACTGTCGACGCAGATTTCTTTTTGCTTGCGAACTCCGTATGAGCATGTACTCAACGCTTCAAATCCAATATATTCATGTTTGCGGTATTTGTTATTAAACGTCCTGCTTAATTTACTTAAACAGGATGTTGGTTTGACACCAGAAAACTAAGAATCCTTATCGAGTAAACTGCGCGAGGAGAAGGACCAGTAATAACGGTGAAGACCTTTCACAAGAGGCGGTAAACTATGATACCGTGCGTGAAAAACCTGTCAAGTAGACAAAAACAGACGCCAAAAGGCGTGAATACAACCGCCTTTCTCTCAACAGGCCACAATACAGTGAATCGGTATTTAATTTGTCCAATTTGTTCGTGGTGTCTCAATTAGACTAATCTAGAGACATGTAGGGCAGAGTTGTTGAAGTTCAGTTGTTAGTGAAAAAAAGAATAGGTAAAAAACGAAAAATCACTTGCTCAGATGGGGTTTGGGAAAGACACTTGAAATGTTCAGGATGACTCTGAAGTGGTGAGATGAGAGGGGATATAAGGGAGAGCATACCTTTGAGAGTGAAAAACATGTTGGTAGTAGAAAGAAACAGCACTTGTAACTAAGATAAGTATGATGTAGATTATTTTTTCAAGGGTTCTATCCATATTAAATGGACCCAGTGATCGATCGATCTAAGAGTTGACGCCATAGGTCCCGTGACTATTTGCGTCCTATTGGTTGTCATCATAGCGTGCGTGAGCGGCTTTGCTTTTACATTATTACAGTGGTGGTAGCTGGTGTTAGTATACCCGGACAACGCGTGTTGTCACGTTGAAACGGATTCCCATCGGCCATATTTTGGATATGGGTTGCCGTCTTGCTTTTTATGGTAGCACTGGGTACTATTCCATATATAGGACGTATTCATTAAACGGAAGTACTCTAGTACTTTTATCTGCACTTTATTATCAAAATCCACAGTTTCTACATATTCTGGACATGTATTTTGTCTCTGGGTCGTTTTACCGTACGCTAGAGGCCGTCTTATTGCTGTCTTGGAAACACGTAGTGTCAAGTGGTGTTGGGTTGTGTGCTCCATTATATGGAAGTACAGTACGAACTGCATGTGTCTATTTTAACCCTTAGCACTACTAACCCGCCTCATACTAAGCTATCATATGATTGCTATGAGTAATAAGTATATTTGATTGATTTTTATGGATATATAGAATGAGTAATTTTTACCCCTTTTGCTTTTTGTTGCCACCACTTCACTTGGCGTCCGCCGTCGTCCTGTAAACTTTTCACATTTTTATCTTCTTCTCTGAAACTGCTGAGCCGATGTGAACCAAGCTTGGCTGGAATGGTTTAGGGGAGGTTCTCTTCAAACGATCCTCATTTGGTTCCAGTCGAATGAACAAATTGGCTGCCGTAGGCATTCTTTGATTCTGATTGGTGGATTTTCAAAATCTTCACTGAAACTACAAAGCAAAATGTTTTGAAACTTCACATGATTGGTGACTGGGACACTCTCCAACAAAGATCGTCATTTAATTTTGATCGGGTTGCAAACATGGCCGCAATTGTCCTAGAAGCCCTATGGGAAATAACATTTTCATCTTCTTCTTTGGAACTACTGAGCCGATGTGAACCAAACTTGGCATGCCTGGTCTATGGGAGGTCCTCTACCACAGATCCTCATTTTGTTCCTATCGGATGAAAACCATGGCCGCCAGAGGCATTCTTTGATTCTGAATGGTGGATTTTCAAAAATCTTCTCTGAAACTACAAGGCCAAGTGTTTTGAAACTTCACATGATTGATGACTAGGTCACCCTCTACCAACGATCCTCATTCAGTGTTGCAATTGCGGCTTATAGTTGCCATAGAAACCCTATGAGAAATCACATTTTCATCTCCTTATCTGAAACTACTTGACCAGTGTGAATCAAACTTGACAGGATGGTTTCTGGGAGGTCCTCTACAAACGATCCTCATTTTGTTCCTGTTGGATATAAAACATGGTATAAATAATGTATGGAAAGTCCTCTGAAAACAACCATCATTTTGTTTTGTTCACATGAAGGAGCATGGCAGCCAGCTGCATTCTTTGATTTTGATTAGAATAACTGAGGGATAAGTAGTTCTGTCAGGCGAGCGAATTACAGGCTCTTTAGAGCCTCTTGTTTTATAACCTCGTGGTTTGCTTAGGTTTTGCACTATACTATCCCATGGTTACCATAGTTAGAACGTAGGTTGTTCAGAATGTGGACGGCGTGTACAACGTTTAGTCTACCTTCAGGTTTACATGGCTGTTACCACCCTCTCCTCGATATCCCAATTGATACCTCATGCCATAGCACCCAGCCAGTAAGATGTCGCAGTGAGGTGGCCTTGGGTTATGTTTGTTTATATAATATAGTGTGTAGCATTAACCCTTTACCCAACGCAGGCGATATCAAAATTTATTATTTTAAATATCATTTTTAAAGAATTTTCAAAAAAATTCAACAAAACCATATCATGTGGCCCATCATTGGAACGAGCTCGACAAGCTCGTTCCAACGAGGGGTCACATGATATGGTTTTGTTGAAATTTTTTGAAAAATAATATTTTTTCAACTGCTGAATTTGTACATTACGCTGGCGGATGCGGACGACTCGTTGGGTAAAGGGTTAATCGTCAGGGATTCTGTACTCTTCGGTAAAAGGTCTGGGCCCATGCCATTGGGAAATAATAATAAATAATGACCCTACATACAAACACCAAGTTTTGTGCCGATCGGCCCAGTAGTTTTCGCGATCAATACTGTGCATGCGCGAAGATGGCCCCCACCACAATGCGGGAAGGTTTTAGTCTATTCGGACATGTGGATGCGGCCATCTTAGCGCATGCGCAGTGACAATCACGAAAACGACTGTGCCGATTGGCTTAAAACCTGAGATTTGTATGTAAGTTCCATCTGGCAGTGTCCCGGGCCACTCAAATTGCTCATGCTCGGCTCAGCTGTCCAAGTGCGTGTGTCTGTGTGTGTGTCTGTCTGTGGGCTTGCTATAGACTCGAAAACGTCTGGACATATCGGGACGAAACTTGGCATGCACATGTAGTTTGGTCCTGGGAAGGTTTTCACCCATTGGATCTGGGGTGGGAGGGGGGGGGGGGCGTCTTCACATATCTGTCTGTCTGCCTGTGTGTTCGCTATAGACTCGAAATCGAATGGATTGATTGGGACGGAACTTGGCAGGCGTATATATTCCGGTCCCGGGAAGCTTTTCCACCCATCGGACCCAGGGTGGGACCCGCCTTCGCGCATGTGCAGTGACAATCTCGGAACTACTTTTGCGATCGGGACAAAACCTGGGATTTGTATGTACGTTCCACCAGGTAGTGATTTGCCACCGTCGGCTAAGGGGTGTTCGTCAATCTTTGCGCATGCGCAGTGACAATTTCGGGCCCCCATCTAGTCTATCTATATATTTGAGTAATCTTGCTTGTCTATTTGTCTGTCTGTAGGTATAAACTCGAAAACGTCCGGGTTGATCTGGGAAGAAATTTGGCATGGGTGTGTGGTTCGGGCCCGGGAAGATTCTACGCTACTCGGACGTGGGGTGGGGGCCCGTCTTCGCTCATGCGCAGTGACGATCTCGGAAACTACTAGGCCGATCGGGACGAAACCTTGGATTTGTATGTACGTTCCACCGGGTAGTGTTTTGCCACCGTCGGCTATGGCGTGGTAACCAATCTTTGCGCATGCGCAGCGACTATCTCTGTAACCCGGACGAAGTCGGGCACCCCAACTAGTCTATATATATATATATTTGAGTAATCTTGTTTGTTTGTTTGTTTGTTTGTTTGTTCTTTATAGACTCAAAAACGACTGGGCCGATCGGGACGAAATTCGGCATGATTGTGTGGTTTGGACTAGGGAATGTTTTAGGCTACTCGGACGTGGGGTGGTGGGGGGGGGGGGGCGTCTTCGAGCATGCGCAGTAACGATTTCGGAAATTACTGGGCCGATCGGGACGAAACCTGAGATTTGTATGTAGGGTCCATCGTGTAGTCATTTGCCATCAGCGGGTATGGGGTGGGTGTCCATCTTCGCACATGCGCAGTAGCGATATAAAAAAACTACTGGGCCGATCGGGACGGAACCTGGGATTTGTATGTACGGTCAATCGGGTAATGATTTGGGAGCCAATATTTGCGCATGCGCAGTGACAAAAGCCCGGACGAAGTCGGGCACCCAGCTAGTCTATATATATATTTGAGTAATCTTGTCTGTTTGTTTGCCTGTTTGTTTGTTTGTTTGTTTGTGTGTTTGTTTGTTTGTTCTCTATAGACTCAAAAACGGCTGGGCCGATCGGGACGAAATTTGTCATGGGTATGTGGTTTGGATCCGGGGAGGTTTTAGGCTACTCAGATGTGGGGTGGGGGCCCGTCTTCGCGCATGCGCTGAGACTATCTTGGAAACTACTGGACCGATCGGGATAAAACTTGGGTTTATATTTACGGTCCTTCGTCAACGTCGGCTATGGGGTGGAAACCAATCTTTGTGCATGCGTGGGCACAAAAGCCGGAACGAAGTCGGGCACCCAGCTAATCTATATATATATTTGAGTAATCTTGTCTGTCTGTTTGTTTGTTTGTCTGTTTGTTTGTTCTCTATAGACTCGAAAACGGTGGGGCCGACCGAGACGAAATTTGGCACGGGCGTGTGGATCGGGTCCGGGAAGGTTTGGGGGGGGGGGGGGTATTCGAAATCGGGGTGGGGGGGGGGGGGGGCACGTCTTCGCGCATGCGCAGTAACGATCTCGGAAACTACTTTGCCGATCGGGACGAAACCTGGGATTTGTATGAATGGTCCATCGGGTAATCATTTGCCATTATAGGGCATGGGGGTGGGAGCTAATCTTTGCGCACGCGCAGTGACAAAAACTCATTCGCCATCGTCGGGTGTGTGTACGGTCAATCGGGTAATGATTTGCAGGGGTGGGAGCCAATCTTTGTGCATGCGCAGTGACAAAAGCCCGGACGAAGTCGGGCACCGAGCTAGTCTACTATGTATTTGAGTTCGTTTGTGTGTGTGTCTGTCTGTTCGCTAAGACTCGAAAACGGCTGGGCCGACCGGGACGAAACTTGGCATGCGTATGTAGTTCGGTCCCGGAAAGTCTTTCCACCCATCGGACCGGGGTGGGGCGGGGGGCGTTTTCGCGCATGCGCAGTAACGATCTGGGCCAATCGGGACAAAAGTTGGGATTTGTATATAGGGACCATCAAAAGTGATTTGCCATCGTTGGTTGTGGGGTGGGTGCCCGTCTTCGCGCATGCGCAGTGACGATCTTTGTAGCCCGGACGAAGTCGGGCACCCCGTCTAGTCTGCTATATATCTGAGCTTGTTTGTCTGTGCGCGCGCGCGCGTGTGTGTGTGTGTGTGTGTGTGTGTGTGTGTGTGTGCGTGTGTGTGTGTGTATGTGTGTGTGTGTGTGTGTGTGTGTGTGTGTGTGTGTGTGTGTGTGTGTGTTTGTGTGTGTGTGTGTGTGTCTATCTGTTTGTCTGTCTGTCTGTCTGTCTGTCTGTCTGCGTGCGTGCGTGCGTGCGTGCGTGCGTGCGTGCGTGCGTGCGTGCGTGCGTGCGTGCCTGCGTGCCTGCGTTTGAGGTTAAAAAATCGCACTGGCACAGACATTTCATACTGAAACGTTTTTTTCATTTACTGAACCCTGATGGGTTTCAAACATGACAAAAAATTACATAAAATTGATTTAAACTAAGTGATGAGCTTAGGAACTGGTTAAACTGACTGGCAATAATTGATGTTATTCATTGATGGGCTCTAATTTAGTCCTTACAAGGATGTTACGCAAGCTTTTGTTTTTCTTATAGGCGATGACAGGTCGAAGATTCAAAGGTTCATTTAATTTAGCATTGGTAAAATTGAATTCATCTTTTATTTCGATATTCATTCTGTTGTACGTTAAAGTGAAAGGAATGATGGACCTCCTTTCGCATTGGCCCTCTGATATGTTCATACCAAATTGCCAGAGGGTTTGAAGCGTATTGATCCAAAAAGCTTCACGTTTTTTTCTAAATTCATCCGTTTCTTCTAATGTGTCTTTAATTGGTGGTTGTTCAATAGGGTGGATTTCGAAATCGTCCAAAGAATGGCCAGGAAGGTTAAAATGTTGTGCTACTGGGGCATCAGCATTATGTTTTATATCCTGTTTATGTCTGGTAGCACGTTCTCGGAAAGGGTTTTGACTTTGACCAACATACTGTTTCCGACAGCGCTTACATGTGATAAGGTAAATAATGTTTGGTGAATCACAATGAAGGGGGTTACGGATCTGATAATGATTTTTCTTTTGTTCGGAGGAAAATTCCTCTTTCTGATCAGGCATAAAAGTATGCAGTCTACAACGAGGCTTTTTGCAATTAAATACCGCGCCACTACCATTCTGCAACGGTCTGTTGTGTTCAATCTTCAGTGGTTCGAAATCGGTAGTTTCAGCTGGACTTTCGAGCTTTTTCAGGGTTTGGGATTTCAGGCTACGCAAAAGGCGCAGCGAGTACCCTCTCGATCTGAGGGCGCCAAATAGAGTAGAACAAGCCTCATTGAAATTTACCTTATCACTTGAATTGCGGTGGAAACGAATGAGCTGTGATTTGATGATACCTTTAAATGTATGTTGAGGATGAAATGATTTTGTGTGCAACAATTGATGTGAATCAGTTGGTTTAAAATATACTTTATAATCTAAATGACCGGACGCCTGAAATTGCTTGCCTTTATACACGGTCACATCGAGAAAATCAACAGAATTTTCACTGATAGTAGCTTTCAATTTAATATTTGGATCGTGATTGTTCAAAATTTCTAAAAATTCATCAAAATCTTCGTTTGAATGTTCCCAAATAATAAAAATGTCATCCAAATACCTGAGATATACGAGAGGATGCTTTGCACATTTGCTTAAGGCATTTTCCTCCCATTCCGCTACATAAATGCTTGCAAAATTAGGACTGAATCTTTTACCCATAGGACAACCCATTATTTGTAGAAAATATTCTCCATTGAATTGAAAGTCATTACCTTTTAAGCTCAGCTCTAAAAGATCCAAAATTTGTTCATCCGGGCGTTTCGCATCCGGATATTTTTCAAATGCATTTTTAACTGATTTAACACCTTTATCAATATCAATGTTCGTGTACATGCTGTCGATATCCAAAGTAGCCAGAATTGCATTTTTCGATATTTTCAATTTCGAAATTTTTGACAGGAAATCCTGTGTATTTTTTAGATAGCTCGGATGTCTATTTGCTAAAGGTTTCAGATGATAATTAATTCCGAGATCGCATAAGATTCCGAATTACAATCTGATACAATTGGCCTCCCGGGTGGAGTTAAGTCATCCGTCCATGAAGAACGGTCCTTGTGGATCTTTGGTAGGATATAAAATTGTCTTGTTTGAGCACTGAGCTTAGCTGTTAAATATTTCAATTGTTTTTTGTTAATGTGACCTTCGTCGAGCAGAAATTTTAAGATCTTATTGAATTTTTCGATATTACTAGGCCAAATAAGTGAATCTATTTTCTTATAATGTTTAGTATTGCTGAGTTGTCTCATGGCTTCCTTTATATAATAATCCCGAGATAGAACAACTACCGACCCACCTTTGTCGTCTGGTTTAATTACTAATTTCTTATTTTTTCGAAGTTTCGTGAGGTCTCTCCGTTCAACAGCTGTTAAATTGTCTTTATCGGGGAGTATGTTCATGCTGAACACCTTTTGGATGATTCGTTTGCTAGCTTCAATAATTTCGGGATCTACTTCACCATCTGGAGGTGACCAACCAGATGATTCTGTAAAAGGAAGTTTCCAACCGCTGGAGTTTCTAAAGCGGTCGGCTAATTTCATTTGCCTAAGAAAATTACAGTTGTATGATGGTAAATTTGTTTGGTTATCAGTTTTTGGCTTTGGTGCTGGTACAAAAGTTAAACCGCGATCTACAAGAGATTTCTCTTGGGTTGTTAGGTCATTGGTGCCAGACAGGTTAACCACATTAGTTCCTAATCCTACATCTGTTAGTTGGCTGTTACCTTTGCCTTTACTTAGTTTAAATTTAGGTGGTTCAACCAGTGATCGTACATAATATTGGCGGTTCTCGTGGTCCAATGGATTAAATCCTGAGCAACATCAAACTTCGCGTCATCAATTTTTGGTATAACGTTAACGTCCTTCACTTTCCGAATGGTTTCGTTGATGATGCTCAGGGTTCTCCTCTCAGCCTGAGGAAGTTTTTGCGAAAAGTTTAGTTCAGCGAAATAAATTTTTGCTGATCTAAACTTGACCCTGATATCGCTAAGCATATTCCGCAACTGCTTAACTACGAGATCAGAATTATCGTTTCGAGAATTCACGCCAATATTTAATAATATTTTTGGGGGACTGGACTGGCCCCTGTGCCCTTTAAACATAGAGCGCAGATGATTGAATTTGGCGCCGGGGTAACACTCCACCTGGATGTCCGGATGGGGATTTCGATCAATGCGTCCTAAATTTGAACTTCCAATCATAAGGATGTTTTTACAAACATCGGGGAGGCGCCAATTCCTTTTGTCAAAATTAACTCCGCTTTTATGCCCGAACTGGGAGAATTTAGAATCAAATGAGCGGCCCGAGTTGCGGCTCGGTGATTTGACTTTCTCTGAGTACGATATACCTGGTTGAACCACACTAGAGGCAGAAGAAGGGGGAGAAGAAACAGCAGGAGAAGCAGGAGAGGAAACAGAAGCAGGAGAGGACACAGAAGCAGGAGAAGAAACAGAAGGAGGAGAAGGAGTCCTAGTGAGAGCACTAGAAGAACCAGAGAAGAAAGGCTGAGGAGGAGTAGGTGGTAGAGGAACAAGACGAGCCGAGACAGCGTTACTCAATTTGCGAGCATCTTCAGTCACAATATGGACCGGAGATGTTTGCAAATTGAGGCGTTTACTCTGAGAGAAAGAAGAAGTAGAAGGAAAAGAAGAGGGAGAAGTGCTTTGCCTTGATCTTTTCTTATTTTGCTTTTCGCGTTGGTGTAGAGGGACAACACGGGCCGGAGTTTGCTTGCTCCCTCCCGTATTGTTCCTTACTCCAGACGCTGGGCGAAGTTCCGAAATGTAAGACTCATAGGCCGAAATCGTCTTATCTGTCAACTTATTTTTAAAGTTTTTTTGAGCCCAGATCAAGGCACGCGCCGAAGCGCTGTTGAAGTCTATTTTTTCGAGTCCAGGAGGTGGTCGCATGCCAAAGTTATCTTAGACTTCAACTGGTTTAAATTTATTTTATAATGCTCAATTAAAGCATTTAAGGTTTGGTTGGCCCATCCCACACTAATCTGTCGAAAAACAGAAAAAATGTGTGGGGTGGGAAGAGCCGGCTTTAGAAAGCCACCTAACTCATCTACTTTCTTCTCCAACTGTTTCGGGAAATCCCGGTTGGCCAAATGCTGCTCTAGGAGCCCAATATGGTGCATACACTGAATCAGCTGAAAAAGGGCCTTGACCAATCTAGAATAGGTCTGGAACGACTGTTCCTGGCCTCTTCCAGACTGGGCAACTCTCTTTCCCTGATGCTTCTGTCTTTTTTGAGCCATTTGAAGAATAGGTAGATGAATTTAAAATGAAATTAAAATGAAGAAATGAAATAAATTAAAATGAAACCTAGATATTACCTATTAGAGAAGATACCTGGATTGGTTGTAGTCTTCAGCAAAGGTAGAAAATAATCCGTCTGTCTCTTAGTTAGTCCACCGTTAGTCCACACAAAGGACAAACAATGGGGTACCTCGGTATGTGGGTAGACAAAGATGTGTGTGTGTGTGTGTGTGTGTGTGTGTGTGTGTGTGCGTTTGTCTTACCAACTTGACGAGGTAACTAGACAAAAGAGTTTGCGTGTTTCGCCTTACCGAGGTACAAAAGACAAAAGAAACCCTTTACCTCGGTTGTTTTCCCAGAACTGTACCGGCAAAACGAGGTTGAAACCGTTAGTCCACACAAAGGACAGACAATGGGGTACCTCGGTATGTAGGGAAAACAAGACTGTGTGTGTGTGTATGTGTGTGTGTGTGTGTGTGTGTGTGTGTGTGTGTGTGTGTGTGTGTGTGTGTGTGTGTGTGTGTGTGTGTGTGTGTGTGTGAGGTTAAAAAATCGCACTGGCACAGACATTTCCTACTGAAACGTTTTTTTCTTTTAATATGCCGCCGAAAAATTGTCTTCATTTACTGAACCGTGATGGGTTTCAAACATGACAAAAAAGTTGATTTAAACTAAGTGATGAGCTTAGGAACTGGTTAAACTGACTGGCAAAAATTGATGTTATTCATGGGCTCTAATTTAGTCTTTGCAAGGATGTTACGCAAGCTTTTGTTTTTCTTATAGGCGATGATAGGTCGAAGATTCAAAGGTTCATTTAATTTAGCATTGGTAAAATTGAATTCATCTTTTAACATTTTTGCTATTTCGATATTCATTCTGTTGTACGTTAAAGTGAAAGGAATGATGGACCTCCTTTCGCATTGGCCCTCTGATATGTTCATACCAAATGACCAGAGGGTTTGAAGCGTATTGATCCATTTTACAATACTCATCCCAATTCGACTGCAAACTGTCTCGAGACGATAACAAAGATCTGCTGATCGTTCCTGCAAAGCGACGTTCAAGGCGACATCATGCGCCGAAGCGTGATGTCATTCAGGCAGCTACTGAGGGATATTACTCGATATCCATCGAGTTGATGGACATCGAGAAATATCTTTTAGATAATTTGCGATAATTCACAGGCTAGCATATAATAAATGCATTTAATATAATATATCTTGTTTGACAGAGGTCGATGGACTCTGTCAGACAAGATACAATAGAATATATAATCGCTCATTGTATCCTTAAAATTCAGGAAGCTTACCAAATCCATGTTAATTAAATACTCTTGTAAATAGAATAAATTTCACTGTCAAAGTGGATATTCAGTTAACAGGGGCTTCTAGTGCACTATCACCCAGTGTTCATACTTTCGCGTGCCGATGGTGCCAATTGCACTTAAATATTTCGTTTGGCCCCAAATAGAGCATTTGGCCCCGAAATTTGACTCCAAAAACATACTTTTGGAAGATGTCAAAGGCTTTTTGGTTTATTATTTTAGTGTTTCGTTTTCGATAAAATCGCTGTTTGACAAAACAGGTGAGACTGAATTCATTCCAGTGAAGCAATCTACAGGTAACAGCTGGGTATAATCACTGTTCTTTGTTATTTATAATTATTATTATTATTATTATTATTATTATTATTATTATTATTATTATTATTATTATTATTATTATTATTATTTTTATTATTATTATTATTATTCACCGCAGGAGTGCTGTGTAGGTGGAAGGTTGAGCACGATAGTAAAAGTATTATCTGTAGTAGTAGCAGTGATGATGGTGGTAGTAGTAGTAGCTATAGTAGAAACGGGAGTTTAGTGTTATGGGAAGTGCAACCACTCAGTGCAGCGCCTGGCGACCCTCGGCTTGGAAAATCAAACTGACAGAGACAGACTCAAGGTGCAAAAGGGACATCAATCAATCAATCACATTTTTTTTCTCTCTCTCTCTCACTCTCTTTTATTTCGAAGTTAGATTTTCTTGTATATATTTTTTAGATTTCTCCTATTTGTTTGTTTCGTCATTGTATCTTTTTTGTATCACGTTAAGGGAGCGGAGGTTACACTAACTGGAAAGCACCGTCCTCCTATCCCAAGTTGCAAACTATTTTTGGCAAATAAATAAAAATATGTTTAACCTAACTTACATATCGGTACGGGGGCATCACCATTAGATGCATGCTATGATATCAGTACCAAAGTGTCACGTATTTGTTGTGGGCCCGTCACGTGATGAGTAACATAATCATCACGTGAACAGCAATATCATTGATAGAGTCGGAAGGCGAGTCAAACAACCCAAAACGTAAATGCTTATTATATATTATTCAGAAAACGGATATGTAGTACCTATTAACATAAATAAATAAATAAATAAATAAATAAATAAATAAATAAATAAATAAATAAATAAATAAATAAATAACATTTCCGGTAATTAGTTAAAACTACGGGATGAAGTTTTGTTAAAGCAACAGCTCAACCCCTTGCATGCTGCAGGTCCGTATTCCGGCCAAGACTGAATTTCTTTTGCCACTGAAATTAGTATAATTTGAGTGCCTTTAACCCTTTATCTAACATGGAAAGCAGACGACACTTGCAAAAAAAATTCTTGAATAACTATTTTTTTTCATTATTTATCTCAAATACATAGGTTATGACCCCTCGTTGGAACGAGCTCAACGAGCTCGTTCCAACGAGGGGTCATAACCTATGTTTTTGAGACAAAAAATGAAAAAAATAATAAAAAGTAATTGGCGATTTTTGAGAATAGCGCTGGCCGGTTTTGGCCGTTACGTTGGGTAAAGGATAAACAAAATGTCCCCCCCTGTAAATTGCAAGTTGCATGGATTTTTGTACCAATGATTTCTTGAGTTAAATTTAGAGGGCTTTTTCATCAAATCTAGTCATGGCTGCTTCAGAGCAGCTAAACTAGAGTTGATAAAAATATCTTGAAAATATTCAGTGGGTTAAGAGTTAAATAGTGGGGTTTGAAGTTGCAGATAAATTGTCGGCTGTTTCTAGTGACTATAGTATGTTGGTGCGCTGTATAATTTCATGGCATATTTGCGAAACGTTCTGCTGAGTGAGCGCTCACCTTGTGTCGATTGAAAAGCTTCGCCATCCATTTTGACTCTGGTTGGTGACATACCTTCCCCTCATTGGGTAAGCTGATCAAGAACGATAATACCAAGGGCTCGACGACGTTCCACCGAGTGATACAAGCCTTCCATCAAACACATGTCTTGTTCTTAATCAGTATTGGGTGGTAGGGAAAAGATGTGGCCTCGGGGCTTGCTCAAGGGCACGCGAGGGCAAGGAGTGCAGGGGTTTCAAAAAGGGCACTCGATTCCGAGCATGGGTTAAGATCTGGAGTTTACAACATATCATAAATCGTAATGTGACACTCAATAGTACTGACATTATATAGCGCCCTTTAAGTGGAGCAAAGTGTTAAAGCTTTATATATATTATATATAAAGCTTTAGAACTTACCCAGCCGATTGTATAACCTCTTTGGTTGGTCAGAAACCTCCAGCCTCCGGCATTATACCTGATAACCTCCACCCCCTCTCCCCACCCCCATTGGCGTTGACACACGTAAAGGGCATTAGATTTGAATACTTGAGAGTTTGTCAATTACTGATCTCGGAAAGTAAAGTCTTTTCCGCTTGTGCACTTCTGTCTAGAAAGAGCACACGCTGCCCCCTTGCCCCCTTCCCCCCTCTATTGCCCTTGGACTGGCTTTTAACAAAACTTTGACTCACAAGAACAGTGATACTTTTCGCACTCTAATCCCATATTATCCCCGATGGTGTAAAATTCTTTCGGCAAATACCATTTACCTCTGTGCATTTGCCCGTAAAAATACCAGTCGATTGTATAACGGCGTTTACGGGAAAAATAAAAAAAACCCCAAATTCTCTGTTTTAGCTCCCCGTTGTTAGGACATTCTTTATTGTAAAAATCAAGTTTAATGTCGATAAGTAATATAGAAGGCCAAACTTGATTGAAGTGAGTAGTGTTTCTCTGAGAACTGAAAACTTACAGTGGCTAAAGTCAAGGCTTGCGCCAAGTTTTGCGTGTGTATGAGATAGCTCTATTTTGCGCGAAGCAATTAACTTTTTTTCTGCCGGGTCAGCAGGGGGATTTAATTACGTTCAAACAGAGGATCGATCCACCTGACGTAACTTCGAACGTGTTATAATAAAAGGTTATTCAAAGTACGCAAACTTGATATGCTTCTTATTTCAATCAATATATCAAAAAGACAAACAAAGCAACATTGAAAAAGGAACAACGGACGGCTGTGTAAATGTCATGCGTTTTAGAATAGCTCTGATGAGATATTTTAGTTTTGATTTTTATCTTTTAATATTGTCATGTTTGATTTTTACTCTGTAACGAGTAAGAAATATCTGATTAAAATGACTATTTTGATGTATTTTCCCCACGCACCTTTTAAATCGGAAAAAAATGATCAATTTTGTCGCACTTCGAGTGGCTCGAATGTGCTTGGTCATTTGTGGATAAACATAAAGTTAAGTGAAACAGAATATAAAAACAAACAAAAACCTTAACTCCATATGAGCTCTAGTGGTATCTTCCATGCACTTCACTGGCATGAATTTGAAGAGTCCATACTTCTTATTTGCGGATAGATCAAGTAATATTTTCAACATGCAGCCTACCCCACAACTGCGCAAGCATTTACGTTTGTGAAATTAGGAAGTAAATGATGCTAGGCCTGAAAAGCGGTCTTGTGGATTCAAAGTCTTAACCCTTTCAGATTTATGCTCTTTTATACCACAATTGCCTCGTTTATTCAACGTTACACGTCACAATACAGGCTTTGAGAAATGTGGTAGATAAACCACGCTTAGAATCCGACATAAGAGTAAGAACGCCATGTAAGAAAGCATCTGATTGATCATTACGCATCTGATTAACTAACGTTACGACGCAAAACAGTGTTACGCAAGAAAGTAAACAGACTACCAAATGTGAACAGATATTTTTCTTGGAAAAAACCAAGGTACTTTCACTTAATTATTTATTTATTATGGTTTAACGACACTTCCGACAGCCAGTGTCACCTCGTGTCGGACAGTTTTATGGGTGGAGGAAGCCGGAGTACCCGGAGAGAACCATCGAGCAACGGCGAGCAACTGTCAGGCACCACGACATACTAACTCCACACAAGCAGGGTTAGCATTGATTGGAGACAAGTGCACCATCGACGTTCTGTACACTTTAGTACACAACACCACCGAGACCCATCCACCCTCAACGTGGGAAATCTGGATTAAATGCCTTGTCCAAGGACACAACGCAGTTACCCCGGGTGTGGACTGAACCGTGGACCTTTCGATCTGAAGTTTAATGAGGTAACCACTGAGCCACCGTGCTATCTAATTTCGTTGCGTTCGACGAAATGTTAATAGTGTCGTAATAGTGTAGTATCCCATGAGCCAACACGCGCGAATTGTGTTGTTGCGTGGTATAAATAATGCGCCCAAACATAAAAATACACACATATAAATAAAAGAGAGAAGGCTGACTTTAAGAATCTACTAAATTTGTTCCCACGGTTAGATAATTCGTCCCCTGAGTTCCAATGTGTTCTATGTGCCAGTAGGCACATAGAACACATTGGAACTCAGAGGACGAATTCCAATGTGGCACAGAGAACACATTGGAACTCAGGGGACGAATTGTCTTTATAGAACATCTATTGGTTCCAAGTTATGATCTCTTCACCTGGTAGCATGACCATACACAATTATTCTCTGTATTTATTTATTTATTTATTTATTTATTTATTTATTTATTTATTTATTGGTGTTTTAAGGTCACATACTTATGCACAATGGCTAATCATGACCGTGACAGTTTTACGGGTGGAGGAAGCCGGAGTACCCGGAGAGAACCACCGAGCAACGACGAGCAGCTGCCAGCTCCCCAACATCGTAACTCCGCACTGCAGCACAGGCAGGGTTAGATTGGTTGAAGACATGCGCACCATCGATGTGCAATACGCATTAGTACACGGCGTCATCGTGCCCACATGTGGACAATGGTGGTTAAGTACCTTGCCCAAGGACACAACGCGGGAGTCCGAATCGATCGCTCAGACGACACCCATCCGAGGACTAACCGGACTCGGCGTTGCTTAACTTCGGTGATCTGACGAGAACCGGTTAGGTTACCGCAACGCCACCGCGCCCCCATTCTCTGTAATTCAACTTTGTTTTGCTTGGTAGGTTTGGGCGCAATCAACCGTTATTTGGCATGGTCCAAACGGGTTCTAATGTTTGTAAATCGTCCCTTGAGTGTTTTAGCATTGCTGATTGAGCATTGTCGCACACAAGGGGCGAAATATTGCCTTCAATTAGAAAAGTCCAGGCAAGGCGGATTATGTGGTTCAAAAATCATTAAATGTGCGTTAGAAACGGTCACAGTCACAGATGTTTGTTTATTTCTTGGGGTTTAACAACACATTCTACAGCCAGGTTTACATCGAGTACCCGGGAAGAACCGGTGTCATCCTTACAAGATGAATCCCAACAAGACGAATTGGTAAAATATCCCAACAAGACGATCCCAATAAGACAAATCCCAACAGGACGAAAATTTTTTTTCTCACCAAATATGGGGGCAATTTACTTTAAAAAGAACGTGTACATTACAATGTATGCTATTTGAAGTATTTTAGGGTTTTATTTTTTGCATGTGTTTGGAGTTTTGTTGATAAAATAGATGCAAAAAAAAAACTGCAGCAAATGGAGTCTTGTAACAAAGCGTGGCGCCTCTTTTAACGCGTATCGTTTTTTTTTGTTGTTGTCAAAATGTTGTTCACATATTATTGCCTTGTTACAATTAATGGGAGAGAGTCTGTAGACTCTCTCCCATTAAATGTAACAGGGCAAATTGACCCAGACTTAATAATATCACATCAAAAATTAATTGAAGTACCGGGTACATCCACAGAATATGAAGCCTTTTCGCTCTGGTACCCGTACTTCAGGAAAAAACACCGAAAGGGGCTACCAGCACTTAACCAGTTAATTGAAATATCTTTGTCCAAAAGTAAGCTGTGTTAGCAGTTTATTGATGGAAAACCTCAAAATAAATGGGTTATATAGTCATTTTAATTAAATTCGTCTTGTTGGGATTCGTCTTGTTGGGATGACCATTTTCGACATTTGTCTTGTTGGGATTCGTTTGGCTGGGAATAAACCGGAGAACCACCGACGGGCGACGAATAACTGTCATACGCTTCAACGTACTAACACTGCACAAGCATGAAGGACTAGCAGCGTTTGAAGACAAGTGCACCATCGACGTGCAGCACGCCTCAGCACACAACACCACCGAGCTAGGGCCCTGCGAATCACCCACTTTCGTTTCGAATCGAATCTTAAATCGAATCGGGTCTATTATTCGAATTTGTATCGAATCTCGAATCGAATCAGAGGCGTCTTGAAGATGACCGACTGGGGGAAGGGAGTGCTGTGAACCTGATTTGTTCCGACAATGATGGTTCAAGGCCCGACTGATAAAATATTCCAACTACATCACCTAGGCATGTCTTTGTCAAAGGCATGCCTTGGAGATGTTGTTAGAATATTACCCAGTAAGGATTATAGTTCAAAAACTGAAATGGGTACGAGAATCATCGTATTGCACGGGGCTAGCCGCTAGCAGCACAGCATTGTTGATATTGCCTGGAAACTTCAAATTTTCTTTCAAAATGTGGTAGTGTCTAGTGAGACTGGAATTAGCATGGCTGGTGGCATGGGTGTAGATGTTCTGTCTGTTTAGATAGCGGAAACTACATTTAGTCTGTATTTTCAATAGTATTTATGTACAATTTCCACCAGAACTATACGTATTACGAGACGACGAAGATGACCGATGCCAAGCTATATTCCAATGAACAGATTCGAGTGGAAACGCATCATGGAGTTGATTTGAAACGAACCGAAAAGCAACTTAAGATTAAAAATCGAATCGAATCTCGAAGCTTCAAGGGCACTGCATCGAGCCTACACGTGGGCAATTGGGATTAACCCTTTACCTAACATGAAAAGCAGACGATACTTGCAAACAATAATTCTTGAATAACTAATTATTTTCATTTTTTGTCTCAAAAACACAGGTTATGACCCCCTCATTGGAACGAGCTCGTTCCAATGAGGGGTCATAACCTATGTTTTTGAGACAAAAAATGAAAAAAATAATGAAAATTATTTGGCGATTTTTGAGAACAGCGCTGGCCGGTTTTGGCCGTAACGTTACGTAAAGGGTTAAAAGTCATACATAAGGACACAACGCAGTCACCGCTGATCAAAGTCGAGTCATGGACCTTTCGGTTTGAAGTTCAATGCTCTAACCACAGACCCAACGTGCTCCTCACAGCCATAGATAAAATGATATGAAATCTGCTACAACTGGGCATGAAAATTCCAACTATTGGTGATTTGAGGCTTAAAATTTCTAACTATTGATAAGTTTGGCCTGGATTGAGTGTGTGTGGGGTGTCAGACACCCTCTGTTCCCCATATCGCCTCGTTCCTGCCCAGAAACACAAAGCAGAATGTAAAAAAAAAAACTGTAGCGATTACAGTACAGTCGACGTGAACCGGTCGTAATCCACGCGTGGGCAGTGTTGTCCACGCATGCATTTACTTGGTAATGAAAATCATCATCAGAACCATCGGGCTGTAACCGGTGCTTCATTAACCCTTTACCTAACATGAAAAGCAGACGACACTTCCAAAAAAAATTCTTGAATAACTAATTTTTTTCATTTTTTGTCTCAAAAACATAGGTTATGACCCCTCGTTGGAACGAGCTCGACGAGCTCGTTCCAACGAGGGGTCATAACCTATGTTTTTGAGACAAAAAATGAAAATATTTTGAAAATTAATTGGCGATTTTTGAGAAAATCGCTGGCCGGTTTTGGCCGTTACGTTGGGTAAAGGGTTAATTAAATTTTCAATGATTATTCCTATAATTAGTGTTTGGAATCTAATATTATTGCATCCGTGGAAATATTGTCCACCCGTGGAAAATGACCAGTCCACGACGGCCGAACTGTACGACGACACCACTGAAGCCGCCAGGATTGAAAGGGTCCAATAACAATACATTTTTCGATTAATCAAGACCAAATCAATACACCACCATACAGCGGATATTGTTATTTGAAGAAAGTCGTTACCCTCGAACGGCCTGGGTTATTAACATCGCGTCCGCGTCATAGACATGTGACACAAAAAATAACGAGCCCGTCAAACCATTATAACCTACATTATTAAAATCTGTCATGTTCGATTTCACGCTTACCATGTCAAGGTGGTCGATTTTAGACAAACTACAAAAACAGAAAAAAATCTTGCATTTTCGTTTCTTCTTTTTTTACGCTTGATAGCAAACACTCGACCTGCACTGTAAAACGTACTTCTACTCTGCAGTCCGACCAGGTTCCCCCATTTGACTTGTCCTGTCCTGGCGGAGTCAAAATGGGGCGGCTGGCCCATTCGAACCAGAGCTCCAGATGGTTCTATACTTTTTGCTTAAACAGATTTTATTTGCCAAAATGAACAAAAATGATTGGCAACAAGTGCCGAACACTTAAGACACGTCCTCTCCCTTGTATACGATTAACAAGTAAATGCGGGAGCGCGGTGGCTCAGTGGTAGACTGTTGGACTTCTATGCTAGAGGTCTCGAGTTCGATCACCGTCCGGAACAACCCGCGTTGTTTCCTTGGGCAAGGCACTTTATCCCGGTTGCCTACATGGAGGCACGATGACGCCGTGCACTAAGGGGTACTGCACGTCGATGGTGCACATGTCTTCAACCGCTGCAACCCCCTGCATGAGCGGAGCTTGAACAGAGTTAGAATGTCGAGGAGCTGACAGATGCTCGTCGATGCTCGCTGGTTCTCTCCGGGTACTCCTTCACCCGTAAAACTGTCACGGTCACGATTAGCCATTGTGCATAAGTATGCGATATGCGACCTTAAACATCAATAAATAAATAACAAGTAAATGCAGCATTTGTTCAATATATACACATCAGAATAAACAATACGCTATTGGAGATTGCAACGGTGTTATGGAGGTAGATATCCAGAGAGAGGAGAAAAGAGGGAAATTGATACCATGTACCCATGAAAAAAAAATTAAACTGTCTCCAACCATTTCACCAAGCGCCGCAACGCTCCAAGAGAGACCCATCACTGCAAGGTTCATTCAACGATTTATTATCACATGCAATGTGGGTGGACTGTGTCTGACTACTCAACGTCCCCTGAGTTCCAATGTGTTCTATGTGCCAGTAGGCACATAGAACACATTGAAACTCAGAGGACGATAAGTTATCAGAACATAGTCGCAAGTGATGTATAACCCTGACCCTAACCCTTTCTTGTCTTACATGCTTGTAAGATAAAGATAAGATAAAGATAAATTTAATTGCAATAAAACATTCATATGGCCGGACTGCATAACAACGATGAACATTTATTACTTTCCAAGTGTGATTTACTGGGATTTCCGGGTTTGATTATAAACGATAACTTCACAAGTGAATTATGCAATCAACAATTGGGTCATGTATCCGTGCGCGCAAACGAAGACGCTTTGCCGTGGGTGTAATGGGGACTTCATTGTTTTTTGTTTTTTTTTAACCCTTCACCTAACATGAAAAGCAGACGACACTAGCAAACAAAATTCTTGAATAACTATTATTTTCATTTTTTGTCTCAAAACATAAGTTATGGCCCCTCATTGGAACGAGATCGACGAGCGCGTTCAAATGAGGGGTCATAACCTATGTTTTAGAGACAAAAAATGAAAAAAATAATGAAAATTAATTGGCGATTTCGAGAATAGCGCTGGCCGGTTTTGGCCGTTACGTTATTAAAGGGTTAAATAATATAATTATCGTTTATAATGAAAAGTAATAAACAGAGTAATCGCTTGAATGGACTGGTTACGTGAAATAATTCATTCGAGGCGAGGGACTATATTGTAAAACACTCGTGCACATTCGCGCACTCGTGTTTGTACAACGTTCCTCGCCTCTCGTGAATTATTTCACGTAACCAGTCAAGTCAAGCGATTACTTTCTATATACATATAGAAAAGAACATAATACATATATACATGAACAGTAATTCAAATACGTGACAGGTAAATCTCAGTGTGAAAACGATTATAAAGTACTTAGCAGCATTTGCCGAGTATCAAAGAACTGTCAGATTACGCTGCTAACTTTCGATACAATTTCTGGACAAAAAGTTGATATAATTGAGGCAAGTGTGCAGACGTTTACGGTAGGAGCAAACGGGTTTTAAAAATTTATTGTTTGTTTACTAATATTTAGGGTAACTTTCAGCATGTGTAGCTATACCATAATTACAGCACAGGATACTCAAGTTTCTCCAATCGTTTTTAATCATTTTAGTCATGCCAATCGCTTTAGACGAATTGCACCCAATTGATTGGCTGCCGGTGTGACAGGAATGGAAGTCCGTAGGAACGTTAGTCCCTCTGGACTATTATTCCGCAGAATTATAGTCCTAGGTCTAACATTTCTAGGAATAGTAGTCCGGCGGACTACTATTCCTAGAAATGTTAGACCTAGGACTATAATTCCGCGGAATAATAGTCCAGAGGGACTAATTTTCCTACGGACTTCCATTCCTGTCACACCCGGTCCTATTTTGCCAATGAAGCAGAACTGTTCTTCCACAGTAGGCCAAACTACATCACTTTCAGGGGATCGGGAAACATGGAACTAACTACCTGGATGAATTTTATCAAAAATATTAAATCGATTGGTTGCTTTGATATACTTTTGCTATACTTTTTCTATGAAGGCTCGATCGGAGCCACAATAACAACCACATGACTATATTTGCCAGAAGAACAAGACACTGCTCTTAGAATCATATGAAACAAATACAGAAGTACTTGTATACTGTGGACCAAAGGGTTTTTTTTTCAGAACGAATGAATTCAATTCTTTAATTTCCGCTTTTGCAAAATAGCGTCGCCCATGATGAAATATGCCCTATTTTAGAAGACTCAATTTTCAAGCAGACAGGGGCAGTGTGCGCCAAAAATAAATTGTCGGGAAAGGTACCAAGGGGGTCCGGATCCGGGCAAAATTTTGATTTTTCGAACCAAAAGAACGCCGTTTCCTTGCATCTGAGGGATGAATGACAGTCCATACAGAGAACATTTTTGACGACATTTCTGTGTCATCTTTGTCGGTCATTTGGCAAAAATGGTGCACCAAAGGGGATCCCGAACTCATCACTCCGACCATAGTCTGTCCAATGGGAGAAAATTTAAATTTTTCGAACCGAGGGAACGCTGTTTTCCTAGCACCTGACCGATTAGTGGCCGACTAGGCTGCTGGTATATGGAAATGCCCTCTATGTGGACTGCCAATGGGGAGAGCATTTCGATAAACCTACAGTTTATGCAATCAGATTCATTTCGCCTTTTGGTTATTTTCACGAAATTCCATTCGCCACGAGGTGTTGGGCTGCGTAAATTTTGGGTACCCTGGAAATTTCTCGATGGACCTTACGGCCAGTCCGCCTCTGCAAGTAGACTAATTAATATCTTTAACCTGCCGCTAGACGGCTGCTGGTTTAAGATATTGATTGGTCAACTCTGAATGGCAGACAAACAGCTTTCTCGTTTAGTGAATGGAAAGGAATTATTCACTGTTTTCTGATCACGGTCGAATAAAAGAAGTCGCTATTGCAAAACATATTTAAATACGGCATTTTCACCGTAATATGTTACTGTATTGCTTGTACTTTACCGTAATTTTAATGGTAATGTTTTACAGAATATATGGGTCCAATGGCTTAAATCCAGGAAGTGGAAGTGGGAGTATTCCACCCCACTGTCTTCGACAAAAAAAACATATAATTACAAAATTCTTGGATTCCAGTGTACATTCGAAACAGAACTTACAGCGATGTCGAATATTCCGTACTGCAAGAAGCTGGAATACCAAAGCTGTCTATTTTTTTTAAAACACCAACATTTATATCCACATGACCGTTTATTGCGCTACAGTTAATCTTTGTACAACATTACACCACAGGATATGAATGACATGCCAACCCTGCATGACTGGATTTGACACTTGGACGCAGAAAGGAACGAACGAATAATTAACCCAAAGCTATCAATCGGCTACACGCCGGACCTGTTATTTCTAGAAAAGCGTTGATATGTATTTTCACAATACCGGCATTTATAGCCAATAACTTTCACAGGCTCCAGAGTTGTGATTGAACTATTACCAAATAATTCACACGCTGAAAGATCTCCGCATAGACGTAAAACTGTCACAGGTGGTAGCTAGTTTGATTTTTTGTTTTGCCCGTAGACTCGGATGCCGAGGACGAAGAAGGGCTCTTAAGGACAACACCTCCGTATCCATTGACTTCAAATTGTGCGGACGGATTGACAACTCGCTCAGCATGACCAATTTGGATATCCCGATTCAGCTCAGGATAGCCATGTCATCTCTGGACGTCTCGTGTGCTCTCAACTGGACTCTCCAGGCGAAAGGCAAGAGCGTCTACCTGACACTGGAATTTGATGCAGCAGAGAACTCCACCTCACCACCCTCGGGGAGAGGTAGTACCTTTGCCGAGAGGGTCCCAATTCACACTGGTCCTCACCGAGGGAGACCAGACCTTCAGAAGGAAAGAAGAAGAAAAAATACAAGTCCCGCGACCAAGCGCATGTATGCCCGGCACCTGAAGGCCTGACTTGAGAAGAGAAGAGTAGGGACAGAGAAACAGGAGACAGACAGTGGAACGACCATCACATCACCACCACCCTCACCTCCCACGCCTACCCCCACCTCTTCATCGAAGAGGTCGGAAGGAAGGGAGACGGAGGAGGCAGAGGATAAGAAGGAGCCCCCTCTTTCAAATCCTTGATCTCCTACCTTCTTGGGTCACTCAAGCCATCACTCCGAGACAGAAGAGACCAGGACGCCACCAATACCTTCGGCAGCTTAAAAAAATTCTTCTTCGCCTCAGCTGAACGATACATTAAATACATAAAAGAACGCTACCCTTAGGAAGATCAAAAACGAATCCTAGATATCTACTCAGACAAAGAACCCGCTACCAAACCTTCCACAAATGGATGAGAAGAGCAAAAAACTCCTCAACCAAAATGAACAAGAAAAAGAACAAACGACGTTAACTTGACTCCGAACTATCCACTGGCTGACCTCACGGCTCCGAAGCCCACTTTCTGTGGCAAACATCAACCATGATACACAAAACGCCAAAGAGTCGCAAGCGGTTAGACCACCCCCACCTCGTCCCAGCGCGCGGCGGCGCGCGAAACCTTTTGTCTGCACCCACGGCCGACTTCACAGATGGTCTTGACAAGGCCTTCATCGAGATGTATGGTGAACTGAAATTGGACTTCACTGGAACAACAGAAAAATGCATCAACTACTTCGAAGAGATCAGAAATATCACCAAAGAAGAACTTCTCATAAAACTGAACCCTGATCAGCTCGAGGCACACAAAACTCGCAACCGTCTCTTCCATAGCTACATTACGAATCCTCATAAAATTCCTGGAACCTTTCTCCGTTGCGTAGCCCAGACATGGTTAAATAAGTTAAACAATTTACAATTAATTAGGTTCGAAAGGGGCTTCCCAGCTTCCGTAACTACCCACTCCTAGAGAACTTCATCTCCAACCTAATTTATGTGGGGTCAGATTCTATACAAGCCTTTTATTTCCAAATTCACCTCTGTGCATACGTACGATAATGTGGAGCTGAACCTATTTAAGTAATACCCCATTTACGTGACGAGACTTGCACATATGAGAAAAATTTCATATTATGTACTTTTACACACATATGCAGGTTTCGTCACGTGAACGCAACTTACAACACACGTATGAAAAAATGCATATAGTGCAAATTTTGCGCCTGGTATGTAAAATTCCCATCTAGTCGGACTAGATGCAATTGTATTTTTGCTCATATGTAAAAATGCACATGTTAGTATTCGGCTTGAATTTCATCACACGTGTGTAAATATCTTACCAAACTAAGACATCTGACGCTAATGTATTGCATCATCTTTATATATGTATCAATGGCATGTGATTGCGTCATATATGTTTAGTTGGAGAGTTTTCTCAAACAGTTCTATTTTCATTTTCAAGACGATAAGTTGCTTTTGAACATGGCCAAATCAACAAAAGCAGAAACGAAAGCCAATGGGCTCTGGGTGGTTGGACGTGGTGACTGAAGCGCTGATAGGTATCTGGATAGAACTGAATATTGACGAAGAGATCGAAAATCAAACAACTAAAGCAAAGGATGTCTACAGACAGGTATCGACAGAAATGCAGCAATATAAAGGGCATGAAAAAACGGTCGCACAATGCAAAACCCAAATACACACTGCTTAACTCCATATGAACACAACACTTGGCACATTTTACTAATACGCACACGCGCATTTTTACATATCTTACCTCCAACAAGTATCTGGGAATTTCGTTAGTTAAAGACGTCACATGCAGACTGCATATAAAACCATATACTGCCTGTCAACATTAATATACGCTGACAGCTATGGGTAATCTCCCCTTTGTTCATTGATTATTCAAAATGGCGGCAGCCGATAAACGCTTCAAGTTGAAAGATTGAGTGTTGGAAGCCCATATTTGGTCTGAAGTGCAGGTTAGGCAACTTAAAATGCTTCATATTCTGTGGATGTGTGTCATGTTACCTTCGAAATGAAACTATTTGGTATGTATAAATTTGCCTTTACAATTTATGGGAGAGTGCCTATAGGCACTCTCCCATAAATTATAACAAGGCAAAGACACATGAACACATTGTGAGAATTCTCTCATTTAATTTTGATCGCTGTTGTTATTAGTTCTGTGCATCGATGCAGCAGTCTGTAAGATATATTCGTTACACAGTTTGTTAGTGGCCTAATATGGTATATATGGTGTCAGTTAATTTCATATTGGACGAGAGCTAGCTTCGCTCTCGTCCAATATGAAATTAACTGACACCATATATACCATATTAGGCCACCAACAAACTGTGTAACTAATAATTTACAGTACGGCCACCGTGGACTCGTCATTTTTCACGGGTGGGTAATATTTCCACGGACACAATAATGTGAGATTCCAAGCACGAATTATCGCATGGATTACTACCAGTCCACGGCGACTGCACTGCAAACAGTTATGTATGTATATGCTCGTCATGTAAACGAGGCATAACACATCGTCCCCTGAGTTCCAATGTGTTCTATGTGCCTACTGGCACATAGAACACATTGGAGCTCAGGGGACGACATGCTAACAGCAAGATGTTACGTGTCTCTGTACATCCAGCTTTTCGGCAGAGGCAAATGAAATCCATTTGACGATGTTTAGAATATTAATCTGTTCCCACTATAACTACCATTGAGGTTTCACTTAACTAAGGTTCAGCTCCACATTATCGTACGTTTGCACAGGGGTGAGTTTTGAAATAAAAGGCTTGTCTAGAATGTGACCCAACATAAATTAGGTCAGTGTTTTAGTATTAGGTATTTGAAAACATGAGACTTCTTGTTGGCTAGTAGACCTTAATGTTATAGTCAATGGATGGTGGCCTGATGTATTATGGTATAATACCATACAGAAAACGTTGGCTCGGGAAATTTTTACACTCCGTTTTTATATGGGATTGTTTACAGGTGTGTGACAAAAATTTGGAGAAGAAGTTCTCTAGGTGTGAGTAGTTATTGAAGCTGGGAAGCCCCTTTCGAACCTCTTAACCTGGCACTTTTTCTGAGATTTGACCTCGCTCTGTACTAAGTACTGAGCACAATAGAGAAACATGTTGTGCGCCGATAAAGGTATCTCTCCCTGTACACCAATTCCACAGAATGTCTGCGTTCTATTTGTCTTAGTTTTAAATTAAATGAACTGTGTTTAATTTAAAGGTGGGTGTTTGAAACATAGATCTCTTAGCCCCGTTTTCGCCCTGGCGGAGGAGAAGTAGGCTGTCTCTTGGTATAAAAATAGGAACAAAATTTCTGCTGACCATTTTACAAAGTTTTGAACGTCTCTTGGAATCAACATAAAATATATTACTGGATTCCAGGACCTTCTGATTTTTTGTTTCCATGATAACCTGGAAACGATGGAAGACGTCAATATAAAACAGAACAAAGACCTCACCGTGAACTGCATTGCGATATTATGCTCATTTCGGTTCCTCGGAACAATCTTGCATAACTTTATATAATAATTCAAATCGTTCAGTTACATATAAGAATACACAGAGTGTATACTTAAATAGTGCCTGTGGTGCAATGTGTTCGCGTCTGTTTTCCAACAGATGGGATTCCACAGAGTTGAAGACAGAAAAGCGGACACAGACCTTCGGCAGGATCAAGACCCAGTCGCGATCCGGACTCCCTGTTCTGCCCGCTTTTGTAACAACAATACTACTGCTGTTGACAACATTGGTCTCTGTACAATCAACGTGATACCTCCCCACTATCGATGATGTTTCATGACCTGGAAGCTGTTACGCTGTGACTGTAGTCACAGCGCAACAGTTTTCACTTCATCAAACGTCATGGTGTTAACACAGCACGAAATCTAAAATTACTTCATCAACTTTCCAATATCGATACTTGTGTTTTGCTAGTAATAACTGAAATATGTAGTAAATATTCAATTTGTTTTGCCGCGAAAAATGTCTATATCATCGACATATTCATTTTTGCAGACATCATGTATATTCTCGACAAGTGCGAGGCGTCTGGAAATTGAAAACCTTTGAGAAAACTTTTGTTGAGCATTGTTTATAGATAGCACTTCCCCCCCCTCCCCCCCCCCCCCCCCCCACATACACACAAACCTAAGATGGCAGCGGTTAAGACCTTTTTCAACATGTGACCAATTAGCGTTCAAGCAATCCGTTGTATAGAGATAGTAACTGATAAGATGTTTTGGAATTATATCATACAGAAAAACAGAAGGCTTGGCTATTGCTAATTTGAATTGCTAGTTGTTATTACCGCCAACAAACAATTTCATGAAAACTTTTGACATGAGATCAGAACACCATGTTTAGTAAAGGTTTCATGCGCCCAGTCACTGTGACAACCTTACTACCATTAAAAACAAGAACAAGAGGTGGGCCACGCCCCGGTGTATACCCCCACGGTGCATACCTCCAAACAACGGCAAGAGAAGAAATAAACCATGATACGGTGAAAGCCTTTCCCATAAACAACCTTCAGTCCAAATTTCATTGAGATCTGATAACCCAAACCTGAGATACGAGGCAAGCACAAAAAATAAAATAGTTCTCAGTATGCATGCAGTGAAAGAAGAAACATATGAGAATTTATGTCCAATCATAAAAAACGGAATGCATGCAAAAACACTGTATATCCACAATCAATAAAAAAGAACATCTTGAGCTATTAAAAAAAAACAACAATTTATACAAATAAAAAAATCTTCCAAGTTAGTTGACTACATTCAATGCTGCTGTTGCGATAAAGGCAAAGACCCAGACAACCATCCTTTTCTTAATTGCCAAACTGTAGAGTAAGTATAGATGGCTTGAAAACTGTCTGTATCAGGGGCCGCGGAACCGGGGGGGGAGGGGGGAATGGGGATGCTTCAGCCCCTCCACTTTTTTGCCGGGCCATGTTTTTTGTATGCAGATATTTCAACACAACCAATGGCTTGTGAGACAAGGGGCAGATCCAGAGCCTCTCCCATATTTTCGCCAGCTATGTTTCTCTCGTACTGGTTCAGTTTCGATGGATTTCGGATAATTTTTTGCAGTAAGTGGCTGCAAACGCTAAAATGTATACAGTCTGTAAATAAATCGGTTAACTGAAGTAGATCGTAATCTTACAGACACAAAAGTAACAAATCCACCCACAGACAAGATAATCCACAGACAGTATAATTGCTGTAAACGTTTGGTAAAGCATACAGGTGAGGTCTATTTATCAGCTTTGGTCGTGACGACCAAAGCTGATAAATAGACCTCACCTGTATGCTTTACCGACGTTTTTTAACAGTTCTCAAAGTGTGAAATCTTTCAAATAATCTCCTGAAACATCTCAAAATATCCACTCAGATGCATGGAAAAGGGGTTTTTGGGACCCTGGAATTTAAAATTTTCATACCGACGACCATCCATCGTCCGATCCAATCGTTCCGCCGCCACTGTGTATTGTTCTGACAGGTTTGAATAGACGACGAGCCTGTTAATGTCATAAGATCTGCATTGTCATTTTGTATTTGAATATCTCCACTCTAAATGACTTTGGCTGCCATGACAGAATTTCCTTCAGTGGTACTCCTATGAGTAACAGCGTCAGTAAATTCCAGGTCCTTGCCATACGAGCTGATTCTGTTTTGGAAACTTTAAGACAGGCATAACTTAAAAATTTCCATTTATTTCATACCCAACGCATATATTAATAAAAGTCTGAGAATGCCTCATAGGGAATAGACAACACAACAGCAAAATGGTCTATGTAATGTAGTGGAATGTCAGGGAGTCATGCAAGTAACCTCGGTTCATGTATGTATGGCCCAATGCGCCACCAGCTCTGTGTGTAGTTGTTTTGACATAATTATGGTAGAAATCCATGTACCTTTGCCAACTCCCGTAAGGTCTGTGAGTGATTGCCAGTAGATATACTGTTCACATTGAAATCACCACAGATTAGTGTTGAGAGATTGATAGTTGGTAAACAGCATAACAGTTTATCTAAGCCCCTTATAAAGTGTTTGAATTTGTTGCTTGGTTTATTATATACAGTCACAACCATTATACGGAATGAAATAATGTACCGATGTTGCACAATTGCAGCAATGTTCTCAAAACACAGAGGAACTTTGATTTCCCGGCAATGATGGTATATTTCACTTAACTGAATTGAAACACCTCCTCGGCCCAATGGTTTTACATATTCTCGATCACTTCTCAGAAGTAGAAAGTTGTCAAGAGTGTGATCAGATGACACATTATGAGTCTTCAACCAAATTTCAGTTAGACAGACAAAATCTGCTGATGTCAACTCAGTCTCTTTCTCCAAGCAGTGGAAATGGCAATCAAAAGAGCTGGTGTTCAGTAGAGTAAGTCGGAAATAGAATTCCGTAGGAACTGCGAGAGAGTCTGGAATCTGTAGATGAAATCGTATGGTTTTCCTCATTCTTTCCTTCCATCTCTTTTTTGGCTTTCTTGTCGCATTTTATCTGTTTACTTTGGAATTCATTCAAGATGAAGAGGCCGTTTAAGGTTCTTACTCAGCTCAATGCTGTATACATTTGTCCAGCACGAAAGGTCCCTTTGGTGTTGATGACTAACTGATCTACAGTTTCCCTTGTGCTTTGTGGATAGTAATTGCCCAAGATAAAACCAGGGAAATCCGAATGCGAGTGCATGTGCAAATTCGTATCCTAACAGGAGCTTCGTATCATTCAATGGGAGCTGAAACATCATCCGGAAGTATAGTTTTGAATTTCAACCTTGTTTTTGCGCCAGCTATCTTGTCATCAAAATGCACAAATATATATTTGGGCTTGTAGCTATCAACCTGATCTTCTGGAATGTCTGACATGAATTTTGTGATGGTTCCAGTAGTAGAATTGACAAGGCCATCAACGACAAATAGGTTGCTAGTCAAACTAACTCTTGAGAAAACCACCAGCTTTCTCAGACAGTTTGATATAAATGATCTGGCCCGTTTCTTTATGTATCTTCATATCTTGTACTTCAGCAACTATGATTTGTTGACCAAGAGTGTTTATAATGGTTTCATTGTGTGAGTCCTTCAGCTTGCTAGTAGTCATGATGTGTAATGCTAGCTGGGGATAATTCTTGGAATCTTCAGTTATTTCTCTCGAAGTTATCAGTGCAATATCATCTTCAGTTGCTTCGCCAGTCCTTATTGTTTAATGCACAAGTAAATCGTAGATCATCCCCTCTGACGCATGATGGTGATCAGTTCGAGAAGCTTGAAGTTTTTTTCCATAGGGACCCATATAGAAATCCAAGATTATCATTTTGAATTGGTCTGAAAATGTGTGCTTGTCCGATTGGGGTAACTGGAAACAGGTCTGCTACCACTAACAAAGAACCCCCCCCCCCCCCCCCCACACACACACACAAAACTTCTTCAGATGCCTTTATATCACACAAACGACGATGCACAAGTCAGAGAAGTTCACATCCAACCATTGAAATTTTATCAATGACAATTATCTGAAGATTGTCCAACTGCTCACGGATGTCGGTTAATTGCATGCCTGATAGGGGGATGTAATCATATTACTCCACAGTGGTCACTGGCAGTTTGAAAGCGGAATGCAAAGTGTGTCGAGGGATATTGAATGCTGCTTCTCCAGTAAAGGCACACACCAAGACAACAGTTTCCTCAAATGATTGCCCCAGCTGTAGAGAACGCATAGCTGTCTGAACGATTGTTCGTATTACATGGCTCTTCCCAACACCTGCTCCCCCAAGAAGAGATATGGCAAATGGTTTTGGCCTATTCTATGTTTTGTAATTCATAGAGCGCTTAGTGCTGAAGTTAATGATGTACTGGTGAATAGAGCATTGTTTATCATTTAGCCCTTTACCTAACATGAAAAGCAGACGACACTTGCAAAAAAAATTCTTGAATAACTAAATTTTTTCATTTTTTGTCTCAAAAACATAGGTTATGACCCCTCGTTGGAACGAGCTCGACGAGCTCGTTCCAACGAGGGGTCATAACCTATGTTTTTGAGCAGCGCTGGCCGGTTTTGGCCGTTACGTTGGGTAAAGGGTTAGAGAGATGGTCTTTGGAGCCATTGTTTAGTTGGAATCAGTTGGTTATCCAGTTCAAAGCAATGACGAACTAATCCAATGTCACATGTGTTAAAATCTGAAGATGGAACGAGGTACAGGTGGCCTTCATGCATCTGGCTCTCACTTTTTTCTCTATCTTCATGTCTTTTCTGTTCAGTTTGAGGGATAAGCTCCGCCCATGCATCTTCTGATGGTCCACGTGCATCGAAAGCCCTGATAGCAGCAATGTATTCCTGGGAATTTGGTTCATATTCCCCATATTTATATTTAATCATATCTTGAACTGACAGATATTTGTTTTTGTAAGATTGCTCCAGAGTAAGATCACTCTGTTAATCTCTCCATGGCAGGTAAAGCAATAACTTGGAATGATAAGATTTCTCTGGCTCTTTTTTCAAAGAATATTGGTGAGTCCTTATAACTGATGTTTTATTCCTTAAACTCAGTTTTTTCCTAGAGTCTTTCAGCGTTATTTTCTTAGGGAGATAGCTTTCATGTTGATTCAGCATAGGTGGGTCATCAATATCAGACCTGTCATCGAGAATATCTGGATCCACTGGAACATCATGCTTTACGTTTGAGTATGAGTAACTTGGTGCAAAATCTGTCAGACAAAGGTCCTCGAGTTCACATGGTCTTGCTTTATATTTCTCCAACAATCCTGACTGGAATATGTCTGGATCATCAACATCTAACTGCTGTATCTGTCTGTATGGTTTTTATCAGTCTAGTTCTCTCCTCAAGCATTCCAGTGGGTACATACATAACTGTTCGAGGTGCTTTAGTTAAGGATAAAGAGAGTAAGCGATAGGCAGCTTCTTGAGCACTAACTTCTCTGCTTGACAAAAATGTCTTGGCGATAGCCTGCATCTTCTCTTTGGGACCTTTAGGTTCGCTCTCCTTGCTAACTGACTGCAGGACTTCACCAAATGTCTTCTCTGGTTTGCTGATATAAGGCGCTTCATATATGATACATGCTTACACATAAGTTATGTACTGTAGATCCATGTTCGCACCCCATGCTGAGAGAATATCCTTGCTATAGCTGTTGAAGCATTGTGAAGTATTTCTTCGATAGAGTACTGTCAAAGATCCTGTTCTTGTTTGATTCCATGTCAGTGCTTCCAAGTATTGTCATAGCAGTATTCCAATTCCGATAGCAAAATGTCGATATCGGGTAACATGTTAATCTGAACATTATTAATTATTAATTGCTTGCAGTACAGTTTGAAGAAGGTGTTCATATTTCTTCTCAATCGACTGATGGAACTTCAGCATCTGGTGGATGAAAATTGTTGTTTGCTTGATAGGTGATCTTGGAAATGAGAACCTACATATCTTTCCAGTTTTGCGACAGGTGAATGAGAGTGTGTGTTTCTGGACAGTCTGTTTGAGATGCTGGAGATCAGGATCCTATTCAACATTTGTGCAGGAGACAAACTTATCAATGAAACAGCCACATCTCTTATTGAATTCTGGTTAATAACTGGGCCATTTTCAATCCAAACAACCATATGGACATGCGGAGAACCTCTTAGCTGGAATTCTATCGATACTTAAAGTCCTTAACTTGACCATTTGGTGCATATTTTCCCAGGATGATATGCTTCAGTGGAAGTTGGGGGCGATGGTCAAAATGTCTCGCTGCTGTAACTGGATTACTTGTGGGCCACCTGCCTTTCTCTTCCCATGATAACGGACCTGTTCATCTGTAAGAATTTTTCCATGTTGTGCAGCAATAATCTGTATATGTCTTCCCATTTCATATCTGCAGCTGACAGTGTCAAAATCCATGTACATGGACCAAGCATCCGAATCATACCAAGGAGGTCATTCATCATCTTATTGTAATATGCAGGAGATCCACGGACTTTCTCTAAGAAGTTGAAGTTGAAATCCTTCCGAGTTAACGTTCTGGCTTTCATGGCATCTTTAATGTAAGAGGCTGTGATTTCAGTAGAATGTCTCTCTCTATTTTTACGGACAGCTATGCTTAATGAATCATATACATCTTTTGCTTCAGTCATGTACTGTGCATACAACAGGCATTCAGTGTTGGAAGCAAACCTGTTATCTTTGTTGAGTATCCGCGCAATGAAGTATTGCTTCATCGAGAGTTTTGTCTCCCTGGGTGCTGAGAATCCATAATTGCCACCCGGAAACAAGTTGGGAAATACAAGAACTTCGTTATCTGTGTCAGTCCACATCCCAAGAGGTCGTTTTCCTTTCCCTGGTGCAATGATAAGCATGCAATCAGGATCGTCGCTAACATCTTTTGGTTGGGTGCATGAGTCCAAAGGCAGTCCATAGTTGTTGGTTCTAACGTCCATCAGCTTATCAAATCCAGAGAGGTCATCATCTGAATCTGACTCCCCGATTACAGCATCTACATTTTGGTCATCACTCACTTCCTGGAGGCCATGATGTCTGTAGGCTTCAGCATCAGGACCATTCAAGGAGTGCCATAGTTTATTATCATCATCAGAACGCTCATTCTCTCAGTCGCCATTTATTGTTATATCTTGGTGGTGGATATTGTGCTTTGTCATATGACTCGTCCGTTTTGTTCACTTTAAAGCATTTGCTATTTTGTTTTCATATTAATCAGTGATAAATAAAGCCTTCCGTCAATTTCATTGGTCAATTTCAAAACTAGACGATTTGATTGGCTGAACAAAATAAAACTGGGCCACATTTTTATAATTTGCATAATTAGAGTTGAGAGCTTTCATTGGTCAATTTCAAAACTGGACAATTTGATTGGCTAAACAAATACAACTGGGTGACATTTGCATAATTTCAGTAGGGAGAATTTACGTTATCTGTCCTATTTAGGATGGGTTATAGTGTATTAATCTTTTACCTACAAGAAAAACGCCATTCATTTTTTTTATATTTTCACTTTTTGCTTCCAAAACATAGGTTATGACCCCCTCATTGAAACGAGCTCGACGAGCTCGTTCCAGTGAGGGGTCATAACCTATGTTTTGGAAGCAAAAAATTAAAAAATTTAATTATACGAGGATGTTTTTTTTCCAGGTGCCGTCTGCAATTCAAGTTAGGTGATGGGTTAAAAAGTCTTACTAAGTGGCTAATTTGTGCGTGTGTGTGTCATATGATAAACAGAATATGAAATGAGTGTTTTTCTCATATAATATGTATGAAACTCGTCCGAATTTTCCATTTGGACTCGGCAGAGGCTCGCCAAAACGGAAAAGTCTTAGACTCGTTTCATAAATATTATATGAGAAAAATACTCATTCCATATTCTCTATGAATGCTCTTCAAATAGTGTAGAGCTCGAAGAATTTTACAAGGTCTGATCTTCTGATGGAATACATGACCTTTGTATTTCAATTTTCTCTTTAATTTCATTGTAATAACACTTGAAGAGGAAGGCAAACAGGAGAGACTGCCTCAGGTTTCATCTGGATTGCACGGAGCATTTATCACACTTCCATGGGTAGGTTTCTGTTTACCTCTGAGAAGCGCGAGTATCTTCATGAATGCCAGCCGTTCGCTAATGAAGCTGACATCTAAATTTGATAAGTCCTTCAATTTATCGGGAATTTAGGTCAATTAAGTTCATTTGCTCAACATTGGGCTGGCATCTTGTTCCTCTTCAATGGCCAGTCACTTGTCTTGCACACATATTAGTAGTAAGAGATGCGGTTTTCGATGTTGATTGACTGGAGGTAGCGCCTTGCTCCACATCCGGGTAGGGAAGTAAAAGGACGTCATGGGGGAGGGCTAAATGAGATAAGGGTGCAGTCATATTTTTAAAAAGATATTTTTTTTTTAAATAATTTTAATTGATATGACGTAATCCCCCTAACAATTGAAAGGAGTAAGCAGATTATTTTAACTGCTATGACGTAGCCTCCCTAACAAGTGATTGACGTATGATCATTTAAATGAAATTTTAAATTTACATGGCGTAACAAGCTTGTCTTCAATAATTTTCGTTAACGAATCTATCAAATGGATAATTAATTTTAAAGTATTTAAATGGTGTAACATTTATAAATACAAACAATTGAAAAGCTGTTGGTCTTCAATAAGTTTCGTTAAAGAATCTATAATTAATTTCAAAGTATTTAAGTTTATTTATAAAAGCTTCATTTCTTGAAAAACAAAATGGCGCAGCTGTTTGTGAGAAATACATGTATATGGCATGCTTCGATAAAGCAACATTGGAAAGTGCCAGAGCACGTAATTGGGGGACATATTGTGTTTTTGAACAATGGGTCACCTACCCCGTTTGTGTTGGTTTCACACACTTTTTTTGAAAAATCGCCATACATTATCCAGGCGAAGGTCTGGAGGATTGGTGGTCTTAATCAGAGACTCGCTAAAGGCCCGAGTTGTATATATGCCGGATGAATGCGATTTGGTGTTGTGGTTCAAAATTAAATGTAACAATGGTCCACCCTATGTGATTGGAATGTATATATCCCCCCTGAGAGCAGCAAGTACAGCTCCAGCGACCCATTTGGCAGTTTACATGTAACTATAGCTGAAAAATATTCTCTTTCTAATAGAATTATTCTGATGGGTGATTTTAACGCTCGAACGGGTAAACTAAATGATCAAATGGAAGAATCTGAAGATACAGTGGTCGTGCAAAATGCGCCAGGTTCCCATGATCTGGTGAAAAGTGTTGATAGAGTGAGAAATACACAAGATCCAGTGTGCAATAACTACGGCTATAAATTAATAGATTTTTGTAAAAATTCGGGTCTTGTAATTTGTAATGGTAGAATTGGTAGCGACCAGTCCTCAGGAAACGCAACATGCCATAATGTAAGCGTAGTAGATTACCTGTTATGTAACACTGACACAGTAACGGCAATCACTGACCTCGAAGTGCACGACTTCAGCGAATTATTGTCTGATGTTCATTGTCCAATATCGACACATATGATCATCAGTGACTCATTAATGCTTCCGGGTGGTCGGCTGTTGCAGTCCGTGGATGATGTAACGGAGTCTGGGAAAGACTCAACCATCATTAACCCCTTGACTACAGATAAATTCTTAGAATATAATCTTAATCTTGATGACTGTGTTATCAGCAGAATTATCGGCAAATTAAATTACCTAGAAACTCAAGGCCACATTTCTACAACTGAAATCTCTTCAGTAACAGAAGACCTATCCCACCTCTATTGTGACACTGCCAGAAATGTTCTTGGAACAAAAAAAAAAGGAAAATGCCGAAGATTAGAAAAAATAAATGTAAAATGCCATGGTTTGACCATAATTGTATTAGTGCGCGAACACTTTATAGGAAAGCGCGTAAACAATACATCCTTAACCCAACTGTATCAAATAAAAATATATTCGCTCAGAATAGAAAACAATACAAATTTATACTTCGGCAAAGTAAAGTGAAATACGATCAGAGTTTTTGCACAAAGATGAACAAACTAAAAACATGTAATATGAAGGAATGCTGGAACGCCCTGAGGAAATCAGATAGCAAAAATGAAATTTTAATAAAACCATCACTAGATGAATTCTATGAACATTTTAGAGACCTGAACAACAACCCTATTTCAGATGTGCTACCCCCTCCAGCCCCACATGTGTATGACACCAGCGTGTTGAATGATGAAATAAGTGTAAATGAAATCGACCAAGTAGTAAAAAAATGAAAATGGGAAAGGCAGCAGGTATAGATGAGGTTTTAAATGAGTATATAAAAGCCACATTCGAGAAAACAAAAACCCTCTACTTTAAATTATTTAATCTGATTCTGAAAACGGGTTCTGTCCCGAAAGATTGGGGAGTAGGGGTAATCAGGCCTATTTATAAGTCTGGAGACCCAAGGAAAACCGAAAATTTTAGGCAGATTACATTAGTCAGCTGCATGGCTAAGGTATTCACAAGTATACTAAGTAACAGAATACACGTCTTCTTACTGGAGAATAATCTATTATCGGGAACACAGGCTGGGTTTAGAAAAGAGTTCTCCACATTGGATCATATATTTTCATTATACTCTTTAATAGAATTATCTAAAAAGTCCAAACAAAGTTTATATTGTGCATTTATTGATTTATCAAAAGCTTTCGATAGCATATGGAGAGAAGGTCTTTGGCACAAATTACTAAGCAGCGGTATTGACGGGCAAGTTCTGAAAGTTATATCTAATACATATGAAAACATCAAATCTTGTGTGATGTCTGATGGGAATTATTCCCCTTTGTTTGGATGTACGGCCGGTGTGCGCCAGGGGGAAAATCTGTCCCCCGTACTCTTTGCTATATATTTGAATGACTTAGAGACATTTTTAGCAAACAACTGTGAAGGTGGTCTGAAAATATCAGATCTTAGTCAACAAGCAGCGTTCGGCTATGTTAGATTATCAGTATTCTTATACGCAGATGATACTATTCTGCTTGCTAATAGTGCTTCTGGTCTTAACAACTTATTACACGAGTACTCAAAATACTGTGAATACTGGAAGCTCAACGTTAACATTTCAAAAACTAAAGTCCTAATCTTTGGAAGAAATCGTAGTAAAAATAGAACATTTTCTATAGGCGGTATTCCTATAGAAATTGTTAATGAATACAAGTATTTAGGGGTCACGTTCTCTCGTAATGGATTTTGTCACAAAGAAAAGAAAACCCGATGTCAAGTGGCAGAGAGGGCAATGTTTGCTATTGTATCCAAAATGAGAAAAAATAAATTACCGATTGATACAATAATAACAATGTATAAAAAAATGATTGTCCCAATATTACTGTATGGTTGTGAAATCTGTGGAATTGGGAACAATAAAATATTGGACACAACAGAACTTTGGTTTCTTAAATTTGTGTTGAATCTGAAAAAATCAACACCTTCTGCTTTTATATATGGAGAATTGGGATTATTCCCAATCTCCGTTAAAATCAAAATGCGATACATTAACTTCTGGGCACAAATTATAAGTGGTAATAAATCAAAGATTTCATATTCATTATATTTGACACTCCTTCAAGAATATATGAATGGAAACACCTGCCTCCGATAGATAGACCAAATAAAAAACACCCTAATTAAAACAGGATTGCCCAATCTTTGGATGTCACAAGATATAATTAATACACAGTGGTTTCGAGCAACCAGTAGACGTAAACTTCTTGATTTATATATACAAGAATGGAACACAACTCTGAGTACTTCCAATAAATACGAATTTTATAGATCAATAAAAACAGCCTTTCAAGCCGAAACGTATATAACTAAACTTTCGCATTTGGAAGTGACCTCGATTATGAAATTTCGAACACGAAACCACCGCTTACCAGTTGAAACTGGTGTCTGGTATGGAACACAATTAAACGACAGGATATGCCCACTGTGTCAGAATGATATGGGTGATGAATTCCACGTATTATTAGTATGCGATAAATTAAAGTCATTACGGCAATGTTACATTAAAAGGTACTATTATGAGAGACCCAATATGCCAAAGATGATAGATCTTTTCAACACTGGAAACATGCGTACATTACGTAATATGTCTAAGTATATACGTCAAGTGAATAAACTATTTGGTTCACCTCCCTGAGCTCCAAAATACTTTACAGTAATATGTACCTGCGCGCACACGTGTGCGCACGTTTGTGTGCAATGCACGCGCGCACCCGCGCCTGCGCATGTACATACTTTCTTGTACATGCAACTCTGCGTGTGTATGCACTTGTGTGTATGTGTGTGTGGATGTGGGTGTGCTGGCATGTGTGTGCGTGAGTGTGTGGGCGCCAATACTTCACAGTGCCACACACTTTTGATCCAATATTGCAAAGTTTTTATGGGTGTACTTTTACGCAATCCTCACATGTGATGTTCAACAGTGACGACCCAGGATCTTCTCCCGATGGATGATTTCACATGTACGTGGACTGGCAGACATTATGCCACCCGAACATGTGGGAAATATTGTCCAGTAGATGAAAACTGGACGTAAAAGTGAAAAAGTCCCATCGTGGGAAGAGGTGGGTTCTATCTGACTGCTATAACTGATTTTGTATTGACTTACACCAATGCTTTGGTAAAGACAAATAAAGAAGAATTAAAGAGAATTGAATTGATACATTTAAACATCAGTGAAATTTAAATGGCGAAGACATGTTTTGTTGCTTTTGTTTTCTCATTCATTGCGGTAGGGCTGTCGCGACTATCATTTTTTTGTAATCGACTAATCGTGACCAGTAATCGACGGTTAGTCGATTAATAGTCGCTTCCCATGATTTTTTAGCAAATCATTCTTTTGTTCGTAAAACTCTGAAAATGACAATGGCACCAGTGTGTTCAGACGAAGTGGGGTTGTGGGAACAACAAATCGGTCCCGACTGAAGCTACATGTAGTCCAATCTTGGACCCACAGTCCGTAATATAATTTTTGGGGTTGGTACGTCCTGTAGGACGTACCAACCCCAAAAATAATATTACTGACTGCGGGTCCAAGTTTGAACTAGATTGAAGCCGATGAATTAAAATGAATTTACTAAAGAACGTTCCTGCATATGTTTCCTTTCTGCAATAAGTTTCTCGAAATTTTGAACATTGAGATCTATGCATTCCCTCGTCAGTTGTTAAAATTGGATCTTAGTCTGAAGTTCCGAACTTTGAGAAGTGATCTGACGTTCTGACTTTCGTCATAATTTTGTCACTTCCGCGCTTTGGGTTTTCCAATGGGTGCATTCGTGTGTACAAGACTGGAGAAATTCAGAAGAATCTATTCTTCTCGAGTAACTGTGAGTGTTCTTTCTTACACAGTCAGTGACAATCGTACAGTCTTCCGGATATGAATGTTAACTATGGTTAGATATTTAAAGTTATTCACCTTCATTGATCATTCACCTCACAAAACAATGCAATTTAGCCCCGACGTGTAGTAGACGTGTACCACCTTGAAAATGAACGACGATCGACTAAAAATAAAAAACGTCGACTTCTTCAATAATCAACGGTTAGTCGACTAATCGAATAATCGCGACAGCCCCAGTTTTGTTGCTTTTGTTTTCTCATTCATTGCGGTCTGCCGCTTATCAAAACGCCCATTGGCGTTTAACAGTTAATTGTGTTAAACAAGTTCCACTACTTTGTTCTTATAAAAATTGACAAAATCAAGTAACAATAATGTCCAGCCACCTTTTTTCTCAAAGGTGATGATAATAATTGCTTTTAGTTGTTAAACTCATGTAAAAAAAGAAAGGTGTCAATATTAAGGTGATAACATTCAATTGTTTATCGATGAATGTACCACAGAAAACATCCATGATAAATTGTTAACACGCTAATAGAAAGCCATGCCCCTTTGTGATTGTAACTGTACAGGCTCATCCAAACAGAGTGCAGGAAACCGTCACGTCACCTGTGAAATTTCATTTAGTGTTTTCGATCGCAACTGTCAAGATTGAAAGTAAATATGGAGATAATTTCATGTTCCATTTGTGACAAGACATTTCTGTCAGTGTCTGCACATTTACATAATAAATGAAACGCGTAATATCTTTTACAGCGTTTGATAAAAAGTCGATCAAAAAGCCTGTTAGAAAACATGCAAGGCATGCCCATCCCATCATAAAAGTTTTCATAAAAAATCTCACTTTTATCCAAAAATCTTACAAAAACATGAAAGAACTACCAGAGCTACCATTCTATCTTAAACGTTTTGACCTTTATCCCCAAAATTATCATAACAGGCCTAGAACTCTTCCATCATACAAGGTTTGTGGAGAAAATCAGCAGTTCTTCAGTTCTTCAGTACCCTCCTTTGCTACCCATCCCACTGTAAAAGTGATATAAATGCTGTGATCTGATTAGCCTAAAAACATACCCCATGGGAAGGGGATACGCGATTGTGTATTACCCCTCCCAAAAATGCGAGATAGGTGCAGACTTGAAAAAAATAACCCCCTAGAGCAACATGAAAAGTTTCAGCGCTCCCGAAGCGGGAACAATGCCGCATTTGAAATCCATTGTGACCCGAATAATTTATGAATAGACAAGAGTCGGAAGTGAGTGTCAGTAATGTTATTTGGTTTGAGTGTGTGTATTGGCAGTGGGGCAGTGGGTTCAGGATCTCGAGCTGGAAGGGGACAAGGAATTGTGCATAACTACAAAAATTCTGTATTTTATTGAGGAACGTGGGCATATTTATGGTAGTACTGATATTGCAATTTGATGGTTGTTTTAGAAAAAAGATGAGTCAGTCACAAACAATGAGCCCCCCTCACAAACAATGAGGACCCCTCACAAACAATGAGGACTGATATTGCAATTTGATGGTTGTTTTAGAAAAAAAGATGAGTCAGTCACAAACAATGAGGCCCCCTCACAAACAGTGAGGACCCCTCACAAACAATGAGGACCCCTCACAAACAGAGAGGAACACTCACAAACAATGAGGACCCCCTCACAAACAGTGAGAACCCCTCACAAACAGTGAGGATCCCTCACAAACAGTGAGGAGTCCCCCATAACAGTGAGGAGACCCTCAAATACAGTGAGTAGTCCCTCACACACAGTGAGGAGCCCCACAAAAACGGTGAGGAATCCCTCACATATATCTCTTCAGGTCCGTGACTTACAAAGTTTTTGTTTTGCTTTCTGTCTCACTTTCTCTTCTTCAGGCATATCTCTTCTGGTCTGTGACTTACAAAGTTTTTGTTTTGTTCTCTGTCTCCCTTTCTCTTCTTCAGGCATGTATCTTCTGGTCTGTGACTTACAAACGTTTTGTTTTTCTTTCAATCTTTTTTTTCTTACTCAGGCATATCTCGTCTTATCAATGACATTTGAAGTTTTTGTTTTGCTCTCTCTTTCACTTTCTCTTCTTCAGGCATATCGTCGCCTGAGTGCTAGAATGTCCCATGTCCCCTATGGGACATAGGACATTCTAGCACTCAGGCGACGATATCACTTCTGGTCCGCGACTTACAAAGTTTTTGTTTTGCTCTCTGTCTCCTTTTCTCTTCTTCAGGCATGTATCTTCTGGTCTGTGACTTACCAACGTTTTGTTTTTCTTTCAATCTTTTATTTTCTTCCTCAGGCATATCTCTTGTAATCAATGACATTTGGAGTTTTTGTTTTGCTCTCTCTTTCACTTTCTCTTCTTCGGGCATATCTCTTCTGGTCTGTGACTTACAAAGTTTTTGTTTTGCTCTCTGTCTCTCTTTCTCTTCTTCAGGCATGTATTTTGTGGTCTGTGAATTACCAACTTTTTGTTTTTCTTTCAATCTCATGTTTTCTTCCTCCAGGAATATCTCTTCTAATCTGTGCCGTTTGAAGTTTTTGTTTTGCTCCAAGCCTGAAAATAAGCAGTCTGACATTTGCAGAATGAGGTCCCCAGAGGGTGAATTTGATGATGCTATCCCATACAGTGGGCCAATTTATCCTCTGGGTATCCCTCTTTCTGTTTAGTTATGAGACCCTGATTCAGATTGAGGTTCACAGAGGTTAAATTTAGTGATGCTACCCTGCTGTGCAGGGTAGCATCACTAAATTCACCCTCTGGGGACCTCATTTTGCAGATGTCAGTCTGCTTATTTTCTGGCTTGTTTTGCTCTCTGTTTAACTTTCCTTTATCAGGCATATCTCTTCTGATCTGTAACTTACAAAGTTTTTCTTTTGCTCTCTGTGTCTGGTTCTCTTCGTCAGGCATATCTCTTCTGATCTGTGACTTACAAACTTTTTGTTTTGCTCTCTGTGTCTGGTTCTCTTCGTTAGGCATATCTCTTCTGGTCTGTGACTTACAAACTTTTTGTTTTTCTTTCAATCTAATTTCATATTCCACAGGCATATGTCTTATAATCTGTCAAATTTGAAGTTTTTGTTTTGCTCTCTGTTTCACTTTCTCTTCTTGAGGCATATCTCTTCTGGTCTGTGACTTACAAACGTTTTGTTTTGCTCTCTGTTTCACTTCTCTTCTTCAGGTATATCTCTTTTGGGCTGTGACTAACAAACTTTTTGTTTTTCTTTCAGTCTCATTTTTCTTCCTCGGGCATATCTCTTCTAATCTATGGCATTCGAAGTTTTTGGTTTGCTCTCTGTCCCACTTTCTCTTCTTTAGGCAAATCTCTTCTGGCCTCTGACTTACAAACTTTTTGTTTTTCTTTTAGTCTTATTTATTCAGTTCTTCTAACATGTGACCCTTGAACTCTTTACTTTTCATTCTCGCTGACTCCCACATCTTCTGCTTTTTCTTTCCTCAATTTTATTACACGCCTGTTCTATGTAATCCACATCTACAGCAACACTAAACCATTCGGAAAAATGAAATCGTTGACTTGACGGATTATTTTTAAATAGAAGCGAAATTTCACTGGAATTTTCTACAAATCGTGGAACGCAATTACAATATGAGTCTCTAGCGATAGCTGAAAATCGTCCCCTGAGTTCCAATGTGTTCTACGTGCCAGTAGATACAAAGAACACATTGGAACTCAGGGGACGAAATACTAACATGGGTTCCCTTCGCAAATTTGGTTGGCGATAAAATGTGTTTTTTTTGTTGATAGTCGTCAAATGAATTGCTTTTATAGACGTGATGGCTGGTTCTATCCTTCCGTGCTGGCACTCGTGCCATATCGATTACCCCATTCACATACGCGTGTCGTTCTGTGTATTGGCCAAAAGTCTTCTTCCCACTGATGCTTGCAACTCTTTCTTTTCATTTGATTTCCTTCTTCTTGATATAGCTTTCTGATTTCTATCTTTCAACCTTTCTTTTTCCTTCTGTGTTACAGTTTGTTTTTTTAGGATTCAGTTTTGTGTAGTCTGTCTTTTGATTTACGTTCTTCCCTCTGTGATACAGTTAGTTTTTTTTCTGGATTCAGCTTTGCACAGTCTGTCATTTGATTTACGTTCTTCTTTTTTGATTTCAATCTCTTCATGTTTTTTTATCATAGGATTCACACCGGTCTCAAGCTGCGATTCATTTTCTACCAAATCCTGTTTCACACCACTGCACACTTTAGCCCTAGCTGCCCTCTTCCCTTTTCTATCATTGTCTCTCTGCACTTGTTTTTGTTGCTCAGTCATAGCAGCTCTCGTCAGCTGCATTCTAGATTTATAAAGGTTTCATTGTGCAGACAACTTGTACATCATCAGCTACCTTTCTTTTCACCCTCGTTTTGCACTTTCTGCGTGCAGGGTTGCTTCTTTCTGTATGAAAAGCTGGACATCAAACTCTTTTTGTGTTGCCATTGCAATAATTTAATAGCTTTGTAGCATTAGATATCAAGAGCTATTGACCAGCAACATCTGGAAAAAATATGAATGAAATAATGAAATATGAGAAAGCACATTCGGTCAAATTTACATGAGTGATTCTCAATCTATATAATGGGAATGAAAAGTCATTTCAACCAAGTTGTACATATATTTAAGAATTGAATGCAATTTTTATAATCTTTACTGGAGTATGAACGTGTGGGAATGGGTGCAAATTATGTATGAATCCCGAAAGGGATTCATACATAATTTGTACCCCTTCCCACACGTTCATACTCCAATAAAGATTATGAAAATTGCATTCAATTCTTATAATTACATTCTGCAACTGTTTAAACTACTTTTTACCAAACAACAAAGCAGAAAGACGAAATAAAACATATACGAACGAACGAGGCGAAAAACCACCCTCACACAAAAGACAAAGCGCACAACTCTGATTTTTAATTTTCACAACTTTAGAAATGGAAACGAGTATTTTAGTAACGGGCTTTATGCCACAGTTGGGAAATGTCACCAAAGAAACAGCAGCGGAGTTGATCACTGCGAGAGGCGCTAAAAGTTAAAAACCCGCCCAAACACCGCCCGAATTACAACTGCGCTGTACCGTAAATGCGGGTCAAAGTTCGACCAAATGTATTCATTGGAAAATGAATTACATTTGGTCATGACGTTTTCATCCAGCTGACCAATGGGAATTGAGTATTTGGACCCAAAACGTATAACTACATTAACAATGTAACTATTGAAGTGTAACATGCATCATTTAGTTTCTATTACAAGACTGGTGAATAGAGAAGTATAGCAAGTACAGTGTGTTGAAACAATGCATCTTATTCCAGTGGGATCAATTAAGATTTGTGATGCGACTGGGAACTAGAAGAAAAAATTCAAATTTCTCTCTAGCGAGATTAAAAACAGCAAAGAAAGCACCAGAGAAGCTTGTATTGCTGCAAAATAAAATGATTTGTACTGAAATTGAAGTCAGGAAAGAAAAAAATGTGATTGTCTTTCAAGTTAGATTAACACGAGATAATATACAAGATGTTGGGTCGCTAAAATTAGAATATTTTGATTAACAAAATGGAAATGTGGCCTCCATATCACTTCTTTCAAACAAGATTATTCACTCATGCTATCAGTGGCATAATTTCAATTTTGATGCAATAAAATGTTTTTATTTTCTACTTTCAGTCAGAGTTCATGCTTGTAGTAGTCATAATATGCAGGTTAATATAACCTCATCCTTTTTGAATGTTACTGAGGTTGAATAAGCTATGTAATGACAGACGTCGGTCGGGTCTTCCAAGAGCGACACCTGCTAACCAGGATAGCTTTATCCGAACCACAGTATTACGTAACCGCCATCAAAGTGCCTCAGTAATTGGACAGCAGCTGCACCGAGGGGCAGATGTGCGAGTCACTGGCCAGACTATCCGAAATCCCCTACACAGCTGGAATATGTACGCTCGACGACCTCGAATAATTCCACGTTTTGCTGAACGTCACGTCGCAGCAAGACGTAATTGGTGTGGAACACGACAGCGCTGGGACAATCGTCGAAGGAGCAACGTCATGTTTCCCGATGAATCGAGGTTCACTTTCGACTTCCACGACAGGCGAAACAGAGTGTGGCGGCGGACGACGGAACGAACGATAACATGACGTAACCGTTAGCCAGCACGATCGTTTTGGTGGTGGGTCGGTTATGGTGTGGGGAGGCATAACCATGACAAGCAGAACAGCATTACATGCCACCCAAGGGCGTGTCACAGGGAAGTGTTACCGTGACAACATGTTAGTAGCTCATGTGGTGCCATTTGCGCGACGTCATGGCCGTCGATTCATTTTCCAAGATGACAATGCAAGAGCTCACAGGGCCCGTGTCGCTACAGAGTTCCTCCATGAGCAGAACATCAGTACTCTGCTTTGGCCAGCACTAAGTCCAGACCTTTCACCTATCGAGCACGACTGGGATATGCTTGGCAGGGGTCTACGGCAACGCCAACAGCCCCCTACCAATGTCCAGGAACTCGCCGCTGCACTACAGGAAGAATGGAATAACATCAGTCAAGCTGATATAGGACGTTTGGTGCGGAGTATGCCACGTCGGATCCGCACTTGTCTCGCGAACCGATGAGGATTTACAAGGTATTGAGGTCGTGGACTGAATGTGGTAACTTCGAACCGTCCATGTCTTCTACAGCTCAGTGCGTGGAATGTGTGCTTGTCAGACACCCAACTATCGCTAAAATCATTCACCAGATGTCACAGTGCAATGCCTCAACTGTCCAGTTGATGAAAATATAAATATATTTCTTCATATATCTCACTTTTATCAAATATCCCTTACTTTTTTTAATCGTATATATGGAATAAACAAAATATAAGGCATTAGGCCAAAAATAAAATAAAATTGATTCTCATGCAATCCATAATTCATTTTAAGAAGCCTGATTGAACATTTTTTTAATCCACTTGGAGAGATCAACACCCATACATGTCAACAGATAACGTGATGCATGCCACATCCTTTGTATGTCGGTGGAGTCTTGTCTTTTGTTAAAGTAGATAATTACCAGAAACTATTCTTTAAAATTTCATTTTAATAAGAAAAGTTATTTTCTGGGAACATATATAGTGTAAATTGGCATGTTTTCTTGTATATTCAACGAGAAGAATAAAATCCTTCCCCCCTCATGCTTCCATAAATATGTATCCCTGAGAATCAATATATGTTTTTTGTTTGGCCTGAATTGATATACAAATGATTTGATTGATTGGAATAGTAAAGTAAATACAAATTTATAGAAATTCACCCATGCACCTGAAATCCGCAATAGAAATCTTCAAATGAGAATTGCTTTCAAAAAATTTAAGTGCAGTTTATAAGTGTGATTTGCATAATATTTGGGTGAAAAAACAGTGGTATCGTGATAAGAAAAACCTAGAAAATACAAATGTGAATTGTTTTTCACTTAATTATAATATAGTCTGTATGCCCCAGGCCTGAAAATAAGCAGTCTGATATTTGCAAAATGAGGTCCCCAAAGGGTGAATTTGATGATGCTATTCCATACAGTGGGCCAATTTATCCTCTGGGTACCTCTTTCTGTTTAATTTCGAGACCATGATTCAGATTGAGGTTCACACAGGGGAAATTTAGTGCTGCTGCCCTGCTGTGCAGGGTAGCATCACTAAATTCACCCTCTTGGGACCTCATTTTGCAGATGACAGTCTGCTTATTTTCTGGCTTGATATGCCCTACTGCATATACTTTTTTACACGAGAAACACCGTTCTCTTAATTTGAAACAAACAATAATAATAAAGTTTTAATGAAAGAATACAAAATTATAAGAGTCAATCAAAATGTTTTTTAATTTCTTCAATCATAGATAATTGTAACTAAAGGAGGTATTCTGTAATGAGTCATCATCGACATAATCCAGGAAGGAAGTTTGAGACTTTGCAAAATCCTTTCCTCTCTGGGAAGTAGATTGATACAGGGAATCAGAGGGATTATTCTTGTTTGCCGATAGGTCCTGGAGGAGGAGGTCTGAGATTCAGCAAGACCCCTTCCCTTCCGAGGAGCAGACTGAAATTAGGAATCAGAAGACTTATTTTCGCTTGCAGATTGATCCTGAGAAATGTCAAGAATGAATCATTCTATAAATGATTCATCCTTTTACATTTCTCAGGATCAATCTGCAAGCGAAAATAAGTCAGAAAACAAATCGTCACTAAATGATTGCTGCTGTTTTTTCCCCATTTTTTGTATTGTTTGCTTGTTGTTGATAATGAGATTTAATAAAAGGACGTACCAAACCCAAAACTTATATTACGGACTTTCAGGCTATGTTTGGACTAGCGGGTTTCCTGCATCAATTCAAGGTGAATACGTTTTGAATTATTGCTGGAAATTATCGGTATCCACTCAAAAACACTAGATTTTTTTTTATTATATATTTTTAGAACAAATTGATCATTTCCAGTGATTATTTGACTCGTATTCACTTTGAAGTGATGCTTTGAAAACCGCCATTTTGATTGATACCGTGAAAGTGGCAATGTCTATATCTTCACGTGGGAGATACGATTTCTATCTTTCCACAATTTCTTCGATAATCTATTGTTTAGCGTATAATAAACATTATTTTGTTACATTTGTGTTTTTGACATTCCTAATACTCATAAGTACAAAACCTTCACCGGAAGCTGTGGTTGATGATCAGGTGAAAAAGTTGCAAATAAGTGCCAACGTCAGTAGCGATAACAATGCTAGTAGAGGTAATTCAGGTTAGTATGCAGGAGTATAGCACATAGGGCTGCACGTAACTCGCAAACACCGAAAATTTAAGAAAATGGGTCGTAATTCCAACAAAAATGAATAAATTTGCCGAATATCAGTCGGACTTTTCTGGTTATGAATTCGATCTTGAACTGCTTCTGTCGCACGCATTGTTGCATATATACACTGAACGACACGCGTGTGTAAATGGGTTAATCGATATGGCACGAGTGCCAGCGCAGAAGGATAAAACGAGAGGCCACAGGCCTCGAGTTTTATCCTTCCGCGATGGCTCAAGTGCCTTGTCGATTAACCCATTCACACGCGTTGTCGTTCTGTGTTTATTACACGCCTTCATGTCTATAAAAAACAATTATTAGAAGGACACTCGGCAATTCAATTGACAACTCTTCGCCTGAGTGCTAGAATGTCCTATGTCCCATAGGACATTCTAGCACTCAGGCGAAGAGTTGTCCTATGTCCCATAGATTGGACATAGGACATTCTAGCACTCAGGCGACGAACTATCAACAAATAGAACACATTTTATCGCCAAACAAATTTGCAGGGAGGAACCCGTGTTACTACTTCGTCCCCTGAGTTTCAATGAGTTCTATGTGCCTCTGGCCCATAGAACACATTGGAACACAGGGGACGATTTTCAGCTATCGCAAGCAATTCAAATTGTAATTGCGTTGCACGATTTGTAGACAATTTCAGTGAAATTTCGCTTCTAATTAAAAACAATCCGTCAACGATTTCCGTTCCGCACATATGTGCGGAACATATTTTCATTTTCCGCATGGTTTAGTGTTGCTATCGATGGGGATTACAGAGAACTAGAGTATAATAAAAGTACACTGCAGTGGCAGTATCACTTAACAGATAACTCATAATCACCAAAAAGGCATCAAAATACGAGAAACCTTTTAGCCAATAGGGTGTCACTCCAACAAAACCAATCCCAACAAGACGAATGGGTAAAATATCCAAATAAGACGAACACTTTTTTTGGTTAATTATAGGGGAGATTAATAAAAAAAATAGAAATAAAATGTGTATATTTATTCTATTTACGGTATTTTGTGATGCTTTTTACTTTTTTGAGCAGTTGCTGTGCAGTTATTATTTTTTATTTTTCTTCTCTTGATCACCCACAATCACTGTTTACCTCGAGCAAGAGTTTATTTCCGTAGTAACTTCAATAGTTATATCTTTATATATTTTTTTGTTTGATATGTGTTTTTGAGTTTGATTGATAAAAAAGGTACAAAAACCTTTAGCAAACAGCATCTCATAACAATGCGTGGCGCCATTGAATTGAAAGAATTGAAATCTCTTTGACCGACAGTAAGCAATTTGTTGTGCAATAATATCTAACGCAGAACATACAACACTTGTCTCTCTGTCGTTTGTCTCCGCTACAATAAATACTTTGTCTTTACTAAATGCCGTGCAAACAGTAAGTCAGTTATCTTTGTGAAGACTCACTTGAAACATTAAAGGCAATTTTTTTTAAAAAGATGATATTGCCGACATAGTTGAAAAAAATGGTCGAAAAAGAGAGTTTTCTATTTTAAACTCACTGTTCGATACCGAGCCTCCCCCACGCCCCACCATTTATGAACTGAACATTTTCCTCACAATTTTATGAAGCATAAATACCAAGCAAATGGGAAAAAGTATTTAAAATTATTATATGATATGATACAAGGTGCAAAATCCTCTTTTTTTGGTCCGATAGTGTGATTTTTATTGAGTTTTTCGAGTCGGCTTATAACAAACAAAATATCTCAAATACATGTTGTTTTTTTTAAATTAAAATTCCACTTCAAAATACCTCTCTCAAATACATTACTGCCCCAAACCTCAAATAAATCGGTTATATGGTCACTTTAATTAAATTCGTCTTGTTGGGTTTCGTATTGTTGGGATGACCACATGAGAAATTTGTCTTGTTGGGATTCGAGGGAATTAACAGCCAATAGACCTCCAGGATGAACCAGCAGGTTCACTCGGAAACACAGCGCCTGAGTTTTAAAAGAATGTGGGATCATAGGCCCTTTCTGCAGTGCACCATGACCGGTGCATGACGGGATACTTAGCCAAGTAATTAAACATGAACTGATGGCCCAGTTATTTCCGAAGTAGTGTTTTCGAGCCGCCATCGACCAGAATATATACTAGCGTGATTATCTTTGACAGTTCTTTCGGTTGATGCCGAAAAAACTCTCTTCACGTGGGTTCGAACCCCGCTACGCCATTTGCAATTTTTGTTTGTTTGTAAATTCTTTCGAAGTTTGAAGCCTTTCTGTGTCACTGCCACTGTCAGTGGAGCAACATAATTTATGCTCCACTCACAAACAGTCTAATTTTCATACATATGACTGTTCCTACCCATCCAGTTTCTTTGACTCTTGATATCTACCGTCGAGCCGTTAACCCTTTGAACCCGAGAGACCGGTTTTTCGGTCCAGGAACATGATACGTCATAATTTCATTAAGTTTGATGTCTGCTAAGCGAATGTGGGAGGAAGACCAGTCAATATTTTCAACGTGCAGCCCCAGGGCTGCACATTGAAAATATTAATTTGTCCACACCAAATAATAAATATGGACTCTTCCAACTGCTTCCATTGAACTAAGATGGAAGATACCACCAGGATACAAAGGGTTAATCCTTGGATGGTGACCTGATTGATTCGGTGCTCCACATAGTGGTGGCAGGTGTGCGATCAGCAAAGTGTAAGTGTTTGACTCTGCGACATTGAATCTCGTGCCATCTGTGAACGTTGAGAATGTTCACCAGTACCCAGCAATCCTCACCGTACCTAGGTATAATATATGGACCTGTTGAGGTGCTTGCCTTGAGTTCCTATTTGTGAACCGGCAGTATGCTCCGTTGAGTTGAGCTGAGAATGTCATGGAATGAACAAAATGTGTGTTGGCCTATGATACGGGGTAATAATGTAAGCCAGTGAGCAATACGATGGATTCTAGACATTTACATTGCATTATTATTATTATTATTATTATTATTATCATTATTATTATTATTATTATTATTATTATTATTATTACCTACATAGTTGGACAGTACTATAGTCGCAAAAGAGGTCTCTTTCACGGTCAGATCGTGAGCTAGTCAGGACAGAGACTCAAAATAAAGTAACAGAAACCACGATAGAATAAAAAAAAATAAACAGAAATTGCATCCAGTTTTAATGTTCTGGCTTTTCTTACTCGACAGATGAAATCTCCAGTGTCATGAGGAGAAGAGCATATGGAAAACTCCATCGGGTCGAGGCGCACTCGAAACTCTCAGTGTGATCAATGTACTGTTAACGTCAGTTTGGAATAAACATTTAAAGTGACTGTCTTGGTATGAGTACTTCACACACAATCACGGCCAATCTGCACCTCGGTGTTTGTTTACGATTTTACCATCACTGTTTTTAAATTACTCATGATTCATCGCTTATGGCGGATTGCGAATGGGAACTATTGTCATGTTGGAGACTCTGTACGTGCGGAGTTTTTAGTGACAGACAACTCGCCGTGTACTGTGGGCTGTAGGATGCATGTGAACGCTTGACTGTAGAAAAAATAAAAAAACAAACAGAGTGTGAGGAAATAATTTTATTTGATCCAGACAAAATGTCACCCCTTGAGTTCAACAAGGCGCGATCTGCAATGTGGTGCCTTATTGCACTCATGGGGCGAAGAATGGGTTTTAGATATCATTAAATTAAGCAACTGTAACTTGACGTTTAGTTTAGAGATTTTCAGTATGAAACACATTCTGAAAATATTCCGTGTTCCGATAAAACCTCCTTAAACAGAGCTCATAGAGCGAATTAGCATTTGGCCTCTTCCTTTGCATAAGGGGTTAACTCATATTTATAATGACAATCACGAACAGGAAATGAGATTTAATACTGCTTATATGAATTTCATTTAGAAATGATCGACATCCTGTAGGCGTTATCCGCATGCTATTGGTCTCTCGTGGAAGACATTTCTCGCACACTAAAATCACAGTTACGGTTATAAAAAAGAAATTATCAGCAATACATAATTTCTTTGCGATCGAAACCAATTTCCAAATTTTCCGTTTATAGAAATCGCTATGATTAGGGCATAGTTGGTTATTTTGTACATCCAATTCAATTCAAAATTATTCGCTCATCCACCCGACATGAGGTACAAATAACATATCTACATAAAATACTGATCGTTTCATAATTTAGATATAAACATAAAAGTGGCACAGTACATTGTGATAATTAAATAGACTGAAGATAGGAATGCGAATGGTGCATACCAAGACCTAGTATTGTCACTTGGGAGGAAAAAGGTTACCAGCTGCAATGCTAAAGCAATTCCACTCCCAAGGGACGTCGTGTTACACTGAGGTTTGAGTTAACCCCCCCCCCCCCCCCACCGACACAACTCCGAGGCACAATATGACCATGATTTCTTTATTGGGGGTTACTGATGGAGATTAAGTTCACGTTGTTGCAATGCTGGGCCCTCTTTCCCAGAAATACGTCGGAAGGGGGTAAAGGTGAGCAAGACATCGGGAACAGTAAGAGGTTCCCTTTTTGCTACCAAAGAGGGAAAGATGGGTAGACATTGTCGTTGTATTTCATATACAGTGGAACTTGAAGCTAAAAAGAGGACCAAACCTGTATCTTGAAAGGCCCTTTGTACAAATTCAAACAAGGAGTGAATATCAGGACCGGTTGGGTATTGAGGAAACTCCATCAGTATCCCTGCTAAAACCGGTTGTGTATACTGAGGACTACCTTTGTCGCAACCAGTGATTATACAAAATAGATTTTAAAGACTAGGTTGAAGTTATAGATTGTAATCGTTCTGAAGAAAGGAATGTTTTAAAATTGATAGCCTCCATTATAAGCGGTATGATGGGTTTTCCTTTAGAACATTTTACCAATTTAAAGATATGTCAAAATTATTGAGTATTCCTGTCCCTTCCTGGATTCATTGCAATATCCGGAGGAATATTTTTTTTTCAACTGCAACGAAAACTCGGAAGCTCGTCACCTGAATTAGATACCTCTCTATCTCCCGGTAGGGAGAGAGAACAGTATTGAACCAAGGCGGTGAACCGCAAGGGGTGGGGGAGGGGTTATGATTTTGATCGGGTAATCTGTGTAAAACCCCTGCATCATTTGAACATTGAATTCATTTTCTCGATGAAACTGCAGAGCTGCTTCAGGATTTCCACGCTTGTCGTACACATTGATTTCTGGAATTTACAAATGTCCGGTCGGCTTTAAGACCACACTGGAAGGAAGTTTATGCGAAATTCCTTTAAGCAAGTACACTCGATGATGTAATGATATTCATCAGCAATGGTATTCATGTCGCACATCAGATATATGCACTCATTTTGGGGAATATTACTCCAGAAGCAATCTTACAGGAAGCCGATTATTCGTCAATCTGAATTTGACCAAAGTAGATCCATTTTTGGGTCCAAGTTTTATCAAATAAGGTTCTGGAAGAATGGTACTTTTGAAACATTTATAGATAATACATTTGTGAGAGGCTGTCAGTTTGGTTTGCCACTGCTGTTCATACTGACACGCCAATACATATTTCCCTGTGTGGACTAATTCAGATTTATGGACTACTTGTTGGTAGAGCCAAACCCCAGACAAACCGATCGTATTTAAAATCGTTTCAACGAACGCAATCCATTTACTGTCGATTTTGCCGGCAATATGCTGGTGCAACAAAACTGATAAAAAAACGAAATAAGTTTGGTGGGGTGGGCCTGTACAATATTGGACCAGAAAGATACCATTCTCGCCTTAATAACTGCGCTCAGTGGGTGACGACCCAATTCAGCATACACCATAAGGTTAGGGGTGCTACTTTTTAGCCCAAGTATAAATTTCATAAATTTTAAATGAACTTTCTCAATAATTTCTAAATTTTCGAAACCTCCCACTTTGCAACCATAAGTTAAGATTGGTAGAACTGTTTTATCAAAAAGATCTAATTGACATTCAATAGATAAACTAAAATGTCATGCTATACATGACATTTGATGCTTGCTGTGGTAAGGATTTTCAAGTTCTCAGGAACGAGCCATTAGAAGTTATAATAACCCCAAGATATTTACATGCATTCACGCGTTCTTAATATTTCCCTACAAAAGTGAATATGTTTTTTGGACACCTACCTTTCCCGAATACGATATATTAAGTTTACATTTAATTTCCATTCAGAGCAGTAATCAGAGAATTGATTTGGAGCGGTTTGCATTTCAGCTGCTGTTTCAGCCAATAATTCCGTATCATTAGCATACAAAAGGATAAGTAATTTAACAAAGTGTGTGATCAGGGCGTTTCACTGGGTGCTTAGGTTTACAGCTTTTGCCTCATTTGTTAGAAGGAACTCTTCGAGACAATTTAAGTATAATGGAAATAAAAAAGGGAATATATTTTCTCCTTGGCGGACTCCTGCGTTACTTGAGTAGAAGTCCGAAGTTGAGATGCAAATTTTAACTTGGGATTTTATTCATTTCTACATATTCCTAATATAATCAAAACATTTTATCCCAATTTTGTTTTTAATTAATTTTAAGTCATAGTCTCCATACTGTATCAAACGCCTGCTAAGAATCCACAAATGTACAATATAGTGTCTTACCAGAGCCCTTCATTAGGTCCATTAGTGTATACAGAACAAATACATTGTCAGTGGAAGAATACCCTTTTCTAAAAACCCGTTTCGCATTCCCCAATAATTTCTTCCGCCTCACAAAAGCCAAAAGTATCGAGTCTAATATCTTCGTGAAAAGTGTGCCAAGACAAGTAAGAATGCTAATAAGGCGATAATTTTCAGGGTACTGAGGTGCCCTTTATTTTTAAAAATGGGCTTTACAACCCCTATTAGTCACATTTCAGGGACAATATTTCTTATTAAATGTTTCAATAAGAGTAAAATCATCGCCCTCTGTTTGGATGAGAGCTGGCGTTGTTTCTTTTATGTTTACGGCTCCAGTAGCAACTGTTACCGTCTGACGTTACAACGCGAAATATTTGAAATGACGTTCCCCGTTTCGTAATTGTTTCATCAACGGAGTGACTAGCAAGCCGCTTCATTTTTCTGTATTTTTCACACGTGTAGTAGACAGTGTTCCGAACGAAGTGTTGTTTAAATTACAAGCAAATTTACGTTTTGGACTAAGATGGAATGAGTTTTTCTGATTGATTGATTATTTATTCACTGCTGCTGTGGGATGCACGAGCGGTTTATTTACTAAACTTGTGACCGTTAAAAGTTGCCTTGAACAAGGCAACTTTGAACGACCACAAGTTCAGTAAATAAGCCTCTCGTTTTTCGCGATGTAGGTTTTGGGCTTTGAGCAATGCCCTATTGGGACATATACGTTATTGTGATGAATTGACGGTAACATAGTCTGAGGTTTGCGGCTCGGAGCGTATGTTCAACCTCGATGCTTCACGTCTCGGTTGAACATAAGCTCCGAACCGCACACTTCAGACCATGTTACCGTCAATTCATCACAATAATTTATAATGTTGCAATAAGAGTAAAATCCTCGCCGTTTGAATGGATAAAAGCTGGCGTAGTTTCTTTTATGATTACGGCTCCAGTAGCAAATGTTACCATCTGACGTCACCACGCGAAATATTTGAAATGACGTCGCCCGTTTCGTAATTGCTTCATCAACGGAGTGACAAGCAAGCCACTTCATTTTTCTGGATATTTCACACGTGCAGCAGACGGTGCTCCGGATGAAGTGTTGTTTAAATTACAAACCAATTTACGATTTAAACTGAGATGGAATGAGTTTATCTGGTTTATTGATTATTTATCCAATGGTGGGGTACACGAGAGGTTTATTTACTAAACCTGTATTCGTTAAAAGGTGCCTTGATGGTTGAGTAAATAAACATCTCGTGTTCACGACGTAGGTTTTGGGCTAAGGGTAGTGTCTTCTTGGAAGATATACGTTATTGTGATGAGTTGACGGTAACATGGTCTGAGGTTTGCATTCTTGATCTCTTCATCAGATATATCACCATTGATTATATGATCATATTCGGAGTGCTCTGAGCGCGGAAAACTTACTTCAGTTATTTCAGGAGGGACATAGTTCGAATGCTTAAGACACGTGAACATAGAATCCAGTGGAATTTCGGTAAACTTGGTAATTTATCAGAGTTAAGAATTTTCCTTTACTCTAGAGGATTAGAACTCCGCAAGCCGGACAATAACCTCGCAGTTTCATTTTTTACCCTTTTCATATCTTATACAAACGTTTCTTAACCCTTTACCTATCACGAAAGGAAGACGACACTTGCAAATAAAATTCTTGAGTAACTATTTTTTTTTAATTTTGTGCGTCAAAAACATAGTTTATGACCCCATATTGGAACGAGCTCGTTGAGCTCGTTCCAAGGAGGGGTCATAAACTATGTTTGTGAGACAAAAGTGAAAAAAGTAATGAAAATTGGATGGTGATTTTTGTGAATAGCGCTGGCCGGTTTTGGTCGTTACGTTGGGTCAACGGTTAAAAGTTTGACTTGCTTTGGAGAGGAGCTGTTTATTTTCGAGTGACCTACTACGGTTGAACACTCACGATTGAACAACTTTTTACTTGGGGGGAGGGGGGGGGGGGTAATATTTTTCGTTTCAAACCAAAGGTTCCTTTGCTGCGGATAAGAGAATATTGCAGATCATCTCATAGATGTCATTTATATCATTCCTAGAAGGATCAACAATGCTCTCCAAGTTTTCTAGAAGTTCGTAAATTTTTGTGTTATCGATATTGTTCAGGTATTGATCTGGGTTATCGTGCAACCAGCGAATAGGTTCTGCATCGCTCTCCAACTCTGGTTCACAGCTGTCAGGATAAGCACAAGTACAATTGTGATGCATTAGTCTAAGGGTGAGTATTCCAGGATGGACACCGGAATAGAGGCTACAGTAATCTAAAACCGAAACGTTTTCGACTACGCTGAGAAGTTCTAGAGTCGAAATCCAACTATTGACAGTGCCAGCATGGGGACCAACATTTTTATCGTCTCCCTTTCTACCATTCAGAATAAGAAAATTGTGTGCTCTGCAAAATTCAATCATCTTAATTTTACCGTGATTATTTTTACATTTATCTTGCGAAAATCGGGCATCCAGATTTGCTAATATATTATTGGATGTTGTCTTGCCTTGCGAGATACTGTCTCCACCCCCAAGACCAAAAGCAAATTCATCCCATATAAACTCCACATCCTCACCTGTGCTGGCATTGAAGTCTCCAACAAGCCAAACAAGTTTACTGGCTGGGAAATTCTCAATCATTTTCTGCTCTATTTCATTAAAACTATCTACCGAAGAATAAGAACTATTTTCGGGAGGTATGTAAACAGCTCTAACAACAATATCTTCGTCACCACCTAGGGCCCTTTTATCAAGTTTGAACCAAAGGATGAATCTGCTCTCCGTCTCGACGGGAGAGACGAACATCACGGGATCGTTTTTAATGGCAACGGCTACCCCCCCCCCCCCCCCCCCCAGAACGGTAACAGGATAATCATTTGCTTTCTTAATGTAGCTTATTTCAAAACCTGGGATTGATATTTGGTCTGAATCATCAGTTTTGGTTTCAGTTAGACCCAAAATATCATATTGGGAAATGAACTCTAAAAACTCTGGGCTACATAGTCGGCTTGTGAGACCACAGCAGACATTGAGTGTTAGGCACCTTATGCATTGAGAAGAGCTCATCGAGTGTGAAACGTCTCTTAGTGTACTACCAAATCACTTGGGCACTGCAGAATGTAAAAAGTGTTCCAAATTCATAACACAACATATGTCCTATCTAGTAGGGGTCGAGGACGTCAGTAGTATAGCATGTATGAAACGTGCCTCATTGGGGGACCTAGTGGGAGACCTAGGAAGTGAAGTCATGCCACGTGACCTGGTGGCGCCATGTTGTGTTGTCATGGTAACTCGCGTGAGCGGCCATCTTGTGACGTTATCTCCATAGTGATACGTGATGTGAGTGCGCATGCGCAGCGCGTGTTGTTAGGGTGATACATTCTTCCGTCGATCATTTATTTTGTATACTGGAGGCCGCCATCTTGTTTCTATGGTAACACGTGGTTGCTATGTGACCCAAAGGCTTACAAAAAGACAGGGGTATGTTTGGAGGGTGTGTTCGATTGAATCGGAGTATCACGAATTACCACAAACAAGCCGACAATCCCTCCAAATCACCAAAACCGACTTCATTTACTTCAGATTCTCCCATTTTATCGGCTTAGCACGTAGTGCTATGGTACCGAGTACTCTTGTTGTTTCATTTATCTAGATCACCCAATCAGTTCACTTTACTGGCTCTAACTGACCAATCAGATTGCTTGATTTCCCGTAATCTCTATGCAGAGTTATCTCCCCTTATTACAACGAAGTCCTATCCGATTCTCATCACCTCTATATCCAATGGCCATATCCATGGAATCCCATTTTTGGAAAACGCCTGTGGCTATGGAAACCCTTTTGTCTCGTATGAGGCCATGAGGGCCACGAGAAAGCCCTCATTGAGGCCTCATTTACTATCCCTCTTAGCCTAATTTCTTTTGAGGTCATGAGGGTCATGAAAAAAAAATCCCTCAATGGGGTATAATTTACTATCCTTCTTAGCCTCATCTCGGTATTTAACAGCCATATCCCATGGAATCCCATTTTGGGGAAACGCCTGTGGCTATGGAATCCTTTTTTGTCGTATGAGGTCATGAGGGCCATGAGAAAGCCCTCAACGAGGCCTCATTTACTATCCCTCATAGCCTCATTTCTTTTGAGGGCATGAGAGAAGCCGTCAATGAGGTATAATTTACAATCCCTCTTAGCCTCATCTCGGTATTTAACAACCGTAACACCTCAATTTCGGCACTCCTTTTTGGAAAACATGGCCTTCGGCACCTTTTTTTGTCGTATGCGGGCTATGTGAAAAGCCCTCAATGATGCCTCATTTACTATCCCTCACAGCCGCATTTCTTTTGAGGGCATGAGGGCCATTTACTATCCCTCTTAGCCTCAGTTCAGTATTTGAGGCTACCTATGGTCTGGTATTGTATTATTTGAGGATACCTATCGAGGATACCTTTTGGAGAATCCCTTTTTGTCGTATGAGAGCCACGAGAAATCCCTCAGTGAGGTCTAATGTAGTCTTACCAATGGCTTCCATCTTATCTCCAAAGCTCCAAGGCCACTACTGGTCTATGGTCTATCTGTCCTATCATTAGCTTCTACAGCAGTCTTGTTCCATTGCGGCCTTGTACCAGTACTATTGACTAAACTATCGTCCATAAATATTGACTTGTATCACTACTTCCTAGCTATACCTGCGCTCAGGCCTTCAAAATGTTCAATCAGATTTCCCCTGTATACAATGTTGAGCCGATGAAGGAGTTTTATCTATCTTGAGTAACCAACAGTGTTTACGTTGACCTGAATATTTTGGTGTCGAGTGAAATTTTTATTCGGGGCCAAATGAAAGATTTTAATGCGGATTTTAGAATCTGATCGTAAAAGAGAACAAATTAACCATATATCCCTTGAGTGCAACAAGGCGTCATCTGCAATGCTAAAGCATTGCAGATGGTGCCTTGTTTCATTCAAAGAACAATATTTTTACGTATTTTAGTTGCCAAAACCCACAAATGATAAAAATATAGATATAAAAAAGAAAAAGTATTATCAACGTTTACAAAATAATTTCACGATTATTGTTTACTCACTGTTTATTCACTGTTTATTCACTCCAAATAAACTCGTAACAATTAATTTGTTATCTTCCTGGAGGATTATAACAACGATTAAGCGAGATAAAAAGGTTAAGTAACAAAGAAATGTTTTGATAAGAATCAGATTGAATGGATAAACTGTTAACAACAAAGAACATTGATACTACCTAACTGTTGACAACAGTGCAGTCGCCGTGGATTGGTCGCAATCCACGCATACCAAGTAATAAAAATCACCATCAGCAACAGTTTAATTAACCCTTTACCTAACCTGAAAAGCAGACGACACTTGCAAAAATAATTCTTGAATAACTAATTGTTTTTCACTTTTTGTCTCAAAAACATAGGCTATGACCCCTCGTTCCAACGAGGGGTCATAACCTATGTTTTTGAGACAAAAAATTTAAAAAAATAATGAAAATTAATTGCCGATTTTTGAGAATAGCGCTGGCCGGTTTTGGCTGTTATGTTAGGTAAAGAGTTAATGAAGCACTGGGTTGTACCCGGTGTTTCATTAACCCTTTACCTAACATGAAGAGCAGACGACACTTGCAAACAAATTTCTCGAATAACTATTTTTTTTCGTTTTTTTATCTCAAAACCATAGGTTATGGCCCTGAGTGGAACGAGCTCGTTCCAACGAGGGGTCATAACCTATGTTTTTGAGACAAAGAATAAAAAAATAATGAAAATTAATTGGCGATTTTTGAGAATAACGCTGGCCGGTTTTTCCCGTTACGTTGGGTAAAAGGTTAATTAAAATTTTTGATGATTATTCCTATAATTAGTATTCACAATCTAATATAATTGTGTTCATTGAAATGTTGTCCACCCGTGGAAAACGACAAGTCCACGGCGGACGTTCTGTATAGAGTACTTAGCAGGCGTCAATTCTATCTCGCTTGTGTCGACAGACAACTTTTTTATCAAAAAAGACGCACTAAAATAATAAAAGCAGAAAGCCTACCCAAAGACCTAGCCAAAGTATACTGTCAGTGCCAAATCTCGGTACCAAATGCTGTATTTCCGGTTGGCAAATGAAATAGTTTAGGACAATTGGCACCTCCCAACAACGTAAAGACTGGTAACCCACTCATACTCCACCTCCGCATCGTCACCATTCAGTTAGATTAAACCACGTTCAGACTAACTGATGGAATAAAATTCACCCGAAAACCACTCGCATTCGAATTTTAGCTGTACACTTTGTCTCGGAAGTTCATCTCACTGTTAAAATTCTAATTCATTTTACAAAACTGAACTCAGAGAGATGCGCACTCGCAGTTATAATTCTTTGGTGGCATATTATAACTCTATCACGAGGACTCCTTATAAATGTTAATAGATTTGCCTATTGGGACACATCTTGGTACTTTTCTTAGTAGTATAGATTTTTCGATTGCAGTGCCCTCGACATTTAAATCAAAGAATCTATATTTCCTCGTCTGTTCTCGTGAACTGAATGTTCTTTTCTACACTTTTATATATTGATCAGCGCAAGATACGTGGCCAATGTTCATCGTTTGACATATTAAACCTGCAGTAATAATCTTAATGTGATCGCTCACTTCTATTCAAGGAGATAATTACAACGGATATTACAAAATTCTCCACTTTATTGCAATTCAAGACCATTACACGGAGGAACATAGATGCAATCGTCATTACAGACAGTCTCTGTGGGAACCATCTTGCGAGCGGACATGCAGACATTAAAATGTAGACAAATTCAGTACGTGATAGCGAAATCGGTCCATCTCAGAAACCTAAACCTCAATCAGGTAATTTCATACCCTCAGGTAATGTAAGACAAGTATCGTTTGGCTTCGCCTTGTCTGCAGAACATAGAGTGTTCGACAGTCAGTACGAGACCACAACGAAAGTAGTATTTCAGCAACTTATGCCCCCAGTTGGATAGGCATGGTGGATGACCTTGGAAGTGACGCCATGTCACATGACCAAGTAGCGCCATGTTGGATTGCCATGGTAATCCGCGTGTGCGGTCATGTTGTGACGTAATTACCATAGTGATACGTGGTGTCAGTGCGAATGCGCAGCGCGTATTGTTGGGGTGATACGTATTTCCATCGTCCATTTTGTATACTGCAGCACCCATCATGGTTTGTCTGGTAGCACGTGGTTGCTGAGAGCCTGGAATGCTTTTTAAAGAACGAAGGTATGTTCGGAGGGTGTTTGATTCAAGAATCAGATTAAATGGATAAACTGAGGGGTATGAATAAATCATTCAGTGAGGTATTATCTACCATCCCTCTTATCCTCATCTGGGTATCGAACGGCCACGTCCCGTAACACCCCACTTCCAGCACCTCTAACTAACAAACGACAGGCTTTCGGCATCCCTTTCCTATCGTAAGAGGACACGAAGGTATGAAATCCTTCAATGAAATATAATTTACTAGCCATCCTATCCTAATCTTGGTATTCAACGAACACGTTCCGTGGAATCCCTTCTGTGGTCCGTCTATAGAAGCCCTTTTTGCCACTCGAGGGCACGAGGACCATGAGGAAATCCCGATAGGGTCTTCCAACAAAGCCCTCTTAACCTCATCTGGGGTATTCATCTGGGGTATTGAAGGATACCTATGACGTGGTAAAGTACTACTGGAGGATACATAATGGATGGTAGTTGTCATAGAAACCACAGGTTTCTACATTCCAATACTTGCAGGGATAATTGATAAAAAACATGAGAATATATAAAATTCCATTCATTTTAATTCCGTTCACAGTATAGAGTCACTTTGTTCGTTTATAGTGCAGTTGATCAAGGCATCTTCTCCACGGAATGTAGTTCTTCCGTACGCTTCTTCCGGCATCACGGTAGAGCTGAAACGGTTAAGGGGTTTTCTTGATCGATTAATCACATGGATTAACCTTGGTTAACCGATTAATCACTTCACCAAATGGATATCTGAATAATAGCCATATTTGTTGATGATTTACAGCATGAAACCAGTACCCAACGTAACAAACAAAACGAGCTCGTTCCAATGAGGAGTCATAAGCTATGTTTTTGAGACAAAAATTGAGAATTTTTAGTAATTCTTGAATTTATTTTGCAAGTATCGTCTGCTATCCGAAATGGATAAAGGGTTAAGAATGACCATTTTCAGCTAGTGATACAGTATGATGATCATGCAAATAAACAAGAAATGTCAGAAACTTGCATGCTTGACTCTGTCTCATATAATTGATGCGAGTCAGTGTGACAATGTTTGCCTGTTGGGAAGCAAGTTTGTTCCTTTGTTGACCCATATAATACAGTAGTTCAAACGTAACGGTTAATCGAACAATTACTTTTTGGATCGATCAAGATGTTGATCATTGATTAATCGATTAATCGGTTAACCATTCCAGCTCTACATCAAGGGATAACCATATCATCACAGACTTCTCTAATGGACCTTCTTCCCATTATTCTTAATAAAACGCATTCTCTCGTTGAACGCCGGTAGCCTGGCTTCGTTAGTTGCTTTGCATGGTGGTGTTCGGTTGGCATCTTTCCTCTGGGTAGCGACATCATTCTTCGATTGGGTGCACTTTGGCATCTCTTCCGTTCTCTTGTCTTCAGATTGTTTCGCAGTTTGAGTGGTAACTACATTCTTGTTTTCCTCTGGGTCCCACACTGAATCTTTAATACTCTGAGTGGTCTCTTCGATCTTCTTTTTCAGTTCATTCTTGGCGGGTCTGTCTTTGGCATCTCGTTCGTTCTCTTGTCTTCAGGCTGCTTCGCAGTTTAAGTGGAAACGCCATTCGCCATAACTCCGTTCTCATGAACTTCGTTCTTATCTTCTGGTTGTTCTTCCTCCTTGGCTTGATCTGTCGATTAGGCACTTCAATTTTCTTAACATTGTACTTGTTTTGGTCTGAAAGTTGGCGCTACTTTTTCACATTTCCTTATCTGACATTCGTTATGAACCGATTTTATAGGTTGATAACGAACTTCGAATAAGGAACTCGGAATACGTAACGGTTGTCACGTCCCCTACATTCTCTTGTTTGTAGTGGTAACTTCACTCTTCTTCTTTGACTCTTCGTTCGCTTCTTTTGTTAACCCTTTACCAATGTAACGGTCAAAACCGGTAAGCGCTATTCACAAAATCGCCAATTAATTTTCATTATTGTTTCATTTTTTGTCTCAAAAACAAAGGTTATGACCCCTATGTGGAACGAGCTCGTTCCAATGAGGGGTCATAAACTATGTTTTTGAAACAGAAATGAAAAAAAAAAATAGTTATTCAAGAATTTTGTTTGTAAGTGCCGTCTGCTTTTCATGTCAGTTAAAGGGTTAACAATCGACGCGTACCATAAGGTGTTACCACACATCATTGTTTCTTTCCACAAGCACCGGTATAGGTTTCTTCTCATAGTTCGATTTACCACTCGATTCACTTGGGTCAATTCTTTAACCCTTTACCCAACGCAGACGATATCAAAATTTGTTATTTTAAATATCATTTTTTTCACTTTTTTCAAAACATTTCAACAAAACCATATCATGTGACCCCTCGTTGGAACGAGCTCGTTCCAAAGAGGGGTCACATGATATGGTTTTGTTGAAATTTTTTGAAAAATAATATTTTTTCAACCGCTGAATTTGCATATTACGCGGGCGGATGCGGCCGATTCGTTGGGTGAAGGGTTAATCCGGCATCATTCTTGAAGATCTGTATATGTAAGTCATTTTGGAATCTGAGCACTGTTGTTGAAACAGGCACCTTTACACTTCGGAGTTCAGAAAGGAAATTAATTTATTTTCATAGCAATGATCCTATTATTTGTACTTTTTTCTCTGGTCAATTTTATTTGCCATCTTCTTCTTCATCTTCCGCTTTGAATGAGTAGTTTGCCATAAGGTCGTGTAACAGAAATCTTCGCTTTTCCAAGACATATTTATGGGATTCTTCAAAGTCACACTCCCCTCTTTCATGAATACGTTTGACAGTCTCTTGAATTTGCTTGTGTATTGGTTCCTTGCAAATATTCTTAATTTCCACCAGAGAATCGGTGTATTTCGTGCCGATGACTTCTCTCACAGCACATTCAAGAGATGTGGCAGCTTCTTTGACTGCATCTTCTTTACCCATTCCATCCTCGATATACACAGAACAATAATCATGTGAATGGGTTAATCGATATGGCACTTGTGCTACCGCGGAAGGATAAAACTCGAGTCCGCACGGGCATGAGTGTCAGCACGGAAGGATAGAACGAGAGGCCGCAGGCACAAGGTTTGCGAGTTCGAACCCCAGTCGGGGAAAACGTAATGCAATACAGGCGCGGATTCAAAAACCACACTGCTGCTCCATAGTGCCATGTTCGGGGATGGTGCGATGCTTGTCCTATCGGGTGAGGACGTAAATGGCGGTCCCGTGTGCAGTAATTACTGTGCACGTTAAAAAACCCTACTGTGGCAAAAGAGCTGCAGCTCGGCAAAATTCCCCCGATTCCCCTCTTGTATATAGTGTATATAGTGTACTTTATTACCTGTATAAAGAACCCCCGCAATGAATCAATCAAGGTCCTCCGAAAACTCAACGGAGGAGTGACTGTAAAGCACATTGAATCGAGTAACTGCCGGAATAAAAACGGGTGTAAGGCGCGAACTGCATCTTCCATACGAAGTATACCTGGGATGAGTCTGGTGATATGGGATTCACCGAAAAATTAAAGGAGGAATTTCCAAATAACAGAACAGAACAGAATCAGTGTGTTTAATGTTTTATTTGAAGGTTATATACGGCCACAACACGTTACACTGCGACGAGGTGAAACTAGAAGTCAGTTCCACTCGTTATGCTACATCGTCGATTTCATTCTGTTTGTATTCTTTGTTAGTAACAGTGATCTTTGAGATGACCTCGATATCGATACCTCAGTTTCCACATTTCGATTTATCCGAGGAAACATCAATCACAACCAGGTGGCCAAAATGTGTTGACCGTTATGAAAAAAAATTCTTATCGCTTGCAATATCACGGACAATAAAAGGAAGAAGGCTCTTTTGTTACATTATGCTGGTCTTTCTGTGTTCGGCATTTTGAAACGTTGAAAAACGACCCAAAACCAGTGGCTACGGACAATCCGAATGAAAGTTGTATCAACAAGCTAACAAATACTTTGCACCCAAAAATAATTTAAACAATGAACGATACAAATTTAGGCAATGTAAAGAATCTACAGAAGAATCTATGGATTCATACTATACTCGATTAAAGCAATTGGCAAAAACAAGTGAATTTTCGTCTCTTGACGATGAAGTGAAGACGAAAATCATTATTTTTGGTACAACATCATCGAAGGTGCGTACACAATCGCTTCGACGTGACCTACCTTTGGAAGATATTCTAAGTTCGGCGCGGTCATTAGAACTTCCTGAAAAACAGTGTGCTGACACTGAAGACAATAAATCTAACTCAACACGAGACACCGTCAACTCAACATATTCACTTTATAAATGCCATTCTTCTAAACAATCAAATCACCGCAATGAGAGTCAATATTCTACCAAACAGGTTAATCGACCTGCAAGCAATTATTATTTTCGTAAGGCAGATTATACTTACTCAAAAATATGTCCTGCGAAGGGTAAATCTTGTAATTATTGTAGAACATTTCATCATTTTGCTTCAGTATGTGATGCAAAATCTATAAGACATTCTTTTAAATCGTCTACACAGGCTAAAAGCTATCAACTGCCTCGTAAGCCTCGAAATTCAAAGAACAGTTCACATAAACAAGATAGAACTCATGTCATAAGCAAAGTAGGGCTGTCGCGACTATCATTTTTTTGTAATCGACTAATCGTGACCAGTAATCGACTAGTCGATTAATAGTCGCTTCCCATGATTTTTTAGCAAATCATTCTTCTGTTCGTAAAACTCTGAAAATGACAATGGCACCAGTGTGTTCAGACGAAGTGGGGTTGTGGGAACAACAAATCGGTCCCGACTGAAGCTACATGTAGTCCAATCTTGGACCCACAGTCCGTAATATAATTTTTGGGGTTGGTACGTCCTGTAGGACGTACCAACCCCAAAAATAATATTACTGACTGCGGGTCCAATTTTGAACTAGATTGAAGGCGATGAATTAAAATGAATTTACCAAAGAACGTTCCTGCATATGTTTCCTTTCTGCAATAAATTTCTCGAAATTTTGAACATTGAGATCTATGCATTCCCTCGTGAGTTGTTAAAATTGGATCTTAGTCTGAAGTTCCGAACTTTGAGAAGTGATCTGACGTTCTGACTTTCGTCATAATTTTGTCACTTCCGCGCTTTGGGTTTTCCAATGGGTGCATTCGTGTGTACAAGACTGGAGAAATTCAGAAGAATCTATTCTTCTCGAGTAACTGTGAGTGTTCTTTCTTACACAGTCAGTGACAGTCGTACAGTCTTCCGGATATGAATGTTAAGTATGGTTAGATATTTAAAGTTATTCACCTTCATTGATCATTCACCTCACAAAACAATGCAATTTAGCCCCGACGTGTAGTAGACGTGTACCACCTTGAAAATGAACGACGATCGACTAAAAATAAAAAACGTCGACTACTTCAATAGTCGACGGTTAGTCGACTAATCGAATAATCGCGACAGCCCTAAAGCAAAGATGCTGATTTATCAGACACTGAATATGTCTTTACAACAAATAATTCATTTCACGATAAAACACCACATACCATGGTTAAAATGACATTTTCGTCAGACACTGGTGCCTCAGTCAACATCATAGATAAACAGACTTATAACAAATTGAATTCAAAACCCAAAATTGTGAAACTTGCTCCACGTAATTTAAAAATAGTTGCATATAATTCAACCAAACCACTGCCAATTCTTGGTAAATTGTCTTCATCAGTTGAATCAAAGCAAGGAACTGCTGTTGCAACTTTTTATGTACTACAACCGTCAAGGCGGAAATTAACCCTTGTTGTGTTTCCAAGCATGTAAAATATTCAGTTGTTACATGTTGTCTACAATTTATCACCACACTCCTCATCCTGTACTGATATCATAAGGCAGTATGAACATTTATTTCCGGGGATAGGAAAATTGAAAAGTCGAAAAATTTAACTTCATATCGATGAAACAGCCCCACCTGTTGCACAGACTGCACGCCATATTCCATTTCATATGCGACGTAAAGTTGAAGAAGAGCTCATCCGGCTTCAGAAGGCTGATATTATAGAACGTGTAAGTGATACTGCTATGGGGTTCTCCTATCGTGATAGCTCCTAGGACTAATAAGACGAACAACACAAGACTTTGTGTTAATATGAGGTGTACAAATAAAGCAACTTTGAGAGAACTCCATCTGTATCCTACATTACCAGATTTGTTGTATGATGTGAATGGTTCGACTCATTTCACTAAATTAGATTTAGCAAAAGGCTTTCACCACAATACTTTACATCCTGATTCTCGATCAATTACAACTTTTGCAACACATGTAGGTCTTTTTAGATACAAACGTTTACACCTTGGTATAGCTTCAGCATCTGGATTGTGCCATAATACATTTCGAGAAATACTCATTGATCGTCCAAATGTGATGAGTGTTAGTGATGGCATTCTAATTCATGAAACAGAATCATAACACAATGAAGCTTTACAAGCTGTTTTGAAATGTTTAGATGGAAACAATTTAACGCCGAATAAAGACAAATGTGAGTTGAATAAATCAGAAATAATATTCTTTGGGATTATGTTTACTGCAAACGGAACGAAACCAGATCCTGATAACGATCACGCAATTAACAATTAACCCGTCCCACAGACTTCAAGTGAACTTCACTCATTCCTGGGAATGGTAATACATGCTTCACGTTACATTTCTAATTTCGCAAACACAACTGAACCTTTACGGCATCTTGAGAGGAAAAATGCTCCTTTTAAGTGGAATTCTGATCATCATTCAGCATTTGACCAACTTAAGAAATGTTTATCTAGTACACAGTGCTTAAGCTACATTAACACTGACTCTAACACAGAAATACTAGTAGATACAAGCCCAATTGGACTTGGGGCTATTTTGGCCCAACGTCAAACAACGTCATTTGAAGCCAGTAGCTTATGCAAGTAAACTTCTTAACCCTTTACCTAACGTAACGGCCAAAACCGGCCAGCGCTATTCTCAAAAATCGCCAATTAATTTTCATTAGTTTTTTCATTTTTTGTCTCAAAAACATAGGTTATGACCCCTCGTTGGAACGAGCTCGACGAGCTCGTTCCAACGAGGGGTCATAACCTATGTTTTTGAGACAAAAAATGAAAAAAATTAGTTATTCAAGAATTATTTTTGCAAGTGTCGTCTGCTTTTCAGGTTAGGTAAAGGGTTAACCCTACTGAAAAGCGTTATAGCCAAATGGAATGCGAAGCACTGGATGTGGCATGGTCTCTTGAATATTGTCGAATCTACATATTGGAAAAATATTGTACTGTGGTTGCCATTTGGCACTGTTTTTAATAATCCCGAATTCTGCCCATCAACAAGGACACAAAGGTTCCATACTATGATTATACAGTTGTTTTCCGACCGGGGAAAACAAATCCTGCAGATTTTGTTTCTCGCGACTCAAATAACATTATATAGAGAGTAATCGCTTGACTGGACTGGTTACGTGAAATAATTCATGAGAGGCGAGGGACGTTGTACAAACACGAGTGCGCGAATGCGCACGAGTGTTTTACAATATAGTCCCTCACCTCGAATGAATTATTTCACGTAAACAGTCCAGTCAAGCGATTACTCTGTTTATTACTTTTCATTATTAACGATAATTATATTATATAACCCTTTACCTAACGAAACGGCCAAAACCGGCCAGCGATATTCTTTAAAATCGCCAATTAATTTTCATTATTTTTTCATTTTTGTCTCTAAAAAATAGGTAATGACCCCTCATTGGAACGAGCTCGTCTTGTTTTTGAGACAAAAAATTAAAATAATAGTTATTCAAGAATATTGTTTGCAAGTGTCGTCTGCTTTTCGTGTTAGGTAAAGGGTTAAAAAGAACAAAAAGAAACAATGAAGTCCCCATTACACCTACGGCGAAGCGTCTTCGCACGGACACATGACCCAATTGTTGATTGCATAATTCACTTGTGAAGTTATCGTTTATAATCAAATCCGGAAATCCCAGTAAATCACACTTTGGAAAGTAATAAACATGAACCAAAATTTTCAAGTTGTTTGTGAATTATCCAAAAGTGCTGATCAGTATGTAGACTATATTGCTTCTGAAACTATTCCAAAAGCTATGGCATTACAAGATATCAAAGAGGCTACAAAAGATGACAAAACTTTACAAGAAGTTGTGAGACATTTATGTAACAATTCTTTGTCAGAAATCGATAACCCATGTTTTCAGAAAAATGGTGTGAACTATTCTACGTTACGGATTTTTCGGGAAAGGTACCCATCACAATAACGTTCCAAAAAGACACTACCTAAAGCCCAAAACGCACACCGTGAAACACGAGAGGCTTATTTACTAAACTTGTTTTCGTTAAAAGTTGCCTTGTTCAAGGCAACTTTTAACGATCACAGGTTTAGTAAATAAATCGTGTACCCCACCACTAGATAAATAATCAATAAACCAGATAAACTCTTTCCATCTCAATTCAAATCGGAAATCGGTTTTGTAATTTAAACAACACTTCATCCGGAACACCGTCTGCTGCACGTGTGAAAAATCCAGAAAAATGAAACTAGTCACTCCATTGATGAAGCAATTACGAAACGGGCGACGTCATATCAAATATTTCGCCTTGTGACGTCAGACGGTAACAATTACTGCTTGAGCCGTAAACAGAGAATATACTAAGCGAGCTCTCGTCCAATCAGAGGAGGAGCATTTTAGTCTTATTGGAACATATAAAGTTGTGGACATCAGAATGCCACAAGTTACTGTTGAAAAATGTGGACATAAGATTAATAGTAATGTTTCACATTTTAAGATTGCTCCTCAAGAATTAGACATAAATCCTACTCAAGATTCTGACACCGATGACGGTTCAATTTTCGAAGGACGAGGAAGTGGTTTTGTGGAAGACAGGAATTTCTCATCTAATTCTAATCAACACAGATACACCAAAAGAACGAACAGGAAGGCACCTGCAAGATTTATTCAAGAAAGTTATTTGATTTCAACATGTAAGTTATTTTGGTTTCTTATTCTACAGATGAAGTAGTTACTTTTATTTTTACTACAGTTGTCATGGTCTGACAATAAACCTGGTGGGGGATGTCGTGCTGTGATCCATATCCATGTAATCAGGATATATGGAGTAATTCCAGTTCAGAATTGAAACAAGGAATGTGGCAGTAGAAACGCATGTGAACCAAAATCAGAAAATCAATCATCAGAATAAATCAATGTGTTTAATGTTTTATTTGAATGTTATATACGGTCACAAACACGTCATTGTGCATGTTACCCGATCTGGAAAAGGCTTTTCCACAATATTTGCAGCAATGGACTTTCATGTCTCCATCAGACGACGGTCAGCGAACAAATGAGCACTCCGTGTTATGTACATGCTTTTTATACATTTCTCTGAGCTTCTGCTTGAACTTGTGTGATAAGCGACAAGAAAAAATCACATTTCTTAACAGACCTCTTTTTATATCGGTAGAAATTCCATCACATGCCAGCAGCTTAAATACTCTATGGTGTGCTTGCAGGTCAAAGTGTTCCATTGCATTCAGTGGTATTCTGTCTTCGAAAATGTTGATTGCACATCTGCATAAACACATAATCAAATCTTCACAGGATGCTTATAGAACGGCATCTGCCCCTTGTTTGTTCCTGTCACACAAAAACTCCAAGGCTTCTATATTTCTCTTTATCAACGAGAGCAGGTCTTCAGAATCTCTCTGTGAATGGTACTTCTCTCCTCGATCTATTTTTGTATCTGTCCCTGGACAGTAATGTTCTTTATGCCCCTTCTTATTCTATGGTTGGGAAAACATCTTTGCACAATATCTACAGAGCCAAGAATTTCGCATATTTTCACTCGACGAAGGTCAGGACACAAATGACCTTGAGGCATCGATCACACCATTTTATACCTTTCCCATTGAAGTATCCGGGTGTAGCGTGAAGTAGTCGGGTATAGGAAGCTGTGATTTCCACGACCAATATCACCCATTAGGTATCATCCAGTACCACTTGAGCTTGTCATACATATCCTCCAATACCCCAGATGGGGATAAGAGGGCTTTGTTGTAAAATCCTATCGAGGGATTTCCTCATGACCCTCATGACCTAATATGAGAAAAAAGGGACTCTATGGGATAGAACGACCACATGAAGAGATTCCACGAATGTGGTCGTTGAATACCCAGATGGGGATAAGAGGGCCGGTAGGTTATACCTGATTGATTGATTGATATACCTGATTGAGGAATTTTCTCATGCCCCTCATGGCCTCATACGATAGAAAAGGGATGTCGAAGGCCAGGCCTTCGTTAGTTACGGGTGCTGGAAGTGGGTTACCACGGGACTTTGCCATTCGATACAAAAATGAGGATAAGAGGGATGGTAGATTATACCTCACTGAGGCATTTCCTCGTACCTCCATGGCCTCGTGCGATAGAAAAGGGGTGCCGAAAGCCAGTCGTTTGTTTGTTAGGGCTGCTGGAAGTGGGGTGCCGCGGAAGGATAAGCGGGGTTTGTAGATAATACCTCATGGAGAGATTTCGCCATGCTCCTCGTGGCCTCAAACAAAAAAAGGGGATTCTCTGACCACAGACGTTTTCCGAAAGATCATTCTCAAAGAGGGATTCCCCAGAAAGTGTAGTAGTTGAATACCCAGATGAGGATAATAGGTAAGGAATGTCCTTATGCCATCCGTATGATGGAAGATGAACAACTCGGTCTAGGTACAATATGTAGTGGTAATGGGTGAGGTTAAGCTAATGAAGTGATTTGATTGGTTGAGGTCAGAGCTCGAGACAGGTAGAATAGAAGCTAAGAGTAGATAGACTGCTAGGATAGTCAGAATAGGGTCAATAATTGCAAATATGTATATAATAGGTCGGGATGGTGAGATAAAAAGAGGATTTGGGAAAATCCGAACCACAAAACCATTCTTATACAACAGAACGTACCTATTATTGGAAAAAAGGATTCTGGTGGAATCCGTACCAATAAAATGATTTTAGACAGTGTTTGGTGATTTGGGGAAAATGTCGGGTCTATTTGAGTAATTAGATACACTCCCATTGAATCGAACACCCCCCCCCCCCCCCCGAACATATCTTCGTTCTTTAAGAATCCTTCCAGGCTCATAGCAACCACGTCCTACAACAGAAACCAAGATTGCGGCCTCCAGTATAGAAAATGGACGACGGAAACACGTATCGCCCTAACAACACGCGCTGCGCATGCGCACTGACACCACGTATAACCATGGTAATTACGTCACAACATGGACGCTTATGCGGGTTGCCATAACAGCTCAACATGGCGCCACTGGGTCACGTGACATGACGTCACATCCGAGACCATCCACCGAGGTCATCCAAATGGGAGATGAAGTGTGCGAGCTATACTATGAACCTTAGTTGTTTTCAGTTTTATGTCAGATTTTTTACGTATTTTGTGATTCTGATTGCAAATCGGACAGAAGCGGTCATTTGAGCTGTTGTTTAATTTCTGACCGAAGTAAACAACTCAGTACCAGCCTGGTTGTTATTCAAAAAAGCTTTGTCGTCGTCTGTTGGCTTTCTGGAAAACAGCAAATCTGAAAGCTGGGTATGTTCTCATTTTACTGAATGAGTGAATGAGGAATCATTGACATCTTATATAGAGTCAGCGCTATAGTAACCATCCGGTCCAATTGTACAATACGGGGATCTCAAAAGCGGTCTGGTTGAACAACACTTATAACAGGGAGTCGAAATTTCTAAATAACATATTACGAAATTCAAGACCGAATCAAGAAAAAACGAAAGAAAATAGTTTCTCAGATTTTATATTTGCTCATTTACTATTGCACGACCGGTGGATTCGATAGTGTTGCTTCTGGGATTTAATGGTTGCTCATTTATTGTACGACAGTTGGATTCTACGGTGTTATGCGAAAGAAGTGGACAGTGAATGTCGACCGGATTCTGACTTGGTCGCAATTCTCTGTCCGCCTTTGCTTTTTTATTGGGTTTTCATGACACTTTCAACAGTCCGGGTCCAATGGTGTTGGGTTTTACGGATGAAGAAAGCCGTAATATCCATAGATGAACCATCGAACAGTCGCGAGCAGCTGTCAGACTCCCCAGGGTATTAATTCTGCCCAAGTAGAGTTAGCAGAGGTTGACGGCAAGTGCTCCATCGACGTGCAGTACATCTTAGTACACAGCGCCACCAATTCCCCATGTGGGCAATCAGGACTAAGTACATTGTCCAATGACACAACGCAGTTACCATTGATCAGGATCAAACCGTCGACATTTCGGTTTAAAGTGCAATGCTCTAACCACTGAGCCACCACGCCCTCTGCCCGCCATTGTCTTCAAAGTACTAAACCATCATTATGAAGAGTACTACTTTCTTTGAAGTGTATAGAAATATAGTTCGACATTGCCAGTTTTGTATCAGGGATAATGAAATTAACCTTTTTCCAAAACACCATCAGAAAAAGTGTTGAAATTATCCAATAGACATCTTGCTATGGGTTGCTGTCAATGTCGGTAAATAACAGCGAAGTCCAAAGTATATTACTGTCCGATTCAATTTGAAGGCAGTGAGATTTACAAGTAAATCCATCAAAGTATTTTAACAGTTTCATCAAATACTTGCCAAATATAGACAATCTAATTAAACCAGAGAGATGTGAATACTGAACAAAATGATGGTTCTATTCATATATAAAGAGTGTCGATAATCTGCGTTTCCAGTACTTTTATTATTGATGCATAAATTCAGTTTTCCTTGGTGAACCTGGGCTACATGTTTACTTTTAGTTGTAAGATCCCCTCTGTGAGCAAACGCTCTCAGAGGGGTGCTTACAGCTAAACGTAAAAGCCAATATCCTATCACTCGCTAACACTGAAGCAAGTCGGGAGATATTTGGGTAACTATCATGAAGACAATACTTAATCCAGTGAACTTGCTTACATTTATATTAATTTTCCAACTTAATTTCTAATGTGCATGTCAAAAATCACAAAGTAACAAATTATGGAGTCAGCGCTCGTAAAACACCTGAAAAAAACGCAACTCGGGTAATTGAGTTCTGTCCCCTACACTCCACCCTGGTTATTTCTGTCTTAATATTGTTTGTGTTCAGTATTTGCTTCATCGAATATTATTCGAATGAAAACTATTTACTTTGCATGGAAAGTATTTACCCTCAAATGAATTATTATTTAACCCTTTCTTATAAGATAGAAAGCAGCGAAGTCGGAATTATGGGACAGGAATCAATGATCTGAGTTGGAGTTTTTCCGGTGTTTCTCGAACGACCCAGGCTCGAGTGAATGAATATAGGAACAACTCTAACACGGGTTTTTATCTCCTGTATCTCGTACTTACTTGAGTTGTGTCTGTATTCATATCACGATTAACCCTTTGCCCAACGAATCGGACGAATCCGCCCGCGTAATATGCAAATTCAGCAGTTGAAAAAATATAACTTTTCAAAGAATTTCAACAAAACCATATCATGTGACCCCTCGTTGGAACGAGCTCGTCGAGCTCGTTCCAACGAGGTGTCACATGATATGGTTTTGTTGACATTTTTTAAACAATGTTATAAAATGATATTTAATATAATAAATTCTGATATCTTCTGCTTTGGGTAAAGGGTTAAAGTTGCATGGAGTGAATGAAGCTTAGTTTTTTGAAAGACAAATATCACCTTGGACGGTCTGTTTACATTCTTCCGTAGCACTATTGTTGCTGACAAAGCATTCATCCATGTTATACAGTTGATGAGCTGTGTTCTCATATCTCGTTCTTGCATGGATACAGGATATAACGTTTTTCCTAGCACGTTTTTCAATGCATGTACTGTGTCAGATATCGTTGAATACAAACAATAATCGATGTATGATGCCTGGGTACAAAGAACTGGTCGTAATCAACGCGTGGACAGTGATGCCCAGTTAATAAAAATCATTCTCAGCAAAATTTTAATTAATGAAGCAGCGGGCTGTACCTGGTGTTTTATTAATTAAATTGTTAATGATTATTCCTATAAATAGTGTTTGGAATCCAATATTATTGCGCCGTGGAAGTATTGCCCTGCCCACCCGTGGAAAGTGACCAGTCCACGACGACCGTACTGTGTATACATTATGTTCATGTAAAAATGTATCAGAGTTGAGCGCTTATTTCTGAGGCCATATCTCCACGAGTCTTATTGCCTTGGCAGGCCTGTCATTCTTAAAAATGTAGGAGGGCTAAAAATAGCTCCGACGCATGGTCTATGGGATCGATTAGCTCTCTCGAGCTTTCAAACGCTAAAAGTGGAAAAATGAAGTTTAACTATTAATGAATTCTGGCAAGTGGACTTGGGTACTATAAACAAGACTGTAAGATTGCAAGACTGTAAGATGGCTACACTGCCCCCCCTTCCCCCCTCCCCCACACACACCTCCGAGCCTTGCCAAGGCCCGGAGGTGAGGGAGGAGCAGTGTGGCCATCTTATATAGACAACTAACAAAGCAGAAACCTGAAAAGATGTGAGTTTTAGGAACAGACTGTTATGGTAATCATTACTTTCTAAGTTCAGGAGGGCAAGTTTTCGCCCTCCTTAATTTTTTTTAGGGCGAGCAGTAAGCGAGCGAATTAATCGCTCTCCTGAAAATGCCAGCCCTGCCTTGGAAACAAGAACGACACTCTGATACAACATCTTGTACACACACATAATGGAGATGATGGACAGTAGTATGTCTCGTATGTTTCACCCCCCATTGGCTGGACCTCGGTGCCGGGCCTCGGAAGTGACGTCATGTCACGTGACCCAGTGGCGCCATGTTGTATTGTCATGGTAACCCGCGTGAGCGGCCATGTTGTGACGTCATTCCCATAGTGATACGTGGTGTGAGTGCGCATGCGAAGCGCGTGTTGTTAGGGTGATACGTGCTTCCGTCGTCCATTTTGTATACTGGAGACCGCCATCTTTGTTTCTATGGTAGCACGTGATTGCTATGTTACCCAATTTTTCTGCAATAAGACAGGGTATGTTCGGAGGGTATGTTCGATTGTAGAAGAGTAAATCTAATTACCACAAACAACCGGACAATCCCTCCAAATCACCAAAATCTGTCCCAACGTTTTACTATTTCGAATTCTTTCAGAATTCTCTGCTTCTATCTATATATGTAATAGTTTTCCTCTATCTGGCCATGTTCCTTTATTCTGGAGTAGACTCCAGTAGCGTAGAAGAGCCTATTAGTTGGAACAGTTTACCTTATTATTACTATAATTAGCTATTCTGGTCTATTCTTGTTAGTTCTGACCCTATTCCGAGTACTCTTGTAGTTTCCTTTATCTAGATCCTTTATATAGATTATAACTAACCAATCAGATTGCTTGATTTCCCGTAATCTGTATGCAGAGTTATCTCCCTTGTGTGTATCAAAAACATTCCCAAAGCCAATAAGCCAGGAGACTAATTGCTCCATGAGCAGTTGCTCGAATGACTCGAATCCCATCGAGCAAATGAGCCTTAGAGCAATTGCTCGTTCGAGTGACTCCACATACGACTCTTCGACTCATTTCAGTATTTGAGGATACCTACGGCCCCGGCATTGCATTATTTGAGGATACCTATCGAGGATACCTATCGAGGATACTTATCTGAGGATACTATTACCTGTATCACAAGGCATACTTATCCCAAATATCCCTTATAAGCTATCGAGCAGTTAATGAAAAGTCATTGCTCGAATGACTTGAAGCCCATTGAGCAAATGAGCCTTAGAGCAATTACTCGATCGAGTGACTCCACATACTGCTCGAACGACCCGAATTCCATCGAGCAAATGAGCCATAGAGCAATTGCTCGTTCGAGTGACTCCACATACGACTCTTCGACTCATTTCAGTATTTGAGGATACCTACGACATGGCTACGTATCAGCTGAGGATACCTTTCGAGGATACTTTTTATAGGATACTTATCTGAAGATATCTGGTCAACCCAATTCGCAGGGTATAAAAGGGAAGAAACCTCCAAAATGTTGTCATTCCACGTTTAACCGCGATGGATCAACATCACACCTGTGATGAGTGCCAGAAAATGTTCACAAAGCATACAGATTATGGGAAATCAAGCAATCTGATTGGTTAGTTATAATCTATATAAAGGATCTAGATAAAAGAAACTACAAGAGTACTCGGAATAGGGTCAGAACTAACAAGAATAGACCAGAATAGCTAATTATAGTAATAATAAGGTAAACTGTTCCAACTAATAGGCTTTTCTACGCTACTGGAATATACTCCAGAATAAAGGAACATGACCAGATAGAGGAAAACTATTACATATATAGATAGAAGCAGAGAATTCTGAAAGAATTCGAAATAGTAAAAAGTTGGGATAGATTTTGGTGATTTGGAGGGATTGTCGGGTTGTTTGTGGTAATTAGATTTACTCTTCTACAATCGAACATACCCTCCGAACATACTCCGTCTTATTGCAGAAAAATTGGGTAACATAGCAATCACGTGCTGCCATAGAAACAAAGATGGCGGCCTCCAGTATACAAAATGGACGACGGAAGCACGTATCACCCTAACAACATGCGCTGCGCATGCGCACTAACACCACGTATCACTATGGGGATGACGTCACAACATGGCCGCTCACGCGGGTTACCATGACAACACAACATGGCGCCACTGGGTCACGTGACATGACGTCACTTTCGAGGTCTGGCACCGAGGTCCGGCCAATGGGGGGTGAAACATACGAGACATACTACTATGGACGTATCTTCGAATTATGAACTGTAGTACCTTGATTTGCTAGCATTTCAAGTTCAAATTTCATTTTCAGACTCACAAAAATGCTTGTCGTTTCGGTCGAAACTGTATGCGGCTGCCTTGATCTTTTGCGATCATCTGATGAACTAATTGATCGCGTTTGATCCAGTGATTCGGATACAAAAGCACAAAGCAATGTTGTTCCTTAATCTAACAATTATACCCCAAGAAGTTCTTTTGTTTCCGTTCGTATATAGAAAGTTCCTTGCAAACGCGTTTCAAAGGCGTGTAGTGTTTTATAAATAGTAACGCAAACAAATGATAAGCAAGCACGCACTTGTATTTGCAAGATACAGATTTTATATCCGGAGGCCATCATGCTCGCTGTTTTCAGGTAAATACGGCCTCAATACATAATTACTGTAAGATAAAAGAGGGTATCATTCGGTCCATAAATTTAAAAGAGTTGAACAAGAAGGAATGAATAAATCTTTGCTGAAAAGAGAACAGTATGGCTGATAGTGGTACAAACAAGGAAACCAACATAGCACACACTGTTTGGAGGCAGCATTGCCAGAATGACCGTATTCTTACAGTCGCCATAAAATTACAGTTGTGGACTGTGGTAACCAAGATATTGTGTCGCGGTGGTGGTGATGGTGGTGGTGGAGGAGGGGTGATAGGTAACAAGTTCATTTACAAATTCTAAAATATAATGAACCATTTGTGAACACTGCTGGCGGGCGAAGTGGAAGAAAAGTGCCAAAAATTGCAATAGATACAGTACTTTGATCGCAAAATTGGACAGAGAGTTCGGAATGGATCGCGACTGAGTCGCGATCTGATCGAAATTCCATGTCCACCCTCCACAACTGTGAAGAATTTAAACCTCTCAAAAAGGAAATGCGAGAAGGCTGAATGAATTTCCTGTTCACTTTTCGATCCGTTTTCTTATTGGGTCTTACTTTCGATTTATTTTATTGAATTATCCACCCACGGGTGTAAGATCAAGTCGTGATCTGATCGGAAAAGTGAAAGCTTATGCGATCATAGTGTTGCACCCAGTGCAGACTATACTTTTAGCTGGTATTGATCTGATGTGTGTCCATGCGTCCCAAAATATTCGCTCTGAAGGTAGCACATAAGTATCTCGATTTCGAATAAATAATTGCCTCATGATTGCATGAGATACCATACATATACCAAGAGAGTGTTACATCGTGGGTGGTTTATGTTCAGACAGTCAATACAAAACAGTTTATTGCATGTAACACATGCTGAGTAGGATTTTAATAATCAACTTGAAATATTCTTCGTAAATGTTGGCTGTACTGGTAAGCACTTTGGGGAATTACCCTGTTCGTTCCATGTTTTAAAGAATATCAATTTTGGTGGATTCGTATACAATGCCTAGACCGAGTGAAAGCTAGGGTACCTTATATATAAAATATTGTATGTTGACTTTACCGAGATGTGCTTATGTGTTAGCAAACATTGTACCACAATATGTTCACATTGCATGCTGCACATTGGCGCCTGCTGGATGAGCTGATATGTGCTTGTGTGCTTATGCACAATGTGCGCACAACACATGTAGCACATAGGCAAATACGATGGAAAAGTGATTCTAGAAGTTATAGTCGGATACTATTAAGGGATTTCAAGGAACGTGTGACTGGTGGTTGATGCAATGTGTATGTGTACTAGTGTGCAATGTGTCACAATATGTCCACATCGCATGCAGCGCAAATGCACATGCCGGGTGTTCCAGTATATGCTTATGTGATATTGCACAATGAACACACAACACATGCAGCTCATAGGCAAGTACGATGAAAATGAGAATTTTGTAACCACAGACGTAGCCTAGGAAGGGATTCCACGGAGCATGGGACTGGTGGTTGATGGAATGATCTGGTGTTCTAGGGCGCAACGTGTGCACATGACAGGCTGCACATGGACACACGCTGGGTGTGCCAATATGTGCTTATGTGCCTATTCACAGTGTGCACACAACAAATGCAGCAAATAGGCACATACGACGAAAAAGAGATTCTGTAACCACAGACATATCCTAACAAGGGATTTCGTAAGTGGGATTCCTATCCGACTCCGTGAAATGGGATTCCCCTATTTAACATAAGCACTCGAGGGTATTCATCTTTCCCATTCTGTTTTTTACTAAAGGTTCCGATAACGAAATATGTTTGCCGCGGATTAACTTAATTCTGTTCAGCCAACAAGGTATTGGTAGCTGGCGAAAACAACATCATCCGGCAAACAAGTCAACACAGTTAATTAGATTATATGTCAGCCTTTCTCTGTTAATTAATACAGCCTGCCGGCTGAACAGGAATAACCCATACCAACTTATGTCTGTTGATTGGATTCTAAAGGATTAAGAGATCCACCCTCTGAAAACTAATTCTTCACCTATAATCCCTTATACCTTCAATCCCAATAAGAATGATCAAATTATCATCCATTTACAAGAAATAATTTTGAAAAGTATTCAAGTATTCATATTTGTATTCATGAATACATTGTAAAGTATTCGTATTCATATTCAATACATTTGAAATTTGTGTATTCGTATTCGTATTCGTATTCATAAAATTTCAAAGTATTCGTATTCGTATTCAATACATTTACAATGTATTCGCCCCAACCCTGAACAAAACCATACCATGTGACCCCTCATTGGAACGAGCTCACTGAGCTCGTTCCAATGAGGGGTCACATGATATGGTATTGTTGAAACCTTTTGAAAAATTTAAAAAAATGATATTTAAAAAAATAAATTTTGATATCGTCTGGGTTGGGTAAAGGGTTAAGATATAGGAATCATCTAGAAATTATACAGAAACAACAACAGATTGTCCAAGTTACTTATTAGCCGATAAGACTGTTTTACAGCTATTTATTTGTTTTTTAACTGTAACAAGAAAAATGTGAAAAAGCCAGCTAATTCAGTTTATAGTACTGGGAAGTCAGTGTCTCTATTTAATCACACGATTACACATCTGCTCGTATAGAGAACAAGAATAGGGGAAAAGTAATACAGATAGTCCAAAAATCTAATAATCTGTCATTCTTTGTTCTAAAAATAAAGTGAATGTTAACTTTAATATTTCCAGACTACCAGTAGACATCCTAGAAAGTTTGTATATACTTTCACACATTTGGGCTATATTTTATCAAATGACACACACACACACATTTGGTTAGCATTACAAAATGTGAAATTACAACTAAAATTCCACTAGCCCTCATGCCAATTTAACCAATTCAAAATAATTTGAAAGAGCTCAATGTCAACGCCCCCACCCCACCCACCACCACGAAACAAGAGTGAACTGTTTAAATTCTTAGTTGCATTATAAGAGAACAACAACATCGCCAGGCGTGGCGAAATACGCCCGTTAGCCATAACTCATGTAAAAATAATTGGACGGGACCCATATTCGAACTTGGCCTGTATTATTAGCTTGGATAGAAAACCCATACCAACTTTGGTTGAGATCAAATAATCCTCTGTTTTTTTCGCATTGGTGTTAATAGAAAGTGTCATTACTTTCATGCTATCTTTCAGATGTCCAAAAGTGATTGTTTGCTGAACGAATGGATCTATTGACAAATGAAAGATAACACAATGATGAAAATACGTAATATTTTAATGGCGCTAATTACGCAGATCTGTCACTAATGTTTTTGATGGAAAATGTTCTCTCAACAAGTATGGTGCTGGAACGGTCCATGATAAAACAATGCCGGTAATTACTGACAACAAATTTAGCTTGTGATGTCCTGAACACAATAGTGTCTGACATCAGCAGCGAAAGTATCCACCACGTGCCCGGATGACAGCATGAACCCTCCTCTTAATGCTACCGGTGAGCCTTTTAATACGGTCCTGAGGCAACTGCCTCCAAACCTCATGCAATGCAACTTCCAAATCGGCCATATTCTGTACAGACGGATCCCTTTCTTGCACACGGCGTCCCAGAAAGTCCCAGATGTGTTCTAAGGGATTCAAATCGGAGCTCATTGCAGGCCAAGGTAGTGTTGTAATGACCTTGTTCTGAAGGAATGCTTTCACAGCATGGGAACGATGTGGCCTTGCATTGTCGTCTATGAATACAGAGCGAGTAGCCAACGGGTGGTTGTCAAAATGAGGCACGACAACCGGATTGAGAATGTCCTGGATGTACTGATGACCAAAGAGATTCCCACGTACAGTCACCATATCAAGTTTACAATCAGACGAGAGGCACCCCCAGATCCTTATGATCCTCCACCATAAGGAACAGTAGGTCTGATGTTCCTGGGCACGTAAGCAGTATTTCTATGTCTACACGCTCTCATGCGACCATCTGTAACGTGAAGCAGGAACTTACTCTCGCCTGACCAATGGACTCTCCTCCACGTCCTGAGATTCCAATGTTGTCTTGCCATACACCACTCCAAATGTCGTCTTTGGTGCTGATCGGACAGAGCTGGACGCTTGATGTCCGTTCGGGCCTTCATACCCAGTGCTTTGAGTTGGCTTCGAACAGTTCTGTTACCAAACGCCTGTTGGGGTCTAAAGGCGTTTCAAAACCCCACTTGAAGCAAAGGGTTCACGCCTAACTCCTATCTTCCCGAGGAGAGGTCTGTTGGGTCTGCCCTTAAAATTGTTGGTTTGTTGATGTTTTCGAACAAGGCAGCTGATGACACAATGACTATAGCCAAGTTGCCCTCCAATAGCTTTGAATGACATGCCTGTTGCATGCATGCCAACGATTTGCCATCTTAGTGCCTCTGACAGTTTCCTCCTTGCAATGTCAACATTTATAGATAAACGAAATGACAAATTTGCTTGTTTTATACCCAGATATAGCATGTGGATGTGTTTTTTGTGACATTTGTGGGAAGCATGCTTCACGTGGAAGAGGAGATGTGTTTGGGGTACGCTATCAACCAGAAACATTATGTTTCACTTTCTGAAATGTACTGTAAGACATAGCAATCATTAAAACATATTAATCAGTAACAGCAGCTTCACTGTCATGAAACATTTTATGTGTGCTTAACTAAGTTCCAGGTGTATCTGTTACAGTAAATATGTAAAATCAGTAAATATGTATAATTCCTGAAAATTTCAGTAAATATGTATAATTGCTAAACTGATCAGGAATTATACATATTTACTGAAAGTTTTAGGAATTGTATATATTTACTGAAATATCAACTGATTTTTTATACTTGTTTACTGAATGTGTGGTTTGGGTGTATGACAAGCCAGATTATGTGTTTAATCATTTTATTGACATAATAACAGAAACAAGATATGATAAGATGATGAAAATAAAATCAAACAAATAAGAAGCATACCACGAGAACACATCAGCAAATTCGATCTTGGACGATCTTGCTCTTTTTACCATTCTCTCTGCTTGCTTAAGTTGGGATTCAGCTGCTCTCTTCCTGTTCTCTAGAATGGATTCAGTGCCTTCGTCAATTTCTTCAGTGCGGTCTTCGATTTCTTCATCTTGTGGTGGTGTGTCAGTTGAATTTTATGGCATTGGTTGCTGTTGTAACACCTGGAGAAGGTCGTCTTCTGTCTGCAGCTTGGAGATGAACTCTTGTGGAAGGCTGGATGTTGTGAGGCCCACTTTGCCATCAGAACCAAGCAATGCTGCAAATGGAGTTCTCTCTATGCCGCTGTGGAAACTGGAGTTCTTTTGGAATTGCACAAACTTTAATCCAATGGTCCAGTCGGTGGTGTTTTGTCTGCCAACCAAGGGATGAGTATGTCCTTGATGTTACAGTTCGACCGCTCGATGGAACCCTGGCTCTGTGGGTGTCGAGGTTTCCCATGTACAATCAAACGGGCGTATAAAAAGACCACTTGAATTTGTTTATATTTCGACATCTATCGTGCTGAGGGTTAACACACCATACACGATTCTTGAAATAAATTCACTTCTGCGACTAAGCTCTCAGGCACTAATAAATACATCACCTTCGTGGCCTGACACCAGTCATTCTCTCACATAGTACATCGCCAATGTTGAGTTTCGCTCGTCTGGAATATTTCAATTGATTGGAAAAGCGAACCTTCGGTTCATTTTTCTGATCAACGGCTATATTCTGGTCAACTGAATCTGAAAGTGTTCATTCTCTGTGAATCAAAGCAACAAATGTTGCTCAATTTGAGACTCGGTCGACATTTTGGTGACATTAGAATCAAACATGAAGACTCACCACAGCCTCAGTCTTATGATTATGCCGGATGTTTCCCCAAATTATGTTATTATCTTGATGTTTTCAAGGTGAATTAAATATTTATTAATTGGAATATATATAACTAGGGCAGGAAATAATACCTGTATATCTTTTTAAGTACAACCCATTAAATTATATCAGTGGTCGTCTGCGCGCAGAATTCCATAAAAAACTGGGTAACCAAACCGCCCAAACCGCCCGAACAGCACTAGACTGGTTGGTCTGATAGCTTGATCTGCGACCTGTAGTCTACTTAATGACAGCAACAGTACCTTCGGAAGTTGAAAATAGTATTCCAGAAAAAATTGTTTTGATCAGGATCAGTAAATGATTTTAGAAAGATCTTCTTCTGTTTTCCCTCCTGTCACATCGATGTTCGGACACCACATGACCCTGCCTATTGAAAGTGTCAACAGGCAGGGTCATGTGGTGCAGACGACATGAAAAGCAGACGACACTTGCAAATAAAAATCTTGAATAACTAATTTTTTGTCTCAAAAACATAGGTTATGAACCCTCATTGGAACGAGCTCGACGAGCTCGTTCCAAAGAGGGGTCATAACCTATGTTTTTGAGACAAAAAACTGAAAAAAATCTGAAAATTAATTGGCGATTTTTGTGAATAGCGCTGGCCGGTATTGGCCGTTACGTTGGGTAAAGTGTTAAATCAGAATAAACATACAAACATCACATCAGTGCATCTATAAATGCATGAGTTGATAAAATTTATAATATTTATTTATTTATTGATGTTTAAGGTCACATATTTATGCACAATGGCTAATCATGACCGATAAAATTTATAAAGTAAAATGCCTAAAAAACATTTTCGAAAGTATTCCATTGAAAACAATCCTTATGATTCTTAAAAATGAAAGTCACGGCAAATATGTTTATTATTGGATTTTTATGGGTCTGTGTTCGCCATAAACAAGGGATCAGGGACATAGGGGGCATTTCGAACTTGATGGCGCGGCGAGTGGGGGAGGGAAGGGGGGCACAGTCATACAATCGCACCATTGCTATGGAGTATTTCAGTGATGTCTCATGTTCCTTTGTGGTGTGATAGTAATTCAATGCGCAAAACTTTGTTTTTGACTCACACACCTCTGCATCGAGAAAAAATGTACATTTGTGGCTCTATTTTTTCAAATTTCACGATCGTTTTGTTCCGTATGGAGCCATAAATGTACATTTACTCGACTTTAAAGGCCTCAGCACAGACAAATCAACCCAGGAAATCTTCAGTCACATATTAAGAGTAAAGGGCCTGTGTACCCCTTTCCTCGTAATTCCCAATAAGATTGCCATGACGAAGTAGAAAATATTGGCCTGAACTCTCTCTCTCTCTCTCTCTCTCTCTCTCTCTCCCTCTCTCTCTCTCGCTCTCTCTCTCTCTCTCTCTCTCTCTCTCTCTCTCTCGCTCGCTCTCTCTGTCTCTGTCTCTCCCACTCTCGACTATCTCTGGAAAGGTAGAGGGGAACGTACATCATGTGTCTTCCTTGGGTTCCTACGTCTCAGCAAGGATATTTATTGGTCTGCGAAAGAGCAGATTTCCTTTTCAAAATATTAACTGTTACTTTGCTCGACTAGAAGACAACACTTAAAAAAGTTATTTTTTCTCAAGTAAGTGAACATTTTCAAGTATTGCCCCTAATGCATAGCTCACGATACCTTATTGGAACAAGCGCGACGAGTTGGTTCCAATGAGGAAAGGTAAGCTACGTTCTGGAGGAAAACTAAAAGGAATAATAAAAATTTAATGGAAAGTTCTGTGCACAGCGTTGGAAAACTGTAAAACAAATTACCAAAAACGTCAGGAGGTACACGGTTACAAGCTGGTGTAGTTGTATTGTATGAATAATACAAAACTAAAATGGAAAAAAGAGACACGCGTGCAATTGTGGCATTACCATACCCTTTAACCCTTTACCTAACGAATTGCCCGCATCCGCCCGCGTAATATGCAAATTGAGCAGTTGAAAAAATTAAATTTTTCAAAATATTTCAACAAAACCATATCATGTGATCCCCTCATTGGAACGAGCTCAATGAGCTCGTTCCAATGAGAGTTCACATGATCTGGTTTTGTTGAAATTTTTTGAAAATTTAAAAAATAATTATGTTCAAAATAATAAATTTTGATATTGTCTGCATTGGGTAAAGGGTTAAATTATGCACAAAAAAGAGAAAATTAGTCAGAACACATAATTAATTATATTATGTGATGAGGCACCGCCAAAATACCAATATCATTTTGTATTTTGTTTCCTTTTACCTGAAGACATTTGCTGAATCATCAAGTTCGGTGACATACATTGTCGCAAAAGAGCAAGCAAAAGAATATTTCTTTATTAATGGTACTGATTTTATCCCTTTATTTTCCAGCAATGACACACAAGACCTCGTTCAGCATCTGTGCTTAACTTGTACTACAAGAAATACTGTGAGTGCCTAATAATGTCAATAAGTGCAAAAAGGCTTGGAAATCTCCTTGATTTTATGAGAAAACTGCTTACTTTGGTTAACATTGCAGAATTAAAAATTATCACAGGGGACATTTCTGCTAACAATGATGGTACAAGACCTCATTTCCCTTTTCACATAATAGCTGTTTATAGACTGCCTTTCTTATTTCAGTATGCAGTGTGGGAGTAATTAAGTTATTATGCATTGTATTGTGTGTTTATGAGCAATATTGATCCCGAAAACATAACACTCCCTCAGAGACAAAGCAATGACAGTCTTAAAGAGAAAGAAACATTTATACAAATGGCTGCTGTGAAACTGCTTGTAATGTTCCAATCGTAGACATATGGCAGAATAACATTATAGGAAACGAACAGGTCTAGAAAGAGTGAACAATACAAAGGAATGGACATATAAAGTGCAGAAAAATGGCGAAGGTAAGCTATGGATATTGTATTATATTTCTGTCGTGGAAATACTCTAAGAAAGGGAAATGCTGCAGGGAATGTACATCAATAACGCAGTGACAAACACCTGATCTTCAAAGAGGAGAAGCACCTTTAGGCTGATGGTGAAACGTGGGATGGTCCAGACTTTGGCTAAAAAGGGACTGCCAACGATGGCCCGGAGGAGAGCAAATAACAGGCTTTATTTATTGGGTTACCATTACTTTTTCAGGGCGAGAGTACCACTTACTTTGGAAACGTAACCTTTAGGTTCTGCTCGACAATTATCCAGGCATTTCCAAACGAATTACATGCCATACACTCTATTCAAGTATGAATATTCTTTATTTTAGTTATCTAACCCATAACATGTATTCATTTCCCAAATACACTAAAAACATAAACGACTATCTGACGAAGCATGACTAAGCAGAAATAAACAACCTGGATTTGGGTGAAATAATTTTACTGTTAAATGCAAAGCTCCAACCTGGACAAGTACATGAAAAAATGCCGAAACCAGTCATTTTCAGCCAACCAGCAGCCTCAAAAGCAGACTTTTTCCACTACCTCCACTTACGCACCCTGGAGCATATCATCCCTGTTTCTAAAATGCCGAAAAAATTATATTTTTCCGTCACATTTTTTTAAGTGCATGGCTGGTAACAGCACCATGTAAAAATGACATTTTAAAAAATAGTACATTTTCGAAGCCACTGTTTCCCATAATTCCTCTGGAAATTTACCCCTATGCATCTGGCTTCAACTTTGTGACCAACACTTCAAATTCTCCTGCCCAACAAAGAGCCTAATGTAATCATATATCTGTTACTAAAATGCATCTCCAATTTACATAGCATTAGTTTCAACATATTGCCCTAGTTTAGAATTTTTACTATAGAGCGGAAACTTAATCACTTAACGACCGTGTACTGATCCCCGTAGGCTCAGGGCCTACGGAGATCAACACACGTCAGTTAAGCCAATTGAAAGCTTACAGTCAAAAATACTGAACCACGTTTGTGACCAATGTTTATCACTGTATTTTACTTCACAAGGCACGACTGCTTAATAACTGGTTGTGTGGGCGAGAACGATTACGGGAGCATGTGCTCTATTTTCTCTACCCTCCGCACTGCATTACTAACATTTAACTGAAGGCTCTATATAACATTTGGAGGAAATTGCTCGGTTTGATTTTTAATCAAGGAAACATTTCAACCTATGTGAATTGAAACATTTTGTTGCGTTTAAGTTGAAGTGATTTACAGTTTCTCTGTGAATCAACAAGAAAGTGATCAATTTGGAAACCATTTTGTGAAGGTGTATACTCTGATAAGCACCAACATCAGATGATTATGTCGTTCTGATGACATTAACTTTAACCCTTAGAACCCTGGTGGTATATTCAATGTAGGTTCCATGGTAGCAATAAATAGGAAGAGTCCATATTTATTATTTGGGGGTAGACCAATTCATATTTTCAACGTGCAGCCTTAGGGCTGCACGTTGAAAATATTGATTGGTCTACACCACACATTTACTTTGCAGTCATCCCCCTTAATGGCATTATGACGCAGCTTGTGACCCGGCCGGAAAAACGACCTCCGGAGTTCAAAGAGTTAAAACTGTAATGTAAATTTTATGATTAATGTTCCGCGTTCAGCATTTCAATAACTTTGGCTTCGATGTTGCTATAGAGTCACGTGTCACCTTGGAATAACATGCATCCCAACTTGCAGTCCTAAGAAAGGACAGGTATGCGTAAAATTGCAAATAAGAAGTCTATACATGTAGCGTTAAATACACATTAGAGCTGAACGATGAAGACCTCACTATCTTCCATTTGCTGACTTTCATACATTACTCACTTCAGATCGCTCAAGTGAGCAATTATGGGGATATTAAACACCAAGAGGAAGATCAAAGTTACATATACCCGGAAAATCAAAGAGAAGAGAGAGACATACACCGTGACAGGACAAATATTAAAAACAAACACAGCGCAGAAGACAATTATCGATCAAATGGAATCAATACACGAGAGAGCATCGTAGTGTTTTGTCATGACATATTCATTTCAGAATGCCGACTAAGAAATAAAATAATAAACGCACACATTCATTAGTAGTACCATTAGTTATTACTAATGGGACAAAAATAGGACCATGCGAAGCTTCGAAATCGTTTCTATTCGGTTCGATTCGAAAACGACTGCCCGATTCGTTTCCTTTCGAGTCTGTTCACGGGAATATAACTTGTTATCTAACCATCAACTTAATTTGCACCCAAAAACTTGAAAAAAAACAAAACGTTTGTATCAGGCCCTATGTTCCGATTCCGTATCAGACAGATTCATCTCCCTGTAAACACCGAACTATCACATGTATGCATTGGTATTACGCATTGAAATATGAAATTAAAAATGTTGACCAATTCCAACCCAATTTAAACTAAAAACGGGGGAAACGGGCCAAAGTTTTTTAACGGGCTTGTGACCAAATGCATGTGCTGGAGTTTTTTTTTATCAGATTCGAGGTGGTGTTTACAATCGGATCACAACGAGCCCGTCAAGGCGAGTTGCGATCCGATTGCAATACGACCTCGAATCTGATACAAATTCCAGGACATACACATGGTCATGATAATGTATATGTATCAGCCATCAACGTCATCTTACAAAACTAAAAATAGTTCTGATGGAAAGTGTACATAAATAATGCTGACGAGTACCGGTGATTCTCGGACCTGTTCCCCTTTTTGAACTATTTCCCTTACTGGGCAATATTTCAACTTCATCATCAGTGCATGGAAAGCTTCATTAGTCGAGACCTCAGCCATCACAGTCCTAACAAATCAGGTTCACACACCCCCTCCCACCAATGGGTCATCTTCAATACCCCCCTGATTCGATTCTGAGTTCGATTTGATTTCGAAAATTTAGACCTCATTCGATTCAAGATTCGAGTCGAATCGAAAATGTGTCGTTCGCAGGACACGAAAGTATACCACCACCCATTAAACATAGATAGACTAGAGAGGACTGGTGTAAGTGTTTTGTGGTTTTTACTCGATTCTTTTTACTGTTTATGACAGAAAAAATAATTGTTTAGTATAATCTAGATAGAATACACCTCCGTTCAATGAGAAGGGTTCTTATAATATATTTTACAAACGTCGTCATCATTACCTGCTTTGATCTGTTTGAACATTCGGCGATTCTCAACGAAGTAGCTCATTCCGTAGTTACGTCGGTCCGACGTTACACATAATTTTTGGAGTTACCGATTCGTTAATGTCGCAGAACAAAAGTGGTTGGGGACCAAACAGAATGTTAAGGACAATAATGGCTACAGTACAGATATGACAAGGCGGGGATTGAAAAATTCATTTTTAATCGCTTTTGGTCAAGAATTTCCATTTTATATTCTCACAGAAAAAATGGTACATATCCAATTGCTACTGCAGATATGTTTTGACTTCGGGATATGCTGATGCATGTGTTCCATTATTACTGTAGCGGTCGAGATATAAAGGTCATTTACCAATCAGCTTGGTTGTTCCGGATCTCTTAGTCTCGTGGTAAATCGGTCGCTCTGTGTGCTAGAGGTCGATGATTCAAACCCCGGCTCCCGCACATATCTCTCCTCCTGTTACATTTGGGGTCTCGTCCGATCCTCAGCAGTTGGTGGCGTTGTGGACGCTGTGGTGAAGCATGGCGGATGTTTCGACCGCTCCGAGGTGGAATCTGCGATGAGATTCACAGTGGGTGAATCTTAAAAGAAGGGGAGAGTAGTACAGCTGTCGAGGTATCAAGGCTATTTATCAACCAGCCTGGTTGGTCCGGATCTCTTAGTCTCGTGTGTGCTAGAGGTCGTTGGTTCAAACCCCACACTTATCTCTCCTCCTGTTACATTACTATACACCTGCACCGGACCGTTGATGTTTTGGCACCTGTGTATCAAAGTTTTGGTACTAAGTGCCAAACGTCCAAATCTAAGTTTTGAAACGTCTAAACCCGGTGTCCAAATATTGGAGTTTATGTCAATGTTCAGGTGCCAGTACATTTTCACAATACCCAAAATCTTTCGATTTTCACAGCGCAGATCCAATTCCAGTTAATGAGTCATGGAGTTGCCCCAACCCATGCTCTTGTGTAAAGCGACTTGAAGATCTACCCCACCTGTTTCCTTAATTGGAAAGACTTTCTAGAAAGTTAACTCGTCATACCCTATCTAGACTGCAGCCGGAATTGACGGTGTGATATTCCTAAAATATTCCTGATTTTGTCAGCTTTCAAAGAGCGAAAACTATTTCCTATTTTACGAAAAGTTGAGGGAAAACACTTTAATCTACCCGATAACCCATTAGTAGAACTATCCGAATCACGACTCGTTCCGCGAGCTTATTGCAGAGAGAGGACATTCTGTTCGACATCCTCATTTCGCTACAAGATTCCAGTTTGTTCAGCGAAACCCAGCCTCATCATGAGGAATGTTCTGTTTTCGACTGGCTGGGAGGTAAGGGCAACGAGAATATCGACATTTCTTTTGTAGTGAAAAAATACGTGACGCGTGAAATTCATCGAGCCCTCGTCAATCTCTTTGTAGAATCTGTTGTATTGAGAGCTTCATCAGTTGTAAATTCAAATATATTTAACACTTTACCTAACATGAAAAGCAGACGACACTTGCAAACAAAATTCTTTAATAACTAATTTTTTTCTTTTTTTGTCTCAAAACATAGGTTATGACACCTCTTTGGGACGAGCTCGATGAGCTCGTTCCAAAGAGGGGTCATAACCTATGTTTTTGAGACAAAAAATGAAAAAAATAAGGAACATTTTTGAGAATAGCACTGGCCGGTTTTGGCCGTTACGTTGGGTAAATGGTTGAAAGTTAGTGCTGGTGGTTCAAATATATAATGCTTACTTTTTACGTTTACACACATCGTTCTAGCCCTCTACCCCCAACGAACGCTCCAATTTCGACAACAAAATCAGATAAAGATTTACCAAGATAGAAGAAATAAAAACTCTGTAATCTGCAATGTGACCCAAACACTGAATGTCGTACTTTTACCTCTCTTTTTCATTTAACCACGCAGAAAAAGTTCGGAATTACACTAGAGTGCAACAAGGGTGCTACCTGCAATGTTTTAACGTTGCACATCGCACAGTGTTGTACTCAAGGGACAATATGAATATGATAATCAGTGTATCAAAAGATGAAATTGATCGAGTACATGTGTTTTTGGAAAGCATGATCATTTTCCGAAATTATAATTGTACTGTTTTTTGTCTGATGTAAGGCTTAATTTTGTCTGATGTTAGGCTTAATTTGGTGTGCAAAACAGTCTCACTTTCTTAATACTCACCAGAAGTGTTTTCTTCAATTTCTAAATTAAACAAAAAAACAGTACAATTTCAAAGGCAGAGAACGATCTTCCTTGAACAAAAAAAAACGAACAAAGTTGATCAAAATTTTGATTTATCGAAACAGAACAATAAACTCATTTTCGTATTGACCCTAGAGGTTCAACACGGTGCTATCGGCAATGCTATATTAGTATGGACTAATAATGTAATCAAATTATCTCCCTGTAAATTGAATGGATTTTGTTCACCAACAATCTTTTGAGTTAAATTTAGTTGAATTTTTCACAGCAGCCATGACCAGATTTTATGAAAGATATCTTTAAAATACTCAGCGGATTTATTTATTTATTTATTTATTTATTTATTTATTTATTTATTTATTGGTGTTTAAGGTCACATATGGCTTATCATGACCACGACAGTTTTACGGGTGGAGGAAGCTGGAGTACCCGGAGAGGACCACCGAGCAACGGCGAGCAACTGTCAGCTCCACAACATACTAACTCGACACAAGCAGGGTTAGCATTGGTTGAAGACAGGTGCACCATCGATGTGCAGTACGCCTAGGTGCACAGCGTCACCGTGCCCCCCCCCCCCCCCCCCCACATGGGCAATGGAGGTGAATACTCAGCGGATTAGATTAAGAGTTAACCAAGGACGACGGAAAATGAAGTGGGCAGGGAATATTTTGTCTCCTCTCATATAGCTGAGCTGCACCCCTGGCTGGAGCGCGGTTGCTCATTAATAACGGCATTGACCTTCAAACCGAGAAGTCTGCGGTTCGATCTCCGCCAGGAGTAACTGCGTTCTGTCATTGGACAAGGCACTTAATCCCGATTGCCCACGCGGGGGCACGGTGGCGCTGTGCACTAAGTCGCAATGAACGTCGATCGTGCACCTGTCTTCAACCAATGCCAACCCTGCTTGTGTGGTGTTAGTACGTTGGGGAGTCTGACAGTTGCCCGCCGTTGCTCGGTGATTCTCTTCGGGTACCCCGAATCCCTCCACTCGTAAAACTGTCCGACAAGAGGTGACCCTGGCTGTCAAAATTGTCGTTACACTCCAATAAATAAATGAATAAATACACCCCTGGCAACCGCAAAAGCTGTAAATAAAACCGACAACAATATCATAACATATTTACGATTTTTTTAATGCGTGAAAAGTGGAGGTTTATATACTTTTTACGTGGCGTGATATATTGCTGAGCGAAAGCATTGGATTAGCAAAGTCAAGTGCACTGTAATATCGTCTTAACTGAATAACAATTAAACTCAGTATGGGGTGATATTGATACTATGTGGATATATACTTGAGTAGAGAGCTCATTTAGTCATATGTGAATCACTTCAAAATAGGTTCAGTTTGTCCCTTGCAATAAATATTCGTTGAATCGATAATAATATTAACTTTTTCCCCTTTACCTAACATGAAAAGCATACGACACTTGCAAACAAAATTCTTGAACAACTAATTTTTTGTCTCAAAAACATAGGTTATGACCCCTCACTGGAACGAGCTCGACGAGCTGGTTCCAAAGAGGGGTCATAACCTATGTTTTTGAGACAAAAAAATGAAAATACAATGAAAATTAATTGGCGATGTTTGTGAATAGCGTTGACCGGTTTTGGCGTTACGTTGGGTGAAGGGTTAAAACCTAGAAGCTGGTTGTTTCAGCTACATTTAGTCGAATCGAATCAAATCTCATGGCGTTTCATCTTGAAGATATTACACCTTTATAGAACCATGGAACACAGCCAATATTGTCTGTCTCCACTGAAGTATTGCATTCATTGGGAACTCAACTATTTGAGCAAGTCTTTTAGAATAGCGCAATTTCAGTTAGGTGTTAACCCATCAACACTGGCGCCATGGAAGATATCATTTCAGTCAATACTGTCAACGGCGAAATGGGCGAACCCATCCTTGTTTGTTGGGAGGTTCAGTAATAATTTAATCCGACAGCTGGGGGCGCGGTGGCTCAGTGGACAAGGTGCAAGCTGCAAGCCGAGAGGTCCTGGGTTCGAATCCCACCTGCGGCAACCGCGGTGTGTCCTTGGGCAAGACACTTCTCCCCTTTGACCACGTGTGGCGTTGTGTACTAAAACGTACTGCACGTCGATGGTGCACTTGTCTTCAACCAATGCTAACCCTGCTTGTGGAGTTAGTATGTTGGGGAGCCTCACAGTTGATCGCCGTTGCTCGGTGGTTCTCTCCGGGTACTCCGGCTCCCCCGTCCGTACAACTGTCCGACACGTGGTGACCCTGGCTGTCGGAAGTGTCGTTAAAACTCAATAAATAAATAAATCCAACAGCTGTGTCGAGCTGTTGGGTTCCATAATTACAGAGCCTCGCTTCAGATTTTTAACTCTTTATATCGTCTCCCCGTGCACTAACAATTTTCATTCACGCAAAAAATTATGCTCACCGAGTTGAAAGGGTTAGAGTGGTCGTAGGGGGGAGGGACGGGTCGATAATATACTTTATCTTGATTAGACCATTGGACTTGACATCGAAAGGCGGATGGTTAGATACTGGTCCGAGTCATGTGCGTTGTACCTTTGTGCAAGAAACCCATTTCCGACTGCCTGTGTGGGAGAACGGTGGCGCAGTAAGGCGTAGTGCATCATAGCGGTACACATTCATTCAACCACTGTTCACTCTGAATGTGTTGGGTTAGTACGTTGGTAGCACACCACGATTACTGGCCGTTGATAGTCGGTTTTCTCCGTGCACTCCAGCTTCCCCCATCCGTAAAATGTCCGCAACGATGTGCCCATGTATGTTGAAAATTTGCTAAACCTCACTAAACAAATAAACAAACCTAACAGGATTCCTGAAAATACTAAATATTTTAATTTTTAGTCTACAAACATAGCTTATGTTCCCTGATCGGAATGAGTTCAGCGAACTCATTCTAATGAGGGGGTCAAAAGATATGTTTTTGAGACATAAATTACAACAAATACCATCTGAATGGTTATATTTTGTGGGTAACGCTGTCCCGTTATTACGATTTTCCTTAGATATTATTTAAATAAATATATAACGGCCGCCGACGATTGGACACTTTCCATGGGTGGGCAGTATTTCCACGGACGCAGTAATATTAGATTCCAAACACTAATTACCGGAATAAGCATCAAAAATTTAATTAATGAAGTACCTGGTACAACCCGGTGCTTCATTAATAAAAAAATTGCCGATGATGATTTTTATTACTTGATAAAAGCATGCGTTGACATCACTGCCCATGCGTGGATTGCGGCCAGTCCACGGTGAGTTTACTGTATACAGCTGGACCGTGTTAATTATTGGGATAAGACAGTAAGACTTTGGTCTTTCAGACACTTTTTAACCATGCTCGCTCACATCACGTCAGAACTTCTTCCATCCTCTCCTTCTCTACGGCAAAATTGGTGGACCATGAAGAGGAATTCTTGACCTTCTATGTTAGTTACATGATATTTACATACTTCAGAACATGAAAACTACTCCCTCTTTCCATCCAATTATTATAAACACTATCGATATATTTTAAACATTGCTTTTATAGCTCATTGAGAAAATGAAGCAATCAGCTACTAATAACATTTTGAATCTGCAAAAATGGATGTGCGCATTATAGCGAACAAAAAGTTCAACTCACACAAGGACCCTCTTTTCAAACGTTTGAAAGTTCTTAAATTTAACGATTTGTACCAGTTACATTCACTCCTGTTCATGTACGACTCGTCTAAAAACAACCTTCCTATCAGTTTTAATAATACAGTCCAAGTGTACGCGAACCCTTCCGGCATGATTACAAGGCAATGTGGAAACTGAAACACACATAAACCTCGCACTAAGTTCTCAGCCGCCCATCCATATTTTCTTTTCCTAAATTGTGGAACAATTTCGAAACAACGCTTAGAACACTCACCCGTACGTCATTTAAATAAAAACATTAATCGATCAATTTTTAAACCCCTATATCGACAATATTATCTGTTCCAACCCAAGATGCCCTGGCTGCCTCGCCTAGGGAGGACTGTCGGGTTGTTATCTCCCTCTTTCCTCCCCACAAGGTCATGAACATGTTGCCATGCCATTTACGGTTTTCCTATTACACATCACCCCTATTACTCTATGGTCATTACCCTACGGTCATTTGTACTGCTTTACTAAATGGAAAAGTAGCTATTCCATCTATTCGGAAATTTGGTTAATCAACAAGTCAAATCAACAGGAGTTGGAACATTGGGAGTTTGATTCATGCTGAGGAAATAATACTCAATCCCAATCAATATAATGTTAACACAAGCGCAACAACTACCTGCTGTCTAGATTTATTTTCCTCAAATCTAACCTTTACCAATTGACATTCTGTTTTATTCAATATTTTGATTGTCTACGGACATGACAGGAAGACAGTCACAAGACTATGTCATTTCCCACAGTATACATTTATACATCTATCCATGAATTTGTAACGTTGTTTTTTTCTCACCTTTTACCAGTATTTGGACGCCATGAAATAAACTGAATCTGGCAATTGTTAAAGCCAATCCATTAACCTTGCGATTCTCCTGGTAAATGGTAGAGCAGGCTATTTCAACATGAATCTGTGAATGAATGTGAAGAAGGAGATTGCAATTGGGTTTTTTTTCCACGAGTGCTTGGGCATTCTGTTTCATACTTCGATCCCACTTCATTGATTTTTGCATTGGGGTCCAGTTTTGAAGTACGATTTGGACGGTTGATAAATTTGGTTTGCTTGTATGTAGACCGCTCACTGAGCCACACTCAGTTAAATCTTCTGAAAGGACGTCAATTGATGAACAACCACTTTAAGAAAATAGCGTGTCAGTAGCGAAGAAGTTCATTTCTTTCCTTCTGGATCCATTTTTCTTGGTTACTTTTCGTACTTGTAAGAGCTACAGGATCCCCGAGTTGCTTGGCGTGTGAGCCTTAAGAATAAGGTGGTCAGGAAAACTTGCCAAACATCTTTCTCCGTTAAGATCCAATCAGTAGACCATCTATTTATTACAAGCCACGCTACTCAACATATTTTTTTTTGGGGGGGGGGGGGGGGTAAAAATGGGTATCGACGTACGATTTGAAGAACAGAGGTAAACTGTTCAAGACATCTGTGAAGGAAATCCACTTTAACCTTATTGCATGCCTTCTGCAGAGACATGATTTATGCTTGCATGTTGTAACTTGTAACATATATTTTATTGCATTTCTGAAATTCCTGATCGTTTCATCTGTATACCTGTTTTTCAATGAAGCCTCATAGATTTGGGTATACCCAGTTTATTCTGTAAAATTTATAAATCTATAAGTCATAATTTGGTGCATATTTTTCTACTTACTAAGATACATTGTGAATTTATCTCTTTCTTAGTGTGTGGATAATAATACCTCATTTTGTTCGTTATTTGCTCTGGTTTATTTTTATCATATATTATAACAATTCAGGAGAGGAGTTTTTCTATCTCGTTTGTAAAACTCTATTGAAATTCCACCAGTTCCTGAAGAAGTATCTTTTTATCATGGGAAATGCAACTGCTATTTCAGAAAAAAGTTTTTTTCATCTAGAATATTTTCTTTGTCAAAAAATGTAATCCAGGATCTCTCAACAGGTTGTAAATTGTTTTATTTGTACTCCCTTTTAATCCCATTTTTACTGCTTTTTTCCCCTCGGTCAACCATTAACATTTTGATCTGAGTTTTTCTCTCACAACTTTCTCTTTGTTTGTATTGTGTGCTTTAGTTTCTATACAATATCGCACTGAAGAATTGGCATAGTGTTAACATTATTTTCATCTTTCCCCGTTCATCTATTTCTATCTTTTTTTAGTGTCTGATGCCATGTCTTTGTATTGTTTGTCTAATAATATATATTCAACACTCTTAATTACTGTAAAGTACGGTCGCCGTGGACTGGTCACTTTCCACGATTGGGCAATATTTCCACACACGCAATAATATTAGATTCCCAACACTAATTATAGGAATAATCATCAAAAATTTAATTAATGAAGCACCGGGTACAACCCGGTGCTTCATTAATCAAAATTTTGCTGATGATTATTTTTATTACCTGGTAAACGCTTGCGTGGACATCACTGCCCACGCATGGATTACGACTAGTCCACGGAAACTGTACTGTACTTTTCAGTTCTTTGTTACGAGGATTGTACACATAATGTTCGGGTCCAAGGAATACTTTATTCTGGGCTCGCGAGTGGCTGATTTTACTAACTTAAAAAATAATAGTTCTGACAAACTGCAAACCACCTTGATACCTCACCTAACACAGCTCAGCTGCGAGACAGCATGTGCGAACATATTTTCAGAATCAGTGTCATCCATGGCGACAAATCTAACATAGAAATTCCCATTAACTATTGCCCGCAGACCTTAACCCAAAATACCATATCACAATCGATTAAATATGGCTCGTGGGTAGATTTTTAGTTAGACAAAGTTTATGAGTTCGAAGAAACCATTTTTGCCGAATGATCGATGAAGATGAAACAAAAATGCCATTGAAATGTCCTCTACGTGGACTGCCATTGATCGCTGAGATGCAAGGAATCAGCGTTCGTTAAGTTCGAAAAATCAATATTTTCTCCAGGTCCCGGCCCTCCTTGACGCATTCACGGTAACTTTTCTTGGCCCAGTCGCCTCTGGATAATATTTGTTATGAAAACATGCGTCAGTACAGAGCTGAAGCGCCCACTGTTGCTCGTGAGAAGTACTAATCTCAGTAAAACCAACTTTTCACGATGTAATAAGTGGAGAGTGAAGAGATTGGCATTTTATATACTGGGTGTAATTATGTAAATTTGTTGTCCGGGTGAATGGAAATACCCTATGAACGAAATATCCCCAAATTGCGCTAAATGGTATGGATGCGTAATCGGAGAAGATAAAACCCCATCTCCTATATTATTACGTCAACAACAACAGCACAAAATTACCCCAGGGAGAGTGTGTGTAAGAGAGAGAGAGAGAGAGAGAGAGAGAGAGAGAGAGATTAAACAATAGTACAAAGAGCAATAAGACCGAGAAACTGACATTTCTAAACATATATTTATATAGAATAAACGTATAGTGTTTTCAAGTAAAAAATATTTATTCTACGAGTAGGATTAAGAATGAAACCGACGAGCCTCTGGCGAGTCGGTTTCATTCTTAATTCTACGAGTAGAATATTTTTTTTTACTTGAAAACACTATACGTTTATTTTGTTTATCCCATAAAGCTTCTACAGGGCAGTCGCGGAAAAATCGCGCTATAATTCGCTACAAAACACAGCGAGAAGTGAGTAGTACGTTGGTCCAATTCAATCGACCAGCAAAATTGTCAAAAATAAACAGGGCTCAGCAATACATTTCTGTTTAAAAATAATTCCTCTAGAAACTTGAGCTAAACTTGCAAAAATACTTTATTATATGAGCAGTGTGTGGTGTTTTCTACTGGCATTGTGTAATACTTTCAAAAAGATTTAAAGAAATCAACAATCGAACTATTAATTATGCTAGACAAATGTGGTAGAGGCCACTGGTCAACAGGTCCGTCGCTACTGGGGGAATAAATTCTTGCAGTGTTAAACCTACGGGGAAAATTTATCACCTTACTAGGAGAATAAAGCAAGATTTATCCAAGGCCTTTATTGTTCAAATAAATGGCCATTTATGGGATAAAAAGCGTTTATAGATTAAAATCATCGCCCGTCTTCCCTCGCCTCTTTCCAATCACACGTGAAGTTAAGGTGATTTTAATTAGCAAAGGTTAAAAAGGCTCAGTCAGACGTTTAGACACAAAACAAGGCAAAATTTAAATTCAAACCCTGCAAGAGCATTCTCCATCCAAGTACTCAATCTTCTAGACTTGACAATACCTCAGCTCTATCAGTAATCAAAACACAAACAATTGGAGAGTTACCCAAGGCACTAACCAACATATACATTGACCTATAAATCAATAAATAAAATAAGTAAATAAATAACACTTTAAGAGGTTTCGAGGAAAGCCCCTTTGAAAGGTTATGCATTACCAATTGGATGTTTAACAATACTTTCAACAGGAGAGTCATACTGTGTCTGACTGTGTTACTACTGGAGGTGGAAGACGAAGTACATGGAAAGAACCACTTACAGCGGCAAATAACGGTTAGACAGTCCAACTTACTAACCAATCATGAGCGACGCTTATGCTGAATTCAACCTGGATGGAGTCATATATCACAACAAAACTCCATACAGCTTGTAACACTGCCCTGTCGTGCTTCCACGCAAGCATTTGCAAATAAGTGTTTGCTTCTACGACGATACATGGGGGACTCTAAAAAGAAGAAGAATGAATATATTTTTATTTCCTGATGCCTTATAAGATAGCTGAAAATGTCGATCAAATATGTTTCTATATCTTACGTCACAATCGATTTAAGAGAATATGTATCCGGAAGTGACATTGCGGGTGTGGCAGCCAGGAAAGATAAGTTTTCACGAGCGGCGCCGCTCGTGAAAACTTGCATTTACTTGCATCTACTCTTGAACAAATTCTGGTACCTACTCAAAACAGTTAGTATCCTGCATACTAATATACAGCATTCTAGAATTTGCATTCGAAAGTTTTATTGGAAATTGTATGTTTTAGGTCTCGTTGCAGCTCTTCAGCTCAATCAGTATGTCTGTTTTTCAAGAAATGCACAACTTCACATCAACACGGCCGAGGATATTTAGCATTTTAATTACCTCCCCTATTCACAGTGCTCACAATATATACATTTTCTGAAAGCTGTCGGGGTGGTCAAACCCTTACTATGTCATTCAATTACACGCAGTGGAATGACAGAGTTGATTGCTCGACAAATTGGTCAAAATGATAAAAAATGTCTTATTTTGGAGAAAAATTTCCAATTTTCGTCCTTCGGTTGCGATAAAACTATGTTATAGGAATTGTTTATTCCCCCACTGAAGATTTCACAACATAAGATGAACATTCTGACAATGAAAACACATATGGGTTTCTTAATCATCTTTTCAAAAAGATTTCTCAAAGCAAATTTATACAAATATTGTCCCATTTGTCATTTGCAAAATGTCAGGTCCAGATTAGTTATGAAACACTGTTCTGTGACTTTTACCTCCAGTTGAAATACATCTTACTGTACACAGTTTGAAACAAGACTATCAGCAGATTTTTAGTTCATATCACCATTTATCATATGACTCGTCCATTTTGTTCACTTTAAAACATTTGATATTTTGTATTCATATTAATCAGTGTTAAATAAAGCCTTCCGTCAATTTCGTTTGTCAATTTGAAAACTACACAATTTGATTGGCTGAACAAAATACAACTGGGCCACATTTTCATAATTTGCATAATTAGAATTGGGAGCTTTCGTTGGTCAATTTCAAAACTGGACAATTTGATTGGCTAAACAAAATACAACTAAGTCATATTTGCATAATTTCAGTAGGGAGAATTTACGTTATCTGTCCTATTTTGGGTGGGTTACATTCTATTAATCTTTTACCTACAAGGAAAACGCCATTCATTTTTTTTATATTTTCACTTTTTGCTTCCAAAACATAGGTTATGACCCCTCATTGGAACGAGCTCGACGAGCTCGTTCCAATGAGGGGTCATAACCTATGTTTTGGAAGCAAGCAAAAAATGAAAATTTTTAGTTATACGAGGATGTTTTTTCCAAGTGTCGTCAGCATCTCAAGTTAGGAATGGGTTAAAAAGTCATACTAAGTGGCTAATTTGTGCGTGTGTGTATGATATGATAAATAGAATATGAAATGGGTGCTTTTCTCATATAATATTTATGAAACTCGTCCGAATTTTCCGTTTGGGCTCGCCAGAGGCTCGCCAAAACGGAATATTCTTAGACTCGTTTCATAAATATTATATGAGAAAAACACTCATTCCATATCCTCTATTAATGAGCATTATTTATTAAAACCACACCACCACAAAATAAAATTATGGCCCAAAATAGTCATTTCGCCGCCTGAGTGCTAGAATGTTCTATGTCCCCTATGGGACATAGAACATTCTAGCACTCAAACGACGATTTATCTGAAGGTTATCCAATGACTCCGATATGACCTTTTGATAGAAAAAGTTTTTATCTGTTGCCTAATGGAATATCCATATTCGTACAACCCTCTTCTCAAAAGCACCTTACAAATTTTTATTATTCTTTAAATTTTCACCTTCAAAATTTAATTTATTATCACTTATTGAAACTACCCCCACCCCATCTCCGGCGTAATTATAGGAAACAAAATAACCGGAGAAAATCGTGATGGATCTCAGCGTTGTATTTCATTCCCTCCTGGCATTTCCTGCAACAAATTATATTAAATTATTCTGTCACCCGATAACAGACAATATACATTTTATTCTATGAAAATTATGTAAGAACAGACAACAAAATAAACGAAAACTTATCATGTACACGGACGTGTTTATTGATTTTTTGTGGCATAACAACACCTCGTTTACTTCAGAGAAGTAACTGAGTGGATCATAATTGTGTGAAAGATTTTGTTATTGAATTTGGAAACAAGATATAAAATATTGGAAGTACCAACATCCCATGTGTACTTCAAAATCCTAGTGTTAGGGTGATATAACGCCATTCCAAGACGGACATGGCTTCTCCACCTACCTTTGGCCTGATGACAGATACTAGCTCTTTTCACATTAGACAACAGACTGAGAAGCCTGTTTTTGACATGATGGGGCGAGTGTTAAACGTTTTCGACGGCGTTCCTGGGTCGCTGACCATCGGTACAAGCTTAAAACTCAATTGTAATTCATCTGTTAAATTTGACCTACTTGTCCTTTCTGAACCTATAATGTGATTGGCTCATAGCCAGTGGGCTCCTCCATGTTCTAATCTTAGGTAAATTTACGCTCACCGTGCTCTAATTGCCGGAAGCGGTTCAATTAGAACATGTCTGGATCAACGCTACGTGCGAGCAACGGCGCTAAACCACTCCTATCACAGATCGGACACACCCCGCAGTTGGTTTCTGTAAATTCGATCATGACAAATAGACCGAGATCGAAAATGACAATTGTTGATTGTTTTGCTTCAATTAAAACGGGTTTGGAGAATTGTCACTTCTAGCGATGACAGGAATTACAATGGAGATAAACGTCCCTTGCTGAGTAAGACATTCGGGAATTTGACTATGGAAAACCATTTGTTAACAAATGGTTTTCCATTGTCGAATTCCCGATTGTTCAACTCAACAAGAGACGTTTATCTCCTAAGAGAATAAACTTTTCTAAAACAATAATAAACTGGACAGATCGATAACACTCTCGTTTATTATTGTTACAGTACAGTCTCCAAGTGGACTGGCCGTAATCCACGCATGGGCAGTGATGTCCATGCATGCGTTTATCAGGTAATGAAAATCATCAGCAGCAACATTTTAATTAATGAAGCACCGCGTTGCATCATGTGCTACATTAATTAAATTGTTGATGGTTATTCCTGTAATTAATGTTTGAAATCTGATATTATTGCGTCCGTGGAAATACTGCCTACCCGGGGAATGTGACCAGTTAACCTCGGCCGTAAAGTATGTTAATTCGTCTTAAGGAAAGTAATTGTTTAAAATAATAATAATAAACGAATTCCTTTCGTGTACAGGATTACTCGATTACTATATACTTATAACGAGTTCTTTCATTCAAAGGGTATATGAAAGATTAAGACAACCCATCATGACTTGATGTGTGAGATGGAAAAATTTCACCCAAGCGGGCAGATTTTTGGGCCGGACATGAGGCATGCCTCATGCCCGGCACAAACATCGGGCCCAGGGGATGCGATTTTTCCATCTCACACATCAGGTCATGAGAGATCATTTTTCTCCCACTCCGAGAGCTTCGTTGTCATCTTCGATCAAGCAAGGCTATATACGTCAGTTTTATAGCTTCTAAACCGTCCTTCAGATCTCAAAAGTAATGTGCCAATCTGCTCTTTCGGGTAATGTTTCGGTTTATTTATATATACTATAAAAACCCAAACTATGCCACTTACTCGTAGGGTTAGAGCGTTTACCGGTGTCCAAAAAGCTGACGGCTTTCATCAAGAGTGCAAATGCCCTGGAATGGGCGGGGTGATCATAGCTACGTCGAGAATTGTTGAAAAGGTTTTAGATGACCTGCTCTTTTCCTCAGTGTTTATATTTTCAGTTGCTTCGATGGATTCAGCCTATCGCGAGACGCGAAACGAGAGGTGGTAGCCATTGGTTTTGTTTACAATTGCAGACAAGTTTAAATTGTTCTGTAATCAATAATGCAAATTCTTCACGTGGGGTATATGACATAGTAGTCATGTAAGATATGAGGTGGGGAAATCTTCCACGACTATAATACTGCATGCACAAAATGAAGTAGGGGTTGGAGAAAATGGTATTCTAGCCAAGTGATAATTGTGGTTTCGTAAAATAGTCATATATTTATTTATTTAGTTATTTATTGGTGTTTAAGGTCACATACTTATGCACAATGGCTAATCGTGACCGTGACAGTTTTACGGGTGGAGGAAGCCGGGGTACCCGGAGAGAACCACCGAGCATCGACGAGCAACTGTCAGCTCTTCAACATTCTAACTCTGTTCAAGCTCTGCTCAAGCAGCGTTACAGCAATTGAATACATGTGCACCATCGCCGTGCAGTACGCCTTAGTACACGGCGTCATCGTGCCCCCATGTAGGCATCCGGGATAAATTGCCTTGCCCAAGGACACAACGCAGGTCGTCCCGACGGGGATCAAACTCGGGACCTCTAGCATAGAAGTCCAATGGTCTACCACTGAGCCACCGAGCTCCCTCGTCAAATAGTCAACCTTTTTTCAAATTAGTGACTTTCAGAGAAAATGTTGGCGTACGTGCGGCCAACAATTTTACCGACAGAGAAAAAAAAAACAAAAATAAAACTTCTGGCACACCCGGTTCGTACACTGTCCGATTTTGGCCTCGGTTTCTTCCCTTATTCTTTGCGCAATTTGGTTACAAATTCGGTTGTGCAGAATTATAGAGGAGGGGTGTTCTATGGCTGGAATTATTGTAGTTGTTGAGAAATTTGCAGGAGGTACATTAGCAGCAAAAGAAGAGATTTGCACCCAACCTTTTTCCTAAGCAGGTTCACTCTTGATGGAAATACAAGTTTGCGTTTATGAACACAATAACCTGAAATTGAATTTTGTGTGAAATACAGCTAACAATCTTTTGCACACCAGTCTATATAATTACAGAATAAAATTACTTTCGATCATCTCGAAAGCAAATTGATTATCGACCATTTTTTTCACCGAGAGTGTTGAAAACGGTTACTGGGTAACGATGGGTCGATGAAATGTCGCGTGTTCAAATGGAATTGCGCAAAGATAGCAGCTCAGTGATGCTCCATTTAGAATGCCTTAACGAAAACTTTGATTGATGTAATTCAATTTTCAGATCATGTCGGAGCATGTGTGTTTCATTAAATTCATTAAAATAACCAGAAAGATTTAAAACCAATAGGCAGGTTGTTGATCAAAAGATAGATGTGAGAGATTTGCTAGAGAAAGAGAACTCCCGCCATTGAGCCGTTTTCCAGATTCAAGATTGCAAGATCTCAAGACACCAATCTAATTCTGTAAGATTCGACGCTGTTATGGTCTGGAACCAGTCTAACACATCAAATGGGTCATTGCCTTTGTTTACATTCACTCGTCAAGAATATTTCAGTTGGTTGGAAAAGCGAACCTTAGGTTCGCTTTTTCGACCAACTGATATATTCCGGACGATTGAAACTCCAAACTTTCGAAAAGATCAAATTTCGGTGAATCAAAGCTGCAAATGCAGATCACACGGGACTTGATTTGATCAAAATTTTGATGACAATAGAATTAAAAATGAGGATTCACCCCAGCTGTAGTCTTTTGAATACGCCGGTAGGTAGTTCTACAAATTATGTTAATATGTTGAATTTTTCAAGGGGAATTGAATACTTATTTTGACTGGAATATCTTTAACTTGGACAGGAAAGAATACTCGTATATCTCTGTAAGTAAATGCACATCACATTACATCAAGCAGCCTACCTTCGAATTCGACAGTAACAGCGTGGAATTCTGAACAGAATTGGACTGGTGGCCTGAGAGCTCGGAGTGGGAGCTGAGCTTTCTGCTTCAGGATAAAATTACTTAGGGCTCCGTGAATCTCCAATTTTAGGTCAAATAGAATCTCGAATCGAATGAGGCAGAGGATTTCGAATCTGATGGAATCTCGAATCCAATCTCACCGTGTTCTTCAAGTTATCTGTCAATTTGGCACCTTCTCGCAGCCGTGAATATTGCAAGCCTCCACTCAAATATTGTATTTTACTTTCAAGTGCTAGATGTTTTACTTCCAAGCGCCGGCCTGTACTCCTGCTGAATTGGTGGTGAGATGCAATTGTCCAAAATATAAGATTTAATCTTGTACGTAACAGAATGGATCTAGATATCACAAGCACGCTTATTTATTGCGCATTGTACGAAATGTTGGATTGTAGCTTATTGTAATACGTTAACGTTATATCGTGTGCTTCACATGAACCTTGTTTCCGAGTGTAAACGACCTCGTAAAATCATTAACCTTATTGTCGAATCCACGTCTAGTATACGCTTTGTATCCTCTGTCGCGAAATATGAAATAAATATTGTTTAACCCTTTACCTAACACGAAAAGCAGACGATACTTGCAAAAAACTTCTTGAATAACTATTTTTTTCATTTTTTGTCTCAAAAACATATGACCCCTCGTTGGAACGAGCTCGGTGAGCTCTAGATCCATTCTGTTACGTACAAGGTTAAATCTTGTATTTTAGACAATTGCATCTCACCACCAATTTAGCAGGAGTACATGCCGGCGATTGGACGTAAAACACCTAGCACTTGAAAGTAAAATACAATATTTGAGTGGAGGCTTGCAATATTCACGGCTGCGAGAAGGTGCCATATTGACAGATAACTTGAAGAACACGGTGAGATTGGATTCGGGATTCGATTTGATTCGAAATCCGCTGCCTCATTCGATTCGAGATTCTATTTGATCTAAAATTGGAGATTCACGGAGCCCTTAGTAATTTTATCCTGAAGCAAAATCGCCAATTAATTTTCATTATTTTTTCACTTTTTGTCTCAAAAACATAGGTTATGACTCCTCGTTGGAACGAGCTCGACGAGCTCGTTCCAATGAGGGGTCATAACCTATGTTTTTGAGACAAAAGATGAAAAAATAATGAAAATTAACTGGCGATTTTTGAGAATAGCGCTGGCCAGTTTTGGTCGTTACGTTGGGTAAAGGGTTAAATTGTATTCAATGGCGACTCGCTTGTTTTGGCAAATCAATCAAAAGCGGGATATTCCCCGGTACGGACCGCATTGGCTACTTGGTTAGAGTAGTGAACTTCAAACCGAAAATTCCACGGTTTGATGCTGACCAGCGGTAACTGTGTTGTGCCCTTGGACAGGGCACTTAATTATCGTTTCGCTTTAGTCATTCCGCATTTTTATTTAAAACAAATGGCTTCATGACCGAATGGAGTCGATCCGATTTGAAATGAAGTTTTTTTCAAAGAAAACATGTGATAAAAGCGAGGTATCAGCCAGGTTCGTTTAAAATGTTTTTTTGCTGCAGTTTCGAAGGTTCAAAGTTAACAATTCGATTAGTTTCAGTCAATAGCTAGTATATGGTTTATATCTCAGTTTTTAGCGTGGGAAGTGATGAGACGAAAAATGTACTCTACACAACTGTGTGTGTTTTAATAATCGAGGATATTATTAAAAAAAACCTTTCCTTTTGACGACGTATCAATTAACTGTGATTCGATTCCAAGTTCGATTCAAAATTCGATTCGAAATTCGATTCGTTTTCTCCATTTCGATTCGATATTCGATTCGATCAAAATGGGCAAGTCGCAGGTCCCTAATTTTTTGTATCAGATATATGAGTAGTAGGAGATGAGGTAAACAACTCAAACATTGTGCCTTTTCACATAAGCACATATGACAAAAAGGGATTCTCTAGTAGGTATCCTCGAATAATACAATACCAGGTCATAGGTATCCTCAAATACCCGTATGTGCCTATGTGCTAGGGCACATTGTGTCACATTGTGCCTTTTTCACATAAGCACATATAAGTACATATCGGCACATAAAGCAAGTGCCTATGTGTTAGGGCACATTGTGTCACATTGTACCTTTTCACAAAAGCAAATACGACAAAAACGGGATTTCATAGGATTTGACCATTGGATATAAAGGCGATGAGAATCGGATACAACTTCGTTGTAATAAGGGGAGATAACTCTGTACGGTTAAGTACAGGTTATGGGAAATCAAGCAATCTGATTGGTAAGTTATAATTTATATAAATGATCTAGATAGGAAACTACAAGAGTACTCAGAATAGGGTTAGAACTAACAAGAATAGACCAGAGATTGCTAAATATAGTAATAATAAGGTAAGCTGTTCCAACTTATAGGCTATTCTACGCTACTTGAGTATACTCCAGGGCGAAGGAACATGGCCAGATAGACGAAAACTATTGCATATACATGATAGATAGAAGCAGGGAATTCTGAAAGAATTCGAAATAGTAAAACTTGTCGGGTTGTTTGTGGTAATTCTACGAATCGGGAAACACACCCTCCGAACATACCCCTGTCTTGTTGTAAGCCTTTGGGAAACACAGCAACCACGTGCTACCATAGAAACCAAGATGGCGGCCTCCAGTATACAAAATGGACGACGGAAACACGTATCACCCTAACAACACGCGCTGCACATGCGCACTCATACCACGTATCACTATGGGGATGACGTCACAAGATGGCCGCTCACGCGGGTTACCATAACAACACAACATGGCGTCACTGGGTCACGTGACATGACGTCACTTCCGGGATCCTGCCCGGGGTCCTGCCAATGTGGGTCGTTTACCTCATCCTCTACTACTTATATGATTACATTAGGCTATTTATTGGACAAGAAAATTTGAAGTTTTGGTCACACAGTTGGAGTCTGATGCTTAGGGATGAATTAAAGGAAAGAGTGGCTTCGAAAAATTGGCTATTTTTTTAATTTTTATTTTTTACATGGGGTTGTTACCAGGCATGTAACTAAAAAATAAAATGGAAACATATAAATTGTTTTCGCATTTTAAAACAAGGGATTATATGCTCTAGAGTTAGGTAAGCGAGGGTAGTTGGAAATTTCTGCTTTTGGAGCGGCTGGGTGGCTGAAAATGACTGGTATCGGCATTTTGTCATGCAATTTTGCAGGAAGAAGTCTTGCATTTGACAATAAATTATTTCACCCACATTCAGATTGTTTATTTCTTCTCAGTCAGATAGTGTTATATGTTTTAGTGATTTGGGATATGTAATACATGTTATGGGTTACATAACTAAGTTAAAGGATATTCACCTTTGAAGGGAGTGTATGGCATGTCATTTTTGGAAATGCCTGGAAAACTATGGAGCGGAACCGTAAGAGCATTTTGCTTTCGGTGTCAACTATTGAACCGGGAAGTTCTTTATTTGTGTTTGAGTTGTAAGTACACCAGTTTTCAAAAACTTTTATTATTCCTGGTTTGTTTACAATTGATAGTTAACATTCAGCAAGTGATATCTCAGCACAACTGGAAGAAAATAATTGGATATTTTGAAAAATTGTTGGGGTAGCCTAATTTCGCAAATTTTGAATTTACATCAGATTGCGTCAGATTGCGAAAACATATTAAGATTGAGCATTGGATTTCCTAAACACCGAGCCCTCTATTCAAGATAGATATATGCAACTATGAACACCCTGATTGTTATTATTCACAGCAGAACTGTAGTCATGGTGTCTTCTTTGTCAATTTGGGTAATTTGTGTCAAGTCCGTGTGTCATCCGTTCATTAAGCTGCTTGCCTTTTTATATCTTGAGAACAACACCCCCACCCCCCCCCCCCCCCCCCCCCTCAAAGCAATGGTTGTTACTGCTTATTGTTAGACATTTTGATTATATTCAACAGTGCTGTTGACAGGACCCGTGTAGTCAATGAAGCTGGTGGAAATAATAAAAAATGATATCTCCAAAGGCTCAGAGCAATTTGGGGGTTGAGGAGGTGTAGTTTGGTTGTGAAAATCAGGTAGAAATTAATGCTAATCGTTTGGTGTTTTTATGCAGTCTTGATTACGAAATGTTATATTTGCGAAACCTCGACTTACGGATGTAGGTGTGTTGCGATCTGGTCATGATATGCTCGTGATATGATCGCGATAAGTACCTCTTTTGTGATCACAGTACTGTGTATATATAGTGAAAATTGGCTTTTTTTGTCTAAAAATTCCCGGCAATACTCAGTCAAGTTCGTTTCAAATTTCCCTTACATTGAGAGCGTAATATGATGTAACAAAAACATCACGAAACGAACGTTTTAAATGTTAATCCCCATCGCATCCCTGATTTATATCGTCATGAAAGTCGACTCTCTATGAAGTTGTCTCCCTTGAAATTATTAGATGAGCGATGAAGGTCTAATTAAGAGGCTCGTAATTGATGAGAAAACATCTTTGGCATCAGTAGAAAATAAACCCAAGTTTCCCTTCGTTACTTTAAATAAACGAAAACAACAGACAGCTCCATGAGTAGGGCTGTCGCGACTATCATTTTTTGTAATCGACTAATCGTGACCAGTAATCGACGGTTAGTTGATTAATAGTCGCTTCCCATGATTTTTTAGCAAATCATTCTTCTGTTCGTAAAACTCTGAAAATGACAATGGCACCAGTGTGTTCAGACGAAGTGGGGTTGTGGGAACAACAAATCGGTCCCGACTGAAGCTACATGTAGTCCAATCTTGGACCCACAGTCCGTAATATAATTTTTGGGGTTGGTACGTCCTGTAGGACGTACCAACCCCAAAAATAATATTACTGACTGCGGGTCCAAGTTTGAACTAGATTGAAGCCGATGAATTAAAATGAATTTACCAAAGAACGTTCCTGCATATGTTTCCTTTCTGCAATAAGTTTCTCGAAATTTTGAACATTGAGATCTATGCATTCCCTCGTCAGTTGTTAAAATTGGATCTTAGTCTGAAGTTCCGAACTTTGAGAAGTGATCTGACGTTCTGACTTTCGTCATAATTTTGTCACTTCCGCGCTTTGGGATTTCCAATGGGTGCATTCGTGTGTACAAGACTGGAGAAATTCAGAAGAATCTATTCTTCTCGAGTAACTGTGAGTGTTCTTTCTTACACAGTCAGTGACAGTCGTACAGTCTTCCGGATATGAATGTTAACTATGGTTAGATATTTAAAGTTATTCACCTTCATTGATCATTCACCTCACAAAACAATGCAATTTAGCCCCGACGTGTAGTAGACGTGTACCACCTTGAAAATGAACGACGATCCACTAAAAATAAAAAAGGTCGACTACTTCAATAGTCGACGGTTAGTCGACTAATCGAATAATCGCGACAGCCCTATCTATGAGCTGTCTGCTGTTTTCTTTTATTAAAAGTTACAAAAGAAAATTTTAGCTTTTATAAAAAGTTAATTAGAGGAAACCACTTCACAGATAATCCGTCATTAAAAATATTTATCAGTATCACACCTACCAACACTAAGTAAGCTTCCAGTTTGGCTCTTTGATTAGCGAATGTGTGTTTACAGTAATTTGCAAGTTTTTATTCTTCCCAGGAATAAAAATTAGTAAATCTCACTTCCTGTAATTTTATATCAATGGAAAGGACAGTGCCTGTATTATATATCCCGATACGCAGGTTATAATGAACAGAAAAACAGTTACAGAACATCAAAAGATGGCGAAAACGCCGTTTTCTTATTTTTAAATTGGCTTCTACAGAGAATAATAGACAAACTTTCAAACTTATTGGGAAAAACTGTAAACATCAGGGTCCTCATTTTTATACTACTCCACATGAAAATGTCTGATATTTGTGAAATGATTCGTACATCGATGAAACAAATTATCTAACATTTCGAAATTAATTTTTATATGCAATTCCCATACCCTTAGTGTTAAATTTACTGGCAACTTTTGGAAATTAAGTGGAGCTAACTTTCCTGTAAATTTCTACCATTGACGAAACTTGTCAGCCATAGGCCCCGAATGACCAAATATGAAGCGATTGTCTGCAAAATTGTATAACTTATAGTAACATTTATTCCTTACTGTGAGCATTTTGTGTCAAAGATTTTGGTCTAGATAAATGCAGCCGCGATTGTCGAACAAGAGTATTGCTAAAGTTGTATGTTAATCTATTGCAAGAATAAGAATAGTGTCTAAAAATATAGATATTTGTCAACTTTGGTTACTGATTTCTAACCGTTTGGAAAGGGTTAACCTCGAACGTCTTGTCTTTCTGTGCGCAGAATTTCACACTCAACACATTTGCTGTTTCAAGTTCTGCTATAAGGCTTACCCCCAATATCTGCTTTGGCTCCTAATGAATAGGGCTGTGATAAAAGCTCAAATTTTCAATTAATTTGCCAATTTTCTGTATTGATTTATGTTTCCAGGAAAAGGGATAACTCTCATATTGTATGGATACTGTGTTTGGTATTTATGGGGTAATGCATTTTCCGTTATGTGTTTCGGTGTCACGCTTAAGCCAGCACCTATTTTGGCTGTATTAAAATTAGCACAATCAGAATAAAAATCAAATATATCAATGAATTTTGCAGTTTTCTGTATTCGTTTTTTATCAGACAGAACGTCTGTACTCATAATGCTTTGCATAATCGTATTCAGCGTTTATGGGGAACACATTTTCTGTTAACCCTTTACCCAACGAATCGCCCGCATCCGCCCGCGTTATATGCAAATTCAAAAGTTGGAAAATATTATATTTCAAAAAATTTCAACAAAACCATATCATGTGACCCCTCGTTGGAACGAGCTCGTCGAGCTCGTTCCAACGAGGTGTCACATGATATGGTTTTGTCGAATATTTTTGAAAAATTTAAGAAAATAATATTTAAAATAATAAATTTTGATATCGTCTGCGTTCGGTAAAGGGTTAAATGTTTTGGTGTCACGCTTTTGATCAAACCTGTTTTGGCTGCAAAATACACAGAACGACACGAATGGGATAATCGATATGGCACGAGTACCAATGCGGACGGATAAAACGAGATACCGGTCGGCGTTTATTACACGTCTTCACGTCTATAACAACATGTACAGCGCCTTAGAATATGGTTCTGTATCTTCTGAACTATAATTTTGGCGCAAAATAAATGTGTATATTATTATTATTATATAACAACAATTATTAGAAGAACACTCCGTAATTCATTTGACAACTATCAACACAGAGAACACAATTTTATCGCCAACCAAATGTTACTATTTCGTCCCCTGAGTTCCAATGTGTTCTATGTGCCTATTGGCGCACAGAACACATTGGAACCCAGGAGGCGATTTTTAGCTATCCTAGGGATTCAAATTTGTAATTGCTGTGCACGATTTGTAGAAAATTCCAATGAAATTTCGCTTCAATCTAAAAATAGTCCGTCAACGATTTCCGTTCCACATACGCGTGCGGAATGGATTTTCATTTTCCGCATGGTTTAGTGTTGTTGTAGATGGGGAATTCATAGAACTGGCTTGTACTAAAAAGTAGTACTGCACTCTCAAATTGTCGCATGTGTGTCAGTATTCACGGCTTTGTCTTGTTGAAGGAGAATTCGAGTGTATATCGAGTCTGTTCAGTGTTAGGTATATACTTACATACATGTACGTGTGTTACAATTCCAATCAGAGGAAATTTAAAAGTGATGGTTTGCATACATTTGCAAATTCGTTAGACTAACAAATACACAGAACGACACGCACGCGTGAATGGGTTCATCGATACGGCACGAGTGCCAGCGCTGAAGGATAACACGAGAGGCCGCTACTCGCGTGTCGTTGTGTGTTTATTACAAGCCTTCCCGTTTATAAAACAATTATTGGAAGGACACTCAGCAATTCATTTGACAACTATCAACAGAAAGAACACATTTTATCGCCAACCCAATTTGCGAGGGGAACCCATGTTAGTATTTCGTCCCCTGAGTTCCAATGTGTTCTACGTGCCTCCTAGCACATAGAACACATCTGAACTCAGGGGACGATTTTTAGCTATTGCTGGCGATTCAAACTGTAATTGTGGTACACGATTTGGAGAAAATTCCAGTGAAATTTCGCTTCTGTTTCAAAATAGTCCGCCAATGATTTTCATTTCTCGAGTGGTTTAGTGTTGCTGTACATGGGGATTTTGTAGAATAACCGTGCAATAAAAATACCTTCTTGGAATAACTAATATTTACATATTTTCATTTGCAAAAAGAACGAGTGTTTCTGGGCTGTCTCGAACCTTTCACATTTTAGGTGAGGGTAATATGACCCAAAATGGCTGAAAATTTTGTTTGTGTTCGAATATATATAGACATTTTCTAAGGGACTAAAGAAACTTTCTTTTCACGTAATGAGTCATGTGGCATCTATAATTGTGATAGAATGATATAAGGTGAGAAATAATGATAAAAAATAATGAAAAATTACCAAAAATATGTTTTTGATTTTTATCAAACTTTCCCACCACATGGTTAATAAGTGTCTAAATGTTCCCAAAGGCGTATGGTAAAAGTTGTACAAGAAAACATACTACAATAATGGAGTCACAATAAAATCTGAAAACGTTCTTCAGTTAAAATGATGAGAAAAATTAGATATTTCTGTTAGCCATGTAGATGAGTGTCATGACGTCCATATGAGGTGAGCATGGTTTATCAATCTAACCCAGGTCACAGGTTCTTATCAGCTGACCAGGAGCCAATACTACAAAACCTTTACAATTGTATTTTCTAGAATTATATTTCTACCTATTAATATAACTGACTAAAATGAATCATTGGAATTTTAAAAGATATGGCGATTTGCCAACCGGCAAATTGCCAGAACTTTGAAAACGCTAATGGTTCATCGTAACCCATTTAAATTCTCGAAAATAAAATTCTATAAAATACAATTGTAAAAGTTTTACAGTATTGACCCCAGGAATCTGTGATCACAGTTCATACTGGTACTTCTGAAATATAGCAACCTCTTCCCCTTAAATGGATGCCACGACACCCACCAACATGTGAAAATATCTTGAGAACAACTTCAAATCAGCCTCGACTGAAATCGAATCGAATCATAGAGTCGATTTCGAATCGAATCGAGAATTTCGAAGTTTCGCATGGTCCTACCACACGAGTGGATGAAAATATCAAAACTACAAATAAGAATAGTTATAATGAGTTAATTTAATCTGACGTATTGAAGATAAACATCTTCATGTATCAGCTATACTAGCTATAATAGCTGTTTTTACTCATTAGATATGATTTTTCTTGCCCATTATCAAACTCCGCTTCAATGGCTCGGCTGATATGACGCCCATCTCGACCGATATGAGCCATCTAAAGTTGTTCCCTTGATGAGTTAGGTACCTGGTGCAACATAAGAGAAATCTTTGACCGTTTTCGCTGAACGAAATTTGGAAAATTGACGACTTTTTTTATTTATTGGGTTTTAACGACACTTTCGACAGCAATGGTTACCTCGCGTCGGAGGTAAAAATGATGTGACCAGTTTTCTAATATGATGAGGAATTAAAGATGGCAATACGTAAGGATTAGGTGGATGAAGAGAAGAAAGAAAGAGTATTGTGCAGAACATTCAATGCAAACTAAGATTCAGAGTTGTAAGCGGAGATTCGTCGAAGTGGGAGAAGAGGTTATTCAGCCATCCGAATATCTCGGCTTCCCACTGGGAAGCCGAGACATTCGGATAGCTGAACTAGGAATAGAGGAAACTTCGGACTTTGTGAACAGAATGAGAAACAATAACAATGTCAAGATACTGTAACAGGTCTGAGAATATCTTGTTTCTATTTGTTTTTGTTTAATAACTAATAATAATAACACTTGGTTAGTTTCATATCGGCCAAGATATCAGCCCTTGGCAACATCACATCAGACTTCAACCTTCGGTCTCAGGCTGACGTGAAGTTACCTCGCCTGATATCTCGGCCGATATGAAACTAACCAAGTACAAATTTCGTACAGTGCGGCTGCCGTGGAATGGTCACTTTCCTTCCACGGGTGGGCAATATTTCTGCGGATGCTATAATACTAGATTCCATACACATATAATTGGAATAATCATAAAACACCTAATTAATAAAGCACCGGTTTGAACCACATTAAAATTTTGCAGATAATGATTTTTATTAGCTGGTAAACACATGTGTGGACACCACTGCCCACGCGTGGATTACGACCAGTCCACGGAGACTGCGTTGTATAGGAGCCTGGCCCTTTGATGGGGCCTAACGCATGGTGTTGAACATATGGTCCGTGTCTCGAAGCGGCAAGAGGCCGAATACGGTGGGGATTAACCTTTACCTAACGAATCGCCCGCATCCGCCCGCGTAATATGCAAATTGAGCAGTTGAAAAAATTAAATGTTTCAAAATATTTCAACAAAACCATATCATGTGACCCCTCATTGGAACGAGCTCAGTGAGCTCGTTCCAATGAGGGGGTCACATGATATGGTTTGGTTGAATTTTTTTGAAAAATTTAAGAAAATTATATGTAAAATAATAAATTTTGATATCGTCTGCGTTGGGTAAAGGGTTAAATAGGGACATGACGGAGACCCGCAGCAAAGTTTGCAATCCAGCTTCGGTTCATCTCCCGGGATTTCACATCCTCGGAAATGTATCGATTTGGACTGCAAGAGTCAGAATTTCCTGGAATTATGGCGTAATTTGAATGAAAGCAATACAGATAATAGACTAACCGTCTCAACAGACCACCAGAATTCGTTTTAAATTATTGTTATTACTTATCCAGCAAGCAACTTGTGTGGCTGGTCCATTGGTCAGACCAGCACCCTCCCATAGATTTAGCAGAGCTAATAGTATGGCTGCCCCACTCTCTTACCGTCCACATCTGTGAGTAATAACAATTCTAAAAGTTCATGTAGTAATTATGTAAGATGTAATGCAATGAATACACCAGTTTACGAGAAACGTGTTTCCTTGTACAGTGATACAATTCAAAATATATTCCATTTGAACTCTTATGAGAATTTTGGAATTTTATCATTCACATTTCCTGACATGAAACGAGAAAACAAGAATATTTCAATGAATGAATCAAGATGTTAACCCACATATGCCATGAATGTTTTTCATAAAATTCACTCTCTGTCACCTACGTCAACCCCATCCATTCGACTGCTGAACCCTTCATCGGTACAACACAAGCAATATGAAGCCATATGGTATCTCAGCAATAAATATTTGAATTAGAGTTAACCGCCTTGAAATGATGCAATCTCTAAACATAAGCGGCCTTGGGAAAATATATTGTTTCAATAAACATTTGAAACATTATAATGACATCTTGCATTATTGTTGAATATTCCAGATAAATAAAAAGGGTGATTTGATGATTTTTGGTCCTAAAAAATACAAGTGACTTTTGGTGTGGTTTTGTTAGGAATTCCCAGAAAAATAATTGCACGTAACCGGCACTTTCCTTCCTGTCAGTTTTTCTCTCTATTTATTTATTTATTGGTGTTTAAGGTCATAACTTATGTAGAATGACTAATCATGGCCGTGACAGTGTTACGGGTGGAGGAAGCCGGAGCACCCAGAGAGAACCAGCGAGCAACGACGAGCAGCTCCCAACTCCCCAACATCGTAACTCCGCACTGCAGCACAGGCAGGGTTAGATTGGTTAAAGACATGCTTACCATCGACGTGCAGTACGCCTTAGTACACGGCGTCATCGTGCCCCCATGTGGACAATCTGGGTTAAGTACTTTGCCCAAGGACACAACGCCGGGGTCCGAATGGATCTCTCAGATGGTCACCCATCCAATGATTAACCGGGCTCGACGTTGCTCAACTTCGGTGATCTGACGAGAACCGGTTACCGCAACGCCACCGCGCCCCCTGTTTTTCTCTCTTATTTGTTGTATGAACCCCTCCCCCCCCCCTGCTTTCGGGTCAGAAAAGTGGTCTGAAGGGCTATACGTGACAAAGATATTTGAATGCCAAAAATTAAAATGATGCCATCATAATATTTTTCGCTTGACCGTTATAATGGTCGCCTATGGGAAAATATTTAGTGCTGTGATACTGTATAGTGCTGTTATTTTAAAGGAGGACAGAGAATTTCGACCGGATCACGACTGTGTTGTGATCCGGTCGAAATTCTGTTTCCCACTTTCCTCTCCACGAGCCTGGAATCTTATCCGTGGAAAATAAAATGCGAGAACATTGGATCGCAAATGATAATTTCGTTTTTGTTTATTGATCCGGTCTTGATTTCGTAATATTTCTTTTATGATATCTTGAGATATTGGCGAAGGGATGTCACAACCAGATCGAGAAAGGACTGGTTTTGTAATCACAGTACTGTAATATCTTATTCACAAGAGTTCCGGGGGAGGGGGGGGGGGGGGGGTGTATAACGTTCTACTGCTAGCTGTTGGGAGAGCAAGTTAAATCCTATTCCTATTAAAACCGCTATCGAGGAATATTTTAGCCTCTCCCTAATAATGTTTTCATAATGAAGGAATCTAGACACAGCCCAACGCATCGGATAGTGACCTCTAAAATCAAATTACCATCAGACGTTCACCTCTCTAACTGTAGAGTGACATCATGTGTCGATACTGGGTCCGTCCGCCCCAAGATTTAACTCTCTGAACGCGGCCCAGGATTGTTATGCGATCTGTTGTCATAAAGTGGGTGGTTGCTAGGTGAATGTATATGGGTGACCAATTGATATTTTCAACGTGCAGCCTACAAGGCTGCACGTTGAAAATATTAATTGGTCTACCCCAAATCACGAATATAGACTCTTCCAATTGATGCCATTGGACTGACATGGAAGGCGTCATCGGGGTTAGAAAGGTTAGACAATGTGATGAATCATGTTCCGTCAAGAAAAAAAAAATATTGGGACTAAATTGTAATATCCATCATTATAAAATCTTGAATGATCCCGCTGAGCTTGACGGTGGTGCTCACTCGTGGACGAAATACACGATAATTGGACAGACAGCTGGACGAGAAGCGGTGAATTCTACCCCCCGACTCAACACCTCGGAGAATCAAGACCCCTGTTTTCCCCAAAAAGCAGCTATTGAACCGCTGTTACAAAATTGGTCCTGTAACTGAGGCATAGTTTTACTCGTGTGCTTCTCAAGTTCTATCGGGACTTTTGAATACCAAACTATACGAAGCTTGTTGACATGGTTTCTCTGTCAAGACTGACTAATTGGTAGACCGATAAATTGTAGTTTGATTGTAATCTGTATGACACAACTATGTGCATTCTCCAAGTCTACAGCATGCCCCAGCTGTCCATGTATCGTTGTTGGCTAGAAGAGCATAATTGTAAAATGCAATCAGACCTGTTTTAACATGCCTGAACTGAATTTCAGATCAACCTTACGAACGACGAAAAACCGGGCACTTTTTCCATTAAATAAAATCGTGTAGTGAAGGACAATCGATCTCAATCCCTTAAACTAACCTTATCGAATTTTCAAGAGCCATAAAAACCAAAACCAGTTATAATAGAGGTGTAACACTGATGTGACCTTTAGCTGGCACGACCCAGGAGATTACTTCTGAAGCACTGTAGATAGATGTTCGTCCAGATACCCATTTAGAAATATAAGAAAAGACTAGACTTTATGATTCTGGAGAATCATGGCTTTTCCCGATTAGATTCCATGATTTTTCTTGACCCCACAGTGTCTGACGAATTGTTTTTAACTGTCTCACTAAAGTTCCTTCATTGATGTTATGAGAAAGGTGAGTATAGTAGTCTCAAATGACTCGGTTTGGGTTTGATAAAAAAATGTTTAGGTAAAACCCATCATTAATGGTAGAATGGGTTAATATCAATATCAATGTTTCCCTATCAGTTTTGAGTCCGGTAAAAGTTACGTTTTTCTGTGGCATTTCCAATTCAATTCAATTCAATTCAATCTTTATTTCACAGCATACAGCATACAAATACAAACGAGAGAGAGAGTAAAGTTACAAAATTATTGAATGATGTATAAATGTATACTGTGGGGAATGACATAGCCTTGCGACTGTCTTCCTGTCATCCCCTAGACAATCAAAATAATAAATAAAATAGAATGGCAAATGGCAAGTGTTAAATTCAAGTTAAATGTAGTCGATCCAGACAGCAGGTAGATGTTATGTTATATTTACATTTTTTACATTAAAATTGAGTATTGTTTCCACATCATGGATCAAACTCCCAAGAGTTCTGTCTCGGGTTGTTTTAACCCGTCATCAACCGTGTTTCCGAATCCTAATCGAATCAACAGTGTTTCCGAATAAAAAAAAAACAAAACAATTTTTATACGCATTCCTTAGTAGGCCAGTACAATTATCGTAGGCTAATGGGGTGATGTAAAAACCGGAATACCGCGGGACAACCTTTTCATCAGCTTGTGGGAAGAGAAGAGATGAAGGTAATAACGACCCCGAGAGTTCCAACTAGGCGAAGCAGTCAGGGCATCTTGGGTTGGAACACCTAACATTGACTTCGTATGCGTTTAAAAATTGATTGAATAAAGTTTTGTTAAATGCCTTTCGGGTGAGGGTTTTTATCGTTGTGTCCAAGTCATTCCACAGTTTGGGAAAATAAAAATATGGAATAGCGGCTGAGAACTGAGTGCGGGGTTTGTGTGTGATTAGGTTTCCACATTGCCTAGTATTCATACCAGATGGGTTAGAGTACACTTGGAATGTATTATCAAAACTGACAGGGAGGTTGTTTATAGACCAGTCGTACATGAATAGAAGTGAATGTAACTTGTACAGATCATTAAATTTCAGGATTTTCAAACGTTTGAAAAGAGGATCGGTGTGTGAGTTGAACTTTTTGTTCGCTATGATACGCACAGCCTTCTTTTGAAGATTCAGAATTTGTTTAGTGGCTGGTGTATTGCCCCAAATTTGTATCCCGTAAATTAAATGGCTTTGAAATAAAGTGAAATAGAGTATACGTAGTGTCTCGAGCGGCAAAAAATTCTTGACTCTATTCAGGATATAAATTGCCCTGGATAATTTCGTACAGACTACGGATACATGATTATTAAATCTAAGATTCTCGTCCATGTCAATTCCTAGGAATTTTATGAATTTGTGTTGGCGATTATTACCTGCTATTATTAAGCTTGAGTTATTTAGTGAAATTTGGGTTTGTACATTGTTGAAATTGTAATTGTCATTTTGGGGATGAAGAAGTAGAACCTTAGTTTTATTAGCATTTAATGATAACTTATTAGCTAGACACCAGTCATTGATTTTTGACAATTCATTGTTTGCCCTCTCCGCTAGGAGGTTGAGGTCATTACCAGATGCGTAGGGTGTTGTGTCATCCGCAAAGGATAAAATACTCATGTCGGTCGACTCACAAATGTCGTTGATAAAGAGCACAAACAAACGAGGACCGAGGACAGAACCCTGGGGTACACCCGTAGTAATATTGAGTTGATTCGAGGATTCACTCGTGAATTGCACAAATTGGGATCTCCCAGAGAGATAGTTCTGAAACCAAGAATTAGCTGTACCTCTAATTCCGTAATGTTCAAGTTTCCTGACGAGGATTTCATGGTCAATAGTGTCGAAAGCTTTGGAAAAATCTAAAAAAATAGATAATGTGCAATCTTTAGTTGCATTGTTATTCATCATGGAAGCGTAGTTGATAAAATGCATTATCGGATGAAATGTTGAGTGTCCCTTACTGAAGCCAAACTGATAGTTATAAATAATGTTGTTTGCATCTAAAAAGTTTGTTAACCTTTTATGCATTAATTTCTCTAAGATTTTAGAAAATGAGGGAAGAATACTTATTGGACGATAATTGTCGAGTGACTGTGTATCGCCAGATTTAAAAATTGGTACTACTTTTGCAGTTTTCATTTTTGATGGTACAATTCCAGTTGAGAATGAGGTATTAATAACATGGGTTAAAGGAACAGCAATTTCTTGTATAATGTTTTTAAGTAGTTTCGGAGAAATGTTGTCATTACCAGCAGAAGTTTTTGTTGGGAGACTTTTTACAGAAGATACTACTTCTTCAGGGCTTGTGGGTGATATGAAAAATGATCCGGGGACGCTGTCATTGAGGTAATCTGAGAATCGATGTGAGGAGCTTGTCATGTTGTTGGTAATTCGATTTCCAATGTTAATAAAGTAGTTGTTAAATTTATCAGCAATTTGGATAGGGTCAGTGAACTCTACATTATCATCAATAAACGATGATGGTAGGGGAGGCGGAAGGTTTGACTTATTTATTGCTTTGCGGAGAATTTTCCAAGTTTTCTTAATGTTTCCCTTATTTTGTAAAATTAATTGGCTATAATAATTTTTTCTAAGTTTACGTCTGAGTTGGTTAAAAATTTGACAGTAGGTTTTGTATCTTGTAATATTGTCGTTGGTTGGGGCCCTCAGCTTTTTTTCAAGCAGTTTATGTTTGTTCCGGGAGGACTGTAGAAGACCGTAAGTCATCCATGGTTCTCGTTTAACGTATTTTTTCGGGGTCTTCTTTATCGTCGGTGGGAAGGCTTGATTAAACGTCATATTAAGAATTGATAGGAGCTTTTCATAAGCTTCGTTAGCACCAGCCTCTTGGCATACATTATTGAAATCAGATTGAGATAGTAGGTGTTTAAATAAGTTGATATTCCTTGTGTTGAAGATTCTCTTTGGTTGGAATGTATTGTCGTTGGATTTGGTACTATTGGGGTTTTTGATGTAAAATGTTGCGAAATGGTCGCTGACATCTGTAATAATTATTCCGGAGGTATTGGAGTCGAGTTTATTACAAAAAATATGGTCAATTATAGTCGCTGAATGATTTGTTACTCTTGTAGGTTTGGTTATCATAGGTGTGAATCCAGTGCTGAACAATGATTCTAAATACTGATTAGTTTTCTGGTGTTGGTTAAAGTTTAGTAGATCTATATTGAAGTCGCCCATCAGATAGGTTGTCTTCTTCTCAGAAGTGATTTTGTCGAGTAAGTTGGAATATTGAGATAAAAACAAGTCAAAATTCGCTTTTGGTGCGGTATTGGGGCGATAAATAACTCCTACATTTGATTTGTAATTTCCAGTGAGTTCAATAAATAGTGATTCAAACACATTTGATGTTGTTGGTTCTAAAAAACAGACTATTTCCTCAATTTTTTTTACATTTAGCAGCCCATGAAGGGTTAACAAATGCCTACCAGAATAATTGATCCATGCAACTGGTCATATGACACCAAGACCTATCAACGGCCATTTTCTCTTGAAAACCCCACAAAATGTTTGTAGAAATCCAGGGAAAACGATTTTTTAAGCTTTTGATGGGTATCCCTGTTAACCTCCCCAACAGGGGTTAACGCTTGGCTTTTTGAATACCTTTATTACTTACAAAAATGGTCCTCTGTGAATTCCACTTCAAACAAAGGAGATTATGTTTATCTCTCATGTATACATTAGGTGCTGTGCGTGTCTGAAAACAGTTCCATGTTAACAACATTACGATGCTTGGCAGCTTGTAGATGGTTAAAAAACGCTCACCGGAGTATTTTGTCCATGCAACTTGTAATGTCACGTAAAGACCTACGAATAGTCAATTTGTCTTGAAACCCTACAAGTTACCGTTAGGGAAATTCACAGAAACGAAAGTGCCGATAAACCCCAATTTTGGCAGTTTTTTGCCAATTCTGGCGAAATAAGGGTTAAATCGAAAATTCCGCTTCGGTACATTTTTAGATTTTTTGCCACTCTATGCGTGTGCCAAATTGTGTGAAAATCGGTTCGAAAATGGCTTCTGAATCGTACGGACAAAAATGTGTGGAAAAAAAAAAAAAAAAAAAAAACCCAACCCCCCCCCCCCCCCCCACAAAAAAAAAAAAAAAAAAAAAAATAATCCGTAGAAAAACAATAGTCTTTTCCAGAGGGAAAAGCCTAATGAACGAAGTACTGTAAAGCTTTTGAGCTCATTAGACCCAGAGGTGTACAGTCTTGGGTGGAAGGTGGTTTGCCGGGTTGATGGCAATTGCTTCCGCATAGGTATCAACTTTCTGAGGGTATTGCTAGTTTGGTGATATGCGAGTCGGACCAGCCCTAGAAATTAACCACAGCAATCCACAATGTTGTGGTAAAAGACGCAGCAGTTTTCCATGGCATTCATCGCGACAGTTCCGACTGTTGTGACCTATCTCGGCGATTCGAGGCTCCTTGTCTAAAAGGCTCGTTTATAGGTATGTGGACATGTGAAAGGTCGGGCAAATGAACGCCATGATCGGGTAAACATTGGCCACATGTTACAGCCCTGCGCGGACCACGAGGATGTGCGTTGTAGCCTCCGATCCGTAGATAATTGAATTGTTGGAACGCTCAAATCTTAAGGGAGTGGGGTGGGGGTTGCTATAAAAAACAATTTTCAACAACAAAAATTATCGAAAGTATTCAAGTTAACGACGCCCCGCTATCACCGATCACTTTTTAACTCTTTACCCAACATGAATTTTTTGTATAACTCATTTTTTAAATTTTTTGTCTCAAAAACATAGGTTATGACCCCTCATTGGAACGAGCTCGACGAGCTCGTTCCAAAGAAGGATCATAACCTATGTTTTTGAGACAAAAATTAAAAAAATAATGAAAAATAATTGGCAATTTCTGTAAATAGCGCTGGCCGGTTTTGGTCGTTACGTTGGGTAAAGGGTTAAAGAGTATAGTTTGATGTCTGTGAACAATGAATATGTAGCTGATGAGTACATATTTCGCGCCAATACAGATATAATATTTGCAACATATATTAGTTATTTTGAGAACAATCATGTACCGAGATTGGAAAGTTGATGTTGTGTTATTAGTTTTTGTTTTTGGTGAAAGACGTAGCATGCCATTTGGTGAATTGCAGCTTTCGCGTCATCAAACGTCATCGATTGTGAGGGGTTATCGCGTTGATTGGCTTGTCGCCATCTTGTTGGGAGGCGGGGGGGGGGGGGGGGGGTGCAGTTTGAGTGAAATCGTTTTTCAATGTCGTCCCAGTAATCCGGTTGTATAGAAAACAGTGGTTGTAGTCTCTAGACTGAAAATTTGAGTGTTCTTTCTTTGCTTTTACTCAGAAATGTAAGAAAAAGCTATAATTTAGAAGTAAATCAATGTCTGCATTATGAGAGTTTAATAGTTTCGTAATTGTCTCTATCATTAAGAAATATAGAATATCTCATACTGTTTACTTCAGTGTAGAATAAGATGCAGCCGTTTTTGACGGTGTGCAATGGACCAATGGTTTAGGCGTTGGACTCCTGGATGCCAGGTGGAATTGCCGACGGTTCGATTCCCGGCCGAGGATCAGAAATCAACATTACAAATTCTTCGAAAACATGATTGTGTCCGTCAATACACAAACACACACACACACCGTGCCAGTCTTCGCCTGAGGCCAGCCAAAATCACATCTTAAAATGTAGTACCGTCTATGGAAATTCTTAATGAATATATATGGCCGAATTTTCAGGTGACGTTATTCACGTCAACACATAAAAAATTAAATAACTGCCAATTTTTTTGAAATTTTAGTATTTTGCAGAGGTAAAAAATTAGAAGACAATTATCTTTTTGTTTTTCAAATTAGGGCCATTTGCGACGTTTTACGTAACTTCAAAGTTTTGACAATTTTCACTTAAAAAACGCGAGTTTTGTGACCCTCGCAACTCTGTATTTATAAGGGATACAGCAATGGAACTTCACAAACAGATTTATGGCCAGTTGAAGTTGTCTACCTCTATGTTTGTGTTTCAAAGTTCGACCCCCCAATGCTACCAATACCAATTGTACCATTTTTGTTTGTTTACCTTCTATTTTAAACCTCATTTTTAACATTATCGATTTTTTTAAAAATTTAACCCTTTACTCAACGCAGACGATATCAAAATTTATTATTTTAAATATCATTTTTTCAAATTTTTCGAAACCTTTCAACAGAACCATATCATGTGATCCCCACATTGGCTCCAAAGAGGGTCGCATGATATGGTTTTGTTGAAATTTTTTGAAAAATAATATTTTTTCAGCTGCTGAATTTGCATATTACGCGGGCGGATGTGCACGATTAGTTGGGTAAAGGGTTAATCACAATACTCATCAGACTTGTCCATAGAAATGGCGTTAGCTTTTCGATCTTAACCCTTTACCCAACGCAGACGATATCAAAATTTATTATTTTAAATATTATTTTTTTAAATTTTTCCAAAAAGTTCAGCAAACCATATCATGTGACCCCTCGTTGGAACAAGCTCGACGAGCTCGTTTCAACGAGGGGTCACATGAGTAGTATGTCAGGGGCTTTTGAGGGATAGTTTGGGGGATCTTATCGGGGACCCCGCAGGGGACCGTTGAAGGGAGAGCCAGAGGGGAAGGGAAGCAGTAGTATGTCAGGGGCTTTTGAGGGATAGTTTTGGGGATCTCATCGGGGACCCCGCAGGGGACCGTTGAAGGGAGAGCCAGAGGGGAAGGGAAGCAGTAGTATGTCAGGGGCTTTTGAGGGATAGTTTGGGGGATCTCATCGGGGACCCCGCAGGGGACCGTTGAAGGGAGAGCCAGAGGGGAAGGGAAGCAGTAGTATGTCAGGGGCTTTTGATGGATAGTTTGGATGACCCCGGTGGGGGACCCCGCAGGGGACCGTTGAAGGGAGAGCCAGAGGGGAAGGGAAGCAGTAGTATGTCAGGGGCTTTTGAGGGATAGTTTGGATGACCCCGGTGGGGGACCCCGCAGGGGACCGTTGAAGGGAGAGCCAGAGGGGAAGGGAAGCAGTAGTATGTCAGGGGCTTTTGAGGGATAGTTTGGGTGATCTCATCGGGGACCCCGCAGGGGACCGTTGAAGGGAGAGCCAGAGGGGAAGGGAAGCAGTAGTATGTCAGGGGCTTTTGAGGGATAGTTTGGGGGATCTCATCGGGGACCCCGCAGGGGACCGTTGAAGGGAGAGCCTGAGGGGAAGGGAAGCAGTAGTATGTCAGGGGCTTTTGAGGGATAGTTTGGGGGATCTCATCGGGGACCCCGCAGGGGACCGTTGAAGGGAGAGCCAGAGGGGAAGGGAAGCAGTAGTATGTCAGGGGCTTTTGAGGGATAGTTTGGATGACCCCGGTGGGGGACCTCACAGGGGACCGTTGAAGGGAGAGCCAGAGGGGAAGGGAAGCAGTAGTATGTCAGGGGCTTTTGAGGGATAGTTTGGATGACCCCGGTGGGGGACCCCGCAGGGGACCGTTGAAGGGAGAGCCAGAGGGGAAGGGAAGCAGTAGTATGTCAGGGGCTTTTGAGGGATAGTTTGGGGGATCTCATCGGGGACCCCGCAAGGGACCGTTGAAGGGAGAGCCAGAGGGGAAGGGAAGCAGTAGTATGTCAGGGGCTTTTGAGGGATAGTTTGGGGGATCTCATCGGGGACCCGCAGGGGACCGTTGAAGGGAGAGCCAGAGGGGAAGGGAAGCAGTAGTATGTCAGGGGCTTTTGAGGGAATATTTGGGGACCCCGGTACAGGGTCGTTGAAGGCAGCCAATAAGCTATCGAGCAGTTACTGATAAGTCATTGCTCGAATGACTCGAATCCCATCGAGCAAATGAGCTTTAGAGTAATTGCTCAATCGAGTGACTCGGCATATTGCTCGAACGACTCGAATCCCATCGGGCAAATGAGCCAACGAGCAATTTCTCGTTCGATTGACTCCTCGAACGACTCTTAGACTCATTTCAGAAAAAAGGGATTCCATAGCCACAGCCGTTTCGAAAAAGGGATTCCACAAATGGGATTCCCCAAAAGGGACTCCATAAGTGGGATTCCGTCTTACCTCGAGTGACTCGCATATAGTGCTCGAACGACTCGAATCCCATCGAGCAAATGATGCAACGAGCAATTGCTTGTTCGAGTGACTCGTCGAACGACTCTTAGACTCATTTCAGAAAAAAGGGATTCCATAGTCACAGCCGTTTTCGAAAAAGGGATTCCACAAATGGGATTCCACAAAAGGGATTCCATAAGTGGGATTCCGTCTTACCTCGAGTGACTCGCATATATTGCTCGAACGACTCGAATCCCATCGAGCAAATGAGCTAACGAGCAATTGCTTGTTCGAGTGACTCCTCGAACGACTCTTGGACTCATTTCAGAAAAAGGGATTCCATAGCCACAGCCGTTTTCGAAAAAGGGATTTCACAAATGGGATTCCACAAAAAGGATTCCATAAGTGGGATTCCGTCTTTCCTAGAGTGACTCGCATATATATATTGCTCGAACGACTCGAATCCCATTGAGCAAATGAGCTAACGAGCAATTGCTCGTTCGAGTGACTCCTCGAACGACTCTTAGACTCATTTCAGGAAAAAGGGATTCCATAACCACAGCCGTTTTCGAAAAAGGGATTCCACAAATGGGATTCCCCAAAAGGGATTCCATAAGTGGGATTCCGTCTTACCTCGAGTGACTCTCGCATATATTGCTCGAACGACTCGAATCCCATCGAGCAAATGAGTTAACGAGCAATTGCTCGTTCGAGTGACTCCTCGAACGACTCTTAGACTCATTTCAGAAAAAAAGGGATTCTTAAAAAGGGATTCCGTAAGTAGGGCTTTTTAGTCGTGTGAGGCCATGAAGGCTATGTGAAAGGTATGGCGGTCCTTTTGCACTACGTGCTGCAAAATATTCTTGAAGAATCCATATCACATATAGTCGGGTTTGTTTGTTTTTTTTTTTGGTGATTTGAGGACTGGTGGGAAGTAGTGGGGTCTGGAGGTGACTATTTGGGGCTGGTGGGGACTAGAGGCTAATTGTTGTAAAAACCTGTGGTTTCTACAACCGGATCTCCACATCTCCTACTACTTCACTTCCCCTCTGGCTCTCTCTTCAATGGTCCCCCTGCGGGGTCCCCGATGAGATCCCCAAAACCACCTGACATACTACTGCTTCCCTTCCCCTCTGGCTCTCCCTTCAACGGTCCCCTGCGGGGTCCACCACCGGGGTCATCCAAACTATCCCTCAAAAGCCCCTGACATACTACTGCTTCCCTTCCCCTCTGGCTCTCCCTTCAACGGTCCCCTGCGGGGTCCCCGATGAGATCCCCCAAACTATCCCTCAAAAGTCCCTGACATACTACTGCTTCCCTTCCCCTCTGGCTCTCCCTTCAACGGTCTCCTGCGGGGTCCCCGATGAGATCCCCCAAACTATCCCTCAAAAGCCCCTGACATACTACTGCTTCCCTTCCCCTCTGGCTCTCCCTTCAACGGTCCCCTGCGGGGTCCCCGATGAGATCCCCCAAACTATCCCTCAAAAGCCCCTGACATACTACTCACATGATATGGTTTTGTTGAAATTTTTTGAAAAATCATATTTTTTCAACTGCTGAATTTGCATATTACGCGGGCGGATGCGGCCGATTCGTTGGGTAAAGGGTTAATCTCGTTATTCTAGTTAATGCCACTGATGGTTCTCAGACCACTTTGTTGTCATTTACAGTTTTAATTACTCCCGGTCAGCTATTACCGAAATTCCGTCAAAATATAATCGAGGGGATCCACAACAATATGCACCGACTATGTATCAATCTTGAAGAGTTAACTCCAGGACACTCGTGTTCAGCACTCATTTTATCCACAAAGCATGTGAGTGTGGATGAGTGGAGAGGTGGGTGTCTTTTGGAAATAAAAAAGAAAACAAAACAGAAACAACCCCACCCCAAACGGTTGCACCAGATTTTGTACAGATATGATACTTTGTAATGTCTGAACACTTAATGTTTTTGTTGGTCAATGTTCAAGCACAAGTTAACAGGTCACACGTGACATTATGCAGACATGCGTATGCATCTCGATCGAGTACCCTCTAGGTATTTCAACTTGTTGCTCAGTTTACTTGTTGGCAGTTTACACACGATAGACCAACTGCATGATGTACGTGTTTGGTTGTATCCACGATCAGTGCATTGTCATGTCGGTAACCCTCTCCTGGCAAAAGCTATGTACAAAATGTACCATTCAGATATTATTTTCAAACTTTGCCTTCCAAAACGCAGCATACGACATCTACACGTAGTTGGAACGAGCTTGACAAGCTCCCTCCTAATAAAGGGCCAAATTGTCGCAATAAGCTATGTTTTAGATGCAAAAAATGGAACTTGTTTGGAGATTTATAAAAAAAAATTCTTCTGCCTGCAAGTCGTGTGAGGTACAGTACGTGGAGAGTGTATTATCACTAAATCACCCGCACATTGGAGATTCCACCCGAGCAATAATTGCAAATTTGTTGCAAATCATCACCAGCACCAGCAAAGTTTCAGCCAATGGACCTCCGGGTTAAACCCGGAGGTCCATTGGCTGAAACATTGCTTGTGTTTTTTGTCGATATATACAAAATTTGAAAGTTATAGCTTGGGTGATAACTCCACTCCGCGGGTTATTTAGTTACAATCCACTCTCCACGTACTGTAAAGCGTCAACGGAATATTCCCAATATGGACAAAGTATTCAGAATGAATGAATGAAATAGTCCGTCAGAATTAGAAATACTGAAACACGCTATAACTAAGCGCATGTGAACAATCGATACACCTCAATATCACAATCATCTTGTTAGCAAGATAAATCCAATAAAAGACGAAGTGCCTTTACATATTCCTCCAAAATATAATGCTCAGTAGTCAGTTTAAAGAATAGCTTTTGATATTAAAAAAATCCGTCAACAAGCAACGCGAGGAAATCATTGTTTCCATTGCTTGTAGTTGTTCCGCGTTCGTCGTGATTTCTCATCTCCTACACAAACCCGGTCGATATTTCCCAAAGTTTATATTTTTCTCTCTCCACATTGCTATACTAGCCAATCTGATGAGTGTATTCAGCATAAGATTATCTCTATAATATTGACCTGATCAATAATAATGGCGAATGTATCGGATAGGACCGGACTGAAAGTGATGCAGAACGGTCGAACATCGGCAGAGAATGCAAATTCAGCCATGGATGGTGACAAATTGGATTACGACCAGACGATAATTCACAAGGTATGTCGTTTCTTTTGTCTCCAGCAAGCTTTCTTCTCAGATCGAACATGCACACCATATTGTTAGCGGATAATCAATTATCATCGTAACTTGAGAAATATTTTTAAAACAATGACATTAAATTTTTTTTTCGGAACAATTCAGTAAATTAATTTTACGCTTTATCAACAGTGCGTCCTCTTGTCCTCTTGCACTCGGTGCCTTGTTTTGCGCACAGAGCTGTGCAGCCTTCTCCTTGTTCAATTTTTTTAAGATAATATTATCTTGATTATTTCTCGAAACGAACTTTTGGGTTTATAAATTGTTTTATATCCCACGTTGATTATCTTAATTTTCCTACTTTAACCCTTTACCTAACATGAAAAGCAGACGACACTTGCAAAAAAAATTCTTGAATAACTAATTTTTTTCATTTTTTGTCTCAAAAACGTAGGTTATGACCCCTCGTTGGAACGAGCTCGACGAGCTCGTTCCAACGAGGGGTCATAACCTATGTTTTTGAGACAAAAAATGAAAAAAATAATGAAAATTAATTGGCGATTTTTGAGAATAGCGCTGGCCGGTTTTGGCCGTTACGTTAGGTAAAGGGTTAAACACTTTTACATATCACCGAACGTGTCGTCTTGTTTTGCATACCCTTCTGAAGAAAAAATATTCAGCTTCTGATTTTATTGAGAACAAGATTTTGATGGCACGAAAAAATAACTGACTTTATTATATGCCTATAACGAACGTCCCCCTCAATATCGCAGGAGTTTGCCCTTAAATCTGGTTCGCCAGAAGACGTGAAACTCAACTTTTCCAACTCCGCGCCTCTCTCAAACGAGCCACCCGTGACGCCATTTAGGTCACTTACGTTCGAAGCGACAATTTTACAAATGCGAAATGAAAACACCATTACATTCACTCTGAATACTTCGAGCAAATATCCATACTTTCTTTTTTGAAGATTCAAAACAAAAAAGGAAAAGAAGGGATTTGAGAAACTTTAAATACCGCCTGACTGATTACTTTGAATCCCCTCTTCTGCTATCAGGACGAACGACGACCCCAAGCACACAAGCACTTCACACAAGTGGCATACCTTTTCTGACCTCAGGTCTTGTCAAAATATTTACAGGCTATGCTACAGGTCGACAAACATTGCCAAGGAAATTTCTCCCCTGTTTATAATCCACTGACCAGGTTTTAATTTATGGAACGTTTTCTGGGAAGATCCTCGAGGTGCCCTTGTCCAGGAGGTTTTATAGAAAGTGGCAGACAAAAATAGGAAATAAGTTGTTTGCGCTTATCATATAAAAAGTCAGTTTTTCGGAGAGCTGTAAATCTTGGGGCCCATAATATTAGTAGAACTCACGGTACAGTAGAGTGATCACAAAAGCAGAAAGATAATTTCGACTGGATCGCGACCGTGTCGCGACCATGTCGCGATCCAGTAAAAATCATTTGTCCGCTCTCCACCCCAACTCTGTAGAAGCCCACCTTTCTAAAGACTAAAGAGAAATGCGAGCACTTTGTGCTATTTTCGTTTGTTTTTTTCATTATTCAATTTCGATTTATCAATAATTGTCTTCGTCGGTGTTGATTTAGCCATAGTTTATATCTGAAATCTCGACCCGCAAGTCTGAGAGTATGGCGATCAGGTTGAGTAAACCATTTTTGCGATCACAAACAGTATATGCTCACAGTTAACCCGAAAGGTATAAAAAATCAATGAACCGAAACCTTCTATTTGAACAAACTTCTGATATCAAAGACTCTCCATCTATGGACAGCGCGTGAATTCTTAACGATTGTAGTAATGAAAAAATCGCATTACTTGCGTTTTCTCCACCAAACACAATTGACATTTGTGACATGGATTTTACAATTAATCGATACCCGTAAATAATTCAAAGTGTGTCTTACGCTGAAACCAGTAAACCATATAATATCTATTTCCAGAGGTTTTATCGACATTCTCGCGGTCACTAGCATTATTAGGTCACTGCAATATAGTGTAGTTTCGAATCCACCTTTGCGTTCTTCGAGTAGAAAAAGGCGCTATCTGCAATGCTTTAGCTTTGCAGATGACGCCTTGTTCCACTGAAGAAGCGATATAGAAGCTGCTTCAGCAGGCCTGATCCCGGGTATCTGTGACTAGCAAAATCAGAGATGATGACAAAACAACAGTGGATGGCTTGAATCCTATTTTTTAGTTTAGGATTGTATCAGATCTCGCGTCAAATTGAGTGAAAGATTCCGAATCGAATAGACTCTCGAATCAAAACATTCATAACTTGGGCATTTCCCACATCAGAGCCGATAGAGAGGAATCCCTGTCTGTTGTGTCTGCCCTTTACCTAACACGGAAAGCAGACGACACTTGCAAAAAAAATCTCGAATAACTAATTTTTTCATTTTTTGTCTCAAAAAACATACGTTATGACCCCTCGTGGGAACGAGCTCGACGAGCTCGTTCCAACGAGGTGTCAAAACATATGTTTTTAAGACAAAAAATGAAAAAATAATGAAAATTAATTGGCGATTTTTTAGAATAGCGCTGGCCAGTTTTTGCCGTTACGTTTGGTATAGGTTTAATATAGCCATCAGTCGGTGTAGTCAGGCGAAGATAGTATCGAATCCAGCTAAAGAGTCCGTGTCGATTCGACTCTTGAATCAAAGTATTCATAACTTGTGGGTCACCTCTTCAAAGATTACAGAGAGGCATCCAGGACTGTTGTGTCCCATTTAATATGGCCGCCAGTAGGTGGGATCGGGCTGGCATTCAGTACCTTAAATGGTAGGAGGACTAGCCTAACAGAAATATTTCCATTGTCTGCGTATCGGGTATTGTTTCCTCAAGTGGTAGTCCCTTTGTCCTAAAGTGGTGGTGGGTTGTGTTTGCAACAAAAGAAAAACCACTGAAGGGTCCATCTGTGGTTACGCCCGGTGAAGATCACAGCATGCGATTGGCACTGCGCTGCAATGAAGGAAAGTGATAAGAATTCAAATGGGGACTGAAAAGATCATAGGAATTTGCTATCAACTACCACTATCAAGGTGACTCGTGATTTATTAATTTTGAGTTACTGATGATCGGATATATATTTTTGTTCTTCATATGTAGAGTATGTGTTAAACCATAATCTGCGATGTTGTTCCAACAGCTGAGGTTCCTAGATTTTTTTTTATTTTAAAAAAACATTATACGCAAACAAACAGCATTGCGTCCACTGATGACAATAGGTAATGCCACAGTAAATAACTCCCAGTACGCTGGATACTCCATTTGAATTCATTGAACGTAACAGGTGATCGAGACATGAAGATGTTCCGAGTTAAGTGTCGCCTGTCTGAATAGACAGACGACACTCGACTCGAAACAATTTCTTGAGTGGCACAATGTTTTCTCTTCATTGTTTTGCGAACAATCAATATCAGAAAACTTTCTTACGCTGCACGTTGAAAATATTAATTGGTCTACCCCAAACATTCCCTCAGCAGTCTTCCCTACTTAATAAAATTATGACGTATCATGTTCCCGGGCCGGAAAAGCTGCCTCTCGGGTTCAAAGAGTTGACTACAATTTTGATCCTGACGATTATATTCCCTGGTACAGTTCAAACTAGAAGTCCAATCATGAAATGCGCACAAATAGCACGTCACTGTGCGCGTTAATCTACGAGTTATGACCATAGTAAGGCTATCAAATTCTGTACATATGGTCTGTGCACAAGCCACATTTCAGCCAATGGACCTCCGGGTAACCCGGAGGTCTATTGGCAGAAGCATTGCCTGTGTTTGCTATGAGTAACCAGAAGAACCTGTCGTGCTTTGGATGCCATTCTATATGGCAATTGCGCGCAATTCCTACGCGCAATTTAGTCTAGATAAGCGCACAGTTCGTGACAGGACTTCTATTTTAACTGTAAACTCATGCGTGGACATCACTGCCCATGCGTGGATTACGACCAGTCCACAGCGACTGCACTGTATTTTACACGAGTTATTGAAAAGAAAATCTTTGGAGTCCTGTCCAGTTATATTACAAAATTTGTGTTGTTATATGCGGCGATATCGCAGTCACCGGTTGTTAGTAAAATTATAACATATTAAACCGATGTGGCGCGCCGAGCTGAGTTTGAGTTTGTGTAATCACAGGGGTCTTGTCGTTCAAATGGGCTTAAAAACTTCAATTTATTTTTCAATGGTTTATGTGCTTTTTAATGTATTGTGTGACGATTAACATGGACCACTTTGCTCCTATCGTGTCCTACCTTATACCTTAATGTCTGTTCTATTCCCCTGCTAGAGTGCGGCATCCTGTCATATGTATTACTCATTTTATTTTTAGCTTCGTCGGGTTTTGAACTCAGTAATTCATGATCAAGCATTAATACCCCTATTAACGGCATTGGTGTTTCAATATCAAACATTAAGTACTACAGCCTTACACGTTAAAAATACATGATTGCGGCCCACATTTAAATGAAGAACACCGGCGCAAAGTAATCCAACTTGCCAATGCAACATGAATTTGCATTTTATTAGAAAAACAGTTAATCAGGGCACTAATATGGTATGTACAGTGCCCGCTAATTCCATTTTTGGGGAGAGCGACGCTCCCCTAATATAGAATTAACGAATACCATATATACGATATTAGATGACCAACGAACTGTGTAATGAATGTATCTTACCGACTACTCTTCCTATACAACGAGCTAACATCTGCGATAGATAATAAATGATTGAATTCTAACTTGATTAGCGTGAAGCGGTTATCGTCATTTTCATGACCAATGCACAAAGGGGAAATAATTCGTGACTGTAAGCTGTATATAGATTTTGACTCGCGGTCTATACTTTTTATGCAACTTGCACTTGAAAACCAATGCAAGTCTCACGTACTGGTAGAAAGAACGATATTATAAGTTAGGGCGTTTAGGTGGCAGGTATGGTGTCACATGAGGCGAAGTGAGAACAATATCAGGCGAGGCTTCAGCCTAATGTTGTTCTCGCTGAGCCTAACGTGACACTGTATCTCCCACTAAACATTCCGTAATGTTGTATTATATCACCCTCTTTTGTCCGAAATTTCATCATCAGTTGTGTTTGCAAACCGTTTCGTGTTTTCGTTAAAGTTTCCTATCGGAATTCATTTGTTTACAAAAAGCAGGCGAGTGGTGATGCAATGCAAAGGGTGTAATCCAACATCTCATTGATCGCCAAAAAAATTATTGATTTATTACCTCCGACATTTTTGGGCCCCTTTACCGTTGTGTCTGCTTTCCGATCTTTTGAACTGAAAATAAACTTTCTAAAGTGTAATTAGCCGAATTGCGATTTTTTTTTTGCGATAAAAACAAAGTGGCAGACAATGATAATTAATACATCGCCAATGTCGGTATATTTAATTAATACACATTCAGAGCTGACCATTATTGTCGGTGTGCGCCTCAGTCCTCGGTCACTAGTCATGACAGTTGATTAGTTAACCTGTCGGGCTGGCACAATAATACCAGTTACATGGTGTCACGGCGTCAGTTAATTCCATATTAGGCGAGAGCGAAGGTCACGACCATATATGGATTTAACTGACATCCTATATGCAATTCCAGGTCACAAACAAACTGTGTAACGAATATATCTCACTGATTACTTGTTCTTTATACTGAACTAGCAACTGCATAAAATGAAAAAAGACTCTTCTTTAACCCAGACGATTTCAAAATTTATTATTTTAAAAATCATTGTTTAAAGTTCTTCAAAAAAATTCAACAAAACCATATCATGTGATCCCTCTTTGGAACGAGCTCGACGTGCTCGTTCCAAAGAGGGGTCACATGATATGGTTTTGTTGAAAATTTTCGAAAAATAATATTTTTTCAGCCGCTGAATTTGCACGTTACGCGGAAGGATGCGGGCGATTCGTTGGGTAAAGGGTTAACCTGAAACATTTAAATTCTGCCAACATTTGAAGGATGCATGGACAAACTCTAACTACAGTCAGCCGTATATAAATTTCATCTGACTGCATATAGTTTATACACAGCTTGCTGGTAACGATTTAAAACCAATGAACACTTCACAGACACTTGTAAAATGTTGTCCCTAGTAAATATATTCCGTAAAATTGTGCATAAAGATACCGCAAGATACGCGAAGATTTTTTTTATTATCATCCTAAAAGTTTTGTATAGCGATACTGTACGCGGTTTTACATTGATATTTTATAAGGAAGAGTTTCGTATGGTTTGTGTGGAAGCCCACGAAGTGTGTGTTTTATTCGGAGGAGTTTTATACGGTTTGCATAAAAGCCTGCGGAGTGTGTATTAATATTTATTATACGCTAAAGATAGATTATCGAAGAAATTGCGGAAAGATAGAAATCGTATCCCTCACTGTGAAAGTATAGATATTTTCACTTTCACTGTATCAATCAAAATGGCGGCTTTCCAAGCACCACTTCAAGGTGAATACGAGCCAAATTATCACTGGAGATGATCATTTTGTTCTAGAAATGAAAAGAAAATCTAGTGTTTTTGTGTGGATACCGATCATTTCCAGCAATAATTCAGCACGTATTCACCTTGAATTGATGCATGAAACTCGCTTGTACAAACATGGCCTGAAAGGCGGTAATATAACTTTTTTGTTTGGTACGTCCTTTCAAAGGACGTACCAAACCAAAAACTTATATTACGGACTTTCAGGCCATGTTTGGACTAGAAAGCCGCCAACAGAATCAGATCACAAAACGCTATCTGTTCCGACTATCGATCAAATCACTTCCGCGTATCAATGACTCAATGCGCTGTTTACTTTCATGTATCAATTCATGGTTGAAACGAGTGGAATTATCAGATTCTTATAAAAAAGCGTATAATAAAAAGAAAATCTAGTGTTTTTGAGTGGATACCGAAAATTATCTCAGAAGCGAGCAAGTGCTCGCGAAAAATAACCATTTTTATCATATGACTATGACATTTTTACCCTAAATATCACTACTGTTTGACGATGTTTTCCAAACTGTTGTATCACACCAGGTGAGATTTTTCCGGATCAAAAGTCCATATCACACTCTTACGGAAATCAAAAATCCATATCACACTCCCACGGGAATATCCGAGAGTTTCCGTGAATAGTTTTCGTAACTAGGGAAGCCGTTGTTGTTTCGTCTGCTATTTTGTAACCGGCTTTTCACCGCATATTTATTAAAATGGCAAATTTGGGTGAATTTGACATCGAAACAATGTCATATGATAAACATATCATCAAAACAGTGTGTTGATCCGTGTCGTCGCATCACGTCTCGTTGAGGTGGCCAGATTTTCGGATCACACGAGCTGCCGCACAGATTTTCGGATCACACGAGCTGCCTGCGGCAGCTCGTGTGATCCGAAAATCTGGCCACCTCAACTCGACGTGATACTACGACACGGATCAACACACTGTTATGATAATATCTATGTATTCGTCACTCATGATATAATTTTCGGTATCCGCTCAAAAACACTGGATATCCTCAACATTATAACCTTCGGAGTTGTGTATAGTAATAATGTCGGGAGTTCATCACAAGAATATTACAATCTTTGCAGATTTGTGCGGTGATATTTTAATCTGTTGAGGTTTATTTGACCACATACTTTGTAGAGTTCGGGGAAGTGATGTTGATAATTCCGAAAGGAATGGTTTCGCGCGCCGAAGGCGCGCAGGGGCGGTATGGGGAACAAGCCCCTTTCGACTCTCAGTGACTGTAGATGGTTAATTCTCACGTGCCTAGGCGTGTTGAAGGAGGGACGGCTTCAGGTACTCGGCAGGTGTCACCGGTTGCGTCGTGGTGGTCGCTTGGCTGATGTCGGTTGAACCCTCGGGTGAGGACCAGTGTGAGAGGTTGGGTCCTGTCACAAAGGTACTACCTCTCCCCGAGGGTGCAGTCGATCTGGAGAAGTGATGTTATAACCCAGAGACACTTAAATATAGTGCTCTCAACATTTGTTGCATAATAATGTCTGAGGAAACTAACGCTTCGTGGCAACTGTAATTAAGATTTCCAGCCGTGTCAATAGACCATTATACGACACAATAACAAGGTACTCAACAATTAGTTTCTATATTGGTGCATCCTGAGACTAGGGCTCATTAATCTGTGCAGAATGTAGATAAGTAGCGTATTGTTATCCTTTGTACAGAAATCTGGGATTGATCGTTAACGCTACGAATAGTATATTATATCTATTGATTTATTGTGGTCAGCAAGTTAATTTTATTACGTATGATCACACCAGAAAGTTATAGGAGCCTTGCGAGTCCCATACAGTATGCGAAGAGTGGATTGAAACTAAATCACACGTGGAGTGGAGTTATCATCCAAAGTATCACTTTCAAATTCTGTTGCAAAAAGTGAGATATATGAAAAGATATATTTATATTTTCATCAAAAAGACAGTTGAGGCATAGCACTGTGACATCTGGTGAATTATCTCAGCGGTAGATTGGTGTATGACAAGCACACATTCCACGCACTGAGCTGTAGAAGACATGGACGATCAGTCAGAGAATTTACCACATTCAGTCTAAGACCTCATTTCCTTGGAAATCCTCCTCGGTTCGCGAGACAAGCGCAGATCCGACGTGGCATACTCCTCACTAAACGTCCAATATCAGTTTGAGTGATGTTATTCCATTCTTACGGCAGTGCAGCGACGAGATCCTGGACATTGGTAGGGGACTGTTGACCTTGTTGTAGGCGCCTGCCAAGCATATCCCAGACGTGCTCGATTGGTGAAAGATCGGAACTTAGTGCGGCTCAAGGCAGTATAGTGATGTTCTGCTCCTGGAGGAACTCTGTAGCGACACGGGCCGTATGTGCTCTTGCATTGTCATCTTGGAAAATGAATCGACGGCCGTGACGCAGCGCAAATGGCACCACATGAGCTGCTAACATGTCGTCACGGTAGTACCGCCCTGTTACACGCCCTTGGGTGACATGTAATGCTGTTCTGTTTGTCATGGTTATGCTTCCCCACACCATAACCGATCCACCACCAAACGATCTTGCTGACTAATAGTTACGCCATGGTATTGTTCGTTCCGCCGCAGCTGCTACACTATATTTCGCCTGTCGTGGAAGTCGAGAGTGAACCTCGATTCTTCGGAAAACATGACGTTGCTCCTCCGACGATTGTCCCAGCGCTGTCATGCTCCACGCCGTTTATGCATTGAGTCGCACATCTGTCACTCGGTGCAGCTTCTGTTCAATTTCGGAGGCACTTTGATGGCGATTACGTAATGCTGTGGTTCGGATGAAACGATCCTGCCTGGTTAGCAGTTGTTGCCCTTGGATGACCTGACCGACGTCTGCCATCAACATTGCCTGTCTGACGGTAGCGTGACCACAACCTGCCAATCACAGATTGAGTAACGTTGAGAATTTGAGTCACTTCAGTCTGTCTGCCAGCTATCAAAATACCAGCCTTCGTCACATGTCAGTCTTTGCATACCTCAAAAGTTACGTTTCCCATTTTATGATTGGATTCGTGACTTTGACACTTGTATTCATATTTAATCCCATTGTTCTCTCCAACCAACTGCTTTAATAGGCATGACACGCCTACTAGACAAAGGTTGCATGAGGAGATTAAGAACACTGAAACACAAAATACCAATATGATTAGTACAGTGTCAACTGAAAAAAGTTGTGGGATAAATGTGAATTAATGTACATAGATTATGTTGTGTCGAGAAAACTCGTCCCTGGTATTTATTTATTTATTGGGGGTTTAGGTCACATACTTATGGATAATGGCTAATCGTGACCGTGGCAGTTTTAAGGGCGGAGGAAGCCGGGGTACCCGGAGATAACCACCGAGCAAAGACGAGCAACTGTCAGATCCTCAACTGTGGACGTTGGGAATGTTCACCAGTACTACGCAATTCCCACCATACCTATGTGTAAAATAGGGACCTGTTGGGGTGCTTGCCTTGTGTGCCTGTCTGTAGAGCACCGGCAGTATGCTCCGTTGAGGTGAGCTGAGAATGTCATAGAATGAACGAAGGGTGTGAACACCTGTGATACGGGGTAATGATGTAAGCCAGAGAGCACTGCGGCGGATTCTAGACGTTAACATTGCATTATTATTATTGTTATTATTGTAACTCTTTTCAAGCTCCGCTCAAGCAGGGTTACAGCGGTTGAAGACATGTGCACCATCGACGTGCAGTACGCCTTTGTATACGGCGTCATCGTGCCCCCATGTAGGCAACCGGGATAAAGTGCCTTGCACAAGGGCACAACGTGGGTCGTCCCGGTTGGGGATCGAACTCGGGACCTCTAGCATAGAAGTCCAACAGTCTACCACTGAGCCACCGCGCTCCCTCGTCCCTGGAATCAATTTTTCTAAGACTAGATATGTTGCCTTTCAAGCAATGCTACCTGGAAATGTTTCTTTATCAGACAAATATTAATTATTGCAGCAAAATGGTTTCATTCGCATGTAATTTTATCGATACAGTACTTTTACACAGGTATATGTCTGCATGAATAACCTACCATTCATTAATTTTGATTCATCTTTTTCATTTCATATTTTCTTGGCTGATATGTTAAAGGGTTAAGGGATCAATGGGAGAGACAGTCCCAAATAGTATTGGGAGAAACAATAATGCAACCCTCGAATATTACATATCAAGCAGAAGCTTTTGTTCTCTTAGTACCTGTCGTGATTTGGATTTGCATTGTGGGAAAAAAATTCCGCGTAAAATTTGGGTAATTCACAAATGTAATAAAAGTAATGAAAAAGTAATATTTATTTAAAAGTAATTGTAATTTATTATAATAAGAAAAAAATCAAAAGTAATAGTAATAGTAATATATAACATTTGAAAGTAATAGACCCCAGCCCTGAAGCTTTTATAAGAAAAATAAGGGGTGCTTGGAAAAAAGGAGGGAAATAAGGACCACCTGAAAGCCTGCATTATGACGTGAATGAAATGCACTGACACAAAACAGTGTTATGGAAGAAAGTGATCATACCCCAAAGGTGATATTTTTCTTTAAAAATAGCAGCTTTCATTCACTTAAAAATTCAAATTTAATAGTGGTGTAAATACAGAACCAAGCCAGAAAATAAGCAGACTGTCATCTCCAAAATGAAGCCCCAGAGTGTGAATTTAGTGATGCTACCCTGCACAGCAGGGTAGCATCACTAAATTTACTCTCTGTGAACCTAAATCTGTTTCAGGGTCTCAAAACTATACAGAAATAGGTACCCACATGATAAACTGGCCCACTGTATGGGACAGCATCGTCAAATTCATCCTCAAGGGACCTCATTCTGCAAATGTCAGACTGCTTATTTTCAGGCCTGTGTGCAATCGTGAGGCTTTTACTGGTTTGTTAAAAGGCCAGAAACATTTTGAACAAACGTAGGAAAGTAAGAACAGAATTTGCAGACAAATATTGATTAACTCGTCTCAATTGATACATGTTCTTCCATCTGTGTTAAACGTGATTGAACGGGTTCCAGTCATCAAACCTTTTCTTTCCCCACACGAATTGTAACGCAAGACTATAAGATTAACTATTGAAACTGTTCCCATTCATCTTGTGTAAATCCGCGGAGATTATTAACACATTGAACCCTGGGGAGTTATCTTCCATGTCAGTTCAACGCAAGCAATTGAAAGAGTCCATATTGATTATTTGGGGGTAGTCCCATTACTATTTTCAACGTGCGGCCCCGGGTTTTTTTTTTATTTCATTCAGACAAAGTCTTCCATCCGTAAAATTACAAGGCAAAGGTGTGGGGGAAGGGGGCAGGAAAAATTGTACATAGTTCTTATAAAGTGACTTCTCATGATTAAAAAACCTACCAAATAGATTCCACTTCATTTGAATAGAAGGAGGGGGGGGGGGGGCGGTGGCTCAGTGGTAGACTGTTGGACTTCTATGCTAGAGGTCCCGAGTTCGATCCCCATCCGGGAAGACCCGCGTTGTGTCCTTGGGCAAGGCACTTTATCCCGGTTGCTTACATGGGGGCACGATGATGCCATGTACTAAGGCGTATTGCACGTCGATGGTGCACATGTCTTCAACCGCTGTAACTCTGCTTAAACGGAACTTGAACAGAGTTAGAATGCTGAGGAGCTGACCGTTGCTCGTCGCTGCTCGGTTGTTCTCTCTGGGTACTCCGGCTTCCGGCACCCGTAAAACTGCAACGGTCACAATTAGCCATTGTGCATAAGTATGTGACCTTAAACACCAATAAATAAATAAATATATAATTTGAATAGAAGTTGCCTTTTTAGAGAGCAGCTATGAAGTAACATTAATTGCATTCTGAAAAATTGTTTGAGTTGATGTACACATCTCTCGAACCTTGGCCCTTTGAATCCTGTTGGTATCTTTCCTGTCATTTCAATGGCAGCAATTGGAAAAGACCACATTCATTATTTGGGGATAGACCGATTAACATTTTCAACGTGCAGCCTTTGGGCTGCACGTTGAAACTATTGATCGGTCTACCCCACACATTCACTTTGCAGCCATCCTACTTTACGAAATTATGATGTATCATTTCCTGGACCGGAGAGCGGTCTCTCGGGTCAAATGGTTAAACGTCTGCACTTTGACGTCAAAATACCGAAATTTCAAACAGTAGATTTCCCCATAATACAACTATGAATTTAACAGATTCAATCTTCTTTGACAGAACTCACTGAGCTCTGTCAGGCAAGGATGAGCTGGTTAAATGCCCAGCTGCATAACCTGAAAAATTTACTTCTTGAAAATCTTACATTTCGACATCAGGGTGTTGAAGGACAACAGAAGCTAGGGGCAATGTTTGCAAACCTATATATTCCGTTCAATAAGTTCCTAACAGGTGGCGTATTAACACGCGAATGAAAAAAAACTAGTATAACTCCTTTGTTAAAAATGGTGACTGTTCGATCAGTAACAATTAACGACCAATATGTCTGCTGACATGTATTGGGAAGCGATTTATATTACATCAAGAACGTATTTCGCCCAATAAAAGTCAAAACGTCTAGACAAAATATAAATCGGTATTATGGGTAGCAGCCGCTCATGCAATCCTTCGATTTAGAAAGAGAACGTTTTCAACTGCATTCAGTTGGCATCGAGTTATTACACTTGTCGAGGGCAACCGTTTTTGATAACGGTAACTAATGATAAGTAAGTCACCACCTCAACGAAATAAGTTTAGACCAGATCATGTTTTGCCATGGTGATAGTTTTATATACATGTAGGCCTACCATGCGAGCGTTCAACATGAAAAATAAAACAAAGAAACACACAGCTGAAACACTACTACAAATTTCAGCGATTATAGTACAAGTAGAACAATGAATGGGGATTACGTCATGCACAGCGCAAGAACGCAACAGGTCTGGCATTCCGAAAAATGCAGGAGGGCAAAAAATCGCTCTCCTCAATCAGCTTAGGAGAGCAATTAGCTTTACACAGCATTTTAAGTATCCAGTATAACGAACTCATTGAAACTGAAACGAACAGACTACATCAGTGATTTTATTAACTATACTAAGGTAAAGCGAAATCTCTTAGACATCTAGATGTCTCACTCAACAACCGAACACACACTTGACAAGACCTGTGTGCGTACCCAGACCTGTTGTCCAAGAAAGTCATACGCCTACCACTATCAACTTCAACCCCCCAAGGGGGGTTGAAGGTGGTAGTGGTAGGCGTATGACTTTCTTGGACAACAGGTCTGCTTGAATCTACAGTCACATCCTGGTGCAAGTGCTTCAAGTGAAAGGATAGTAGTAATGGTAGTATATTATAGTGTCAATATTCCTTGAATAATTACCCCTCAAACTGTGATGTCAGTTGTTGAACTTGAAACTGACAGAAAAAAAATATTGCTGTGCCCCATTTTGCTTCAAATGATTGCAACTCTGTTTGGGTATGGTTGCAGCCATTACCTTTTACCACTAAACCACTTTCAAAATGAAATTACGTGATGTTATGTGACTTCGAAGTTAAATTACATTTTTGCTTTATAACAAAAATTTAATGTGAGCATAATACATGTAATCTCAATCATCCCAGACCAAAATATTTAGGAGGGCAATTTTTCGCTCTTCTTAATTCTTTCAGGAGGGCAGTAAGGAGAGCTAAAAAATCGCTCTCCTGAAATTGCCAAGCCTGACGCAATACCATGATGTCACGATCTTCATTCCTAAAAAATCAGTTCATAGATACTGAATGATTGTCAACATATACCTTTACCCAACCCATTCATTATGCGAACAAGTCCAAAAAGGGAGAAATATTGTATGATAAACCATGTGGGTTTCCGAGATGGTGTATTAAAGTTTCGACCTCGTCTCTGGGTCATATATCGACTCGGTCTAACGATCTCGTCCTTTTATGTCGGGAGACGAGATCTTAACTTCGATGCACCATCTTGGAAACCCACACGATGGTAATAACCTATATGTGTTTACCTATGTGTTTGATAATATCTACATATCACCCTCCCATAAAATAGTACAGTCTACTAACCCACATAATTCTACTACAGCCTGTGTCGTGTAACAGAAATAAGTTGAAGCGGTCTCATTCTAGATCTGATGACGATCTCAACGTGCCCACTTTAACCCTTTACCTAACACAAAAGGTAGTCGACACTTCCAAACAAAATTCTTGACTAACTAAAGGTTTTAATTTTACGTCAAAAATCTAGCTTATGACCCCTCGTTGAGTTCGTTCCAATGAGGGGGCCATCAGCTATTTTTTAGACCAAAAAAAAATGAAAAAATAATGAAAATTGAATGGTGATTTTTGTGAGTAGCCATTGTCGCTTTTTTCCGTTCCGTTGGGTAAAGGGTTAATCAGCGGGTCGATATTATGTGAAATTCTTATTGCAAATTCAAATCTGGGGCCAATATTATATAGAGAGTAATCAATTTGTTTTGAGCGTTACGGTAAATAATTCATCGAGAGACGGGACGTGAGTAAATCACGAGAGCGTAACTCTCAAAACAAATTGATTACTCTGTTTATTACATGACATTTGGAATAAAGAGGTCTTTTACTATAATAATTCAACCCAAACTATTGTCAGATGTAATCCAATTTAGTGTAAACACGGAAACATTTCAAAAATTAGCAGGAAGGAAATACGAAATAGTCCTGTCTCCGTATATACTGTAACTTGCCGTAAGAATGGGTCACTCTCTTTAGAAAATGACATTTTAGACCAAAATGTCTTTCATTAAAAATAATTCAACACAAAATATTCGCAAATGCAACTCTGAAATACTTCTGAAATTAGCGTGTATGAATACATCACTTTCTGTGTCAAATCTTCGATTGGAAATGGCCCAGTTTTATTTTTGTGACTTTCGTTCGATATTTTACTATTTTATGTGGCGTTCCAGTCGCATTTGGGGAATGGCATTCAGCCATAAGATAAAACATTTTTATTTGGATTTTGTCAACTGTGCTAACGAACCTGTTCATAGAGGAAAGAAAGGATTTTTAAAATATTCAGAAGGAAAATTCATTTTAATTAACTGATGTGGAACTGGAAAACAAAACATCAACAAATCGGTGGGGGCGTGGCTTATATACGTCAGTCGTTCCAAAGTTACTATTGAAGTGACATAATTCACTCGTAACATTACCACTTTTTAATCAACATTAAATTCAATGCAAAACGAACTGAGGAATGTAATAAAAAACTTTTACAGTTGTATTTTCCAGAATTGTATTTTCTACATGTGAATATAAATAACTGGAGTGAATCATCAGCATTTCAAAAGACGTGGCAATTTACCTTCCGGTAAATTGCCACGTCTTTTGAAACGCGAATCATACATTTCAGTTAGTTATTTCAGACACAGAAAATACAATTCTGGAAAATAACAGTTTTATAGTATTGACCCCAGGACAAACAAAGGTGGCAACCGATATTCTATACTGTCGCATTTCTTTTTGGCTGGTAAGAGTCGAGTGTTGTTTGAAGGAACTGGTCATAGAATTTCGGTCAAAGTAAGTTGAAAAGTATTTGTTCACAGAGTTTGGTACCTTTTGACTGGATGCGGCTGTAAGAAACTGGTTTACGTTACCAGTAGATTGTTCAGTATATGATTAGTGTCTCGGTACATTCCGAGTTTATATTATTTTCCGTGTGGTTAAGGCAAAAGAAAATTAAACATTTAATTCTCAGGCAGTGGCGCATTCGTTTTTTTTGGCCCGCGTTCGTCATATTTATTTCGGAGGCAAAATTCAAAATGTATAAAACTGTCATAGGGAGTGATTTTAGCGGTATGACACCGCGATTTGCGATGCAATGTTTTATACATTGATACAGTGTTGTTATTCTCTTCGCGAAATTCGACACGATTCCCATGTGTATGTACAAAATAAATATTTATTTAACTGGTTGAGGGCTAGATTAGTTTTGGTGATCTGATTTGTTTATCAAAAATTGTTTTATTACAAATTATTGGAGAGTGCCAATAGGCACTCTCCAATAATTTGTAATACGACAAATTTGTATAAAAAACCATTATTTATGTTTAACTGAATAGGAAAGAAACGTGAGTAAGTAAAATGTTTTGCACTGCTACCCTCATTTTTTTAAAAGGCATGATTGTGGCTGGTTAAAGACATGCGCACCATCGACGTCCAGTACGCCTTAGTACACGGCGTCAGCGTGCCCCATGTGGACAATCGGGGTTAAGTGTCTTGCCCAAGGACACAACGCGGGAGTCCGATTCGATCGTTCAGACGGTCACCCATCCAAGGACTAACCGAGCTCGGCGTTGCTTAACTTCGGTGATCTGACGAGAACCGGTTACCACAACGCCACTGCGCCGCCTCATTGGTGACTACGTTGGGTAGTTGTTTGTCATCACCTATACATTCTATTGATGGGACCTGCAACGTTGAAAAAGCAAAGTATATTTAGTGTTACAGTACAGTCGCCGTGGACTGATCGTAATCCACGCGTGGGCAGCGAGGTCCACGCATGCGTTTACCAAGAAATAAAAATAAAAATCATCATCAGCAAATGTTTAATTGACGAAGCACCGGGTTGTACCCTATGCTTCATTAATTAAATTTTTGATGATTATTCCTATAATTAGTGTTTGGAATCTAATATTTTTTCTTTCGTAGAAATATTGCCTACCCGAGGAAAGTGACCAGTCCACGGCGGTGAGTACTGTAGTGCCACCCTGGTGGGACCGATTGGGAATGTAATTGATCAGACCCTGCAGGTTGGTGCATTGTTATCAAGATATTATTACTATATGCTGTCTATGGGATTGTGGGCTTCAGTTATATGGTTGACATATAATAGGTGGGCGATTCTCTCAAGGGGATGGGACCTGTTGCACGATCATTATGTTCGGAATCCAGCCTCCTATGATATGCGTGTACACGTGCAGGCGGTTGAAAGATTATTGGAACCAAATTCGCGGCTGAAAAGTTGCCAACTATGGGCAGTAGATACATGAAGATCCTCGTCACCACTGGGTTGGCAGTGATATTATCTGGTAGACTGCATGAATCTAATATTTGCACTTTATTTCGAAGTGCAGATAGTGCAGCGTAAAGACTCAGTATTCTGCGGGATGCTTCCTATTATCTTTGAAGAAAAATCATTTAATCTGTGTGGTTTTGACCAGTTACAATTCACGGGAGAGTGCTCCAATGAGGCCTCCCATAAATTGTAACAAGGCAAAAATACAAGAACAAAATTTGATAACCAAAATTAATTTAGCGCCCTTCATGTTGGACACGTTATTATACTAGTGGAAGTTTGTTGGAAACCCAACTAAGAATTCCAGTACATTTAACGATTGTGGCAGACATCGCCAGAGAGATTGCTGGATTCTGTCAGAACTTTTGCGGTGGAGCCACTTGGATGGTTATGTATTGTAATGTTTTCCGCGTTTCTAGATCTAGTTTCTGAAGGATTACATGCATTTTTTTTTAATTAATTCGTAATTTGAATTGATGTGACACTTTTGTTGTTGTGTACGTGGAGCTCCGTTGTATACCTAGCGCTTTCTCTTAGAAAAAGAATACACATCCCTGTTTAACTGGTAGAGTGCTGGAGGCCCATATTTGGGCTTTATTCTGAAGTACAAGTATTGCAACTGAAAGGCTTCAATGACGGTGGATAGTCTTCATATTATCTTTGAAGCTGAATTATTTAGGCTGTAAGGATTTGCCTTGCTACAATTTATGGGAGATTGCCAAAAGGCAATCTCCCATAAATTGTAACAAAGCTGGGACGTAAGAACAAATTTTGATGATTTAAAATAACTTAGCACTCTGCCAGTTAACTGAATTTATATCGACAGATATTTTTCCACCTAGATGACAAAGTGACATCCATCTGCTTTTCTCCGAGCAAAATTTTGTGACTTTGAATTAGCCACGAAACGCTTACCACACTACAAGGCCTCATGTATACTCTACTCGACAATATATTTCCGGAGGGAGCTCGTTGACCCATTTCATTGTTTAAATTATTGGACTTGAGGTCGAAAGATCGGCTGTTCTCGGCGCCATCTACGTTATGTCTTTGGGCAATCCGTCTTCCTTCGCTCGTAATGCCGCCTGACACGTAATGGCCCTTGCCTTTGAAAGTGTCGTTAAACCCCAATAAATAAACAAAGAAACATATGTTTCCAGGGAAGGTTTGGTTGTGCAAAATCCTTAAACAATCCCCGTACACCCCATCAAGCTTTCTCTTTCCATACTCATTTTTACGACGTTCCGCGAATGCTTTTTGGTGTTTCGTAATTCAATGGACACACTATAGTTTACAGATGGGAGTGTTCTGTACTTTATGGAAGTATGTTTCGTGAATTCATTGCGTGAACAGTTCTCGAAAGTTTTTTAAACCTTGATTCGCATTCAGCTCTTATCATTTTTTTCTGAGCACGGTTGGAGGACGACCCACACATTAGTGTTTCCTAAATGGCTGAACGTTTCATTTGTTGCCTCCAAAATACAGACCACGGCATCTAACGAGATGGACAAGCTTTTTATTAACGACAATTTCGACAGCCAGGGTCAACTCATGTCGGACAGTTTTACGAGGGGGGGGGGGGGGGGGGGAGAGCCGGAATACCCGGAGAGAGCCACCGAGCAACGGGGAGCTATTGTCGTACTCCCCAACATACTAACTCCGCGCAAGCAGGGTTAGCATTGGTTGAAGACAAGTGCACCATCGACTTGCAGTATGCCATAGCACACAGCGCCACCGTGCCCACACGGAGGCAATCGGGATGAACTGCCTTGCACATTGACATAACGCAGTTACTATGACGGGGGATCTGAAGTTCAATGCGGTAATCACTGAGTCACCGCGCTCACCGGACAAGTCCTTTACAGCGAGGGATCATAACCTATATTTTGGTGGCAAAATGTAAAAAATAAAAGACAACAATACAATTTGTTGGGGATTTTCCCAATACGCTAGATAAATAGTTAAGTGGTTGGGTTCTACAAGCTCATAATTGTGCTTTATTTTGAAGTATAGATACCACAACGTCACTGTTTCATATCATGTAGATGTGCTTCATGTTATCTTTGAAGTGAAAACGTTTCGTCTGTTTTGTATTCTTTGCTCCAATGTACGGGTGAGTTGACGAACAAAATAAATTAGCAAATCACCAGTCAATGAAGAACATAACCTCAACATTGATTATTTCCTGTCTACGCATTTCGTGCGATTGAAAATGGATGCATTTCAGCTTGCGGCATCCAGTTGAATTAAGTTGTAGGATTGACAAGTTACACTTTTATCGCACTGCCCTATGGGGCGGTAAAATAAATGCATAGCTGAAACGATCCATCACTTTTGAATGTGTGTGACGGAGAACACTTGCAGACATTCGTAAACATCTCGGAAAACGGCAATTACGATTTCATACGAGTTCAACGCCTAATGGGTCAGCCAAAGGCTTTCATATTTGTATTAGAATGAGAAGCCAGTGGCCGATTTAAATTCCCATGCGGACCATTAAACTGCGACTAAAGGCTGATGTTCAGCCCTTTTTTCAAGAAGAACTGTTGAAGCCACGTTTAATGTAGTTTGCTGCAAAGAATGTTTGCCTTGATTTAAAAATCAATGTTTGTTTTACATCAATTATTCGGACAGTAATCGAGTAACATGGCGTTTAATAAAATGGTATATTTACTCTAGGCACATTAAAGTCTGTTGGGATGAGAAATAAATTGCAATAAAGATGGCTGTTACTGATAATGTTTTCCATCATGTAACGTTATTGCAATTTGATCTGCTTTTGATAGACAGATGTAATGCATAGGCAGTCTGAGCTAACAAAAAGTACATAATGGAGACGTTATACCGATTTGTGTTTTGATACAGCGTCCGGTAATTTAATTTTCTATGTAAAGTTTAAATCACCTCCTTGCACATAAGAAACCCGTGATAATGGTTTATTTGTGTGATAACTAAGATGATGCATTCAAGTTACTCACATCCACTAAGTCTCTTGAAGAGCAACGGCGTACGAGGGAGGATGCGTTTGTGGCTGCATCCCTCATTGCCTAGCAAACCGGCGCGAGGTATTTGAGCATTGTCATTGTCGTCACTCAGGACTGAATCCAGTTTCTGGGAATTCATGCATTATACACAATGTCCCTGTCGCAATTTGGCTACTGAAAAATAGAGATCAGAGAATTCGCCCCCTGAGTTCCAATGTGTTCTATGTGCCTACACAGAACACATTGGGACTCAGTAGACGAATTTACTGGCTGCGTTTTAAGAAAAGGGTATTTTCTTAACCCCCGACAGCTTCCTGTTTTGGTATTTCTTACTTTTTCACCTACGTATTAAGCACAGCACCAAGATGACAGCAAAGTTCCCATTGGTTGGAAAAGAGCGCATGATGTGGTAGAACTTTATATCAAGGTGCGAAATCAGTAAAGGAAATTGTTTATTTTGAAATTCCTACCTCTGTTATTCCATAAATTCAGGATAAAGATACACAGATTATACTTCAAAATGAATACATGCAGTCAAATCACAAAGTTGACAGCAGGAACCGACGGTTCCTGGAGGTCTCTTACCGTATTCGTACCAACACTGATAATAAAATAATATTTCAGAAGATCACCTTGTGGTCAAATGTGCTTCAGATATCCAAGACAAAAGGCTAGGTACTCAAAATACGGCGACAGGACGGCATATGGGGAAAGGCCAACAGCATCTGCATTTTTAATTTAAGAAGGGTTCCGTGGCCGACGGACATGCGTATGTCATGTTAATCCAAGAATTTTCATAAAAAAAAACAATCGCGCAATTCCTGGAAATCCAAGCAGGTGTCATGATACCTTGCAAGTAATATAGCAACTGTGCAGTCTCCATATAATAATAGTGTGAAGGCGATCTGTCTCAGTATTTGATTTTAGACGGTATTGCATATCGACGCTTTTTCGACCTGATGATCTTGACCGAAATGTAAACAAAACAAAACAATCCGAGAGTTTTGGTATTTACCCCCACGCAGGTCTGTCGCTGCGTTTTGAAGAATTTTGACTGCACGGCTTTCTTCGTAGATAGCAGAAGCACATTTGACCACGAGTTGTTTTCCTGAAATAGTATTTTATTATCAGTTCTGGTACTGATTACGGTAGCAGAATTCCAGGAACCATTGGTGCTCATTGTTAACCCTGTGTGTTGCTTACATACATCATATGTTTATGGAATATCAGACTTGGGAATTTCAAAGTAAACATATTTTCCTTACTTATACAGCACCTGAAGTATATATTCCCCATGTTCCTATTTGTAGCTTGGAAATTGTAATTCCTCGAAACCTTTGTCATACATTTGTTGTGGTTAGAGATAACGAGTATGCTCTAAGAATTATAAACATCAGTAAGTTCTCCAAGAGCTAGAATGTATGCATAGAGAATACTCTGAAGAGAAACACGGGGTCATATTCTCCCTTGAATGCAACAAGACGCCATCTGCAATGCTAGAAGCATTGCAAATGGCGTCTTGTTGCTCTCAAGGGACAATATGTGTTGATAGATACGGAGGCGTAATAAACGACTATGGAATCCCGACATCTCGTTGCACTGTACCTCTAGATTCGATTCGCATGAAAGTTATGACATGAGAAGATAAATTAGTGGGTTTGCTTTCTCAAGGCTCCAGGACAATAAGTTTAATTACGGTATATAGACCACCCTATGGACCCAAGAACAAAGCGGTTGATAACCCATTCTTGCCTGAATTAGCCGAGTTCCTCGGAACCCTCGTGATATCAAAAGGGCCATTCTTAGTAGCTGGCGATTTCAACTTTCATGAGGATGACCCAAATGACACTTATGCCACCAACTTCATCAACACCCTCAATTCCATGGAATTTTTCCAGCATGTTATTAAACCCACTCACAGGAAGAACAATATTCTTGATCTCCTGATTACCCGTGATTCTGAGATGAACATGTTGACTAATATTGAAGTGATGGATGTGGCTTTATATAGAGAGTAATCGCTTGACTGGACTGGTTACGTGAAATAATTCATGAGAGGTGAGGGACGTTGTACAAACACGAGTGCGCGATTGCCCTCGAGTGTTTTACAATATAGTCCCTCGCCTCGAATAAATTATTTCACGTAACCAGTCCAGTCAAGCGATTACTCTGTTTATTACTTTTTATTATTAACGATAATTATATTATTTAACACTTTACCTAACGTAACGGCCAAAACCCGTCAACGCTATTCCCAAAAATCGCCAATAAATTTTCATTATTTTTTCATTTTTTTGACTCTAAAACATAGGTTATGACCCCTCTGTGGAACGAGCTCGTCGAGCTCGTTCCAATGAGGGGCCATAACCTATGTTTTTGAAACAAAAAAATGAAAATAACAGTTATTCAAGAATTTATTTTGCAAGTGTCGTCTGCATTTCATGTTAGGTAAAGGGTTAAAACAAAAATAAAAAAAACAAAAAATAAAACAAAAAAACAATGAAGTCCCCATTACACCCACGGCAAAGCGTCTTCGTTTGCGCACTCGGATACATCACCCAATTGTTGATTGCATGATTCACTTGTGAAGTTCTCGTTTATAATTAAACGCGGAAATCCCAGTAAATCACACTTTGGAAAGTAATAACAGACCATAATCTTGTTAAGTTCAACATAATGCTACCTTGATTGCCACCACAATGAGATAAAATCTCACACAGAAAGTACAGGAACATCGATTTCGCAGCACCAGTGTACCCAGTACCCTCTGAACTGTCCAACTCCACTACTAAAGTTGGTTCTTTTGTGTAGAAAAACTCGACAAGATGTCATAGGAACTGATTGACAAATTTGCTTCCTCCATAGCAGATTTGTGACCAAGCGTGAAATAGCTTCTTGGTTCACAGATGATATTCGAGATGTCAAACAAAACCGTCGAGCACTCGAACTGCAGTGGAGGAAATCCAGACTAACAGCTGATCGGAAAATATGTGTCCACGAACGTAATCATGTCAATAAACTTGTGAACGACGAAAAGAAGGCTTATTTTGCGGACGTTGTGAGCGATAACATTAAACGGCCCCGTGTTTTGTCTGGGGTCATCGACAAACTCTTACATGCTAAAGGCAGTGCAGTTCTACCCGACCATACATACGAAGAGGAGCTTGCAGACAAGTTCGCTGATTTCTTCCAAGATAAAATCGTAACTAACCGAACTGGTCTTTCACTATGTCCCAACACCCAACCCGATGTTGCACCAGTAGAAAATATGCCATCGGTGGTCGATGCTAATTACAGTTCATTCCGTCCCTTGACTGGGGAAATCCTCCATAATTTAGTTCTGAAACCCCCATCTATGCAGTGTCCTTTGGATACTTTCACAACCAAGCTGCTGAAATCTTGTATACCAGCTTCTGTTTCATGACTCCTGGAGGTTGCTAATAAATCATTGATGACTGGCGTATTCTCATCGACCATGAAACAGGTGCTGGTTACCCCACTCCTTAAAAAATATGGACTTGATCCTGAAACATTTAAAAATTGCAGCCCAGAGTCCAACTTGAGTTTTGTTTCTAAACTGCTAGAGCGTGCAGCTCGAAACGACTCAGAGAACACCTGTCATGATGCGGCCTGTATGAGGAGTTACAGTCGGCCTACACTCTGCTCCGCGGCACGAAAACCGCACTTTTACGGGTCGAAAATAACATTCTCTTGTCGATGAATCGGAAGGAGGTGTCTTGTTTACTTCTTTTAGATCTAAATGCGGCATTCGAAACCATTGATCATGCCGTGCTCCTTAACATTCTTTGAACTAAAATAGGCATTACGAGAACAACCCTAGACTGGTTTCGGTCATCTCTCTCTAACCGTATCTCTCTAACCGCACTCTAAGAGCGAATGTTAATGGCACTTATTCCTTTGATGTTCGGTGTACCCCAGGGGTCGGTTCTTGGTCCTCTGCTGTATATTATTTATGTTTTAGCCCTGGGTGCTATCTTTCGTAAGTATGGCTCCATTTCTATGCGGATGATACGCAACTATATATTCACGCACTGGACAGTTGTGTAAATAATATTAAAGCGTGGATGACGTCAAATTTCTTGAAAATGAACCCCGATAAAACGGAGGTCATCTATCTAGGTCTACCCCGTCAGCTTGCAAAAGTATCACGAATGCAACCTAAATTTGATGGTTATTCGATCTCTCCCTCGACAGCAGTGCGTGGCCTTGGTTATTTCGTGTATGAGAACCTGTCTGCGGACAATCGTGTCACACAGGTGTGGCGGACATCCTATTATCATCTACGAAATATTAGCAGGGTGCGCGGCGTTGTCGACGAAGAGATTGCGAAACAGTTAGTTCATGCCTTTGTGACTAGCCGCTTGGACTACTGTAATTCTTTAATATATGGTTGTACACAGTCCCTGCTGCAGAAACTCCAGCTTGTTCAAAACTGCGCAGAGAAGGTCATTTTAAGAAGGAGGAACTCATGCCATATCACACCCTTGCTTTACCACCTTCACTGGCTCCCCATTGAAGAACGCATCACATTCAAAGTTCTAATCACCGTATACAGATGTCTTAATGGATTAGCCCCAACATACTTCAGTGATCTGGTTCAGCGTAATGTTCCTTCAAGTTCTCTGAGATCCTCTTCCGCGAATAAACCTTGGCATAACCCTGGTGACCTTTTAACGGCAGGTGATCGGGCCTTTTTAACTGCTGGGCCTTTTCTTTGGAACGCTTTGCTTGATCACCTTAAGTAACCACAAACTTACCAATCATTCAAAACTGGCCTTAAAACTTATCTTTCAAAACATTATACCCAGAACCAGTTCCTTTTGAATGAATTTAACTCATAACCTAATTGCGAGATTTCACAAAGCAAATGTTTGAATTAATTTACTTGTAAAGCCTGAGAGCACTTACTTGGATTCATTGGCCCTAACCAGTATTTATTATTATTATTTATTTATTACTACTATAAAATATTTAGAATTGTATTTTCTAGAATTGTATTTTTTGGTTATGACTTTAAATGGGTTCAAATGAACCATTAGCCTTTTCATACATTTTAAAGCCTCTTTCAAAATGCTAATGATTCATTTTAGTCAGTTTTATTCATAGGTAGAAAATACAAATCTAGAAAATACAGTTGTAAAGGTTTTATAGTATTAGCTCCAGATCGCGACTGTGCGGTCTGCTCGAAGTTCTCCGTCCATCTTTGTTATCACACTTCTACGTACCTTTTATGACTGACTTGCAGTTACAAACACTAGATATGCATTCAGTTTAGTATCGACGAGCACACAAAGTGGTAAATACTTAGATTGTATTTTCACCGCAGTATTGTTTGTTGCAGAGCATGGTTTCTTTCTCAAAGATAGTGAATCGGCGGCAGGTAAACATACGCACACTAGGATACATCTGCGTGCAATCACATTAGCGTTTATCGATGCGCATGCACGGCATCTTTTTGCCATTTTATCCGTGACAACATTTACTGATATCATTCAGTAAATTCTACTCCACTGATTGCACAGCAGTTACTCTCTCAGGTCCATCACTGGATTACTATCGAAAGTCGATATGCGTGCATGCATTTTTTCTCTGAGACAAGAGCTGACCTAGACCTGCTTATAATATCCATTTGTGTAATATCTCGTTCATACGTTGATGCCTTCAAGCGGAAAGTCAATTGAATGTAGCGCGATGGGTTGTATTACATACGCCGTAAAACATTTTGTTTCGTACAGATGGGGAGTTGATTGGATTGATACTAAAATATCAAAGTATGGAATTACAACTCGCTGGTTACTTGCAGTTCAAAAAGGCACATACACAGAAACATCAGCAGACCTCCAAACCTTTGGAGAAATTTCAAGTCACATTCTTCAAAATACAAAATGGCAAAATGGCCAGAAAGAAATTATCACAATGAATTATATACCAAAATTTGGGAATGAAACATATATCACTTTGAAACTAAACTTAAGCATGAAACTGCTATCATATGGTAGGAGGAACTGCCTTAACGTATATTATGCCATCAATAAGAGATAAGATGTTTTACAATATTTTGAATTTACTGAATAGCTATATACTGTGATCCTCCCAGTACAGACTCTAGGAAATCCTTTTCTCTCCCACTTCCTATGCAAGATAAGCGTGTCTAATATGAGAAGGCCATGTGATATTGATATCTATCTCACATAACCCAGGTGCCCACCCTATTAGCAAATTTCACGAGGGCAGGACTATTCAATCATCAAACGTTCTTCTGTAAACAAACAACAGAGTTTCGGAAATATAAGCAGACGAACGTTTGTAGAAGAAAATAGAAATAAAAACACAGACCTCAAAACCAAATATGACACTTGATTCTTTTATGTGAGTGAAGAGAGCTGCACGAAATTACCGTCGAAAATTTTATACGAATACATTGCAGAATTCATAATATGACGTCATAGGAATTTGTCAATGTTCATTTCGCTACAAATCTTTAACACCTGTCTTGCTGACGTTGGCATTTAATTCCGCCGTATGTATATATACAGAACTTTTGTGCACTCTTTCCGATAAGCAAATCATTTTTTTTATCCAAATTGTTCGATATCGCTCCATGTACACCATAATTACTTTTGATGACGCCAGAGTGTTTGTAATTGAAGGTCTAAATTTCATTAAGGCTGTCATTTTTCTTGTGTATGTTTACCCTTTAGGAAGTTCACCAAGGGTCAAATTCACACAGTTCACAAGAACAAATTGGAGAGAGTTACACTGTATGAATGAAGAATGTCCAATGTTTTTTGTTCTCAATTTGCAGTGATTATAAGTCCACAATCCTGAGACATTTGGTTATAGAATTTGTGTTAAATGGCATAAAAAGATGAGAACACTTTCTTATTTGGTACCATGTGTGACAATTTCTGGTATTGTGTGAGCAATGATAACTGCCATTAGTGCCATGTAAATGTGCAAGTATGGCCAGAATGAACAAAAATGACCTGCCCCAAATGCATGCGATTTCTTTCAATCAACTTCTTTTAGTGAGAGAGGATAAATTCCGATTCAGAGCTGTTCATGGTTTCACATGCATTGTTTTGAGACCATACAATGCTATTGTAGTCACTTCTTGGGGAGGCTTGGCTTTTGCGTACACCATGAAAATTAACATCAATAATAACTGATCCGCTTACCGATACCAATTTTATAGACAGTGCATTATAGGCCTGAACAATATCGCGCTTATTTCACGATTAAGAAATGTTACCTTCCATACTGAGCTGACAACAATGTATTTTGACGTGAATATATTTTTACTTTCAAATGTAATTTTTCAGTTTTATGTATCGATAAAAACAAAATAATAGTAGTTCGACCTAAATCCAGTTTTCAGATTCAACATTGTGACTGGGTACTTTATCTATCGGTGATTACACTGTCAGTTGAATACGTTACTGTGAATGTATCGCGTGTTTTCAATTACATTATTTTTAAAAAAACTGACGAACGTTCTGATTGGCTCCTGAAGATTTCTATTTGATTTTTACTTTTTCTAAAGAAATTCAAAACATTATCCACTCACGGTGTTTTGACGATAATTTACGAAGTCCTATCGTTCTTTTTCCGTTTGGAACCCCGCGTCTTTACCTTCCTTTTTTTCTTTCGTACCTGGTCGTCTCGATCCCCATTCAAATACAATAATGAATCAAGAAGGTTTAATTCGTAATTCTGTTTTTAGAACAATTCTGAAGTAATAAACTAATTTCCCTCCCTTAAAAATCATTGAATAATTTCTGGTCTGCATTTTAGAAAATAAATTGAAAATATTTGCGTTTAAATTTGGTACACTGAAATCTTTTTTTTTTCTCGTTTATATGTCAAATCTTCCGCCTCGAGAGCAGTGTCAGACATGTCTAGTTCATGCATAGGATGCTACGGCTGGAGAAGATGCTTCCTTAACATAACAACACTGTGATTACAAATGTGTTATTTTTCTCGATCGAATCATGATCGGATCGCGACACACTTATTTTCCAGTCAATCGAGATTTCATAAATAAAATATTACGCAAGCAAGAAAAAAACGTAATAGCATATCAGATTCAATGTTCCCTCGTTTCATTTCCGAGGGAGGATATTACAGAACGCTGTGGGAAAAAGGGCGGATAGAGAATTTCGACCGGTTCGCGACTGGTCGCAATCAGTTGCGTTTCGATCGAAATTCCCTGTCCAGGTGTGTGACTACAGTGATGTATCTATCGATGTATTTTAAGAAACACCTACACATTAACAGCTTCTGTTGACGTCTAAATCACTGAGCTATCTGTCCGTTTTGAACGGAATTTTCAGGCACTTATAGTCTGTGATATTTTTGTGATTTCACAATGGTTACGAGCCGCAAGGGAAATACACTTGAAAACTGGAGGAAAGAGATGAAATCACAGGTTTACACTCTCGACTCCACGGTGTATAGCATAGAAAGAACGCTGTCGATAGCGGCCATGTCTGGAAAAGGTGAAAGATGCAAGAAAAGAACCATGAGAAGAATTTTGGGTGCTGGGATTGTGAGAGGCAGAGCATTGTTTTTTTTCTTTGGATGAGGGCTGAATCGTAGAAGTCAGATCCAATATATTTGTGTCTGTTGGTTATGTCCCTTTGTGAAATTATTGGGAGAGATCTGAATACTGAAGAGAGTAAGGTCACGTGGTTTACTTTGAAATAGTACCCCGAAGTACAGTTTAACAATTTTTTCAACTTAAGTCATTTCTCGTTATTTTCGAGCTTATTTTCTCGAGAAATTGACAGAAAATTCTGTTTTCCACTAAGTTAAATTTTTTTAACTTAAATAAAATAAAATTAAAATCGGTCAAATTTTTTTTCATATTATACATTGGAAATAAAAAACAAATAATCAAAAACATTTTTTCATATTATACAGTTCAAACTAGAAGTCCTGTCATGAAATGTGCATAAATAGCACGTCGATCTGCGCGTTAATCTGCGCGTTATGACCAAAGTAAGGCTATCAAATTCTGTACATATGGCCTGTGCACAAGCAATGTTTCAGCAAATGGACCTCCGGGTCCATTGGCAGAAACATTGCCTGTGTTTGCGATGAGTAACCAAGTGAACCCGCCGTGCTTTGGATGCCATTCTGAATACTACTCACGAAGAGAAGAAGAAAATTTTCTACTCGGAACTGTTTATAAGTATTTTTTTTAATATTAGATTTATTTCAGGGAAATTTTTTATATATTTAGTTTTGCAAGTGTGTTAGGGAGGACCGTAGGGTGTAATAAGGAGGTTTAGTTGATAGGTTTTTCCGGTTTTGTTGTTTGTTTGCCTTAGTTGGCTTTTTTCGTGTGTGTTTGTTGCCCTGGTGTTTTTGACGTTTTCGGTCTTTGGATTCTGTATAATATTTTAATTATGAATGGTAAGTGCACGACGGGTGTTCAGACGGAGGTAAGTATGGGTGTTAAGGGAGGTCTGGGGGAGGTGAGTCGAGGGGTGTAGGTGGGGGAGAGTGAGGATACGGAGGCGTGCAGACAGTGTAATATGAGGTATGGTGGTGGTCGGTCAATGGAGAGTAGTGGGGTATGTGCGAATTGCAGGGATATTTTACAGTTGTTAGAGAAGTGTGTTGGATTCGAGCGGGAGATTGCAGAGCTGAGAGGGAGGTTGGGGAGGGCCGGTGTATCTGGAGTTACCCCGTTGAAGGTTTCCTACGATGGTGAGGTTGAAGGTGGGTGGGAGGTCGTTGTGGACTCAAGGAGGAAACTGGGAAGCAGGAAACGTGGGGGAATAATGCTTGATGTGTGGGGGGGGGGGGGGGGGTGTAACTGAGGAGGGGGGTTCTAGTAGGAAAATTCGGAAGGTGGCGTCAGGTCAGGGCTGCGTCGAGTCCGGAAGCCAGAGTCCGCGTAAGGCTGCCAAGGTTGCTAGGCGGTGTTTAGAAAACAGGTTTAGTGTTTTAGACTCAGACACCCTTGGGGATGAGAGTGAGGGGGAAAGTGTGGGGGGGGGGGGGGTGAGATGGTTGTTGATGATGATAGGCCAGACGGGGTAAGGAGGGCGGTCAAGAGAAAAAGGGGGCCAGGAGCTTGCAAAACGAGAGGAGGTGCAGATGATATAGGAACTGGGGCCCGAAGAAGAAAATTTGTTGTAGCGGGGAGCAGCATTGTACGCGGGATTGACAATGTAGTTTGTGGTCCTGATAGTTCCAATCGAACAGTCTTGTGCTTTCCGGGGGCGAAGGTGGAGGATCTCAGGGACCGGGTAGATGGCATTGTGGCAGGGTCAGGACCGGAACCGGTAGTGGTGGTCCATGTGGGGACCAACAATATCAGGGAGAGAAGGTCAGTAAGTTTGGTGGAGTCGTATAGAGGCTTAGTCGGCAAACTGCTAAGTAGGAATGCAAGGTAGTCGTATCCGGGGTCCATGCTGTCCTTGGAGGTGGGGACGAACGGAACTCAAGGATTTTGGCCCTAAATGAAGAGTTGGAGGACTACTGTGTTGATCTGGGAATACCCTTTTGGGGCAATGGGAGCATGTACGGGCGTGACGGGCTGCATCTTAGCAGGGTGGAGAAACGGGTATTGGGGGATAAAATTCTACGGGTAGCAGAGCCTTTTTTGGAGAGGAGCGGGGTGGGAGGTCAGAGGCAAATATAACTAGAGTGGACATAGGTGGGGTAATCAAGAGTGAGGGGGTCAGAATAAGTTTGTCAGGACTAGCGCCAGAAAACAATGGGCCCAGTAGGCGGAAGCCAATGAACCTCGGTACCCTGAAAGTGGGTTATAGCAACATCCAGGGTCTCCACCGGAAAGTAAGTGAAATTGCTACATTGATCGAGGCAGAGGAGTTTGATGTCATGGGCGTAAGCGAGACGTGGGTAAGACACGAGGAACGGGTAGACCAAGTAAGCGGGTGTGTGTGGATAGGTGTAGGGCGAACGGAAGGCCAGAAAAAGGGAGGAGGGGTAGGCATGTACATGAAGAGGATTTAAAACCGTCGCTGATCACAGATCTGGAAGATATCACCACCTCGGCTGAGGTGTCAAAAGAAAATGGATGGGTAAAGATCAGTCTGAGAAACAAAAGTATAGCCCTTGGGATTGTGTACTGTGCGGTTGAGGGAAGTAAACCCGAGTGGAATGACAAATCAGCGGCCGGCCGAAGTGTTATTATTATTATTATTATTATTCTATATTCCTACGCGCAATTAAACCTGGACAAGCGCACAGTTCGTGACAGGACTTCTAGTTTTAACTGTAAATATAGGAAACAAAAAAAAAAATAATAAAAATTAATTTAAAATTAATCAAAAACATTTTTTCATATCAGGAACCACTGAGGTCTACTGTCAAATCTCTGAGTTAAACGCATATATTATACGTGCTCTAGACATCACAACCTTCATTTTAATGTGTCATTTATGTCTATTTAATTGACAGAATATCAGACTTGGTAATTTCAAAGTAAACTATTTTTCTTTAGATAAATAGCAACTTGAGAGAACTGCACACGAAGTGATATGTTGTCAATACATTTACATTAGTATTTTCCAGTGCAAGCTCTTTCCCAACCAATACTTGCATTTCAGCTTCCAAACAACACTAATTCACTGAAGAGTAAGATGATATCACACTATTCTACCTGCACGTGGAGTTTGCACTTTGTCTGAAGGTTCAACGAATTTCTATGGTACATGCATGTAGAGAAATACATAAATATACCTATGTCAGGGCAAAGCCAGCCTAAATATAGGGGCAAGGGGCCTCATATTTAAAGATATTGTAAGTTCAAAATATATTCCGCATCAAGGCGAAAAACCTACAGGAATTTCACTTCTCTGTAAAGCTGGAAAAACACACGTGGTGTATATCCAACTTTAGCGCAGGGACCCAGGGGAGAAACGGTATGTTAGATAAGGTCTAATCTCATTTTACTTATACAGTAGTCGCGAGTCTAACGAGACGTAATCTGTTGGTGTCAAGATGTCGTCACGGTCAATTGAGAAACGAGATTCTAAAACAATAGAAATGTCTATCGTATCGTCACCTGATCATTAGGTAACAATCATGGCAAGAACGAATCGGTTTTCTCGACAAGTGAAGTCACCGTTAAGTCACGCGCGAGATGACTTGTATTGATTTTGTCTCGATATATGTCATCTCCCACCGTTTTGACAGGTGGACAGATGAGCGTCGGTCCACCTGACAGTTTAGGGTAAAAAGTATATATACCTGGAAGAGCTTCCTCCACCCATAAAACTGTCACGATCACGATTAGCTATTGTGCATACGTATGTGACCTTAAACACCAATAAATAATAATAATAATAATAATAATAATAATAATAATAATAATAATAATAATAATAATAATAATAATAATATTTGATTCTGAGGTTCATCCATAGTGCCGTGAATATGTCCAGGAATATAACTACGTGGATCTCGATTTCGAAATGTCTCACTTGTATGACCAGTATCAGGTTGTCAGACTCCCCGTTGCCCTCCATGGGTTAGGCTTGGTGTCTTTTGATTTATTATGATGTATGTGATGTGATCCGGGCTTCAACGTAAAGGGGGCAGCGTTTCGTACACAATGGTCACGCAGAAGGCAGTTGTTGGCGTGTACAACTAGACAATGCTTCCTGGGAGCAGTCCCATTTGCTACCTGGGCTGTGAGTAGAGGTTGTGAGAGCCCTGGAATTATGGCGAGGCTTCAGGTTGCAGCTAAAGTTATTACTGTGCCAGAATAACTCGATCCATTCATATTGATTAATTGTTTCTGTACAATAATAATAATAATAATAATAATAATAATAATAATAATAATAATAATAATAATAATAATAATAATTACTGGTGAAATGCTTCACGATATAAATGAACTTTCAGTCCCGTTTTAAATATTTTGATTTTTTTTTCGAACTACTCGATTGGAAATCCAAAAGACTTCGAGCAACAACAGAAACACCCCTATCACCCACTGAGAGTTTTGAAGTCGGTTGAGCTAAGTGGTTTCAGTCAGATGAACGGATGGTTCCGCTCGATATGTGACATCAGCTCTGACAAATACAGTACCGTCGCCGTGAACTGGTCGTAATCCACGCGTGGACATTCACGGCGGCCGTACTGTATGACGCTGCAATGATGTTAACCCTTTACCCAACGTAACGGTCAAAACCGGCCAGCGCTATTCTCAAAAATCGCCAATTAATTTTCAAAATATTTTCATTTTTTGTCTCAAAAACATAGGTTATGACCCCTCGTTGGAACGAGCTCGTCGAGCTCGTTCCAACGAGGGGTCATAACCTATGCTTTTGAGACAAAAAATGAAAAAAATTAGTTATTCAAGAATTTTTTTGGCAAGTGTCGTCTGCTTTTCATGTTAGGTAAAGTGTTAATGCACATGGAAGTAATAATGATGGTTTTATATTGTATTCTTACTACATAGGATGCCAGTGAAGATTCTCGAGAGGCAGAGTTATTCTGGAAAAGTTTACTGCTATACGTGTTACCCGCCCTAGCTGCACAATTTTGAATATTTTAAATTTAATCAAGAAGAGATAAGTTGTATGTGTTCCCTTGTCAAAGAGTTAAAGACACAACATAACCTTAATTCTCAAAGTGCAAAACATTTGTAGAAAAACGTGTTTCAAAACCAGAGCACGCTCGATTTTAATGGCTCTCCATGAAAACTATTTATTCAACAAACATGACATTTCAGATTCTGAACACGTTCGTGTACCCCTCAGCTTGTCCTCCGAAAGGAAAACATCCGCACCATGCTCTTCAATATTCATCATCTGTTGTTGTACTAGTTTTTGAAAGATGAACTTTTCTGGATCTAAAGCTTTGATGCATTCAGTTATTGACTCGAGCTTTCAGATTGCATCTGTAAATCCGTGCCTTTAAAACATAAAAAAGAAAATAAATTCCCTCTCTGTTTTGGACGAAGTGAACAGCGGCTCCTGTGAACACGATAACGCCACAACTAATGAGAGATGCTGTTTCAAGCTCTTCAGCCACAAGCCAGATTCAATAATAGCCCAAGAACATTAGGTTTCACTAGGGAAAAAAATCGGAGAAAGCTGATTTTTTCAGGGAATGTCGAGGACATGTCACTGAACGATTAGACAAAAGTCCCCTAAAATCCCAGTTGAGCTTTTTTTTCTACAGCCTTTTTTCGAAAACGCGTTTGAAAAAAATTAAAAAAAATCGCACGAACTTTGCAACCTCGAATTGATCCAACTGTATTTTTTGTTTACGCGTATTTCGAGCTACATAATGTCTAATATACATTTACCTAGAGGAAAATGTGCATTCTGTGACAATTTCTGCGAAAAATTATTGAAAATTCACAAAAAAGTATCGGATTTACGCAAAAATGACGATTTTCCTAACGGATTTGCCCAAAGGGTCGTAGTACAGAACGGGATGTTGGTTGGACAGACGATAAAAAATCCACCACCATTTGAAGACTTTTATCATTGCTTACAAAATAGACATTATGGAAGACCCCCTCTGCTTCTGGCCGAGTTCCCCTTTTGGCATAAAATTCGTCAGCATGAGAACTCAACTATTTTCGGGCTTGGGACCGAACAGACACGTCTGGCAGCATTAGATCAATAAATAATATTTACAGAATGTACAAAAATCAATAAATAATATTTACAGAATGTACAAATCAATCAACATGGATCAAGTTACATTGACTATTAGCAACGCTATATACAGAAATGACATGACCTATATACATATTATTCATCGAACTCAGAAATTTCCGACAGGACAGTGTTTCTGTGGTTGTTACAAGAATCCGAACTGCAATTACACAAACCTGAGCAAGAGAGTCCTGCCTTCTTACACCCACCCCTTTTTGTACAAGCACTCTTGCAACCACAACTGATCAGATTCAGTAGGTTATCGGGGGCACATGGCTTTGTGGCTGCAGTCGGTACAAGAAGTCCATTGTCTAGCGACCACACCCAATCCGTCGGAGGAAGCGAAGTGCCCAGCCATTGTTGGACCTGGAGATAACATCTGTAGACATGTTGTTGTGCAGCATCGCTGCTTGGTGGGAGTGAGGCTAGGTCGATGGGTTTATTCAGTTTAGATTTTGCTACATAACGCTTGTAAGTGACATATCTATATTGGTCGAGAGAGGAAACAGTTTTACTCCCGTATAAGATCAGGAGAAGTTGTTCCCCGGCAGCGGCTACTGCACTTGGTGTACTGTCATCCGCCAAAATTGTGTTGACATACTGTTGTGAGTCGCTAGTAACATCGGAGACAATTGTACTGAATACTTTCTTCTTACCAACTCGAAAGAGTGCAGAAGTAGTGTCACAACCACTTATAGAATGTGCTACAAGGAGGTTGCTTCTATGGTCACCCATTTTGGTTGCTATTTCACTAACTGAAACTAGTAAGTTTGGGGTAATGGAATACATCATGTGAATATTACATCCCGGTTGAACTCGAGAGGTAAGAATGACTAACAAGTCTGTGTCTGTTCCCACAACGACAACATTGTTGTCATCTTGAGCGATGTCAAGTGCAGTTTCGGCTATCAGTACATCAGCATCAGCCTCGGCCTACTTGGACTGAATATTGATAGCAGATAGCTCCTGCATTAGAAGATCGATCAGTTGGGTTTTGTTCTTGGCATTTGCCAGGAAATCGGATTGGGGTGTGGTGGCTGGTAACTCGAGTGAGATATTGATATCAATGGAATACCTGTCTTTAGATCTACGGGCTTGTTCCATGCCCTTTGTCGACATTGTACAAGCATAACCATCAAAAACAACCACGACGTTCGCCCCAAAATGTCTCGCTAGATAACTGGAATATGATGTACATATGTCCTTATATGACGACTGTTTAGGCCATACAACTGCCCTCAATAAAAATGTCTCACTAGATAATTGGAATATGATGTACATATGTCCTTATATGACGACTGTTTAGGCCATACAACTGCCCTCAATAAAAATCCACCGTCTACAACAAACAGAGAATGTTCTGAGATTTTAGTTTGCTCGGAACCGTATGTTTTGAGGATCTTACCGAGCGTGCTTTTCTGTGTCTTCCTCATTCCAGCAGAATCAAACAATGCTGGTGGTTTCGGGGCGAGTTCATATTTGAGATACTCTTCCATCTCTGCTTGTGACTGAATAACACATGTGATGCGGTTGAACAGAATTGTGGGGTCAATCACTACCTTACTTCCACGGACTTTGATGCTATTTGCCATCGATGCGAAAGACTTCACAGTGTCAACACGTCGTAGTTTGATACTGTTGAACGTTTTGCTTACAACATTCGATACGCAACATTCACCAATTTCGTTACATTTGATACATTTATCCATTGCCAAAGTCACAACAGAAAAAAGATGATAGACACAATAAACTCAAGTACAATACCACAGAACAGATATCAATGTGCGGACCTGCTTCGTTGTCACCGTAAGGTATCAACAGGAAACGCTAAGTGATATGCCAACAACATAACTGATCAGTTCTAGAAATAACACAAGACTCTAATAATCAACAACAGGCAAAATTACATATATATCTATCAAGGGATCATTGGTTTCAATATCTAGGCATCAAATGCGGAGTGTCCAATACTGAACAGAGCAAATTGTGCAATGGACAGACCTGGAATGCGGAATTAAACAGCGTTTCCTGATGAAAGTCGTTCAAGGCTATTTTGCATCAAATTAAAGAGCGTTGTCTGTACATAAAGACCTGGAATGCGGAATTAAACAGCGTTTCCTGATGAAAGTCGTTCAAGGCTATTTTGCATCAAATTAAAGAGCGTTGTCTGTACAATACAAATTTGTTTATGAGTACACATCAAGGGCGTGCACACATTACATGCCAATGCATCTTGAGTGTAGGCGAACACCACATTATGTGATTTAATCGAACATGGAAATTGAAACAATGATGCTATAATACGGTATTTGAATGAGAAAAGTCGATGCCGTTTGAATTTGAGTTTAGGGGGTATGGTTAATATTTCACACGTTTCACCAGTTCATTATGGAATAAATGACTATTGTTATATATCATTATAAAGCCACCGCTTTTCTGCAATTTTTGATATATAATTTAACTCCCAAAATAGTCGAAGATTTGATTTAATGGACGTTGTGTACCGTTGTGTGTATGAAAACAATAAAATTTTTTTCGTAATTTTGTACATTTTCGTGAATATTTCACCATTGAGTGTGAGGATTGGTACAAAGTTGGCATTTTCTGTTGGGGATATGTATTCTCAATATAATTCAGCACGATATTTATGATTCTCACCCTACTAAGGCGAATAAGAATGAGAAATATGGAGCTGGGTCGAATTTTTTTTTAAATTTTTTTTTTCATAAAAAAAACGCTATAACTAAAAAAGCTCAACTCGGATTCGCGGGGACTTTTCACACTTTATCCGCAATGTGTGTCCCGGAAACATATAAAAAAAATCAGCTTTCTCCGATTTTTTTCCTTATTTCTCATTTTTATGTCTAATGTGCCTGGACTATAAAGAATTCGACGCTGTTACGGCCTGGAAAAGTCTGGCCCTTAAATGTTCCATCGCCTATGCTTTAGATGCAATCACCTGGAATATTTCAATTGGTCGGAAAAGCGAACCTAGAGTTCGCTTTTCCGACCAACTGAAATATTCCATCCTATTGAATTAGGAGATGAGTATCACGTGCTGCTAGTCTGCGACGAATTACAATCACTTAGGAAACGATATATCGATAAGTACTATTATAAAAAACCTAGTATGTTCAAACTGACAGAACTGTCTGCAAATAAATCTATAGAGAAGCTCAAAAACTTATGTAGATTTATTCGTGAAATAAGTAGAATGCGAACACCCTTGAGTGTTTAGCTCTTCCCCTGCCACCTGATAAACCCTCTCAGTGAAGGTCAAACCGTAACGTAAACCTGGCAGTCATTAATTATTCCTGAATTCTGATCCCTCATTGGGTAGAGCTAGATGAACTCATCCCGTGGGGGTTCATGGGCTGGGCTTAGAAAAGCCTTAACCTTACGGTCCTATCAGTGCTCATAAGACTATTTATTTATTTATTTATTTACTGGAAGAAATAAACACCCACCCCGCACCTGTTTGTAAGTGAGGTGCGAATACACTCCATGCTCGGGCATGCAGGCTCGCGCGGCTATTAAGTAGCGACGAGTCCTTGCAAGCGGCGAGCATTGCTGGTGTTCGCACGGTACTGTTAACAATAAATACTTGACCACACTTTAAATTCAAAGAACCTCTGAAAAATATTAATTTATTTTCCACAGTAAAACAGTTGCGCTCGTGTTATTTGTATGTGTGTGTTTAAATATCGTCTTACGCCATTGTATGGAAAAAGACAAATAAACGAATTGAATTGAATTTAATTGAATCTAGAAGTACCATGAACATTTTATTTCTTCGAATCGACGCAGGAAATGTTTCTTAATCGAGAACTGATTTGATCGAAGAATCTTTAATGATCGAATCTTTAATAATCCTTACGAATGAAGACTATCGACGACAGCAGGTTTATGATTATACTGTAGGTTTATGATTATACTGTAGGTTTATGATTATACTGTAGGTTTATGATTATACTGTAGGTTTATGATTATACTGTAGGTTTATGATTATAAGGTAGATTTATGATTATACTGTAGGTTTATGATTATACTGTAGGTTTATGATTATACAGCAGGTTTATGATTATACTGTAGGTTTATGATTATACTCTAGGTTTATGATTATACTGTAGGTTTATGATTATACTCTAGGTTTATGATTATACTCTAGGTTTATGTTTAGTCCCATTAATTATGTTAATATCTTGATGTTTTCGAGACGAACTAAATATTTATTGATTGGGTATATCTATAACTGGAACACGGCGGAATATCTGTATATCTTTGTGAATATAGAGACATCATATTAAATCAACTGTGTTCGCAAACCCCGCGATTAGTGGGTAAACAAACAGCCCATAACAACGCCGGATTCCTTACGGAATTAAATGGGATGGCCTGGAAGTTTGATACTGGAAGCAAAACAACTTGCGATGTTCCCTGTCTAATTACAGTAATGATTGACATCAAGTAAAATGATCGACCGATCGAGCCATAATGGCAAAAAGTAATCCGAGATCATTCCCGTACTTTCTTCCATGTAGAAGAGCTGCGAGCTACAGTAATATGTGACGTATTTTTCGTGTGTGGAGGGGTGGGGTTCTGGGTGCTCTTTCCAGCCGTGGATTACATTATAACATTTTACAAGCGAAAGCAACGCTTCGATTCACAAAAAATCTAGAATCGATTATATCAGAAATTGAAATAATTAATAAGAATTGAATGCAACTTTGCCGTTCAATATTCAAGTTAGAACGGCGCTGAATAGCAATAAATCAAAGTTCCACCAAAACTCATAAACTGGCGTACAGTAATTAAATTAAAAGTGATGCTTTGGGAATAATTATTTTATTAACTTGTTCATCACATTCATCCATTGTAAAAATATCGCATTGATTATTTAAAATAGATCGATTGGTTCGAAATTTTAAATTCATCTTTCAAGTAATTAGTGATGCCTAGTATGGTCGAGTGGGATTATTTGTGCTGTCGTTGTATCAAGAGGAATCATTTCAGTCTTGTATTAACTGATAACGCAAACCATAAACCCTTTACTAACCGCAATTCGATTTATTCCAGGTTGAAAGAAATGAACACTTATTTAACAATATCTACAAAAGCCCTTGAGCCAACGCAAAAGTGGGCGCGCCTGAAACTCCCTCTCATTCTTTGTAAATTTCTTTTCAAAAGCGCATATACCAGGGAACACTTTTAATACGTGATTACACATAAACTTCCACTACTGAGGCCCCCGGACCCTGACAACGAGAATGGGATAACCGCTCTCAGGCTCACTACCACTCGCCGCTGCGCACGTCGGATCATACTTTGCACCATTACCCATGATTAAAATGTGCCCCCCCCGCCCCCACCAAAGGGATTTGGATCCTCCAATAAAAGCGACCGAAATATAATTTGATAACTCCAATGTGTTTTATAGGCAGTGTCTAATAATATCAGATTGTGCTGAACCCTTTGGACACGGATCTACAAAATGGTACCATCCAAAACAATATAATTTACAGCAAAATGGGCGAATCTATTTTGTATCCATAGGGAGATTCATTAATAATATAATCCTATTTCTAATCCTCCTTACCAATATATTGTATTATATTGTCATCAAATGCCACCATTCTATTTGCGCAAAATACCGTACTATGCATGTTATAAATATATAAATATTATCTGTAATAAACTGTGAAATCAAATCATCCCGATTTGTGTGGAACAAAGCGCCATCTGTAATGCTTTCATATTGCAGATGGCGCATTGTTCCACTCAAAGGACGATGGCATCTTAACATTTATTTTTACACACAAATTTTTAGTCCCAATGTTCCCAGTTACCAGTTAATTCACGTGTTAGGAAATGGACCAGATTGCCACACACGAACACAAGCACTACTCGTCGCTTCCAAAAAACAATTTTCTCAAGTTGCATACTTTAACACTCTCTTCGACCTCTTCATCTATAAATAATCGGCAACAACGTGTCAACGGAACTCGAAAATATATAGTACAACCTGCTAAAAGATGACATTTAGTCGATAACGTACCACTCAAAACCGTCCAACGTTTTGTCCGCCATGTGATTTAATATAACAATCTTGTATCACACACTGACAACTACACATTTAACTAGTTTAGGGCTAGATTATTTTTTGTGGTCTGAATTTGTTATTCAAAATTTCTTTTATTACAAATTATTGGAGAGTGCCCACAGGCACTCTCCAATAAGTTGTAATAAACGAATTTATATGAAATATATATTATTTGAGTTTGACTGAATATGAAACATGAGCAAGGAAAATATTGGCGTTTGCTCTGATACCATCATTTTTTTTTGAAAGCCTTGATAGTGGCTTAGCACTCAACCAGTTGACTGGACATAGCAGTTTGAGATCCACGGGAGAAGGAAAATCGCTCTCCTGGAGTAATATTCCAGCTGGCGATTGTCTCCATAGTATAATAATCATTTCACTACGATAGACACCTCTGTACCATAGCCCTTTCATTAACTGGTAGAGTGCTGAATTATTTTTGGTCATCAAAATTTGTTCACATATCTTTGCTTGTTACAATTTATGGGAGAGTGCCAATAGGCAATCTCCCATAAATCGTAACAAGACAAATCCTCAAAGACTGAATAATTTCACTTCAAAGGTGATATGGAGAACATCCTCTGAATATGAAGCCTTTAAGTTGTGGTACCGGCACTTCAGAATAAAGCCCAAATATGGGCTTCCAGCACTCTACCAGTTAATAACATTCCTCCAGATCTTTTAACCTTTTAAGGTCTCTATTCAGTTTTAAGAACGTTTACGCGGTCGCTGGACATGTACTTTAATATCAAACAAGAAGAGGTCCTTCAGATAATATGCAAATTACCTTGGCAGCGAGATCTAGATAAGTCTTGGTTGCTTCTTGAAATCACTGTTTAGCCTCTACACTCATCACTGGATGTGGTGCAGAAAAAAGTCTGAGAAACTGACCAGTCCGTTAAGGGTTAAATGAAAATAGGAATGTTTCCATTTGCAGATTTTAGACTCCCTTAATTGATCAAGGTTTTCAAAGTGGGCACTGATTGCTCCCGCTATTTTAAAATCAGCTCGCCTCAAAACTATAGGCCCTTTTAAAGGAGGAAACACAAATTATAAGAGTAGTGTGTCATTGTGATGAGATTTTAGGACCATGTTAAAAATCTTCTCCTAGACCAGATGATTTCAGAAGCTATCCATTGCTTGGTTTCCTAGGTTTGTTCTATTGGAACCTTATGGAACATTAATCGAGCTGATGCTAGACGAATGCGCATTTGTGAACCTTTCCATTGCAGTTAATCGAATAGAATCTGTGGGAAACACATAGGAATGCGAATTTCAAACGACTTGTCAGTCATGGACAGCAGGCCATACTCGTTACTTCCAAACACAATCGAGTCTGGAAACCATGCGACCGTACATTGATAATTTCAGCAAGTGTCTAAGTGTCTCAGACCATAGCAGTTTGACGATTTCTGTGGATACGGTTCAGCATCAGGCCGTACCATAGCCACAAGTTCAATAACAGCGCTGTCGTACATATGTGGACACATTATCAAATATCGCAAGAAGCTATCTTGAACTAAATGACCAGTACCGTGCAAAAACCACTCGATGTAAATGATTGACCATGCTCACATATCACAGGTAGAGTGCTGTCACGGACTGTGTTGACGTTTTTGTGTAGGTAGATGTACGACCTACGAGGAATTCTGCGAGACCCACCAAAACCCCTGTTCGAACGTATATCTCACCATCTTAGGATCACAACTATATTTAGGATGGTTCTACTCCCGAAGGGGTCACTAACTTTATCCTTACAGCCGGGACGCATACATTTCCATGGCCGATTAGCAAACAAAATGGAGAACTAATAGTTAACCCTTTACCTAACATGAAAAGCAGACGACACTTGCAAAAAAAATTCTTGAATAACTAATTTTTTTCATTTTTTGTCTCAAAAACATAGGTTATGACCCCTCGTTGGAACGAGCTCGAAGAGCTCGTTCCAACGAGGGGTCATAACCTATGTTTTTGAGACAAAAAATGAAAATATTATGAAAATTAATTGGCGATATTTGGGAATAGCGCTGGCCGGTTTTGGCCGTTACGTTGGGTAAAGGGTTAAAGAGGGTTAGTACTAATTTAAGAGCCATTCCAGAACTCAGTGTTGAAAGGATGAAATAGTTTTTTTCTATAGGTCTGAACAAAATTAATCTTTTGATTCTCAGGCAGCGACGCATTCGTTTTTTCGGCACGGGTTCGTCATATTTATTTCTGATTCAAAATTAAAAATGTATAAAACTATCATAAGGTGTGATTTTAGCGGCGGGGCATTCGTTTTTTCGGCACGCGTTCGTCATATTTATGTCGGACTCAAAATTAAAAATGTATAAAACTATCATAAGGTGTGATTTTCGCGGTATCTCATCGCGATTTGCGATGCAATATGTCGTACACTTTGATACAGTATTGTTATTCTCTTCGCGAAATGCGACACGATTCTCATATGTATGTGCAAAATATAGAGGATATTCACGAAAATTTGATGAATACCGAAAATATCTCGTGAGTGGCTACAAAGAAATATGAGGATCTTCACGAGCGACGCAGTCGCGAGTGAAGATCCTCATATTTCTTGTAGCCACGAACGAGATATTTTCGGTATTCATCAAATTTTCGTGAATTTTCTTTTTATTTAATGCTCTACGACTACAAACTCTCCAATTTGTGGCCTTTATTTGCCATTAAGGCGCAAAATTTATGTGCCGAACCGGCGTCCATACAAAAATTACAACAACCAAACTCCAACCATTGGAATGTGTGAATATCCGCACAAAAAGTAGTCCCGTCTTATTTCTCCCCTAACTTTACGATTTACCAAGGTTGGCGAATTGAAATAATCGCAATGTGTTTCGAAGAAATAGAACAATAACAAAAAACACCACTTTCTTATTTTCAATAACAAGACACGTCATTTTATTTTTTTTTAACTCAATGCACTGAAGACGTGTGAAGTTGAACTGAAGAAATTTGAAAGTGATTTCGGCTTTTCGCTGGAAGGTGAATGAGAAAGTCAAACTTTGAAACCGCTGATTTAATGAATTGATTTAGTCACTGTCACTATCAATTATTCGAAATCGTTTGTATTTGGGACTCTGGAATTCATTACTGATGTGCTGACTCGTTTAAAGTACATGTGATTCGTCATCCGAACCTACGATGAAATATCGATTTCTAAATATCATTTTGATATTTCGTTTTGCCGACCGACAGGGGAATATGACTTAATTTTTCAGCGTGAATTGATGCCTGAGCATTAAATAAAAATATTTATTTAACCGGTTGAGGGCTAGATTATTTTTGGTGGTCTGAATTTATTCATCAAAAATTGTTTTATTACAAATTATTGGAGAGTGCCTAGCACTCTCCAATAATTTGTAATAGAACAAATTTGTATAAACAGACTATTATTTATGTTTGACTGAATACGAAACATGGGCAAGGAAAATATTGGCTTTTACACTGGTACCTTCATTTTTTTGAAAGTCCTGATTATGGCTTCTAGCACTCAACCAGCTAAAAAACTCATTATTTTTAATTTCCATTTTAGTTGTTCTGTATTGATTCTGTGTTGTATGACCACTGTTACAAAAAAGAACTATTAGTGAAATCAACATGGAAGCTCTGGTATTTAATTTTAGGCTCTCGCAACTGGATTTTAGGCATCGGCGACCTTTCCATCAGGAATAAAAAATAAAAATAAAAACCGCCCTCCCTCATTCGTTTAAAAAAAAATGCCTGAGAATCAATTATTTAATTTCCTTTGGCCTAATTGTTATGGTATGTGCATCGAAACGACGGAAATTATCCAGACCTTATCTCATCTAAAAGTGAATACTCATCAGCCTAATGGTTTTCTACAGATGCATAGCTGAAATATTGAAAATCTAAACTGACAGAAATGCCATTGTAACAAGTTTTCGAGTTACGCTCAAAAGTTTGTCTTGGCAGTTGTCTTTTGAATTTAACCATTTTATACACTTACATCGTTTAATATATTCGACATTTATTATATGCCAACCTGTGAATTATCGCAAATTATCTAAAAGATATTTCTCGCTATCTATCGACTCTATGGATATCGAGGAATATCCCTCAGTCGCTTCCTAAATGACGTAACGCTACACCGCATCACGTCGCCTCGAAGGAACGAGCAGCTGATCTTTGTTATTGTTTTGAAACGTACGCATTTGGGGGGGGGGGGGGGGGGGCGAATTGGGTTTAATATTGTGCAATAAAATGTCTCGTAGCATATAATAAAAAGAAAATCTACTCTATTTTGGTCAGTATTTGGAATTATCTCATGAGTGTGGACCTGAAAGTTTATTTTCAGGTCCACACGATGAATTTTTTCAATAGCTGAATGACGTTACGCTTCGGCGCATGACGTCGCCTTGAACGTCGCCTTGAAGGAACGATCAGCATCTTTTTGTTATTGTCTTGAAACTATTTGCAGTCGAATTGAGCTGAATATTGCGCAGTAAAATGTCACATAGCATATAATAACGTCTACGCTGTTTTAGTGAATATCGGGAGTTATCTCATTCGTGTGGACCTGAAAGTATTATTTTTCACTCGCGCAAGCGCTCGTGAAAAATAAAACTTTCAGGTCCACACTCATGAGATAATTCCCGATATTCACTAAAACAGCGTAGATATCCTCTATTTACTTATCCTATCAGATTTTAACGATAGATATTTCATGTTGCAGCCCTGATAACCACATGCATCCATTGCTACATTTGTTATGTGACAATACTATAGCAGCGGAATTCTAATATTATTTTTAGCCTGGAAGAAGTTGATCTCTTACATAGGAGGGTTAGGAGGCGACACTTGCACTCCACCCAGCCCATCTTACCCCCACCCGTAAAATATAAATAGATAAATAAATAAATACAAATATTTGAATAAATGGAAAATTTCATATTTGCCTCTAACACATAGCTTATAAACCATCGTTGGAACGAGCTTGGCGAGCTCGCTCTAAAGAGAGTTCATAAGCTATGTTTTGGGGCAAAAATAAAAAAAAAAAACACTAGAACTTGAATGTTGTTTTTTTTGTAGAATATCACTAGGCATACATGACTGTTACTTTAGGTAACAGGTTAATTTTAATAATCCGAAGCAGATCGCATCACCAGACACAACATGCTGCTCTTCACGGAACAAATAGGATGGCCTGAAATAGAGAATTTTGTCAAGAGAGCTTGCTTCGGCACTACAGCATAGTAAGATTATATTCTACTACGCGGAGCAATCTCCAGACGAAAACTGAATGGACAAGACTCGAACTTCTGCCGAGGTAGTTTGCCGCAGCCCCATAAGGCCTTGAAAAATATGTGGATCCCCTCGAATATCAAATTTTAGGTCAATTCGGATTACAGAGAATTTTGAATCGAATTTCAAAATTCAATTCTAGTGACTAATAATGTTGATATTGCACCTTCTTTTACAACCACAAATATTGTAAGTCTCCACTAAAGTATTTTATTCAACTGCTACTCGCTTGTTTGGTCAAGTCAATCAAAAGGCGAAATATTCTAGAAACGGAATCAAAGTGTTTCGGGATGCGGAACTTCCTTGAACTATTCTTCTATAATGATGTCTCCTATAGAACACCTCATTATAGAAGAAAGGTTCAACAAGAGGCGCTTTGTAGGACTTTAGGAATATCTCAATGAATCGAAAATGTCCAAATTATCGGAACTCGTGTCGAATCGAATCATCGGGACGAATTCGATCGAATCGAATCGAATTTTGGCAGGGCCCTAACGATATAGTCAACAATGTTGACCTACCGGCCACCGAACATTTCAGGATCCGTGTAGTCGACGTAGTGAAGTACAGTTCCAATAGACGACTGGGGCGATGGAAACTTTCTTGGCAGCGGTTGGAATTGCGGCCACACCATTGACATAATAGCCACAACTCGCTTCTCCAAGCATTAATCCTTTACCTAAGCTAATTGCTACATGCACTGAGCAGCAGCCGTATATACGTGCGAATTTGTTTTTGTTTACATGAACATCGGTGGGCGGTGTGACAATATACGCTGAGTGCGTATTAACATTATTTTAGTTTTCACATAAGGGGGTTAATCAAAACCATTAGAATATTGACGTGACGTATGAATGCACGTGAGACCAGAAACGCAATAAAGAAGTATCTAAAAAATGTATTCACAGATCATATCATAATTTTACAAGGGTACGTCCGCTGTCAGATTTATCACCGAAACGAAATAGAAAAATAAATAGGACCTTTTTGGTTTTAATAACATAATAACATACTATTTCGAGTTATGGATGCTTTATTAGCACGAGACAATGCATGTTTGTTAAGTTTTGGTGTTTGGTTTATGAGGGAAACTCATTTAAAAACGTAATAAATAATTGCCACTTTCATTTCACTCTTCGCGAGGCGACGTGCGATAAATTTAGACAAGTTTGCATTAAGGTTACCAAAGGTCAACCTGGATGTAGTTCCACTGTAGGTGTAAAATTTAACCAATGAAAATCCGATTGCTGGCGTGTTAACCAAGGCTGGCGTGTAAAGCTAAACCTTATGTCACAGGCTTTTCATATATAGTACAAGAGGTAAGCATGGTATAAAAATGGATACAGTCGTCGTCACGAATGAGCTTTCGAACTTCTTATTTAACCCTCTTTCTGCCACGCCCACTTTAGCCATATAAGGAATACCTCTATGTACGACTGTATGCAAGGCAGTTTAGTAGAATTTATGACATGAAACTCTATCATCTGTTTAATTGTTGGAATGGGCTCTCTGAGCCCTTTCCAACAATTAATCATATGGTAGGTTTGATCTGCGCATACCAGAACGTATAGATAATCATCATAAAATTGGTGATAATATGCTTTCGGCAGCGTAAGCGTTAATTCTCTCTGAGCCCTTTCCAACAATTAATCATATGGTAGGTTTGATCTGCGCATACCAGAACGTATAGATAATCATCATAAAATTGGTGACAATATGCTTTCGGCAGCGTAAGCGTTAATTCTCTCTGAGCCCTTTCCAACAATTAATCATATGGTAGGTTTGATCTGTGCATACCAGAACGTATAGATAATCATCATAAAATTGGTGACAATATGCTTTCGGCAGCGTAAGAGTTAATTCTTGTTTACCCGATACACAAGTGGTGAGACTTGGACCGAATCGTCCACATATCTCCATCTGCATGTGTGTGGCATAAGTCTAAGTGTACGTAGCACATTCAGTATTAAAAGAAAGCACGTGATTATTAACATGTGCGATTCGATATTTAAGACTTCAGTCCTGCGTAAATGTCCCGGTTGTAAAATTATTACCCTCCCGTATAGTTACACCCTGATTACCTCCAGCGGCGTCTAAGATTTCGTTTTGAAGTCGTCATTTCGTCTCTGGGTATAAGTCAACGAGTCCGAAGGACGAGTTGATATATGGCTCAAAGACGAGTTCTCGACTTCAGAACCATATGGAAACCCGCTTGGTGCCAATAAACTATATAATCGCTTGTGATTTAATCTTGAACAGTAAATACACCCTCGCGGTCCAAAATTATGATTCATCTTAATTTCATATAAGTTATTGCCCAAAATATGCTGGGTACAAAATCAACATTTCCGATGCAACCATGTTAGATCCCGAAGCTGAGGACACAGCTGACAAAAACAGGGAGGGAAGGGACAGGAACACATGACGCCCGTACTTTTCACATCACATACTCCACGCCCCTCGCCACACACAATTCTGATGAATAAAAATTTACCAGTTGATTATTTAATCAACATATTTAATAATTATTATTTAACCCTATGACGAACACAAATAGCGAACGACACTTAACAAACACATTCTAGAATAACTGAACATTTCCAGTTCTTGCCTCAGAAACATAATTTAGGACCCATACCTTTGGACAAACAGAACGAGATTATTCCAACGGTTGGCTATGAGGTATGTTTGTGAGTGGAAGAAAATAATGGATGCGCCGCCTCTTCCCACTTTCAAGTTAGTGACTATGGGACGGTACCTTACGACAGCAATAATCCAACAAATAATACAGACATTTGACGTTGCTTGATATAGTTGTGATGTGACAAAACGATAATATAGATTGTGTTAAAACGACGTTAATATAACCCCAGAGAATTAATTACACGCACTTAACAGACATATTTACTCCTTTGGTGCTCTGGGCAACAATATTCATAACGCCCATTAACCCCTTGAACCCTCGTGGTATCGTCCATATCAGTTCAATGGCAGCAACATTGTGAGTCCATATTCTTTATTTGGGTGTAGACCAAATAATATTTTCAACGTGCAGCCTTGGGGCTGCACGTTGAAAATATTGATTGGTCTACACCACACCTTCACTCAAAAGTCAACCTACTTAATGAAATTATGAAGTATCATGTTACTGGGCCGGAAAAGCGGCCTCTGAGGTTCAAAAGGTTAACCTTTTCAACTCTGATGATGGCGAACAGCCATTTTAGCAACACGAATGGAAAGAGTTCATGCTTCTTTATTGCGGGGAGAGCTACTGAAATATCCCAACTTCCTGGGTCTTCGCGTACTCAGAGCGCGAGCTTAAGATCCTCACGTAATATTCGAGAAGAGCGAAGAGTATAGATGTTTACGTATTCGTCAAGAACAACAACGTCATGGGCTTTCCGCTACGGGGGCACCTAAGGTCCAAGGAGATGGACCAATATGAGTTACACAATTGTTAGCCAATCCTTGTAAAATGAATATAAAGTTAAAACTAAATATAATGATTGTGTAGATGCTCCCACAACCACGTTTCGATTATTCCGTAGCGCATAATACAATGTTGGGCCTGGTAGCTGTGGTTGAAACAGGAACTGAAAAGTCCGTATCAATATCTTTATTCAGGTAGAAACCGAAAAAAATCCTGATGAAACGATCAAGTTTGAAACATCAGATTTTTTTCTGGTCAGCAGATAGAAGGGAAAGTACTCAGAAATAAATTCTTTCTGGCGAAAAAACAAAATAAATGGTTTGGTCTGCTTACATGCGATAGGTTCGGTCGGGATTTAAAAAAACAAACAAATTATCTACTTATACAGTGGCTTAACCCTTTACCCAAAGTTACGCTAAACCGGCCCAGTGATATCAAGCAAAAGGCGGCGTTCAAATTTTTAAATTTTTTTATTGTTTGTCTCAAAAACAAAAAGCTAGGTGAGTTTATTCCAATGAGGGTCCCAAGCCGTGTTATTGAGGCAAAAAATGTAAAGCTATACTTTTTCAAGAAATACTTATAAAGTATGATCTTTTCTTCGGATTAGATGGAGGATTTAATTGAATGACCTATATTCGCGGTGTACATGTATTTCACGCCAGACCCAAAGTATCTTCAAATATCATTTTAACCCTTTACCCAACGCAGACGATATCAAAATTTATTATTTTAAGTATTATGTTTTCAAATTTTTCAAAAAATTTCAACAAAACCATATCATGTGACCCCTCGTTGGAACGAGCTCGACGAGCTCGTTCCAACGAGGGGTCTCATGATATGGTTTTGTTGACATTTTTTGAAAAATAATATTTTTTCAACTGCTGAATTTGCATATTACGCGGGCGGGTGCGGCCGATTCGTTGGGTAAAGGGTTAACCCTATACCCAACGAATCGGCAACATCCGCCCGCCTAATATGCAAATTCAGCGAAAAACATTATTTTTCAAACATTTCAACAAAACCATATCATGTGACCCCTCTTTGGAACGAGCTCGTCGAGCTGGTTCCAATGAGGGTCACATGATATGGTTTTGTTGAAATGTTTTAAAAATGTTAAAAAAATGATATTTAAAATAATAAAGTTTGATATCGTCTGCGATGGGTAACGGGTTAAATAATCTTTTTGACAAGCTCTACTAAAAGAAATGGGGTGGGCATGAAAATTAGGATCGGTTGGGGAACCTCAACCATTTCATTTTTTTTTCTCAGTCATATCAATCATGACGGACGTGGCAACCGTTACTTATTCCCAGCTGTCTATTCGACATTCGCTATCAATAGATTTTATCGGTTGATAACGAATGTCAAATACGGAACTAGGAATAAGTAACGGTGGTCTCGTCCACCCAATCAGGCCATATGCTTCTCAAGAAATGAAGCACAATGAGAGTGACGCTTTCTACGTGATCGGTGAGAAATAGCTGGTGATGTTTGTGAAGTCAGCATGACGAGTTCGAGAGGTAAACTCTTTACCTAACACGAAAAAGGACAACACTTGCAGAAAGCATTTTCTTGAATAACTAACCATTTTCACGTTTTACCAAAAACATAGCTTATGATCCCTCATTGGAACGGCTCAACGAGCTCGTTTCAATGAGATATCATATGCTACATTGTATGTGTCACGCTGAACTTTGAATAAATGATAAACTTACTAACTGTTGCTCGGGTTGTCGAAAGTGTCGTCACACTCAAATAAATAATTAAATAAATAAAAAAAAAAAATAAATAAATAAATTGTATGGAATGAATCGATAATGTTTTTTAAATAACAAGCTTCTCCCCTCAACCATGTGACCCTCTCCCTACGTACTTGTCTGGGGGCGCGGGGGCTCAGTTAGTAGAGCCGAGAGGTCCTCGGTTCGAATCCCACCTGCGGCAACCGCGTTGTGTCCTTGGGTAAGACACTTCACCCCCATTGCACACGTGGGGGCACGGTGACGCTGTGTACTAAGGCGTACTCCACGTCGATGGTGCACCTGTCTTCAACCAATGCTAACCCTGCTTGTGTGGAGTTAGTATGTTGGAGAGCTGACAGTTGCTCGGTGGTTCTCTCCGGGTACTCCGGCTTCCTCCACCCGTAAAACTGTCGTGGTCATGATTAGCCATTGTGCAGAAATATGTGACCTTAAACACCAAAAAATAAATAAATAAATAAATAAATAAATAGTACTTGTCTATCCATCTCTGCCTTCGTGTGAAAACCTAGTTTCTACCCTGTGTTAGCACTTCACCGTGTAAATGAGAACAGCGAAAGAACGGATCAGACTTGAAGGTCTGAAGCAGGCTTCCACCTCGACCAACAGACCTTTGGTTTCTCTCAGTTTATGCACTCTTCTCTACAGTAAACAGGCAATCGCTGTTCAAGGATGTGAGTTCAACCCTTCCACAAACTGAGCGCAGATTGTAAAAGAATAATTTGTAACCAGATTTTATTGTCGCGTTATGAAATTAAACTTTATTCTGTATACAGATTTCGAAAGTCAGTCGATGGTTTTTTGACTAAATCAGATGGCATTCTAAATCAGTCACTCACAGGATGGACTGTAACTATCATCAGATATTGGGGTGGGGTCATGTGTTACCGAATGGATTTGTCTGACGGTTGGTTCGTGCACATACATTTACTTCTTAGCGAGCAAGTCAGACAAGGGAGTCAATATTTACCGAAATTGGCCACGACAATCCACAATGTTCCAATAAGACTCTGATTGGACGAGAGCTCAATTAGTTTTTTTTCCATGTTTACGGCTCAAGTGGCATAAGTTGTCGTCTGACGTCGCTATAGGAAATATTGGAAAAGAAGATAAAAATGGAAGGGGATGCAAAGTGCCGACAGCCGATAAAATGGTATTTTTCGAGGCCATTGGTCATTCCACAAATGTGTACCCATAACCCTCTTATAAGTCGATGATTGACATTAGATGGTGTAACCTCGACCTTTATCTAAGTTAAACTACCACCTCTGAAGGCTTTAAGCCTACACAGAAGTCCTCGAACACGGCAGCTATTGGGCAATTGTTCTGTCTACTGCTAGACGATACAAAAATTTGTTTTCGAGGGTAGGGGTGAAATACTACCAACATCCCGAAGGATTTACGCCACGGTTCGTGGGACTGTTAGACGTCTTATCCTCATTTATTTCCCTGTCTTCTCTTATGAAGCGCCCACTGGAGACTGGAAAAGAATGACGAAAAAGAATCTGCACTTGGGGATGCGACGTGCATCCCATAAGTGGATAGATGTCTGTGTTATACTGCTCGTACCCTACCGCTCGTGATGGACCGGTGGCTGCTCGGTAGGTTTTGCTACCTATTTGTTTTGCTTCCTCCGTTTCTTCTTAGGAGGTGGAGATGGCGATATCTTGACAATTGGCGATGTAGGCTGTGTTATCGTGGTATTTGTCCTGTTTTGTGCAAGCGGCGTTTTGAAGTACTGTCGCCGTTTCCTTCCGAAGTTCTGCTGTCTTGTTTTCCATGACTTTTATGCGCTCGTTTTCTAAGAATGGCTTCACGCTTGGCTACTTCCATGAGCTCTTTAGTTTGATGTGGCTCTTCTTCGGTGCCCACGATCTGTTTTCCAGTTCGTGGGCAAGCTTACTCATTTCTTCATCATCCTCCTGTTTAGCTTGGGAGTCCAGGTTGGAGATGGAACTGGAGAGAGAGAGATGTCTGATGTATCGGTGGTGTCTGCTGGCGGTTTTTCCGGTGGGCTAGAGGCGTCGATTTCCATCTCCTCTTCCTTCTCTTTGCGGGATTCTTCTGCTTTCTTTTTCGTCCAGTCCTCTGAGCGCTTGGCATCCCGGCGCATTGAGGACGGGCTTTTCTTCTTTTTCTTCTTCTTGGTTTTCTCAGCGTTTTCTGGGTGTGGACCAGAGCCCGACTGGGCAAAGGTGCTATCACCCCAAGAGAGGCCGGTGGTCTGGCTGTAGGCTTCTTTGGCTTCCTTGTTGGAGCCATTCCAGGTGGTATTGGAAAGTCCAATATCACCTGGCAGGTTGCACCAGAAACATGAATGGTCCAGTTTCTGGTATTACCCACATTCAGACATGCTAACGTGTCCAATAACTTCTGCGGTAGATTCATTTTGCTGTGTTTAGTGGTGCTAACGGAGAATCCAGTTGAGCATCCGAACTGATCGACAGTCAAACGATGAATGATAATGATTTGTTTTCGAGAGAAGGGGTGAAATACTACCAACATCCCGAAGGATTTACGCCTCTGCTCGTGGGACTGATAGACGTCTTATTCTCATTTATTTCCCTGTCTTCTCTTATGAAGCGCCTACTGGAGACTGGAAAAGAATACTGCGAATGCGCGATATAACATGGAAAAGGACAAATATTATTTCCGTTATGTAATACGAAATTTAGAATTACAATTTGCGTTGGAATAATCACATCAAACATGTGATGGTGGGATTAAAATAAAATGAATTGTATCTTCTTTCCTTCGTCGTCAGGCAAATATTTCATGCCGAAACTCGGTATGTTTTAGGTATCGAGGGAATACCGATACAATTTAAACTCAATTGATAATCAAAAACGGTCGACTTTCACAACAATATTATCGATTAGCAATGCCCGAAATCTCAAAGTGTTCATTAAATTTTATTTATTACTTTCCAAAGTGTGATTTACTGGGATTTCCGGGTTTGATTATAAACGATAACTTCACAAGTCAATTATGCAATCAACTGTTGTGTCATGTATCCGTGCGCGCAAAGGAAGACGCTTTGCCGTGGTTGTAATGGGGACTTCATTGTTTTTTTGTTTTTTTTTGCTTTTTTTCAACCCTCTACCTAACATGAAAAGCAGACGACACTTGCAAAAAAAAATTCTTGAACAGCTATTATTTTCATTTGTTGTCTCAAAAACATAGGTTATGACCCCTCATTGGAACGAGCTCGTCAAGCTCGTTCCAATAAGGGGTCATAACCTATGTTTTGAGACAAAAAATGAAAAAAATAGTTATTCGAGAATTTTGTTTGCAAGTGTCGTCTGCTTTTCATGTAAGGTTAAGTGTTAAGTCGAATTCCCCAGAATATTCCTCGACTGTTTTTATAAAGTGTATAGTGTACGTCTATTTTTAGAATCCTCGATTGGTAAAACTATTGAAAAGAGTATGTTCCAGTGGAAGGATATGTCACAATTGAACGACATGCCGTTAACTATCTCAAAACAGTGGTCATCGAAGAAGAATGGACACTCACTTGAGGCGCGTGGATTATTATTCTTCGGGGGCCAATATTTCGACACAGTCAACGACCTGCCGTGCAATATTGATAATATACTCAGTACCTCTTTAATGAAGAATTACATTGAAAAGGTGTATCCTTGGTATCGGATTATAGGGCACGACTAAAAGTCGATTTTTTAATTAAGCCTTTCAGGGGTGATGAGTCTTTTGGAATAGATTGACATGGCGTCAGAGGGATGGCTTCGCGAAAAGGGCAACCGCCAGCATGTCATTATAAGTTGTCTTGCGGTTCCACGTGATTATTACTAGAGCCTCCCCCTCCATCCAGAGCACCATTGTCGTAAAGTGTTAACGCTTATGCTACCTTGCTTGCTATTTCTCACCCAGAATTCTGTCGGTCTTAGCACTGATAGACACACGGCGCGCACAGCCGGGATATGATTTAACCATTTACCCAACGAATCGGCCACATCCGCCCGTGTAATATGCAAATTCACCAGCTGATAAAATACTATTTTTCAAAAAAATTCAACAAAACTATATCATGTGACCCCTCTTTGGAACAAGCTCGTCGAGCTTGTTCCAATGAGGGGTCACATGATATAGTTTTGTTGAATTTTTTTAAAATTATTTTAAAAATGATATTTAAAATAATAAAGTTTGATATCGTCTGCGTTGGGTAAAGGGTTAAGAACAATAGGGCAGTAAACCATCCTGACTGTAGCGTTTCTTTATCGATGATTGGGTTAAGGTTAACCGTGCCCTCGAGGCGTTCTCTCTTTCGCATGAAAAGGGTGGGGGTGGGGGGGGGGGGGTGTCGAACAGCCATTATCGCGTCGGGTACAAAGTCTACTGCGGTTGTTGCACTCAGTGATTTCTCATTATCTTATTTATTGTTTGCAAGTTTATGGAAAGTTTAGTGACGTAATAAGCAGGTGTTGCTTCATAGATCATCGGAATGTCCATCCGGTGGTGCACACATTCAAAATTTATTTATTTATTGGGGTTTACGACCCTTTCGACAGCCAGCGTCAGCTTGTTTCGGACAGTACCCGGAGAGAACCACCAAGCAACGGCGAGCAATTGTCAGACTCCCCAAAGTACTAACTCTAAACAAGCAGGGTTATCATTGGTTAAAGACAAGTGCACAATCGACGTACAATGTGCCTTAGAACACAGCGCCACCGGCCCCCACTAACATCTTCTGGACGTAAAGGTGTATTGTGACGTTATCGTGTCGTCAAAAAACTTTTTGTAAAATATGTGAGGTTGGCTGAACTGAATGTGCATTCGGAAATCAATGTAAAAACTATAGCCACCGCGATTTCTTGATTTCCGTACTTCAAGAATATTTAACAAGATCAGGGAATCAACCTGTAATTTAATATTAACGACATGTGTTGCAGATCGATGTTCCTTGAGTCTGTGACAATAGATTTTCGTTTCAACGTGTCAAAAATGTGTTCCGAATTGTTACAGTGGTTGGCATCGGTTAGCAGAATTGTGCCGCGTGGTGCCTGTTTTAGATCAATCAAAGAGTGCCTATGGTTTCATCATAATGCCTCGGCCGATAATCACTTTTCATTAACAGTGCGATATTGCATCCCTGAGTTTAACGTTTAACCCAGAGGACGACTGTGATGCCATTTGTTATAACTCTTTTCGCGTGTCTCTTATTATTCCTCTCCCATTCGGTATTAGCGTTTATGCTAAAGTTCCCCAAAACAGATGTTGGGGAGGTGCTGCAATACTTTTTCGGACACTATCCAGATCTTTTGAACACAAATTCTGGAATTCCTGTCCTGGACTGAAAGAAATATAATCATTATTAACTGGAGAGAGAGAGAGAGAGAGAGAGAGAGAGAGAGAGAGAGAGAGAGAGAGGAGAGAGAGAGATTACAAAATTCCAAGCGCATTATATTTATGCATAATTAAGCCTTTCTAGCCCACCTGACTTCAGTCAGAATGAGCTTTTGTGTTGTTCTGCGTGAAGGGTGTGTGTGTGGTTTTCATTATATAAAAAAAAGATTGGAACAATTCCAAAGACATTTTAAGAAACTGATGATTGTGGCGATGCTTTGTGATTATATTCAAATCAAGTCGCCACGCCCAATACGAAGGGGGTGGAAATTGCTTTAATTTAAAAAAATAAATCTTCTCATGATCCGATTTTTGGAGTCAGTTGATGTTTGGTATTTAGCATCTATTTGTGATTTATACGTAAATTTGTTCAATGGATGTTTGAGGTGCAATATTTACAGTTTTTTTTTCTGGGAGGGCCAAGAGCTTTTGGTCCGTCCAATTAATCTAGTTTTAGTACCCACGGGCTGATTTAAACCAAATTGGTATGAATGACTATTGACTCATAAGTACGTGATTCACTCAAAGAAAAAAAAAGTGTACACGTGGGAGCCCCAGGAGATAAAACTAGAAAAATTCAAACGCTCGTGTTTTCCTAACCATTTGGAACAGAGAATCATCCATTGGTATGTCGCATCCGTATGAGCAGTGGAATTGAATGGGTAGAAAGAACTGAATGTGTCAGAGAAAACGGTATTGGGGATTGAAAAGTGTCATCATTTTTTAAAAAAAAAATTAAAAAAATCTTCTCAAGAACAATCCGTCAGAATGCTTTAATATTTGGTATTCAACATCTTTAAGGGTGACAGATTGAACTTTGTTAAAATCAAGTCCTTCGGATGATATTTGGACTCCATACAGGAGACGCTCATTTTAATACTGTTGGTAATGGGAAAACGCTGAGTCGGCCTGTTTTCCAAAATTTAAAACAATCGTCTTCTCACGAGGCACTGGTTTGAATCTTTTGATATTCGGTTTGCAACATCCTTAGGAAGATCAGATTCATGTCTGTCCAAATCAAGACCCTATGTTTTGAAAAAAGGCTTTAAAAAATCCTTTTCATCAGAACCACAAGTCAGGATCTTTTGATATTTGTTGTACAGCATCCTAAGTGGGGTAAGATTCAAGCCTGTTCAAATCAATTCCCTGAGGTCATATTTCGGGTTCGTCTGGCGGCCCGAATTTTAACTAAGTGCTATATGAGGACTATTCTTTAAAAATCTTCGTTACCAGAAACACCGGTCAGAATCTTTGGATATTTGGTACACAACATTGTTACAGAGCGAGGTAGGTGTTCGTTTTGTTCAAACCGAGTTCTTAGAATATAATATCTGGTCAACCTAAGATAGCCTAAATTTTACGATAGTGCAATATGAGAAATAATCACTAAAAATCTTCTCCAGATTCGCCAGTTAGAATCTTTATCTTTTGTACATAGCATCTTTAGGGGGATCAGATTTAACGTTGTTCAAATCACGTCCCGTGGTTCATATTTTGAGTGCCATTGGAAGCTAGAATTTTAGCTTAGTGCAATATGAGAATTATTTGTAAAAATCTGAAGACCCTGCCAGAATCTATTGATATTTGATACACAACATTCTGGGGGTGGGGGGGGGGGGGGTGGGGGGGAAGGGGAGCAGATTTTAATTTGTTCAACCAAGTGCCTAGGTTAATATTTGTTGGTCTTCCCAAAGGAGCCTGAATTTTACCATATTGCAATATGTGGAATAATCTTTAAAATTCTTTTCCTCGGATCCAACAGTCAGAATCTTTTGATGTTTGCTATACAGCATCTTTGGGGTGGACGGGAGGGGGGGGGGGGGAGAAGGTGGTGGAGGGGGCAGATTCAGGTTTTTTCAAATCTTGCCTCTTGCCCTTGCTCCTTGGTTCAAGTTTGGAATCCCTTTGGGAGCCCTAATTTTAACTTGGTGCAATATGAGGAATATTCTTTAAATATCTTCTGCAGAACCACCGGTCAGAATCCTGAACGTTGATGGTACACTTGTCTTCAACCAATGCTAACCCTGCTGGTGCGGATTTGGTATGTTTGGGAGTCTGACAGTTGCTTGCCGTTGCTCGGTAGTTCTCTTCGGGTACTCAGGCTCCCTCCATCCGCAAAACTGTCCGACACGAGATGGCCCTGGCTGTCGAATGTGCAGTTAAACCCCAATAAATAAATAAACGAATAATGGATTGTCTGTCCACAGTGTTCAGCGGATAAGCACTCGAGTACTTTTGTTTCGCGTTTTCGAAGCTACTCCTCGGTTTGAAATACGAGTATTTTTGTGGTAATCTACTCGGAGTGTAAAGTAGAAACTGACAGTTGCAGATGCACGGTTCTGATATTTTCATTTCCTCCGCAAAAAGCTCGTTTTCGAGAAAGTAAAAATAATATAATTTGTAAGGCAATTGTGGTTAATAGTGCTGCAGGTTATGGCCGTTACGTTAAGTGAAGGTTTAGAAAATTTAATAACGACCTTATGGAGCCACAAATGTAGCTTAAATGCAACTAATGGCACGAGTCAAGCCACAGTGATAAAGGTAGGCTAATTATCGAACGCAATTAGAGTAAAAGTTGACGACTCGTTTTTGGGCAAGCTAATGAAAAAGGCGAAATATTTCTGAACGGAAGTAGTTTAGGAAGTGGAACCTCCTTGAAATCTTCTTCTATCTTCGGGTCTTCTCTACAGCAGACTAGGGCTGCGCGATAATCAAAACTGAATACCGGTATCGGTATTCAAAAACATACCGCAGTGTACCGGTATATCGAAAACTGCTCAGATAGAAGAACATAGGTACCACAATCGAGACTTGAGGCATCACAGTCGGAACGAATCAGCATGCCTTGATGATGCTGTTCGAAAAACATTTGCCCAACGCAGACGATATCAAAATTAATTATTTTAAAAATCAGTTTACCAGATTTTGCCCCCAAACTTCTACAAAACAATATCATGTGACTCCTCATTGGAACGAGCTCACTGAGCTCGTTCCAATGAGGGGTCACATGATATAATTTTGTTGAAATTTTTGAAAATTATTTTTTCAACTGGAGAATTTGTATATTACGTGGGCACATGCAGACGATTCCTTGGGCAAAAAGGACAATATTATTCATTCGGGGCTACATTTACAAAACTCAAGTTACATTTGTGGCTGGTGGGAGACAAGTGTGGATGAAAATGCTATTCTCGGAGGGGTGAGGGGCGATCTCATCCCGCTCTGTAGCGCCGCCACTGCTTGATTTTGGGATAGCAATTGCACGTCTCTATATCGCAGCATTCGTGATATTGTGTTGAAAAATCAGTCGGAAATTGTGGTTTGTTACACTCTAAAATCATGAGGGTTAACCCTTTGAACTCTGGTGGTATCCTCCATGTCAGTTCTATAGCAGCAGTTGAAAAAGTCCATATTCACCATTTGGAGGCAGTCCAATTAATATTTTCAACGTGCAGCCTAAGGGCTGCACATTGAAAATATTGATTGGTCTACCTCACACATTCACTAAGCAGCCATCATATTTAATGAAATTATGACGTATCATGTTCCTGGGCCAGAAAAGCGGCCTCTCGGGTCCAAAGGGTTAAAAATCAACCCAAATCAATATATTCACTCCCACAGTTGATTTGGGTTGATTTTAACCCATCTAATTTTAGAGGGTATACTTGCGTTCTGTCTGCTTTGGTCTCAGTGTATTGTGTGAGACGGGGGCGCGGTGGCTCAGTAGGTAGAGGTGCAGGCTGCAAGCCGAGAGGTCCTCGGTTCGAATTCCACCTGCGGCAACCGCGTTGTGTCCTTGGGCAAGACACTTCACCCCCATTGCCCATGTGGGGGCACGGTGACGTCGTGTACTAAGGCGTACTGTACGTTGATGGTGCACTTGTCTTCAACCAATGCTAACCCTGATTGTGTGGAGTTAGTATGTTGGGGAGCTGACAGTTGCTCGCCGTTGCTCGGTGGTTCTCTCCGGGTACTCCGGCTTCCTCCACCCGTAAAACTGTGATGGTCATGATTAGCCATTGTGCAGAAATATGTGACCTTAAAACCCCAATAAATAAATATTGTGTGAGACATCTGTGTGAGACATCTGAAGCCGAGTTGGTTCAGCTCGACTCATAACTGAATGAGCGAATCAGTTGTGAACCACGGCAAGGTAATGGGAGTCCCTGCAGGCCGTTTCACAAACTCTAACTTTAAATAAGGAATGAAGGAAAACGGAAATATGCTCTCATGCTCTCATATTACAAGCTATATTGATCGGTGCTTCAAGGCAATTGGTAAAACGGGACAAATCGAACATCAGATGCATGAAGTTTGATGTGGAAAATTCTGAAAGGATATTACTGAAGACGGTTTCTCCCAGAAGAGATAAAACAAGAGAATTCACACGATTTGACTGATTGTGTTTGCATGTCTTACGACATTACACTTGATCAAGTGCACTGTTGAGATGTTTTAATGAGATCAGCTTCATGTGTTGAATTTGAGTGCAATTTCAAACGTAGGCCGCATACTCCGAGTGTTAGATGTATTTGTTCTCTTCGCTGACCTGGAAATAAAGAGTTTGCTCCGTAGCCAGCCAACTGGTTACGCTTTTTAATACGATGGTATCCTCCAGGAAAAACCCGTTGTGAAGCTTCTCGGCTTTCCAATGAGGGAGTCACATTATATTGTTTTGTAGAAGTCTGGGGGCAAAATCTGGTAAACTGATATTTAAAATAATTAATTTTAGTATCGTCTGCGTTGGGCAAATGTTTTTCGAACCGCATCATCAAGGCATTCTGATTCGTTCCGACCGTGATGCCTCAAGTCTCGATTGTGGTATCTATGTTTATCTATCTGAGCAGTTTTCGATATACCGGTACACTGTGGTATGTTTTTGAATACCGATACCGGTATTCAGTTTTGAATATCGTGCAGCCCTAGTCTGCTGTAGAGAAGACCCGAAGATAGAAGACGATTTCAAGGAGGTTCCACTTCCTAAACTAATTACATTCCGTTCAGAAATATTTCGCCTTTTTGATTAGCTTGCCCAAAAACGAGTCGTCAACTTTTACTCTAATCGCATTCGATAATTCTCCTACCTTTATCACTGTGGCTTGACTCGTGCCATTCGTTGCATTTAAGCTACATGTAAGTTGAAAGAGATCGAAAGGAAGCCATAATGGTTCTATTATATTCGATTTTACTTATAAGTACATCCTGCATGAGGAAATATCGGCAACGAGAACGGAGGCGTTGAGGTCACCGTCTGCATCCCAAGCGGACACTCTGAATTACAGGTGATGAAAAGCAATGCTGACATCGGTAGGCTTATATTGCTGTAAAAACATCTGGTCTCCCAGTATCTTGTAATATTTTACTCCTATAAAAAGATTTTCAAGTCTTCTTTTGATATAAATAATTTTGTATTATTTCATTTTCTGCCAGCACTATTAACCCTTTACCTAACGAATCGCTCGCATCCACCCGCGTAATATGCAAATTGAGCAGTTGAAAAAATTAAATTTTTCAAAATATTTCAACAAAACCATATCATGTGACCCCCTCATTGGAACGAGCTCAGCTCGTTCCAATGAGGGGGTCACATGATATGGTTTTGTTGAAATGTTTTGAAAAATTTAAAAAAAAATGATATTTAAATAATACATTTTGATATCGTCTGCGTTGGGTAAAGGGTTAATGATGCATGTACAGATATATGAGCGTGGGCAATGCTATTGTTTTATGCCAAAAGCTTACTGTCAAATCTATAGGCACACATATTATGGATGCAGTTATTTTGATGTAACTTGAAATAAGTACGTTTTAAACGAAACGGTGAATATACCCTTCAAACAATTCAGCTATTCCACTCCCACTTAGAGCTGTGTTCTCATTATAGCTTTATCGTAAGATTTTTCCAGTAAACGACAAAGTTGATGTCGATCGACAGAAATCTATAGTAAGTACACGCTAGACGGATGACTTTCTTTCGATTTTTGACTGATACGATTTTTGTCGAAACAATCAAACGCGTTTGATTTCAACTTCTTCGGTTTGTCGAAGGGATTACGGATGACCAGCCACCAGAGAACAATCGTACGACAAAGTCCATAGTGAGAACAACCTTAGTGAGGACAATATTCAGATTTTTGATGTTCGACAAATATCGATCGACAAAGGACGTTCGATAAAAGACGTACGATAAAAATCTATAGTGAGAACACAGCTTTAGTTATGCATTCTTGAGTGGAGGGGATGGGGCAGTGGCGGCGCCAGGAGTTTCCAGTATGGGGGGCTGGGAGAAATTGGGGTGGGGGTGGGGAGGGGGGCTATGATCAGACGCGAAGCGTCTGTCGCACGTGCCGAAGGCATGCAGAGGGAAGAAAATTTTATTTCTAGATGCTCTCAGATGCATTCTGGTGGCATTTCGAACATAAAATGCTGACTAATTCGATGAGGAAAATGCATGTTTTTTTTTTACCTTACAATCCGGACAAATCAACCATAACCCTATCCCTGACAGCTTACGACGGGAGAGAGACGGTGATTGTCCAATTTACTTGTTTGTTTTCAATCAAATTCACACATGAATTTTTGTCGACCGTCTTCTTTCAGTAGACCCTTACCCTGTAATTCCTTCTGACTGGCGAGTGGGGGGGGGGGGGGGGGCAACTTCGTGTTTGGCGGCCCAGCCCCCCTAGCTCCCCCCCCCCTGTAGCTGCGCCAGTGGGATGGGGTAGTGATAGTATCAGGGACATCAGAGATGGACATAAGACAACGCGTCTACTACATAAGAAGTATTGCTTCAGTGCAGTTATCATAAACTGGGTCCTGCGAATCTCAAATATCTGGTTGAAAAGAATCCTGAATCGAATCAGACAGAGAATTTCGAATGCAATCGAATCTCGAATCGAATCTCACGGCTCTTCAAATTGTAAATATTATAAGTTAGTGTGATGAATTGATGGTAACATTGTCTGGGGTTTGCGGCTCGGCGCTCATGTTCAACCGAGACGCTCGCGTCTCGGTTGAACATACGCTCCGATCCGCAAATCACAGACCATGTTACCGTCAATTAATCCCAATAACGTATATGTTCAATAAGACCCTACTCGGAACCCAAAATCCACATCATGAAATGAACGAAGCAACTTGAATAAACAAGGGAAACTTCAACGATAACAAATTTAGCAAATAAACCTCTCGTATACCCCCAATGTCGCGAGACAATACAAAATCAATAACCTAGATAAAGGTCGAGGTTACTCCATCTAAGTTCCAATCGTGAACTTGTAAGTGGGTTGTGAGTATACATTCATAGAATGCTCACTGGTCTCGAAAAATACGATTTTATAGGCAGTATGCACTTTGGATCCCCTTCCATCGTTATCCTCTTTTCAAATATTCGCGTGATGACGTCAGACGGTAAAATATACCACTGGACCCGTAAACATCGAAAAAACTAAGCGAGCCCTCCACCAATCAGAGGGCGAGGATTTTAGTCTCATTGGAGTAATGGACCTTCTTGCAATCGTAAATACTACAATTCTCCACCCAAGTATTGTATTAACCCTTTACCCAACGTAACGGCCAAAACCGGCCAGCGCTATTCTCAAAAATCGCCAATTAATTTTTATTAGTTTTTTCATTTTTTGTCTCAAAACATAGGTTATGACCCCTCATTGGAACGAGCTCGTCGAGCTCGTTCCAATGAGGGGTCATAACCTATGTTTTTGAGACAAAAAATGAAAAAAATTAGTTATTCAATCATTTTTTGGCAAATGTCGTCTGCTTTTCATGTTAGGTAAAGGGTTAAATGGCGACTCGTCTCTTTGGACAAGTCAATTAAAAAGGTGGAATATTTCAGAACGGTATCAAAGTATTTTCAGAAGCAGAACTTCCTTGAACTATTCTCCTGTACAAGATACCTGACGATAGAAAATGTCAAGAGACATTTGGCTGGATTTTACGAACATCTCAACGATTCGAAAATTTCCGAATCACCGCAACTGGTAGAACCGAATCATCGGGACCAGTTTCGAAGCAAGGCCCTCTCATAAAACCTTTTACTGCAGTTGTTTTTCCTAAAGCGACATGTTTCGTTTAAAACACTTATTTTCAGTAGTTTGAGGATCTGTATTATGACGAGGCAAAAGTGAATTATTGTTCGCTACGCCCTCAAGGGAATGATCGAATTAAGAGGTTACACTTTGTGAATCCAGAATTAATTGCTTTGTCACGAACAACAACGTCTTGAGTGGAATTCATCGAAAAAAGACACCGTACAAACTATGGTGACATTTGAATCTTCTCTAAATTGTAATCGGTTTTGTGGAGAGAGGTGTTCTTCTTATCGATTTTGTTCCCTAATTATCAAGCAGTCCTTATAATGTCTTGGTCTTGGTAATAGCATTTTACAGCTCCAGGCCTTGTGATTTATCATTGGATTTGGAATACGTGCCGTTCATGTTTGGCTTCCATTCTGCTCAAAGCTTTTGAGACCATTCCTCACGGTATTTCCGCGAGTGGTAAGTGCTGTGGATGTGGCGCATATATTGACGGATCCAGGAGCGACCGCTTTGCAGCCAAGGATTTTGTTGGAAGTTTGGAGGCCTCTGAATAATTTTTATTTACGCGATTGTTATTTCAAGCTGAAAACTAATTACCAGTTGTAAACGAGCCTCCCATAGATTATACTATTTATATATTCATCTATCCCCTAATATTCAACGTAAGGCGGGGGTGGGTAGGAATTAATCCAACAGTGGTTCGAGATCGTAAAGTTTACGACCGAAATCGGCGATGCAAATATTCACCGTGTTTATGAATTGCAGGCGGTGATGATGCGCGTCCGTATAACTTCTATTAAAAAGTTTTTGCCTTGGACCCCCCCCTCCTCCCCATAGACACACACACCCACAGCAAAAAGCTTTCCCCCACAAGGTAAGTTTTTGAATCATGAGCATAACGCATTTGTACTTTAGTACAGTAGAATATTGTTCCACCGGCCTTAACCCTTTACCTAACACTAAAGGCGGACGACGCTTGGAAATAAAATTCTTGAATAACTAATTTTTTTGCGTCAAAAACATAGCTTATGACCCCTCATTGGAACGAGCTTGTCGAGCTCGTTCTAATGAGGGGTCATAATCTATGTTTGTGAGACAAAAAATGAAAAAGAGAAAATTGGATGGTGATTTTTGTGAATAGCACTGGCCGGTTTTGACGGTTACGTTGTCTGACTTCGGATGACCACTTTGATTCAAATGTTAGGAGCGGCCAGCATTTGCGATTGAACATATTTCACGTACTGTTTTCTCTTGTCACAGTGCCGTCTGAGTTCAATTATTGGTAGGATAATCCAGTTTCCGTTAGGGAGCACTCAAAGATCAGTTGGGTTAAAAGTCAATCCAAATCAACTGAGTTGAGTGAACATGAACCCAACTGATTCCCCCAACGGCTTTATCCCCCTTTTCAACTTTTCCTCAACCAGATGCACCTAACAAGAAAATCGATCTAACAGAACTACAGTACTGTTGGCGTAAAATGGTCGTAATCCACGCATTGGCAGTGATTTCCACGCATGCGTTTACCAGGTAATAACAAGTGCACCGCCAGGCGGTGGATCAATATACGGCCGCCTATGAAGAAATTGCGCTTGTGAAGAAATGTTTAGTTGAACAAAAGGTCAATAATTCCTTCAAAAATAATTGTACATTCCAGGCTTACGACCCATTAAAGTTGAATATATTGTTTTCAAGTTATTGCGTGGAGAATCAAAAGTCACCAAAACTCCCAGATGGTTGCCATGGCGGCCATATTGGACATGTCAGAATGCTGGTTATCGAAAGGAACCATCATCTAGTCATGACTAAACAAACAAAAAAAACAGTATCTGTTTTGATTGTATTGTTTTCAAGTTAAAGCATGGACAAATCAAAGTTAACGGACGGACGGATGGACAGACGGATGGACAGACGGATGGACGAACAGACATTGATGCTGGTTATTGAAAGGAACCATCCTCTAGTCATGACTAATCAACCATAAAAAACAGTATCTGTTGGTTATATTGTTTTCAAGTTATCACGTGGACAAACAGAAGTTAGCGGACGGATGGACGGACAGACAGAGAAATGGACGGATGGACAATGATGCTGGTTATCGAAAGGAACCATCCTCTAGCCATGACTAATCAACCATAAAAAACAGTATCTGTTGGATTATCAAATGAACAATCAAAAGTCCCTAAAAATCCAAGATGGCTGCCATGGCGGCCATCTCTGATATGCCAGAATGCTGGTTATCCAAAGGAACCATCCTCTAGTCATGATTAATCAACCATAAAAAAGACGCATCTGTTGGATCTATAGTGTTCAAGTTATCGCGTGGACAATCAAAAGTCCCTGAAAATCCAAGATGGCTGCCGTGGTGGCCATATTGGATATGTCAGAATGCTGGTTATCGATAGGAACCATCCTCTAGTCATGACTAATCAACCATAAAAATAGCGTCTGTTGGATGTATTGTTTTCAAGTTATCGCGTGGACAAACAAAAGCTGACGGACGGACGGACGGACGGACGGACGGACGGACGGACGGACGGACGGACGGACGGACGGACATTGCCATACCATAATACGGCCCGCTCATATTGGTGTTTGGAATCTAATATTATTGCGTCCGTGGAAATATTACCCACCCGTGGAAAGTGACCAGTCCATGGCTACTGTATTACGGGATTACGGGTTTGCTCCCAGTTTACACCCTTTTACATGTTTATAGCTTTAGTGATGTACCAATTAAAATACTGCGATAAAAACATGCTACTTACTGGACGCAACCAGTGTAAAAGTTGAAGCATTTTGGCCTCGCCATATATTATTTTATCGCGTTTAACAATCACCGTTTTGTTTTCAGTTCTACTTTTCAAGTTCGCAGTGTCGAACAATTTAAAATAGGAAGACAACGCAAAGTCACGCAGTTCGTTGGCATTGTGTGCGTACAATTTTCAGCAGTATACCCAAACAAAAACTAAGATTATTTTGTTTCGCGTCCCAAGATTTGCTGTTTCAGACTAGTTATCCCCCCGTAAATTTCTATCAGTGTGTGTGTCTGGCCGTTTAACCATAATCTAACCGATGCACCAATAATTTAATAAATTTGAAGTCGAAAGGTATAATGGTTTTTATGACAAAAACTTTACTAGTTGGCTTCCGAGTGGCACAATAAAGCTTTGAAAGTTTTTTTTCTTTGTTAAAATGAATTTTTTTTTTGTGTTAAAATATATATTTCTGTTGATAGTTGAAACCATTAATGTCTCAAAGGACGTGGTAATATACCAGCAAAATGCTGATGTGGCTTTAAGTACAAGAATAAATAAGTAAATGTACCTACGAATATACGAGTTTGAAATCATCATTATCGTTTCGAAAATGCTAATGGTTCATTTCAATTATATATTTCAATAATTAGAAGATACAATTCTGAAAAATACAACTGTAAACGTTTTAGAGTATTGGTTCTTGGTAAGCAAGTGAACTTGTAAGAAAAAAATAGACTTTTGCCCATTGTTCTGTGATTTCTATGGGGATGTGCAGGCGTATTCTGATGTAAATTCGTGTCGGGCTCAACGTTCACGACTATTGAATTGAACAAAACCTTCTGTCAAATTTAAGGGAGACGTGACAAAGACAATATGATTTCTCTTATGCATGTCGTCACTGTGCAATTCCCCAGGAAACCCCGGGCTTATACTATAAAGGATGCAGGGTCCCTCGTAAGTTATATGAAAAACAAATCACAACCGTAAGTCCATAAATTTGACATTGTTTTCATGAAATTCTTTGTGGATGCAGACAATATAAAATCGACATAAATGCACCAATCCTATACATCATTCGATGTCTGCGGATGATTTATGACCTTGTTATTTCGACATTTCGTGCTATCGTCTTAAAATAACTGATGCAGGTATTTTCGAGGAGAAAATAGCATATTTGATGGTATCTTTTTCTGAAATGATACTGTCTGTATCTCTGCACGGAATAGAAACATTACAAGGCTCGGTGATACTTCGTTAACGAGGGCATCTTCTATTGCTTGCATCGCAAGTGATTTATAATGAGCGAAACATCTGCAATAGTAGATGCGTAACATTGTTTTTACACTCACAACAAAGTTAGTGTGTCTATATAATCAATAAGTAATGTTTTGTAAAAATTGTGCATTATGTAAAACATGTCACATGCTTAGCTTGAATGAAGATAATGCTACTAAATGTTACTTATTCTTATTTTCTACGCTGATTACCCTTGAGAGTAAGATCTACAGTACGCGGAGAGTGGATTGTAACTAAATCACCAGCGGAGTGGAGTTATTACCCAAGCTATAACTTTCAACTTTTGTACATATCGACAAAAAACACAAGCAATGTTTCAGCCAATGGACCTCCGGGTTTAACCCGGAGGTCCGTTGGCTGAAACTTTGCTGGTGTTGGTTGTGCTTTGCAACAAATGTGCAATTATTGTTTGGGTGAAATCTCCACTCTGCGGGTGATTTAGTGATAATACAGTCTCCACGTACTGTAGAAGCAGAAAATACCCAGCGCGGCATAGCAAATACATCATGTATAGCCTGGTAGTGGCATATACGTATATGTAATGTCTAAGTGCTTAAAGCATTGCACTTTGAGTGTTAAAATAAAACCCTAAGAGTTAGAACGGGTTTAACACCTTGAAAGTGTCAGTTTTAAAACTTTAGTTTTTAGTGTGTGTAAGTTTATTACTCTCTAATCTGATAAAGCTCGTAGGTGGGTCCGACGAAATGGGTAAACTATAATTTGCCAATTATTTTCGATTGAAACAACTGGTGTCAGCGCAACCCATAACTGACTCTTCGATTAAAGAGGAATTAGCTTGACAAAATCTGAGGGCCGCTCATGCGTCTCGAGCGGTAGGCTGCATTCGCATTGAGAGTGTGTCCCCTTCCGAACATGGTATAGCCATTTCAAGTCCCAAAGCAAATAGCGAGGAATGGGTTTAATCTCACAATAGATATTGCGAAGATGTGTCGATCAAAATGGAATCTTTAACAATCGAGGATCGAAACCAGAGCTTCTCGCTTGAGAGAACTACGCAGTTAACAGTGCCGCCGCACATTCCGCTCGGTGACCACTCGCAGAGAGGATGCAAAAGAGTCCAGACCCAATATGTCATGAAGAAACGTGAACGATAAGTGTCTTTACGAAAATCTTTCATTTTATTCAAATTCAATTGTTTTTCTAATTTCGTCCCATCAGTTTGTTTCAAAGGAATTTTAAAAATGGTGCTGCACATCATCTTATTTTCGACATTGAACCATTCCACATACGTTATGTCAGTCAAGATTCTCAGTTAACCCTTTACCTAACATGAAAAGCAGACGACACTTGGAAAAAACATTCTTGAATAACTATTATTTTCATTTTTTGTCTCAAAAACATAGGTTATGACCCCTCATTGGAACGAGCTCGATGAGCTCGTTCCAATTAGGGGTCATAACCTATGTTTTAGAGACAGAAAATGAAAAAATAATGAAAATTAATTGGTGATTTTTGAGAATAGCGCTGGCCGGTTTTGGCCGTTACGTTAGGTAAAGGATTAAGTTACACCATCAAATCCTATTCCGCTCCCCTAATCAGCAATAGACGTACAATTCTAAAAACGTGCGGTGTTGTATATTCTTCAGTCATATTAGAACAGAAATTCATAACAGACTTTGATGCGAAAAGGGTTACTTTTGAGCATATAGTTTATATCAATGTATTGGATGTACTCTGATAAAAACAAATCGTATCTAAAAACGATGGGTAGTTAAGCAGAAAAGCTCCTTACTACAAAAACCACTTTTTCTGTCGATCTGTTAGTGGATGTGAACCACTGCACATCATTTTGACCCAGTACCATCCGAAGATATTCTTACAGCTCAATAGAAGGGGGATTCCACCCAATCCATTGCTTCTGTAACACATTGACTTAAAAAATAACATTAGTTTGGAAGACTTAAAGTTGATTCACAATGTGTACATTGTTGTGACTGTGAATGCAACTTAGAATATGACAAACTGGAAGTTAACCCTTTGAACACCAGGGGTAGCTTTTCCGGGTCAGTAACATGATAATTCATAATTTCATTAAGCAGGTTGACTTTTGAGTGAAGGTGTGGTGTAGACCAATCAATAATTTCAACGTGCAGCCTCCAGGCTGCAAGCTGAAAATATTAATTGGTCTACCCCAAAATAAAGAATATGGACTCTTCCCGTTGCTGCCATTGAACTGATATGGAAGATGCCTCTAGGGTTCAAAGGGTTAAGTTAAAAGATAACATGTTTTCACGTTTTACTTTCCTTATAACTAGGTACACTGGAAATGGTTCTCAGTCAAGTATTAGTTGCCTGTTTCGGCAGTCACAGGTCCGTATAAACTATAAATTAAGACGACTGGAAAAAGGTTATCTTGACCTTTTTATGCCATCCCACTGACTATTTTTAAGCAACGGAAAGGTGAAATAATACACGCATGATTACTATTATTAGTGTAAAAGCTGTGACGAGAAAGCTGGAAAACTGCAGGTCACTTCGCGAGTATCTTCCATAAATCTGGTACCCAGTGCTACATTATGTTGTTGGAAAGGGCCCTTGAGAGCCTTTTCCAACAGTGTAATGCATCACATCGTTTCTTCGCCAAAGTTTTATCTTTCAAGTGGAGCGCGGTGGTTACGCCACTGGACTTCAAACGGACAGGTCCACGGCTCGATCCCCGCCATGGTGTAACTGCGTTGTGTCCTTAGGTAAGGCACTTGATTCCGATTTTCCCGTGGGGGCACGGTGGCGCTGTATACTAATGGGTACTGCACGTCGATGGCGCGCTTGTCTTCAAACAATGCTAAACCTGCTTGTGCGGAGTTAGTATGTTGGGGAGTCTGACAGTTGCTCGAGAGTTCGAGCCTGATCCGCGTCATCTACGTTGTTTCCTTTTAAGTGTCGCGACATTACACTTGTCAAGTGGTATTATTGTAACACCTGTCAAGTTCTGGGATAGCTACACTTGAACAAAGTGCTAGTTCAGCACGTAGTAAGTGTTAAATACAGCACTTCAAGTGTAGTTTTTAGCGTGAATCTAAGCATTGGAACCAATGGCTTCTATCAAGGATGTGGTGTCAGTGAAAATTGTTTATACAACTAGACATGTATGGTCTCTATAGTGTCCCAGAGCCTATCTCACTGCAGGTGTCTGGTATTTAGTTTGGACTTTTTATCACGGGCTATCATTGTTGCTCATAATGCCTCTTTTATATGAGATGATTGATGGGTTTCCGCGCGCTCGAGTTCCGACAGAACATTCTGGATTTATAATATTATTTATTATGCCTCACGTTTGTAACATCTGCCGTGATTGGTTAATTTGACACCTTCTAAAAGTCATAGTACTGGAGTTTTGGGGCAAAACACGGGTACTATCGGAACGTTTTTCCCTGGAGACTTTAGAACGAAGAAAATGTAAGCTCCACTTCCATTGATCAGCGTCGATTGGAATTTCCCAACACCAAACGCTGGCTCCGTGTTCGTTAAACTTTTTTCGTCACCGGTAGACACAAACTTACCAACACATGGGCATCTTCAGTGGGTGTGTTTTCAATTTTAACTGCAAACAACGAATTCAAAAGAATCAGAAATATTAAAAACTCACGTGTTGTTCACCACCTCAGTGAATCCTGAATATGAGTTATGACTTCAATCAATTATATTTCCACAAGTTTAGTAATCCTCGTCCTCACTGAGCCTCCGCCTCAAGTTCAAAATAAATTGTTTCACTCCGCTTAATTCTATCAACTGTCATCGCCCGAGAAACATGAATTTATATTCCATTAATTTATACCACTTATCACACAAGCATTAACAATGAATTATAACATGAACCGCATGATGCAGCTGTAAACACTGGCATTTGTTGATATAGAAACTCCCAAAGCGACGGCACTTGTGACAAGTCATTCGAAGAGACGTCATTCCTTCGAAATGACGTAATGTTTTTGGATTCGACTTCATTGTTTTTACGAGATTGATGACATGTTGCAGTTAACGCTTATCAATGAAAGTTATTTTTTGTTCGGCATAATAAAATAATTAGAACGTTTCTTTTCATGTTCTATCGGTCGACAGTACCTGAGTTTGTGTGATTTCTGAAATAAAACCTTCAGCAGCTTCGCTGCTTCAGGTTTTATTTCAGAAATCACACAAACTCAGGTACTATCGACCGATAGAACATGAAAAGAAACGTTCTAATATTATAATAGTATATCTGTAACTTCAGTTGTGAGACAATTCATTTCATGAACATCTAGAATTAAATCATGAAGCGATCATCGTCAACTTTATTGATTTTTTTCAAACCCAAACGTGCTTATACTGCGGTTGAGGTAGAAGAAAGAGAACCTGATGATAAACACCATGGTTGTGGTAAAAGTCGACACCAGAAAAATGTGAAGAACACAAGTCTGTCGATTTGCAAAGCGCAATAACGTTAGTGATAACTTCCCTCTGAAAATGGGCTTAAAATTCGTTTTTTGGACACCAAGATTCAAAATTTTCTCGGGGGAGCCCCCTGAAACCCATATACGAGAGGGGCTATTCCCCTCCCACACTCACTCCCAGCGTCACTCAGATTTCTGGTCTGGATCCGACTCTGTGCAGGCTAAATGCCCATATATAATATTTGTTAAGACGAAAGTTAAGAAGTCATCGCGAGATTGGTTAATCCACATATGCGCTATTGGGGCCGGGGACGCTATAAACACAAGGTGCACAGTACTGTGCTAGTGGAAGTGGCCTCTTTTTCGATCAGATCGCGATCTGTTCCCGACATAATTACGCAAGTCACTCGAGACTTCAAAAATGAAATATTGCGAAATCAAGGTCGGACCAAGAAAATCAAATCAAAATACAGAACGGACGCCGTGGACTGGTCAATTTTAACGGATGGGATACACTCCCACGGACGCAATAATATTAAAGTCCAAACACTAATTATAGAAATAATCATTAAAAATTCGATTAATGAAGCACCGGATATAACCTGGTGCTTCATTAATTAAAATTTTGCTGCTGATAATTTTTATTACCTGGTAAACGCATGCATGGACATCACTGCCCAGGCGTGGATTACAACCAGTCCACGGCTACAGTACTATAGGTGAGATTCTACAGTATAGTATGAAGGAAAGCGGACAGAAAAGTTCTACCAGATCGTCACAGACTCACGCGATCCGGTCGATAGATTCACTCCGTTTTTGGAATCACAGTCGTTTCGTGCTTGCTCGCCCGACGAGGCGCACGATATCCAAAGTGGCAACTTTCGTCAATAAAAGGTAGCGTACATTTCAGTAAATTCATTTGGAAGCATGTCTTCGTGTTTACCAGCAACACAAATCCTTGTATGTGCCTCATGTGTACATAAAAACCCTAGTTTTTTGTTGCTAACCCCGAAAGTGTTTTTGCATATTTTTATTAAGTTGCAATTCCAATACATAGTCAAGTGTTGCTATTTCTTTTATTACAAGAACTTTTTATTGTGATATATGTTGATCTGAGTTTTGAACTTATCTAAACGCAGGACAACACGAAATCATTCTCCAAATATTTATGTGTTATTTGTCATTTATATACCTTATTTTAAAAGTAAACTGTCATTTGATTTGATTTGCTGTTCTGCAAGGTTCTCTTCGCGGGTAATATTCCCGTGTGGCATTTTCGGCAATGTCTCTTGCTCAGGCCGAGGTTCCACTTGGAACCAATATATCCCGATGCGTGAGCCGAGGGAGATATTGCTTATAAGGGGAACCTCGACCTGAGCGGGAGACATTGCCGAAAATGTCACACGGGAATATTACCCGCGAAGAGAATGTTACCCTCAAGACAGATCATTATTTTACCCTCAAGACAGATCATTATTTTTATATAACAAGGCCCTTTTAATTATAATAGGTATTGAAATATGCTTGAGTTAATTCAAATAGCTTTTCAGGTTATCTGCAATAGTGTTTTGATTTTTGCCTTTTTACAAGCATGGTAATATCATGTATAATGCAAAGATTTATTATCATATTCGCTTACATAATAATAATAATTCTTTGGCCTTCCGCTGATTTGCTGCGGTCGTCTAACAAGGAGGCTTACATTAATCCCGAACCCCGCCGAGGGTTTCATCCTCCAATCTCCCTCCTAATCCCCCAGCATTCATTCATAAACTGTTTCATAATTTCCCCTTCTGGCGCTTTCTCGATCTCCCCAACCATAATATTGACCCTTTCCCCATAGTGGCACCATCCCACGTGTCATTCCTCATCCATGTATGCCACACGTTTTCATTCCATTTTTCAATTAGTTTATCAAAGATTCTTGCTTTTTAATGGCAAAATTTTTCGGCATTTCAAAAAATGAAGTGTTCCAGGTTTCTCGTTACTCCTAAGTCGCACATTTGCCACGCTCTTTCCTCGCCTTTCTCGATTCTCACTGCCCACTCCTTGTATCCCACTTTGCACAACAATAACCACCCAAAAGACCCATCTAGGTACTCCTCAAAGGCTGAAATATCATTGTTTATATAACCCATCTAAGGAACTGTTGACTCTAATCCTAGCGCGTCAGTTTCTATTATAATTCACGAGCACCTTTCCCTTGATAAAACCTCTCCCCTGCTTCAGCCCCCCTCCCTTCCAGATCTCCAGTCTCTATAGAGTAATTATCTATTAGCCGCCGCCGCCGCCGCCGCCGCCGCCGCCACCGCCACCGCCAATGTGTTATCCTTTCTGTCTGAATGCTAGGGTTCCATAATAGTTGAACATAATTTTATACCATGTACAATTTGGAAGGTTTACCAGGTAATTCAGCGCGCATAATATTCTTATATCTATTCTGTCTAAATGTGCCTAACGACCGCACTTTAATGTCCTATTCTATTGACCCTAACTCCAATTGTTACCGGGTTGTGATCGCTATCTAACTCAGAATTTCCTTCATCGTCAATTTCCATGTCTATGTCCTCCATCCTTAGCTCTAGGTCATCCATATTTACTAACTGCAACATAGATAACAGCCACGATACACGAAAAAGGTAACCCCAAAAATCTCGTTTAAAATTCTAAGAACCCCTAAACTTCGTCCAACTCGCTTCACCTCATATTACCCTCTGAGGAACTACAAAATAACACATATAATAAATAAACTTGAAATGCAAACTAATAATTTAAAAAGGTGACTTCCAACCTGGCCAACCTTTTGAATTTTCCTATCATCAACTAAGTTTTGAAAAGTTGGCTGAGTGCAACTTGGTGCAGAAGGGAACAATACGTTTAATCGTCCAGTTATAGTATAGTCTGTTTCAAGTATTATACCACACACAAGATTACAAACACATATTCTATATGTATTTTTCAATAACCTTTAACTGTCACAAAGTTTGATGGTAGCGAAATTACAAGTAAACTACTTTAGTTGGCCATTCCAAATATTCTACAACTCCCACCCCCACCCCCCCCCCCCAAAAAAAAAAAAACAAAAAGAAAAAAACCTTCTGTGTCAGGAAACACACTAATGTCGTTATTTACAACTTTCAGTTTTTTTCCCCATAAGGGAATTAGGAATCTAACCTATTCAGGCTTGTTTGACAGAGCTCACTGAAACAAGCCTGAATTGGTCAGATTCCAAGTTGCATCATGGGACATATTTGATGCTTGAAATTTTGACTTCATCGTGACTGTGGACTCAATGTACTAAATGTCTTAAGTCTTTTGTCTGTAATTTTTGTTTCAGGAAATTAAATTTGAATAAAATTTCTAAAACAGATAAAATATAAATTAAATAATTTCAGTCACAATGCGTTGAATATAAATTGTTTGGAAAATACTACAGACTGTTTTAATCAAGAGACAAAATATGAATTTATGGAAATGTAATTGACAATGATATGATTCTGAAACAAACTATAGGTAAATTCTTGAAAGGTGTGAAATCAAGAAGGTTGGGTAGAAGCAACATAAAAATTTTAAAAGTTTAGCTGAGTGGGAATGAAACAATTAAAAAAATACTAAAAAACGGTTCTGGAGAGCAGTATTCAACCCATACATGGGAGTCACTCGTGATTTTAAATTGTTTTTACGTTCTTGGAATAACTTCAGTATCTTTATTACAATTATTTTTCTGAACCACATGGCTTGGATGTTTGCTAGTTTTATTATTTTTTATTTATTTTTTTTGAACTAGAAGCAAAGTTAAAAAAAAATTATCCATATGCGTTTTTCCGTAGAGTTTTTTCCAATAGGATTTTTTCCGTTTTTTTTTTTTTTGAATCTCAAATGCACGCATGCGTCAGTGATGTCTCATTGCCTGAACATGATGCGGTGAAAGACTCGTGGCCAGCATGAGTCCGATTAGTAAAAAGTGCCTAACGGGGACACTGGAACACTTCATTTTTTGGAATGCCCAAAACATATTCCCATTAACCCTTTACCAAACGTAACGGCAAAACTGGCCAGCTCTATTCACAAAAATCACCATTCAATTTTAATTTTTAATTTTTTTTGGTCTCAAATCAAAGCTTATGACCACTCATTGGAACGAGCTCATTGAGCTCGTTCCAATGAGGGGTCATACGCTATGTTTTTGATGCAACAAAATGAAAAAAAAGTAGTTATTCAAGAGTTTTATTTGCGAGTGTCGTCTGCCTTTCGTGATAGGTAAAGGGTTAAAAAGTGTGTCCAGCATATTAATACAGGGTGTGAGGAATTCATGTTATCTGTAATAATTGTACTACTGTCGGAAGAAGTTGCCCGTACATTGTTACGTTGATGTATTGTGTTGGATGATTAACGAGTCGGCGTAGCACATATTCGATACGCAGAGAATACTCAACGGCCTCTTGGATAGCTAGGAATCGATAAATTTGCCAATATACCTGACAGATTCGCTCACATTATTAACCTAAAGTATGACCCCACTGAAAGATCAAGTGTATTATGTCTAAAACGTCGCTTCTCAATATAGGCTATAAGTTAAAAGAATATCCATGTGGGCCAGATTATAACAGCAGCGGTCATGTATATACAAAAAACACTAGTTTGCAATATTAACCCTTTACCCAACGAATCCGCCACCACCCGCGTAATATGCAAATTCAGAAGTTGAAAAAATATTATTTTTCAAAAAATTTCAACAAACCATATCATGTGACCCCCTCCTTGGAACGAGCTCATGGAGCTCGTTCCAACGAGGGGTCACATGATATGGTTTTGTTGAAATTTTTTGAAAAATTTAAAAAAATGATATTAAAAATAATAAATTTTGATATTGTCTGCGTTGGGTAAAGGGTTAAAACAACAAAATAGTTAGTACACTGTAAAATATTGTTTACACAATATTGTCGACCACCTGCTGGTTGGTTACCGTAAATGTTACGGAAATATCGTTCATCGTTATTGCTCAGCAAGTTATCAAACATGATTCTAATTGAAGAGAGAGTCCTCGGTTCGAATCCCACCTGCGACAACCGCGTTGTGTCTTTGGGCAAGACACTTCACCCCCATTGCCCACATGGGGCACAGTGGCTTTGTGTACTAAGGCGTACTGCACGGCGATGGGGCACCTGTCTTCAACCAATGCTAACCCTGCTTGTGTGGAGCTAGTATGTTGGGGAGCTGACAGTTACTCGCCTTTGCTCGGTGGTTCTCTCTGGGTACTCCGATTTCCTCCACCCGTAAAACAGTCGTGGTCATGATTAGCCATTGTGCTGAAATATGTGACCTTAAACACCAATAAATAAATAAATAAATTGAAGAGATCTCAGTGGTTACGGCATTGAACTGTGTTGTGTTCTTGGACAAGGCACTTAATCTTGATTGCCCACGTGGGAGTACGGTAGCGCTGTGTACTAAGGCGAACTGCATGTTGAAGGTGCACTTGTCTTCAACCATTCTAACCCTGTTTGTGTGGAGTTAGTACGATGGGGAGTCTAACAGTTGGTCATCGTTGTTCTGTGGTTCTCTCCGGGTACTCCGACTTCCTTCACTCGTAAAACTGTTGTAGTTGCATTTTGTAATAACCATTACATTTTGCAACTTTTTCCCATCCATGTAGTTGCATTCTGTAATAATTATTACATTATGCAACTTTTCTACAGTGCGTTGAAATAAACCATTCCCATGGTAGACTAATTAATATCTGTAACATGCAGCCATACAGCTACATGTTACAGATAATAATTAGACCACTCTTGATGATCGATAACAACCTTCTAGTGCCAAGAAGCCAAAGTGAATATCAGATCCGAAGTCCCACTTGTAGACTGTACAGAATATTATGGTAGAAGTACATGGTTGTATATTTAACGGAATACTTTTAAATTATAAAATGGTTCGTAATTATTCTCTAATGCTTTGTGAGATACGAAATACCGCTTCACTCCACAAATCGACCACATCCGCCCAGGCCTGAAACAAAATATTTCTCCTCCCCAGAATGGCTATCCTTTGTTGTTTTATTTAAAACTGCAGCTCACTACTATATATTTTAATGCAACGAACTTATAGCACTTTTACATTTTTTATTTAAATATATTTTATTTACGTCAAAACGCAGTGATGTATCCTTAAATGAGTAAAGCGTGTTATATGGTCACGTGCAATGGCATAATTTCAATATGACAGCGATTTCATCTTTTACACAAAACCATCCGATGAAACCGTAAAACTTTTCTGCAGCTCATTTATTAGTTGCCGCCCACGAACAGATGATCCGATCATTAAAATCTAACACAGCATTTACGTAACTTGCAAAACAAAACGGTTTCGGATATTGCCACCGAACAGAAGAAAATGGACCTGTTTCGTGGAATGAAAATAGATGGGAATATCTAACGATTGTAAAATACATGATTTTCCCAGCAGGCTGATTGTATATTCATTGATCGAATCGTGTATGATGGGCTCATACGAGCCACTGAAGCAGTAATCACATGCCTGTATAACACACAATTAAACAGCAGTATTCTCACTATTCGTTTGTGAATATCACATTGGAAAAATTCTCCAAAATATATAAGATTTGTGAAAACAAAAATTATTCATCGCTTCAAGGTGGACAGTTTTGTCAATAGAAATGGGGGATAATCAGCAATTTTCTCCGTGGGGTGCACCACAGATCTCTATAAAAGTGGATTGCTGAAACATCAATGAAAAACTTCGCAACTCAAACTGCCTCCACGATGGCGTCAAGTCAATCAACGCGACAGCTCCTCCCAATTCACGGCGTTTGATGACGTGAAAGCTGTTAGGCTGCGAATGTTGTCACAGCGTAACAGCGTTCCCTCCACAAAACTGCATGGTGTCTACCTACAGTACAATCGCCGTGGACTGATTGTAATCCACGTGTGGGCAGTGATGTCCACGCATGTACTTATTAGGTAAGAAAATGGTCATCAGCAAAATGTTAATTAATTTAGCACCGGGTTGTACCCTGTGCTTCATTAATAAAATTGTTGATGATTACTCTTATATAATTAGTGTTTACAATATAATATTATTGCGTCCATGGAAATACTACCCACCCCGTGGAAAGTGACCAGTCCACGGCGAACGCACTGTAGCACGACAACTAATAACACGGTATCAAGTTTTCAATCTCGGCACTTGCTTTTTGTCAACAATAACTAACATATGTTGTATATATTTAGTTTGTATTGCCACGATAAATGTGCACACAATCAACATATTCATTTTCACAGATATTAAAGTATCGTCTTTAAAACGCAATCAGCAACTGCGAGGCGTCGGGAAACTAAAAACTTTCGAGAAAAGGTCTATTGTTGATCACCGTTTATTTATAGCACCACCACACCCCCAGGATGTATTTATTTATTGGTGTTTAAGGTCACATACTTATGCACAATGGCTAATCATGACCGTGACAGTTTTACGGGTGGAGGAAGCCGCAGTACCCGGAGAGAACCACTGAGCAACGACGAGCAGCTGCCAGCTCCCCAACATCGTAACACCGCACTGCAGCACAGGCAGAGTTAGATTGGTTGAAAACATGCGCACCATCGACGTGCAGTACGCCTTAGTACACTGCGTCATCGTGCCCGCATGTGGACAATCGGGGTTAAGTGCCTTGCCCAAGGACACAACGCGGGACCTCCAGGATGACGGCGGTGGATACACTTTTCTGTGACCAATTTGCGTTCTGGTGATTTCGGAAAACAGAGATCAGTTTGTTGCACGCACTGTTTATGTGTAAAAACAAATCTCAAATTTGTCAAGATTCTTTCGGAATTTTGGAACCTGTTCAGTAAATTTAATTCGAGCCGAGGTCCTATCATTAGGTAGAATTTGAAAGATAAGCCGAGTGAGACTTTATGGTGAAGAAATCAATTCCAGATTACTCTATAGTCTATTTCAGATATTCAGAAATAGCTTATACAATTACAAACACAGAACACAGATTTTCTTTTCTTCTATATTTACATACATATATAGAACACAATCTAAAATCACTTGGGTTAAAAGTTAATCCAAATCAACTGGGTTGAGTGAATATGAACCCACATGGGTTCATATTCACTCAACCCAGTTGATTTGGATTAAGTTTTAACCCAACTGATTTTAGAGTGCAAATATATGCCACAGTGGAAATTTGAATTTTTCTTTGATTTTTTCCTATCAATGCTCCAGAGATAAGAATTATGTTTTTACTGGTAGAATATGAAGAGGACCGACCGAGCCTGCCATCAGCGAAAGATCCCGGGGCCGTGATTTTAGGAAGAGGTATTTTTCGGGACAAACCTGGTCTCCCATTAGCTAATGACTTTCACCCGTGGCGTTGGTTGCTGGAACTATTTTTACAATAAAAAGGGCCTTGTGTGCCACTCTAACCACGCACTACGCCCCTCTGTTCTAATGGGTTATCCTACTGCTGTTGAAATGTGACCAACATACAAACACTGAACATATCTAGTTAGTTGCTTTCGACAATCGGTAGGGATTGGTATCAAAGTGCTTCGGAAACTTTCCTTCAAAATATACCAGAGTGGCTTTCCCTTATCGGCGTGGCGGCAGGGGTAATGGGGTTAGGGAACATTTCCCCTATGATCCTCAATGGTTAAGAATTTTAAGCCACAAACCACCAATGGGTGGAAATTAAATGCCCTTCCATTAGCAGATTTTGTGGCATTTTATCTGCATCTTTGACCGAATGTAACGAACATTTAGTGTTTCTTTAATCTCATTTTATAGGTTTTTCTGAGTCAATATTTAGTGCACCCGTGTGCAACAAGGCGCCATCTGCAATGCTAAAGCATTTCAGATGGCGCTTTGTTGCACTCAAGGGGCGATTTCCAGCTGTAGAACCCAAAAGTCATGTATTTAGAACAGAATGGGAGAAGGTGCATTGAGATTTCTTTAGCATATGGAACATTTCGAGCCGCCGCTGTCACTGCGCCGCGTTGAGATAGCGATCAAATCGTGAAAGACACCACTTGTGCGGTCACCGTAATGTTAACTTTTTAAACAGTTGACTGCAACGAACAAAACCTTATCCCAAGTCTGCCGAACTTGGACTTTGGTAACATCACGGTTGACTGGGCAAATTCCCAAATCTGTATCCATCAGCCTTCGATTTATTTATTTATTTATTTATTTATTTATTTATTTAATGGTGTTTAAGGTCACATGCTTATGCACAATGGCTAATCCTGACCGTGACAGTTTTGCGGGTGGAGGAAGCCGGAGTACCCGGAGAGAACCACCAAGCATCGACGAGCAACTGTCAACTCCTCAACAGTCTAACTCTGTTCAAGCTCCGCCCAAGCAGGGTAACAGGAGTTGAAGACATGCGCACCATCGACGTGCAGTACGCCTTAGTACACGGCGTCATCGTGCCCCCATGTAGACAACCGGGATAAAGTGCCTTGCACAAGGACACAACGCGGGTCGTCCCGGATGGGGATCGAACTCGGAACATCTAGCATAGAAGTCCAACAGTCGACCACTGAGCCACCGCGCTCAGCAGCCTTTGATAAATACTCAGCATAAACCATGGTTCGATCATCTTGTAATGCACGCAATAGTGGTAATTCTTTTTGAAAAGAATTAAACAAAAGTAGCCACTAAGTTTTATGTTTTATATAGTGTCGATGTTTGGGGTTGTGGATGGAGATTAATGAGTGAAACCTGATGAAATGGTCAGAGGTGGAATTTCGCAAAAAGAGATTCCAAGTTCTGTGTATGTGTTATTGAGAAAGTGGGGCTTCTTAGCCATGTATGATGGAACTTCACAACTATTTAGCAGAACGTCTGTAATTACATTCAAAGAGTAAAAGGGAAAAGCCATTAATGAAAAATAAAGATTAAAACTATCAATCTACAGAAAGGATCTGGAGCGGCTATTTCGACAAATCACACGACAGCCTGTCTTACAAATCACGTTAATATCGATTATGCTGCATCACGTTGTTATATAAGGGTTTTTTGCGATAAGGAGACCGGAAATGTATCTGTAAGTCATTATCAGAAAGACGATAACTGAAGTAAGGAAGAGTTGATTCCAGTTTCCGTGTACCAACCAACACAACAAAGCAATGACAACCCCCCCCCCCCCCACCCCAAACAAACTAAAAAACAGAAAAAAATCTCGAGCAATATTAGTTATCCTTGTGTTTTCCAGGGTGTATGGGAATTTACACCGGCTTGGGAACTCATATACCCTGAGACAAAGCCGAAGGGTGTATGAGTTCCCAAACCGGTGTAAATTCCCATACACCCTGGAAAACACAAGGATAACGGATTTATTTCCAAGAATTTTGAGGTCTTAATACTTTAACCTACATTGTGGGCAAAAACGGACAACAAATTTGTACTTTACAAGTTTCTTAAATAAAAGCAGACAAATATGGATGTCATCGGAACTGGCTCAATAAGCCAGTTCCAATGACATCCATATCTGTAATATTTTTTTGCACATAAATATTAAATTTCCTGTATTTTTATTTTTGTTCTAACATAACCGAGCAGAAGGTATGAATTAATAATTAAAAATGGGTACTTTTTAGCCATATAGCCTGCTATTGTGTATTCTTGTTTTTACACCGTGGTTAAACACGATGTAAAAAAGACACCGTGGATTGCAAGTTACACCGTACCTCTCAGCCAAGCAAAATGCAGTATTTTGTTTCATTTGGAAATAATGTCAGTTATGGACCTCTACCTGTGAGAGTTTTGCATTTTATCAGAATTTATGAATTAATTACTCAAGAAGAAATGCCATACACCACTTCGTGATAATGCTAAAAGATGTTTCTTATGCTTAGTCGAAATTCTCTCTGTTTCTCTCTCTCTCTGCAGTGATGCTTTCCTGGGGGAACTTCGTTGGCATACTTTTGTCTGAGGGGGAATTCAATTCCCTTCAAATTTCAAGACCTGGGATGTGTTGATCTTCACGAAAATCCAGCATATATTGCCAGTGGTACTGAATCTATTTTAGCTGTGTGTAACTCAGAGCCTCGCACAGACACCAATGCCTACTTATTTTGCAGAGTTTTGGGTACTACATTTAAACTTTTTGCCGGAGGTGGGTAATGGACCCTCCACTGCAACGAGACGAGGGCAAATCCCGCATTGGCTATCGCTGCGCGATGATGGCGACAGTCGACACGGGCCGTCCACTACATGAACTTCTTAATTTCCGAAAGCATCACCGTTATCTCCCCGCACGCACTGAGCTCAATGCATTATTGTGGAGGAACGCTGAGAGTGTTACAAACAATACAAGCCAATAGTACTGTGGTGGAAAATCATCCTCGTTTTTGATAGTGATCTTCTCATGAATACTTAAAGCAGTAGACTGAGATTTCATAAATAATGAAACATTAAGACGGAATCGAGAAAATCAAATTCAATTAACATCCGAGATGCAATAGTTTTCATTCCGTTTTTCGGCAGGCGAGATTCTACAGTAGTGTGGTTGGGAAAGCGATCCTGCCGAAATTATCTGGCCTCTTTGTGACGACAGCCCTGCAAAAGGGATAAACAAATTTACAGTCGTGCAGACATAGAACACAAGACTGCATTATTCTCTCAATTCGCATGTAATCCGGGATCCGGACAACATCTTCCTAGGACAAAAGATCCACGGACAAATGAGCCCCAGAAAAAAGTTCCCTTGGGCAAAAGATCCCCATGGTTTTTTTAGGGTAGGACAAAAGATTCTCTGCAAAAAAGATCCCCAGGACAAAAGATCCCTAGGTCGAAAACATTTTCGAGGGTGGGACAAAAGATCCCCTCGCAAAAAAATCCCTGGCAAAAACGATACCTGCATTAAAACCAACATTGCTGATTTCTTTCTTTGTATTGTTTCCTGAAAATGTTAGATAAAAGTTTCAAAAATCTCAGTAGAAACATACAAATATGGATATCATTGGAACTGGCACATTGAGCCAGTTCCAGTGATATCCGTATTTCTATCATGGTTTTCTTTCTCTTGAGATCCATATTTATAGCACTTTATATATGGGAGATAAGCTAATTTTTTTCAAAGAAATTAACCTTTCTCAGAGACAAACCAATACATAAATTATTTCTGTCTTTGGGGATCTTTTGTCCCAGGGAGCTTTTTGGGTATCTTCTGTCCGGGGATCTTTTATCCTACACCTGGGGATCTTTTGTCCCAGGGAGTTTGGTCCGGGGATCTTTTGTCCGGGGATCTTTTGTCCTGGGAGCTTTTGTCCTACACCCATGTAATGCATACTTGCTGACAGTTTTTGATCACTCAGTTCCCCGATTTTCTGAATATATTGATAGCATTTCCTTTGAATACAAATGAACAAAAGTGTATTTAAATTCTGGAGATGGTACGTTTTAGCTCTTTCCAACAGTTCTTTTGAGAATATATTATTATTATTCTTTATTACCGGTCTATTGTATACATTTTGCCTTCTCCAATGGACACCAAAACATTTTTCTTTACGGTGACATATCTCTTACCATTTTGAAAGGGTTCTATGTTTCAGCAAAATAAGTCTTTATTGAGTAGTTTTATTTACATAATAGAACAAAATTTTTGGCAGTAAATATTGTCAGGCGGACTTTATTGCCACCGTGTGGCTGAGGGGCCGACCGTGGTATTTAACGACAGTGATTAGATAGCATAACCCGTTCTCATTATCTCGTCGGAGTAAAACCTATCGGACCAAGCTGTTTTCACAAAAAATATTTTCTTATTGAATGAAATATAAGGATTGTGGTCGACGGAGAAACATTGTATTGGATTATTGTATCTTCTCTGCCCGCTGCGGAAGAAGCGAATGTGCTCGATAAATAGGACTATCTTAAACCTTTACCTAACGTGAAAAGCAGACGACACTTGCAAAAAAAAATCTTGAATAACTAATCTTTTTCATTTGTTGTCTCAAAAACATAGGTTATGACCCCTCGTTGGAACGAGCTGGACGAGCTCGTTCCAACGAGGGGTCATAACCTATGTTTTTGAGACAAAAAATGAAAAAATAGTGAAAATTAATTGGCGATTTTTGAGAATAGCGCTGGCCGGTTTTGGCCGTTACGTTGGGTAAAGGGTTAAACCTTTGAACCCTAGGGGCCACTTTTCCGGCCCAGTAACACGATGCTTCATAATTTTATTAAGTAGGTTGACTTTTGAGTGAAGGTGTGGTGTAGACCAATCAATATTTTTAACGTACAGACCCCAGGATGCACGTTGAAAATATTAATTGGTCTACCCCCAAATAAAGAATATGGACTCTTCCCGTTGCTGCCATTGAACTGATATGAAGATGCCAATAGGGTTCAAAGGGTTAAAAGAGGTTTCGAAAATAGCTTTTGAGGTTCAAAATAAATTAAAAAAAAATAAAACTAAATAAAATACAAAAAGAAAATAAATACTTTTTAAATTTTCAACATTCAAAACAAAATGTATATATTTACAGAAAATTATTTCATTTGTAGTAATTTTTGTCAACAAAATGTAATTTGCTCAGTATTAGTTGTGTTGAGAGCATTCTTTAGGCTGGGCGAGCCCATAAAATTTCGGACATTATTTAACCATGCCTTGCATTGCTAATTTCTGTCGGAAATTGCAGCGCCTGGAGTAAATATTAAGTGAGGGAAGTCCACACCAACCATGGACACAATTGTTGAAGATGTCTAAAAAACGCAACCGTCTTGTTTCTGACTGGAAAATGGCAACTATTTCCACCCGTTTCATATTTATATCTGTTTATAAAGATTACAGTTCTAATAATATTCCGCCACAAAGTAATTTTTCCGATAACAATTTGGTGGGGACCTTCGCCACCTCCACACCTGATACATCAACGGCTCCTGCTTATTTGTATTGACGTTTTCTAGCAGCGTTATTACCGTCACAGTCAACTTGCATCCATTCATATGCCAATCATTTCGTGTACCCAGATAATCACACAACTGAAATTGTAAACAAGTCTGTGAAGTCATTCGGATATCTTGTGACGGAAAAAGTATTAATAGAACGCATTATATTCTGTTTGACAGATCATGTGCTCGGTCAAACAAGGTGTATGAATTATTTTTCGAACGGCCAGCACCGTCGCGAAGTTGACCGTTTGAGGTGTGCAGATCTGGAGCCAATACTATAAAACGTTTACAATTGTATTTTGTAGAATTGTATTTTCTGCCTATTAAAATAACTGACTAAAATGAATCATTAGCATTTTAAAAGATATGGCAGTTTGCCAACTGGCAAATTGCCGCATCCTTGATAATGCTAATACTTCATATCAACCAATTAAGGTCATAACTAGAAAATACAGTTCTAGAAAATACAATTGTAAAAGTTTTTTAGTGTAAGCCCTTGGCTTGTCCCTGAAGTCCCGATTGACTAATATTCCAACTTCGTCATCAATACATGCCTTCGTCGAAGGCTGAAGGGTGGCAGAAGTGGCAGAATCGAGGGCGACGAGGGAGCAGGAAGCATAGGAGATTGTCGTCTGTGAATAGGGTTATATCTTACCTCCTACAAGTATCTGGGAATTTCATTGGTTCAAAGACGTCACATGCAGACTGCATATAAAACCATATACTGCCTGTTAACATCAATAAATGCTGATAGTTATGGGTAATCTCCCCTTTGTTCACTGATTATTCAAAATGGCGGCAGCCGATAAACGCTTCAAGTTGAAAGATTGAATGTTGGAAGCCCATATTTGGTCTGAAGTGCAGGTTAGGCAACTTAAAAGGCTTCATATTCTGTGGATGCGTGCCATGTTACCTTCGAAATGAAACTGTTTGGTATGTATGGATTTGCCTTGTTACAATTTATGGGAGAGTGCCTATAGGCACTCTCCCATAAATTGTAACAAGGCAAAGACAAAGACACGAGAACACGTTGTGAGAATTCTCTCATTTAATTTTGATCGCTGTTGTTATTAGTTGTGTGCATCGATGCAGCAGTCGGTAAGATATATTCGTTACACAGTTTATTGGTGGCCTAATATGGTATTATGGTGTCAGTTAATTTCATATTCGACTTAGGCCACCAACAAACTGTGTAACTAATAATATATATTTACAACTGTTTAAAGCAGTTGAATCGACTGCATCGTTTAATCGAAACAAAGTAATTTCTACACAATCTGGAATGCATGCGTAACTAAGTCTATTGTGTGAGTTTTCATGGGACCAGATGAAATGTCTGTTGGCAAGCAGTACTTCCATTGTGTATCTAAACTCGAAACATCCCATTGTTTTCACTAGCAATGTTTTCCCCCAGAGAGGAGGGATTCAGTGCAACAATGGCTCCGATGGAACATAGATTATTTATCATACTCCTTACTTAAAATGATACGGACGAGTGATGCATATTTCTAGAACTACTAGCGGAATTGGCAATGACTTTTCATTGAATTTAGGCAATTAGTAACCATGGTAACATAAGTGTTTCCCAATAGACTAAAACCTGTGCATTTTTGAATTTCCTTTTTATTGTTTACATAAGTTAAAATATTGTGCCGGAACATCACTCGTTGATCAATATGCACATTGTACGTTTCTGTAACAGAGCACTTTGATGTCGCGGATGACAATTGTAGTTCTGTTATTCAGATGTCCATTATAACGAGATCTGATCGCGCATGACAAGAACATTAAACGCATACCACTTGATGGCCGTTGATTAGACACGATTTCTTCTAACACTTTCTATTCTATTGTGTATTGAGAGATATTTTTTTCAAGTTGCACTTTAACGCTTTACCCAACGTAACGGCCAAAACCGGCCAGCGTTATTAAAAAAAATCGCCATTTAATTTTCATTATTTTTTCATTTTTCATCTCAAAAACATAGGTTATGACCACTCATTGGAACGAGCTCGTCGAGCTCGTTCCAATGAGGAGTCATAACCTATGTTTTTGAGACAAAAAATGAAAAAAATTAGTTATTCAGGAATTTTGTTTGCAAGTGTCGTCTGCTTTTCATGTCAGGTAAAGGGTTAAAGCTTTCAACACTAAGGTTTGTTTGTTTAGTTTGTGGTTTAACGATGTTCAGCAACCGGGATCACATCGTGTAAGACAGTTTTACGGGTGGTGGAAGCTGGAGTGCCCGAAAATAACCACCGAGCAACGTTGACAAACTGTCAGACTCTCCAACTTAATAGCCCAGCTCAAGGAGAGTTACAGTACGACTGCCGTGGACAGCTCACTTTCCACGGTTGGGCAACATTTCCAAGGACGCAATAATATTAGATTCTAAACACTAATTATAGGAATAACCATAACAAATTTAAGAAAATGAAGCACCGTGTATAACCAAACACAAATTATAGGATTTATCATCAAACGTTTAATTAATGAAGCACCGGGCCCAACCCGATGCTTCGTTAAATAAAATTTTGCTTATGATGATTTGTATTACCTGGTAAACGCATGCGTGGACATCACTGTCCACACGTGGATTACGACCAGTCCACGGCGACTGTAATGTAGGAGCGGTTGAAGGAAAGGGTACCATCGAAACACAGCACGCCATATTACACAGCGCTACCGTGCCCACATGTGGGCAGCAGGGTTAAGTGTCTTGCCCAAGGACACAGCGCAAATGGCGCGGGTCAGGATCGAACCGTCGACCATTCGGTTTAAAGTCAAAGGCTCTAACCAAGGAGCCACAGCTTCCCCTTCAGCACCAAGGTGAAAAGAGAGTTCATCGTGTCAAATGCATGTGTCGCACAGGTTAATGTCTCAAGCGTTCGCCATTATTGTGCCCAAAGTATACCCAGAATTATACATCGCATTCTTTATCATATCATTCATGGCTCACAATTTTCGTCATTGGAAGGGATTTAGGGAAAAGTTAGCTCCCCTTAATTTACGAATCAGTCACTTGGGGTATGGAAATTTCATATGAACATTGAAATTTCGAAATGATAGCGAATTTGTATCATCGATGTATGTATCATTTCACAAACTTCAAACATATGCATGCAGAGGAGAGTAAAAATACAGAAAGTGGCTTTTTTCAATTTTTTCCGCAATCAGTTTAAACGTTTGACTATTATTCTCTGTTGAAACCCATTTAAAGGCCAGTAAGCTGCGTAGTCACCATCATAACTTTTTTTCTGTTCATTATATTAACAGTGCGCGCATCGTGACATATAATACGGACACTGATCTTTCCATTATTATAAAACTCTAGTATGTGAGACTACTAATTTGTTTTCCTGGGGAGTAGGGCTGCACGGTATATCGATAAACCGATATATACCGGTATTCAAACCAATATCGATTGAATACCGGTGTAATTACAAATATATCGGTTTATCGTCATTGTTTATTTACCCACCATTTAATTTTCAAGATGAATTGAGTTTTTTTTTTTAAACTGTAGCCCCGAATGAATAATATTGTCCCTTTAACCAAGGAATCGTCTGCATGTGCCCACGTAATATATAAATTCCCCAGTTGAAAAAATTATTTTCAAAAATTTCAACAAAACTATATCATGTGACCCCCTCATTGGAACGAGCTCACTGAGCTCGTTCCAATGAGGGGTCACATGATATTGTTTTATAGAAGTTTGGGGGCAAACTCTGGTAAACTGATTTTTAAAATAATAAATTTCGATTATCGTCTGCGTTGGGTAAATGTTTTTCGAACCGCATCATCAAGGCATGCTGATTCGTTCCGACTGTGATGCCTCAAGTCTCGATTGTGGTACCTATGTTCATATATATGAGCAATTTTCGATATACCGGTACACTGCGGTATGTTTTTGAATACCGATATCGGCATTCAGTTTTGAATATCGTGCAGTTCTACTGGGGAGCATAAAAATTTGCAAATTACTGTAAAAAGACATTCGCTCAGCAAAGCGTACACTTACTTAGTGTTGGTAAAGGGGGTGATACTGATTGATATTCTTCATGACTGATTATCTGTGAAGTGGTTGATTCTAATTAACTGGCCATAAAAAGCCACAAAAGCCAAGTTCCCCATTGTAACTTTTAATAAACGAAAACAACAGACAGCTCGTTTTTGTCTATTAAAACGGAACTTGGCTTTATTTTCTACTTATGTCGTAGGTTTTTCTCAACAATGACGTGCTTCTAAATTGGACTTTCCTATCGCGTCTAATAATTTCAAGGGAGATAACTTTAGCGATGGTCGATTTTATGACGATATAAGTCAGTGATGAGTATGCGTGTTTCATCATTGTTTGTTTGTTTGTTGGGTTTTAACGACACTTCCATCAGCCCGAGTCACACCATGTCGGATTCGTCATTATCCGGTACCACGGAATTTGGGACTATAAAATTACAACCAAAAGATAAAAATCGATCTGATCGAAGGAAGAATTGTGAGATATCTGCTTGGAAAGCCACATATTTGCACCAGTAATGGAATGAATAGCATTAAGAACTATAAATAGAATGAATGGCATTCTGCGAACAAGCGGGACTGATAATTTCACTGTTGTGTCAAATTAATAGTAAGTCAAGCGCCCTAGTGTGGTTTCCCGCGTCACCCTGTCAAGGTGATAGCTTGAATTTTCGATTTTGTTGTATAAAAGTGTATAGATCTTTGATAATTTTTCTCCTTTGGGCCAAAGATATAAGAATGTGCTTTTGTATGATGAACACCGAAAACCGATTTGCCACTTACACAGACCAGCAATAATTCAAGCGCTGCTACTTGAGCATGACATTTTACGTCCATTACGGCAGTTCTGTTTAACGCGACAATGAGCGGTCTGATAAGAGATTAAAAGAAAGAGAGACCAGTTGTCTCCTGCCGTCATTATCTGTGCGATCATGGCCAGTTAATAGGTAATCGTTATAAAAACAGTACATCGCATATGCTCTGGACACACACCCATATTACGCATCTAGCCTGTCACCGAATGTCAGGATATACCGAAATGCGAGTCTTTCAAAGGAACTTTAAAGCGAATATTAATTTAAGATAGATCTAAGCGGCCAAGTTCAAGAGAAGCAACTAAAATGAAAATTAATGTCCTGGCAATCGAGATAAAAATCGTGGGGTTTCTCAAAAAGTTCTTTCCAGTCTGAAGGTGTGTAAGACTGTGGATCGCGGCGAGTAGCTGGGGATGTCCCACACTATAGGTTAGAGGAGGTGCCGCATCGGTGCGAGAGTAAAGGCACGTTGTAGTATAGGGGAGCCACAGAGTTCATATTTAGAATCGGAACAGTCGCGGGCCAAGTCGGTGGCCATATCTGAGTGTAGGATCAGAAAGAGAAAGTGCGAGCTCAGGGGTGCATTCGGCATACCTGTTGTAGAAGGAAAGACATACATAGGCAGAGTAGGCTTGCCTGTATGAACATTATACTGAGATAAATGGAGGGGGTGGGAGGCATTTAACCCCATTGGTGGTGACTGCGTGAGTGAAAAGTGTCCAGTAAAGTGACAATAAGCTAGTGGCAGTACCGTCCCTCGTTAGATGAAGTCGATACAGTAAAGTGGCAATACGTTAGTGGCCGTGCGACTGCAGTGAAGGAGGGAAGTGAAAAGGCGACCAAAGTCCAAACATCAGCGAGAAGGAAGGAAAACCAACGACAACAGAGAATGCAGGCAGCAAATGACTCAACAACGCTGTGGGTGGGTGTGTGATTGCCTTTTTGTTTTTCTGATTCATTGGAGTACATGAAAGTCACAAATTACCATATTTATTATTATATATATATAGATGTATTAAAATTGTTGTTTCCAGTGAACCCCTGTTGATTTATGCTTTTCGAGGAAAAGTCACTGACCACTTCAGGATAAGAACCACCCCAACAAATACGGAACGGACAGGTTCGTCACGGTGAGACATACGTTCGTGCACGGATTCAGGCGACACTCCTTGAGTTTTGGCTGAATACGCGGCGTGAATCTATTTCCCCCAGTAGCGACAAAGCCCGATTTCTGACACACCCTGACCCTAGTTTGGGGCGGAGTGACGCGGGAAATATGCAAGGGTGCAGGACTTGATTCGCGATAAGTTATTCATAACCTGGACACGACATTAATTAACTTGAGTGCCATAACTAAATTTATTAAACTACAAAGAAAGAGAAAATAAAACCCTCGTTCCCTTACATAACTGAAAAACGAAATTACCTGTGGATTAGTTAAATTTGTTTGTGGCCTAACGTACGTGATATCACAGATTACTCGACCTAATATCTCATGAATATTTAGTGTTGTGTCATGCATGATGGGTTAAATAGTTTATAACTAGAGAAAGTGTCATCTCAGGATGGCAGAAAACATACCCCACCACCGCGATCTTGAGGCACCCCTGTCCACAAATCTTCAAATGGCAACAACAATACATGGATGTTACAATCGAGGTTGTTCATTATACATGAAATTTGAAACTAGTTGCGAATACAGAGTCGTAATAGATTTGTTCAATAATGCAAGTGGAAAGGGTTAATAACTCTTGGGAAATAAAGTACAGCAACATAGCCTAATGAGATGCACAGGTTCATATCAGGGTTAATCATGACACAACATATTAAAAATATCAGATGGAATGTGTGAGACTACAGTGCAGTCGCCGTGGACTGATCATAATCCACGCGTGGGCAGTGATGTTCACGCATGCGTTTACCTCGTAATAAAAATCATCACCAGCAAAATTTTAATTAATGGATTTTCATTTATTAAATTTTTGATGATTATTCCTATAATTAGTATTTGGAATTTAATATAATGGCATCCGTGGAAATATTGCCCATCCGTGGAAAGTGACCAGCCCACGGCGGCCGTACTGCAGTTGCGGAAGAATTTTGAGACGGACCTGTTTAATAATAATAATAACATTAAAAGTTTGCAGCAACATGGCGTGAAAATATATCCATGTTCATATCACTGTTATTCAGCCTACGAAATAATAAAAATATGCGATGGAGAGTGTGAGATTAGTTGCGGATGATAGTTCACGAAGGACCTGTTCAATAATCTAAGTGAAAAGGGGAAATAACTCTAAAAAATAAGGTGCAGCAACATGGCGTAACGATATGCGCAAGTTCAAATCATGGTTATTCATCACACAAGATATCAAAAGTAACAGACGGAAAGTGCGAGACTAGTTTCTGAAAAAAGTTTGGGATGTACGAACAGCAACACGCATGGACCTGGTGGACGAATGGACAGACATACGAACGAATCCGAGGATCAATATATACCTTTGCTAATAATCTGCCATTGTATTTGCACAAAGATTTGTCTATACGCTTCGATTATCTCCCTTCCCGACTAAGCAGGGTCGACCTGTCCATGTGATGACCTGTCCCGGAAATAGCAATTGCCCTTGATAAATGGTTAACTCTTTACTCAACGTAACGGCCAATACCGGCCAGCGTTATTCGCCAAAAAAAAAATCACCATTCAGTTTTTATCATTTTTTTTATTTTGTGTCCCCAAAACATAGCCCATGACTCCTCTTTGGAACGTCGTTCCTGTGCGGGTCAAAAGCTATGTCCCCCCACCCCCCCCCCCCCCCGCCCCTAAATTGAAACAAAATAGCTTTTCAAGAATTTTGTTTGAAAGTGTCATCTACCTTTCGTGTTATTTAAAAGGGTTACATTCACAGAGGATTGCTATCCGGTCGGTATTCAAGAACTTGAAATACCACAACCAAGCACGAAAATATCAAAGGTGAATTGATGAGTAAAAAACGTTGTTTGAAGGCAGCGTTTCAAAACCACTCTACGATCATTTTTAGTGATCACTATCAGAGAAATGAGAGATAAAATGTATTTATTCATGTAATAAAAATTATTTTTTAAATGTTATTCTAATATCGATCGATCCATCTTCAGATCTCAATGTTCATAAACAAATCTACAGATTGCGTGATAGAGTGAGTACTTGTCATTAATTGCTTTTCTCGTTACGTGCATGGCTATTTTTTCAAATTACCGCAGTTGAATAAAAAAATATTACTTTATCTGACAAATTAGAATAAGTGTGATACAATAAAATTATTTTTCTTCACCATTTAGCTGGTTGTGTTTTATCAGGTTTCACCGAACCAGTTTCGTTCAACAAAACAATAATATTAGTTATCATTGTATTTTCCGGGGTGTATGGGAATTTACATCGGTTTGGGAACTCATACACCCTGAGGAGAAGCCGACGTGTGTATGAGTTCCCAGACCGGTGTAAACTCCCATACATCCTGGAAAACACAATGATAACGGATTTATTTCCAAACATTTTGATGTACTTTATACCTTAACATTGTGGGCAAAAACTGACAGAAAAGTTGTACTTTGGAAGTTTCTTAATAAAACCAGACAAATATGGATGTCATTGGAACTGGCTCAATGAGCCAGTTCCAATGACATCCATATCTGTAATATTTTATTGCACATAAATATTAAATTTCCAGTATTTTTATTTTTGTTCTAACATAACCGAGCAGAAGGTATGAATTAATAATTAAAAATGGGTACTTTTTAGCCATATTGCCTGCTATTGTGTATTCTTGTTTTTACACCGTGGTTAAACACGGTGTAAAAAAGCTACAGTGGATTGCAAGTTACTCCGAACCTCTCAGCCAATCGAAACACAGTATTTTGTTTCATTTGGAAATAATTTTATTTCTTTCTTAGATGAAACAAGGCTTGGCGAACAGGCTAATCCCATATAAACGTCTTTCCCCAACAAAATAGATATTGTAACACAGAACAATGAAACGGGTACATGCGCTGGTAAGGAGTGAAGTACAAACAGACTGGTCAAATATTCCAAGTTTCTGCACATCAAAAGAATCATACAATAGTGAATATGGGAAACCCAACTCCTTATTAAGTTTTCCGTTTGGATAGAAATTGGATGTATCTTCTTCCTGTGTTTCTAAAGGCTAGTACAGGCCTGGAAATAACCCACATATGATCGTTAGGCTATGTGTGGGCCGCCTCAAACTGTAGAAGGAACACAGAACGATACACGCGTGAGAATAGGTTAATCGATATGGCACGAGTGTCAGCGCGGAAGGATAAAACGAGAGGCCGTAGGCCTCGAGTTTTATTCTTCCGAGATGGCACAAGTGCCATATCGATTAAACCAATCACCCGCGTGTGTCGGTCTGTGTTTATTACACGCCTTCACGTCTATAAAAACAAGCATTAGAAGGACACTCTGGAATTCATTTGACAAATATCAACAAAAACAACACATTTTGTTGCTCGGCTTGCGTAAGAACGAGAATGTCACTTCCAAATTAACGATTAGGTAATAAGCTACGTGTAGCGCGGCATGATTTCAGAACCAGAAGCATGAATTACCTTAGTATGCCACGCTAGATAAGTCGTCACTCTGTTACTGACATTTCAGCTGACATTTTAAAGGGGAAATTATTTACTAGTAAGTACGCTTCCGATTTCCGTTAATATAATGAATATTGATTTTCTTTTCAAGAGAAAATCTATTTCCAGTTGACATCAATCTTTTAAGAACAATTCACAAGTGAACCATGTGTATTGTCTCGCAATAAATGTTTCAACAGTTGCCGTAAATCAGTTCGGTACGCGTAACGCTGGTGTTTCTATTGTCATACCTTCAATTTGAACTGGGGTTGTCAACTTTAACAGGGAAGCTGCAATTCTATTCACCACACGTATACATATAATCAATAAGAGACTTTAACTGACTGGTGTGCACTTAACGACACTATAATCTCATTATGTCACATAATATGATAGCAAACCCTTGTTAAGAAAAATGAACAATGAAGGAGTATATTCTTCGAATTGAAATGTCTGAAGCGAATCGAAAAATGTACACCCTCTGGGTTAATCTGCAGTTCATTAAAATTCCACGGAAGTGACAACCATTACTTATTCCCAGTTCCTTATTCGACATTCGTTATCAACCGATTTATCGGTTGATACCGAATGTCGAATAAAGAACTGAGAATACGTAACGGTTGTCACGTACCCAAAATTCCACCAAACTAAAGCAATGTTGATTACTCTTGTATATGCAGAATGCACAAAGATATACACCCGATAATCTTGTTGAAACAATATTATTCATTTTAGCAAATATGTTAGGCTTGCGGGTGCTGGGGTTTGCATCTTCCGAAATTTCGTCCAAAAAGCAAGTGGTGGGAGTCTACAACAAAGAAAACAGTTCCTAAACAATATACTATAATATTAATAACATTTATTTTCTCGTTATTATTATCACACACCACACAGGCATCAGATGAAATGGAACGATTGAGAAATCCATCAACCCCAGCTTCAGAAACACAGGGCGGCAAATAAATTTGCCAGGATACCTTCTGCTTCTAACAAAATACAGTTTTTATTGTTATTATTATCATAATTATTATCATAATAATGGTGATGATGGTGGTAGTGATGGTAATGATTATTATTATTAGTATTATTATTATTACTGCTTCAGTACTCACCTTCGACAGGTTATCATATAATTTAGAACGCACTTGTTCAAATGGACTTCCGCCATCTGCTGAAGTGTACTAGTATTTTACAGTTACTAAGACACTAGACGTTCTGCGCATCACACCGACCTTAATCTATTATTGACTGTCCAACCATGAAAATAAACACCATTTAACTCACTTTATTTCTGTGTACCCATTACCTTAAAATTATTTTTCTTTGTAAATTCGTTCGATAACAAAATTGTAATTGTTGTTTATGTATGTCGTTTTTCCACATGTTTGATTATATTTATCACTGCACTGTATAGAGGAGGAACGAAAATAAGTTGCAATAACTTGTGTTCCAATCCTTTTGTCATTTAACATCAAACGACAAATAAATATGTTTAATCTATTTATATAAGCGTATTGCACCCTCCAAACAACAGAGTAACGTCATGGAGTATACTAAATCGGAGACAAGGGGTGCACAAAATGAACCATGGACCAGCGAATCTCAAATGTCCAGTTGAATCGAATCTCTCTGCTTCCATGTTGTAGATATTGAACCTTCTTAAAAACCTGGAGAACCCCCCCCCCCCCAAATATTGTCATTCTTCACTCAAAAAACCCCAAATATTGTCATTCTTCACTCAAGCACCGTATTCAACGATGGCTCGTCTGTTTGTGCAATTTAATAAAAAAAAAGGATTATTCTAGAAACGGAAACAAAATATCACATTGGGCCCTCCAAACGGAAGTTGGGTATTATAAACAATATCATCACTCTATTATCCACACATTTTCGGCCACTTGGTCTTTATCAAGCGGAAAATATATAAAAGGTTGCTTACTATATAAAGTCCATGTTCACAATTGATAGTTTTAGCAGTTATGAACCTATTATTGGCCTATTTTTTAACCTTTTACCCAACCTGCAAACAAAATTCTTGAATAACAAATGTTTTTCATTTTTTTACTCAAAAACATAGGTTATGACCAAAACCGGCCAGCGTTATTCTCAAAAATCGCCAATTATTTTTTATTATTTTTTTCATTTTTTGTCTCAAAAACATAGGTTTTGACCCCTCACTGGAACGAGATCGTTGAGCTTGTTCCAATGAGGGGTCATAACCTATGTTTTTGAGACAACAAATGGAAAAAAAAATGTTATTCAAGAATTGTTTTTTGCAAGTGTCGTCTGCTTTTCATGTTAGGTAAAGGGTTCATTGCTATTGATCCCATAGAATACTTCCCCCAGAAACTAGTAAGGTGAATTCATTAAGAGGCAAGAAAGTCATAAATATTTCAAGTTCTGCTTTTGTCTTGTTGAATTGTGACGCTAGCTCTCCAACTTGAGTGTAGCTGAATCGGGATTACCATTTTTTGTCGCAGAAATACGAATTCTAAGGTTTCATTCCATGATGTTCCAGACCTTTCATTAAATTACATTCCATATACACTCTTCAAAGGTGAACATTGTCAAACTTACCTGTTCAACCTGTGATATATATTACATTTTCTAAATTCACCGTAGGGCAAAGAATAAACAAACAAACGTTATGTTGGAGGAATAATTCACTGTCAAATGTAAGGCCCCCTAGGCAATTGCATGAACAATCAGCTCCACAATCCAGAAAAGCAAACTTTTCCACTTCCCACATGTTATTTTTATTATTATTGATTAAGGTTTAACGACACTTTAACAGCCAAGGTCATATCGTGTCGGTGTCAGTTAAACGGGTGGAGGAAGCCGGAGAGATCCACCGAGCAACGTCGAGCAGCTGCCAGCTGACCAACATCGTAACTCAACAGTGCAGCACAGACAGGGTTAGATTGGTTGAAGACATGCGCACCATCGATGTGCAGTGCACCTTAGTACACGGCGTCATCGTGCCCCCATATGGACAATGGGGCTAAAGTGCCTTGACCAAGGACATAACGCGGGAGTCCGAATCTGTCGCTCAGACGGTCACCCATCCACGGACTAACCGATCTCGACGTTGCTTAACTTCGGTGATCTGACGAGAATAGGCTACCGCAACGCCACCTCGCCCCTTCCCACGTGCACTTTCCCTGGAGCATATCAAGCCCATTCTCTAAAATGTGAATTTTCGTACACGTTTTCCGTCTCATTCGTTTGCTACAACTCCGCACAAAAAGCCGACATCTAAAAAATAACCCATTTTTCGAAACCATTGCGTCCCAAAATTCCCACGTTTTCCATAATTACCTCTATCCATCAAGCTCCAATTCAATGACAAAAACTTTCAATTCTGTTGTCCAACGAGTAACATCGTGCTATCATATACTCGAAACTAAAATTACACGTCCAATGTTCAGAGCGTTAATTTCAACACATGCCGACGATTTAGAATTTTACCCCTGTGCAAAAGTGCGAGAATGTGGAACGGAACGTTACGAAAGAACCTACTATCGAACGAAGTAAATACAATCGGGCAGGTCTCTGCATGGTCAAATTCTTTCCTGATGACCAACTCGAATATATCGCAGCGATGGTGTCACTATAAATCATGGTGCTAGCAGGAATAGATTACTCCAAGCACCACTGCAGAATGTGAATGCTGGCCAAATTGTGGCGATAGCCGACCATTTCTTGTTACAATATGACCAACGCTCGCAACAGGCTTTCGATGCAACGTGCTAATTCTCTAATTTTAGAAAACAAAATGGACGAGCCACAAAATAAAGGAAGTATCCTTCGAGCGAGAGTAAAGCTACTCAACCAATATTATAATCATTTAATACACTATGGTATGGTACAGTACAGTCGCAGTGGACTGGTCGTAATCCACGCATAGGCAGTGATGTCCACGCATGCGTTTACCAGGTAATAAAAAAAAAATCATCAGCAAAATGTTAATTACTGAAGCACCGGGTTGTGCCCGGTGCTTCGTTAATTAAATGTTTGACGATTAATCCTATAATTATATATATGGAATTTAATATTATTGCGTCCGTGGAAATATTGCCCACTCGTGGAAAGTGGCCAGTCCACGGCGGCCGTACTCTAACAGAAGTGTAATGACAATGTGAAAGCATGTAACGCGACACGTGACAAGTAGGACCACGGGCGCCAATGGAAATCTAGTTGTATTGGAGATCGCGGTCCCACATGTCAGATGACTCAACAATGTCTCATTATCAATTCATTTTCTCTTTCAGTGTTAACAGTGAACAGTTGCAATACAGGGTTCATTAATCTCTGTAAGACCCTTCATCACCTCAGAGCTATCTGGGCTCGGTCCGAGCACGAATATGTCTCAGGTGATGAATCTTACGTTTATCTTCCATCTTTAATAGAGGTCCTCGACTTCGTTTCGAGCCACTAATACGTGTCTGACGGCCAATGATTCTGGATTGTTCGCTATTGAACCGTAATGCCCTTCAAAATCGTGTTACCGTTATAATATCTTTAACGAAACCCGCGGAGATCTTTTCGGTTAGTTTATTCAAACAGAAGAGAAACGCGAGTTTTTAGACAGAGAAATATTATATATTTGCACTGGATACTATGACTGGGTAGACCGTCTCTGTATCGATCTCACGCCAAAAGAAATTAATCCTTTAGACCCAAAATATAAATATTTTTCACATGGACACACATGGCAGTTAATCAGTAGACAGCAGTACAGACAAATACAGTACGTGGAGAGTGTGTTATCACTAAATCACCCGCAGCGTGGAGATTCCACACAAGCAATAATTGCAAATTTGTTGCAAAGCATAACAAGTACAAGCAAAGTTCCAGTCAATGGACTTCCGAGTTATACCTGGAGATCCATTGGTTGAAACATTGCTTGTGTTCTTTGTCCACATGTACAGAATTTGATAGTGATGCTTTGGGTGATAACTCCATTCCCCACCTGATTTCGTTACAATCCACTCTCCACGTACTGTAAAAAGAAGGGAGAATAATATAATCACAGGGATGTGGGATTAAATTTTGATTGATTTTAGGAGAATCTTCACACACATCTACATTAGAATTATGGGGATCACGGTGGCTCATTGGTTAGACCATTGGACTTTAAAACCGAATGGTCGACAGGTCGATCCTGACCCGCACCAACTGCGTTGTGAATGGAAAGACACTTAATCCTGGTTGCCCGCATTGTTGGCGCGGTGGCACTGTGTTTGTAAGGAGTTGTGCACGTCGATGGTGCATTTGCCTGCAACCACTGCAAACACTTCTTGTGATGGGTTAATAAGGTGGCAAATCTGACAGTTGTTGGTCGCTGGTACTTTCCGGGTGCCCCGGCTTCCTCCACCTGTAGAACTGTCCGACACGAAATGACTCGGGCTGTTGAGAGAGTATCGTTATACCTTTATAAACATACAGACACAAGATTTCTAAATTTGTTCATTCAAACTTTCAAGGATGTTGTAAAATGATTCCGACGACGTCATCGCCAGGAGAACGCATGTCGGGGTAGAAATGGCTGACGGCACGTAACTATTCACTCCAGCACAGGTGGATTCTGCTTATCGGGCTTTCGAAAAGTCCAGCGCATTTACTTTCTCTTCTTGTAATAACTGTACTAATGTATTGACCACCCAATAAAGAACAACTGATTTCTCATGGCTTGACAGTGACAGAAATAAAGATTAAGAACTGAGTGGTTTTCCCATCTTCCGATGACGCTGTATTGCACTCAATGGACGATAATGTAAGCTTTGGGATCAATATTAACTGGTAGAGTGCTAAATTATTTTTGAGCACCAAAATTTGTTCACATGTCTTTGAATTTTTTACAAATGGAAAATGATAATATGAAGCACCTAAATAATATGAAGCACAGTCACTGGGTATGAAGCCTTAAAGTTAACCCTTTGAACCCTAGTGGTATCTTCCATATCAGTTCAATGGCAGCAACGGGAAGAGTCCATATTCTTTATTTGGGGGTAGACCAATTAATATTTTCAACGTGCAGCCTTGGGGCTGCACGTTGAAAATATTGCTTGGTCTACACCACACCTTCACTCAAAAGTCAATCTACTTAATGAATTATGAAGTATCATGTTACTGGGTCGGAAAAAACGGCCTCTGGGGTTCAAAGGGTTAAGGTACGGCACTTCAGACTAAAGCCCAATATAATATGAAACACAGTCACTGGGTATGAAGCCTTAAACTTAACGTACAGCACTTCAGACTAAAGCCCAAATACAGGTTTCCAGAACTCTACCAGTTATGGAAGAAACTAAAACAAAAAACTCTGCAGACTTAAGATTGTGTTCGCCTATATATAGTACAGTCGCCGTGGACTGACTGGTAAACCACGCGCACTGACAGTGATATCCACGCATGCGTTTACCGGATAACAAAAATCATCATCAGCAAAATTTTAATTGATGAAGCAGCGGGTTGTACCCGGTGCTTCATTAATAAAAATGTTTGATAATTATCCCTATAATTAGAGTTTGGAATCTAATATTATTGCGTCCGTGGAAATACTGCCCACCCTTGGAAAGTAATCAACCCACGACCGCCGTACTGTTTTAGCTCGACATTTTAATTTATATGAAACCAGAAAGGCATCTGGTGGTAGAACATGATGAACGGTAATCGCGAAGTTACCAGAGAAAACTACGGAGCATATGCATGTACACTGCAGGCCATCTACTTCACTAATTAGGGAAAAGTGGGATTTTCTTCGCTGCGTTGCTATTTCAAATTGAGGCGAACAGGTTGAAGTGTTCAATGTCCAAGCCAAGCTCTTAGACCACAGGTACAATTCCTAAACGAGTCTGACGCTTTAATGGCGTAGAAGCAGTCTACTATTAAACAGTCCTGTCATTATGTTTAGATTAGATCGGATGGAATATTTAGGTTAGTCGGAAAAGCGAACCTAACAGTGAGCGTTTCCGAACAAAACAAAAATTTCATCCGATTGAATTTAAAAATACCATAAACATTCATTTTCTTTGAATCAACGCAAGAATCTTTATTTGACTGAATATTTGATGATATTTACCATTACTACTAGACAACTTTGTTTACTATATATTATGAATGAAGACACACAGCAGCTGTACATGTACAGTACATGGAGAGTGTATTATTAATAAATCACCCGTGGAATGATGATTTCTCTCAAGCAATAAATGCTAATTTGTTTCAAAGCGTAATTAGCATAAGCAAAGTTTCAGCCAATTGACCTCCGGGTTAAACCCGGAGGTCCATTGGTTGAAACTTTGTTTGTGCTTCTTGTACTTCTGTACAAAATTTGAGACTAGTACCTTAGGTGATTCCTTCACTCCAGGGGTGATTTCGTGAAAATCCACCCTCCATGTACTGTAGTTTTATGATCACGCCGCGAAGTTCCACTAACTGTGTCCACGAATTACTTACAAATTTGGACTGGTGGCCTGAGAGCTTGCTTCAAAGCCTGACCAACCGACCAATGTGTAAACAACAGATCTGACATGCGAAAGCATCCCCAGATTATTAGCTTAAGCAAGGACAGACATTGGCATCGTATTCTTCTGCATGGTGTATTATTGGGCAAAATGTTTGTCTTCCCATTTCTAACACATAATTCAATAAAAGATGTGAGAAAAGCATAGCATGATTTACTTAATTTGACACAGACGTGAGGTACATGTAAGTCCGTTGTGAAAAATGGCTTTGTAGTCTCTGGTGTAAACGCAATTACTTCCTACAATGGAATTCTATCAGAATGTCTGCCTTATATGGGCAGGCCATACATCTTCTAAGCAAAGCTTATTGATTTTTTAAACTAGAAATCTAGAAACTGTGATTTACGAATACCATGAAATTTAGCTAACATGTATCTGAGTCTATTATTTGTGAACAATGATGGTTGGGTACAAATTGGACACTGTAGGAAATTCATCAATTTCACGGGCGCCGGACTGTATTAACAAAAATCGTGCACATAATTGTATTATTTAGGTGTTTGTGTCTTGAATGGAGTAGAAGTAGTTATAGAGGGATAGATCGGCCCATTTGCAAGATCCTGAAGTTACGTCCTAGCCACCTAAACATGTGACGTAATGTTGGGCTGTTATGGTATCCTGCGTGAGCGGCCATTCTGCGACGTCATTACCATTGTGATACGTGGTGTTAGTGTGCATGTGCAGGGCGTGCCCTCATGGGGAGACGTGTTTTCGTCCATTTCGTTTACTGGAGGACGACATTTTGGTTTCTATGGTGGCGCGTGGTTGCTCTGAGTCTGAAGGGCTTCCAACAAAATGGGTGGTGGGAGGGGAATGTGATGGCAAGGTATGTTCCACCCAATGGAAATATATCTAATTTCCGGAAAAGACCCGACAACTTCCACTTTTATTTGTCTCCATTACTTCCAAAGGCTTCTCCATGTAACTAGGATGTAGTGCTGCAGGGTCTCTAAAAGGTGTGTTCGATTGGGGGAGTATATCTAATTGCAGTAAAAACGGACAACTACCTAAAATTACCGAAAACAACCCGAAAAGTACTGAAACGTACTTTATTCGGTTTACGTATTCATCCAGAATGATACAGCCCAATGATTTCTTCACGTTTTTCGTATGAGGCTATGATGAAAATTCTGTATCTGCATATACAGAGTTATATCCCTTGTGTATAATGAAAGCCTACATGGTGCCTACGTCTAAAGTTCAATCGAACAATGACTAGAACAGGCACTGCTCGAACGACTGGAATTTCATCGAGCAAATAAGCTATCGAGTAATTATTTAAAAGAGTGACGCCTCGAACGATCCGACGACTCATCTCGGAAATAAAGAATTTCATAACCACGGACATTTCCTTGAAGGAATTCTCTGAAAAGGATTCTGTATGCACTATTCCCCAGCGTGTCTTATACAACTGTCTCATGTCATTGCACCACTGGGTAGTCATCTCCCTATCTCAATTGGCTTCTGCCGTGGCTTCAACTATCTGTCGTCAATGATGTCATCAGTCACTTTACCTTCCTGTGCACGACGACTGCATGTATGGTTTCTTAGTTTGGAAATCAATCGAGCAGTAACTGTAACGGTATTGACTGAAAGTCTCGAATTATGCCGAGCAAATAAGCTAGTGAGTAAATGTTTAACCCTTTACTTAACGTGAAAAGCAGACGACACTTGCAAAAAAAAAATCTTGAATAACTAACTTTTTTCATTTTTTGTCTCAAAAACATAGGTTATGACCCCTCGTTGGAACGAGCTCGACGAGCTTGTTCCAACGAGGGGTCATAACCTATGTTTTTGAGACAAAAAATGAAAAAAATAGTGAAAATTAATTGGCGATTTTTGAGAATAGCGCTGGCCGGTTTTGGCCGTTACGTTGGGTAAAGGGTTAAAGAGTGATTTATCGAATGATAAAAACGATTCCATAGCCAAAGATGTTTGCTACATTTGTAGAAAATAATTCTCTGAATAGGATTGTGCAAGCACAATTCTCTTGTTATCTAGCACAACTGTCTCCCGTCATTGCACAACTAGATATTCCTCTCCTTGTCTCCCTGGCGTCCTTCCATTGGCTTCTATTTTCTTTCTTTTGAGATTGTCGGTATTGGAATTTTGAGTTCGGTATCGGTTTCTGTATTTTCATGGGGGTATACCGCGGTATCGGTTCGGTATCGGCCTTGACTGAGATTTTCTGGCAGAACCAAAGGGGAATTCACACCAAGAAAATGCAAAATAAGTTATCTCATTCTACCACAGTGCCACAAATGCCACCGTCAACGAACTCAACATAAGCATTCTGGCCTATTCCAGGCTTTGCAATCTCAGAGCATATGTCATTAGTATGCCATCATTTGGTGGCTTTGTTGATAATAAACAAATCCCATGAGAAGTGATTTCCAGTTAAGTCTTGGCTGTCTTAACAGGATATCCAGACTTGACTAGACATCACTGCACAGGTTGTAGTCTAGTCGGAATTCATGCCAGCTGCCCGGACCCTTAAGGATTAACCGAATTGAAAAGAAAATCGGTTACTTCTTTCATTAAAATGAACTCTTCAGCTGCAGTAAATCCTCAACAAGGCCTTATAAATAGTGAATGTAGGATAATTTGAAAATCAGATGGTTTCGGTATTCAATGTTCGTTTCGTTTTTTTGGTACCCCATGATATTTGCTTTTATCATATGACTCTTCCGTTTTGTTCATTTTAAAACATTTGATATTTTGCTTTCATATTAATCAGTGATAAATAAAGCCTTCCGTCAATTTCATTGGTCAATTTCAAAACTAGACAATTTGATTGGCTGAACAAAATACAACTGGGCCACATTTTCATAATTTGCATAATTAGAGTTGGGAGCTTTCATTGGTCAATTTCAAAACTGAACAATTTGATTGGCTAAACAAAATACAACTGGGTCACATTTGCATAATTTCAGTAGGGAGAATTTTCGTTATCTGTCCAATTAAGGGTGGGTTACACTGTATTAATCTTTAACCTACAAGAAAAACGCGATTCATTTTTTTTATATTTTCATTTTTTGCTTCCAAAACATAGGTTATGACCCCTCATTGGAACGAGCTCGACGAGCTCGTTCCAATGAGGGGTCATAACCTATGTTTTGGAAGCAAAAAATTAAATTTTTTAGTTATACGAGGATGGTTTTTCCGAGTGCCGTCTGCAACTCAAGTTAGGTGATGGGTTAAAAAGTCATACTAAGTGGCTAATTTGTGCGTGTGTGTGTCATATGAGAAATAGAATATGAAATGAGTGTTTTTCTCATATAATATTTATGAAACTCGTCCGAATTTCCCGTGTGGGCTCGCCAGAGGCTCGCCAAAACGGAAAATTCTTAGACTCGTTTCATAAATATTATATGAGAAAAACACTCATTTCATATCCTCTATATATTTGTATGATATTGTTATCGGCTCGGTATATTACCCACCTCTGACTGTCGTCAGTGATGTCATCAGTCACTGAAACTGCCCACACAAAGTTACCCCACACATAAATCATAGGTCAGAAAGTCAATCGAGCGGAGACTGGAACAGACAAAGCGACTAGAATTTCGTTGGGCAAATAAGCCATCGAGTAATTGTTCACAAGAATGACTTCTCGAACAACTCGGAGACTCATCGATTCATCTCGCAAAAAGGAATTCCATTACCACGGACGTTTCCTAGAAATGGATTCTTTTTGGAGGACAGCTGTCGCAGTGCACATTGTGAACTTTGCAGTTCACGTTGTTAAGTCATGATGGAAGTGATATCATTTGTGACGTCACATCTCAATGCAGGGTGGGGACGTAGTATATTGCCAAAGCAACGTGTGCTATGATATCATCAACATAGTCCAAGGCCATTGTCATGGATCTATCACTTGATCAATGACGCAATGTGTCGGGTGACCAGTGACGTCATCTAGGACGTCATTGAATTAACTGAAGATCCGGACATACAAATGTTTGAGACAAGTAATTTCGCATATTTCAGTTTATTTAAGATGTCATAGATGGCGTCACTTATCACATGACTCATGTTGTCACGGGCCCGTGATTGATCCCTAGCAATGACCTTGAACTCTCTCCCGCAGTAAAAATTTGAAAACATGCGGTCAAATGAAGTCATATGGTGGCATTCGGCTATGGTAAGGGAGGTTTTCTTCTAGACACGTTTCAAAATACACCTTAAAATCAGTGGTGTTAAAATAAACCCAAATCAACTGGGTTGAGTGAATATGTACTCAACTGGGTTCACATTCTCTTAACCCAGTTGATCTGGTTTACTTTTCAATCCAACTGATTTCAAAGCGTATGCTATCAAAAGCAGCTTTCTGATGACTTTAGGGTGAAATCCAATGATGGAGTTTGTTCTTGCAATATGTTTCAAATTGTCAACTTCTGTGAATGTTCTGCTCATCACAATGACTGGCTTTCAGTATTTGTAACTGACGAAATACCCAATTGGGTTCATATTCACTCAACCCAGTTGATTTGGGTTAATTTTTAACCCAACTAATTTTAGAGTGCAGGCTTCGAATGGCAACTAAAGTTTCAAGGTAACACTATCTTTTCAGCTTTTAATATTTATCCGGGTCTTTGTTAAGGGAAAAAGAAGAAAGGAAAGCATGGCCAGCGAAAAAAATGGTTGGTCAAAATTCATATTTGACAGTAGACTAAAATGTTACGTCATCGGTTACTTCCAAAATCTATAGAATCTTTTGTCAACTTACAACTAGCAGTGTCGCGAAAATCACTAACGCACCCCCACCCTGCTTTCAAGGAAGGAGGAGTTGGTTCTTTAACCCTTTCCGCACTGATGTCAAGTACAAAAATTCAAATCGGAATTTTCCCCTCCCCCAGTTCAGACGGACCAATTTTGAACTAATCTAATCTAATATTAGGTTCTATTTGAATTACATGCGACGATTATATGCGAACCTTCGTCTGCGATCGGCGCATTTAACCCTTTGCCTAACATGAAAAGCAGACGACACTTTCAAAACAAATTCTTGAATAACTAATTGTTTGTATCAAAAACATAGGTTGTGACCCCTCATTGGAACGAGCTCGACGAGCTCGTTCCAATGAGGGGTCATAACCTATGTTTTTGAGACAAAAAATAAAGAAAAACTAATGAAAATGAATTGGCGATTTTTGAGAATAGCGCTGGCCGGTTTTGGCCGTTAAGCTGGGTAAAGGGTGTTAATACATCTATTAGATTCGATGCATTGTGTGATTCAGACGCTCGAACTAATGTTCCGCCGACATTCGGTTGTGTTCGGGTATTATCGTTCGCATCCCGTTTTATTCTAATTGGGGAATCCCTTTTGCCAGGGTTTATTAATAATAACTGGTAATGTTAGAAATGTCGGGAAAAGAGGTAACAACCCAAGGAGACTGTCGTAAGTATATCGGGCAGTTGAATCAGATTTGACTATAAATCTGTATCAGACGGGTGGTAGGTGAGTCTGGAGACGCATCTTATTTATTTATTTATTTATTTATTTATTTATTTATTTATTTATTTATTTATTTATTTATTTATTGGGGTTTAACGACACTCTCAACGCTCAGGGTCACCTCGTGTCGGACAGTTTTACGTGTTGAGTAAACCGAAGAGAACCACCGAGCAACAGCGAGCAACTGCCAAACTCCCCAACGTCCTAACTCCACACAAGCAGGGTTAGCGTTGGTTGAAGACAAGTGTACCATCAACGTGCAGTACGCTTTAGTGCACAGCGTCACCGTGCCTCCACGAGGGCAATAGGGACTAAGTGCCTTGCCCAAGGACACAGCGCAGTTAACCCTGACAGGGATCGAACCCTGGACCTTTTTGTAATCACTGACCACCGCCCTCCTGGAGACGCATCTAATACAATTAAATTAGATTCGGCCAAAATGCGTCCGTTTTAAGTGGGGTTAAAAGCAACAGAAACTCTAACCAATTCAATCTCCTTTGACAGAGTTCTACCAAACAAGATTTAATTGGTTAACCCTTTACACGTGACAGACGATATCAAAATTTGTTATTTTAATTTTTTTTCCATACGTTTCAAAAACTTTCAACAAAACCATGTCGTGTGGCTCCTCACTGGAACGAGCTCAGTGAACTCGTTCCAATGAGGGGGTCACATGATATGATTTTGTTGATTTTTTTTACTTCTTTTTTTCCAACTGCTCAGTTTGTAAGTTACATGGGTGGATGCGGCCTATTCCTTAGGCAGAGGGTTAATTTCCAAGTTTTATTACGGGACACCTAGGGGGCGCGGTGGCGTTGCGGTAACCGGTTCTCGTCAGTTCACCGAAGTTAAGCAACGTCGAGCCCGGTTAGTCCTCGGATGGGTGTCTGTCTGAGCGATCGATTCGGACTCCCGCGTTGTGTCCTTGGGCAAGGCACTTAACCCCGATTGTCCACATGGGGGCACGATGACGCCGTGTACGGAGGCGCACTGCACGTCGATGGTGCGCATGTCTTCAACCAATCTAACCCTGCCTGTGCTGCAGTGCGGTGTTACGATGTTGGGGAGCTGGCAGCTGCTCGTCGTTGCTCGGTGGTTCTCTCCGGGTACTCCGGCTTCCTCCACCTGTAAAACTCTCACGGTCATGATTAGCCATTGTGCATAAGTATGTGACCTTAAACACCAATTAATAAATAAATAAATACGGGACACCTTACAGCTTGAATGTTTTTTTTATATTTCGACATCCGTCTGTAAAGGGTCAATGGACACCACTAATTAGGACACCTCCATCGAATGATTAAGATTAGCCTCGATGTAGCATCTTGACTATACACAGCATCCTCTTGGAATGCAGATTTAGAAAGTGAAATAAGAAAACTAAATAAATAAATAAATAAATAAATAAATAAATAAATAAATAAATAAATAAATAAATAAATAAATAAATAAATAAAAGATCGTTTTCACTCCAGTTTGCAACGACAATGAAAGCACGTTGCCGGCAAGTCGAAAGAAAATAGCCGATTTAAAAAAATGGGAAATGAGACGCAGTTGAGGTTTCTATGGAAACGAGGTGCGAGGGGAGGAATATTACAACTAATTGCAAACGTAATAATTGTTTTGTTGGCTATGCAGGTCAAACTTTGTAATTATCTTTCATAACAAGGCATCTAGGAATAAATTTGATTTATGTCTTCTGCATTTGACGCATTTGCATATAGTTTTTTTGCAAATTCAATATATTGGTTACTTCACGCAGTGTTAATTTTCTGTATCACGGAACCTGTAGCTATTGGTGATGACGTTCAGTCCAGTTTTGACACTTTGTGCAAGGAAAATGCGTAACAGGCTGAAAATATCCTGCGGGTTTTTAATACATTTTCTTGATTGCACGGAAAAGTGAGCGGGAATAAATGTGACATTTGCCTCGCCGCGCGTTAGTATCTTCGATTTTGTTTTGCAGTTTTTGATGGAGGGAATAACCCGTTCTGCGCAGAGACATAGAATCAGGAGTGTTCTGGAGGTAGTCCACGGGGCTCCACCATAGTAAATAATTTGAATTTATGAGGCAGGATAGGAGGTGAATGTGCTCAAGGACGCTCAAAATTCGAAACTGATTGCGATCAAAATGTTTGCACTGTCAACGGCCCGTGGGAGTCCTTTTATGACAGTATCCGTTTTCACTCTGTTTCAATCCTTTTTCACGAGAGGCCATCATACGCATTTTTGTTGCGCACCGGATGCCAACAGAAATAGGTTGATTTAGTTTTTCATTTAGTTGAATCGAATGGGATAGTGCCTCATTTCAGTCATGGATCTTGCGAGAAGAATCATCCGACAACCGTTGTGACAAACCATGAGAGGGTATTCCACTCTCGTCGGCAGGGTTCGGGGCCGCCAGAGCGACATACTGGAAACAGAAAGGTCAGCGTTGCCCTCATAATTATGGCTTCTTTGCTTCTCCAGCTGCTGAAACATTTTTTTATCGGAAGATAACCCCGATTGTTTCAAGTATCTCAAATAGATCATTTGTCGATGGGAATCCAGAAATCCAATTCCTGTTTGTAACATTCCCACATCACGAATCAGATCTGATAGGATTGCCTTCAACCCCAGTGAACAAATCTAGAACTTTGTGTTCACATAGGAACTGATATTCAAGGTATGCAAGTTCTCAAATAACCAGTCAAATTCTTAGCCCTTTGACTCTGGTGGTATTTCTTTAATTGCAGCAATTGGATATTTTTTTTATTTCGGGGGAGATCAATTAATATTATCAACGTGCAGCCCCCAAGGCTGCACGTTGAAGATATTAATTGGTCTACCCCATGCGTTCACGTGACAGCTATCCTACTTAATAAATTTATGAAGTATCATGTTCCTGGGCCTCTCTGCATAAGGCTCTTAACATGTTGAAAACGTTTTCCATCATTTCCGTTTTAACGGTCAATTTCGACAAAGCCGAAGTTATTTGGATATAGTCCAGACGAAGCTGTATTCAAACTACTCAAACAAATGAACAGATCTGTTGGAATCATTCGAAATCTTTAAAACTTTTAGACATCGAATTTAACTTATATACTGACAGTTATATATTGAATAACTACGTGACATATTTATCATATTAGTTAACTACGTGACATTTTTGTCATATTGAATAACTAATATGACAAAAATAAAAAAAATACTTAAAGATTCATCCTTTTGCAAATTCACGTTAAACGGAAAAACTACCGTCATAAAAACTTTGGCATAATACATTACCTAATGGTCTTACCTAACCCTCCAACTGATTTATTAATAAATATTCAAAGAAACCTTTTTGAGGGAAAGTTGAGAAAATAAAACGCAATGTCATCACTTACCTACTTGAAAAGGTGGTATTAAAGTTCCACATGTCGAAGCTTCTTAGTTACGCCATTAAAATGATTTGGATTAAAAAACTTTGGGATCCTTCAACATTGGTCGCTTGGAAAACATAAATGATGACCTGGAATCATTCGGAAATGCTAAACATTGCCATTGGCACGAGGAATGCTTAAAAGAAGCAGGGAAACACGTAAATTATTTCTGGAATGACATATCGCCCCCAGAGTTCCAATGTGTTCTATGTGCCAGTAGGCACAAAGAACACATTGCAACTCCGAGGACGATATTACAGGCCAGGTTCCGCTTAGAATCTGATGTTACTAGTTACTACTGATATATCTGGAGAAACAATCTTTCATAATAACAATATTCAAATTAACAAAAAAGTATTCTTTAACAGGCCCGAGGTGAGACAGTGATATTTATTTTGTTAACGATTTGTTGTCTGAAAATAGCAGTTTTCTGACCTTCACTGACTTCTACAACAAATTCAATACCAAAACGCTATTTATAGTTTACCAGGGCATTAGAAACGCTATACCAAAATCACGAAAGGTAGTAATTAAATCGCACAAAAAGTTACCTTTTATTTACAATAAAGAGATAAATACGTTGAAGTCTGCGCATAAAGTTTGTCGATCATGCTATATTAACCCTTTACCTAACATGAAAAGCAGGCGACACTTGCAAAGAAAATTCTTGAATAACTAATTCTTTTCATTTTTTGTCTCAAAGACATAGGTTATGACCCCTCATTGGGACGAGCTTGACGAGCTTGTTCCAAAGGGGGATCATAACCTGTGTTTTTGAGACAAAAAATGAAATTTAATTGGCGATTTTTGTGAATAGCGCTGGCCGGTTTTGGCCGTTAAGTTGGGTAAAGGGTTTATTAAATTCTTACAATCGTACACGGCACCACCAAGAAAGTCTCAAAACATGTGGAGCGAGATTCTAAAAATAAACTTACAGTCGAATGATTGGAACTTTTTATATAGAATCCCGTTCACAAGCCCCCACAAATGATACGTACCTCCAAAGCCTGCATTTTAAAATTGTTTCACAAATCCTGTACACGAACTCAAAACTGTTTAAAAGTAAACTTTCCGAAACCGAATTATGCACATTTTTGTAATAATACAAAAGAGACAATATCTGATCTGTTTTTCGAATGTTCTTATTTGAAAGCAGTCCTTGTGAATGTTTTGGCAGACCTGAAAAAATGTTGTGTAGAAATCCCTTTAACGCACGAGTGTGTAGTTTTAGGCTTCCCGAATTCTCTCCACAGTTTGAACAATACTGTAACACACTTTTAAAGGCAGCTCTTCAACATTTATTTACGCTTTCAAGGTAAAAGAGAGCCTTCCGACGCATACAGGGTTCATCGAACAGTTGTGGTGGTTTAAGAACCAAGAATTTTCATCTAGATTTCTGTACCAAACAACACGATTGGAGGAAATAAACTCACGATGGGACGATTCTTTGCTGAACAACACAGTAACAATTTCCTAAACCCTTGTCAATTCTAACATTTCACACAGCGGGAAAATGAAAATATTTCTGTTGCAATCCTACTGGCCTATCGCAGCCTGATGAGGTTGCGTTGGAGAAATATTTTTCATAAGAGACGCAGGCAAAAGGCCCCTCTAAGTTCTTTTATATTCTTCTGGAAAAGCGACCTCTCGAGTTAGTTCAAAGGATTAAACGAATTTGACGCTGTTATGGCCTGGAACCAGTCTAACCATTAACTCATTGAACAGGAGCGCGGTGGCTCAGTGGTAGACTGTTGGACTTCTATGCTAGAGGTCCCGAGTTCGATCCCCGTCCGGGACGACCTGCATTGTATCCTTGGGTAAGGCACTTTATCCCGGTTGCCTACGTGGGGCACGATGGCGTCGTGTACTAGGGCGTACTGCACGTCGATGGTGCTCATGTCTTCAACCACTGTAACCCTGCTTGAGCGGAGCTTGAACAGATTTAGAATGTTGATGAGCTGACTCTTGCTCGTCGATGCTTGGTTCTCTCCGGGTACTCCGGCTTCCTCCATCCGTAAAACTGTCACGGTCACGATTAGCAATTGTGCATTAGTATGTGACCTTAAACACCAATAAATAAATATAACCCATTGAACCCTGGTGGTATCTTCCATGTCAGCTCAAATCCAGCAATTAGAAGAGTCCATATTCATTATTTGAGGGTACACCGATCAATATTTTCAACGTGCAGCCTTAGGGCTGCACGTAAAAAATATTGATTGGTCTAACCCATACATTCAATAAGCAGCCATCCTCCTTAAGGCAAATATGGCGCATCATGTGCCTGGACCGGAATAGCGGTCTCTCGTGTTTAAATGGTTAACCCTTTCCGACTACGGTTATCGTGACGTTTTAAGAATCAGGTTTTGGCGACGTCAAACGCAAAAATTAGCCCTTTGAACCCTGGTGATATCTTCCATATCAGTTCAATGACAGCAGCAGGAAGAGTCTATATTCATTAGTTGGGGGTAGACCAATTAATATTTGCAACGTGCAGCCTTGTGGCTGCACGTTGAAAATATTGATTGGTCTACCACACGCATGCACTTAGCATCCATCCTATTTAATGAATTTATGAAGTATCATGTTCCTGGACGAAAAAGCGACCGGTCGGGTTCAAAGTCTGAGTACGTAATATTACGTACCGTAGTCGCAACGCACGGCAATTTTCGTACGTAATATTACGTACCGTAGTCGCAAAGGGTTAAACAGTCCATCGCCTATTTTTAAATACTATCGGATGAGATATTCGAGTGGAACGGTTCACTTTTCCGAACAACAGAAATTGATTGATTAAATTTTAAAGTATCAAAAACATTCATTTTCATTGAATAAGTGCAAGAAACGTTTCTCAATCGAGACTTAATTTTACCGAATCTTTGATGACATTCCCATTGGACATGTTAATGTGACGATCATGTACATGTTTCATATTTTCGCATTTAATTTGCTTTATGAAGGGATCTTTTTTCACTACATCACTTTGTTGCTCATCTGGCGCTAAGCACCAATAAATAATAAATAATAATTAGACATGTTTTTTACTAAATATTAGGAATGAAGACTCACCACAGCTGCATTATGATTAGGCTGTCTCCACTAATCGTGTAAATGTCTTTCAATGTGAATTTAATACTCATTGATTGAAATATCTATAACTGGAGCACAAAAGAATACCTGTCTATCTTTGCGAATAAATGGACATTACATCAATGGTAGTCTGAGCGCAAGCTCCATGACTTTTGCGAAAACAAACAGCCCATAACAGCGTTGAATTCCTTACAGAATTTGACTACTGACATGAGAGCTTGAAAGGTTTGTTGAGACGTCTTTATCCTCACCGACGAAAGTCGAATCGTGGGCAAGGGCCTCGGTCGCCGCTACCGTCTGGGTATGTTGGTGTGTGTGTCACGTGTGTCAATATGTACTGTATACATGCACTGTCCCTTACAACCCCATACTTCTTCGTAAGAGATGAACACCTAGTGTTTTCGAGTTCAGTAGCCAAAGGCCAAGGCCACAGATCACAAATTTCATTGAAATACATTTTCGCATCTGGCCACTTACCTGTTTCAGCAAAAATCACCATATATAATACGACATCAGGGCTTTTCACCCCGGATCACATGACACACAATTGGTAGATGTATGTGTGTCTTATTGTGCTCTGAACCGAAAATGGTTGCATCTTATATAATCACACGCTGTGCGGGAATTTGGTAAGATTTAAATATATAGTACATTTAAAATTCAAAGATCAAAGCTCCAGGACATAGGGTCTCTAAATTCAGTAACACACATTCATAATGTTTTCAATTTGCCTGTTTCACAATCACACACCAAATTTTAATTTGATACAAAGAGACCTGAGGGATATTCACCTTTGAAGGTAAATATATTGGACCACGACTACATGGTTGGGAATTGAAGATATCATCTTATGTGCGTGGGTATACATCTCAGCCCGCGGTGGCGTTGCGGTAACCGGTTCTCGTTAGATCACCGAAGTTAAGCAACGTCGAGCCCGGTTAATCCCGGGATGGGTAAATCGATTTGGACTCCCGCGTTGTGTCCTTGGGCAAGGCACTTAACCCCCATTGTCTACATGGGGGCACGATGGCACCGTGTACTAAGGCGTACTGCACGTCGACGGTTTTCATGTCTTCAACCAATCTAACCCTGCCTGTGCTGCAGTGCGGAGTTACGATGTTGGGGAGCTGGCAGCTGCTCCTCGTTGCTCGGTGGTTCTCTCCGGGTACTCCGGCTTCCTCCACCCGTAAAACTGTCATGGTCATGATTAGTCATTCGTGCATAAGTATGTGACCTTAAACACAAATAAATAAATATATAAATAAATAAATAAATAAATAAATAAATAAATAAATAAATACATCTCGGCCGAGTGCCCTCTAATAATTCAGCAGATAGTTGTCATTAACTTTCTCCAAATAAGCCGTACTATATATCAAATATTGCCAGTATTCACTAATGTATTGTATGAAGGGCGACTCATCCGTTCAGTCCAAAAATCAGATTATTCCCGAGACGAATTCAAAACAGTTTCGGATGCGAAACCTCCTGGAAATCTTCCTCTAGCAGGAGACATGATGACAGAACAAGAGTTTATTCCTTTGAACCCGAAAGGTCGCTTTTCCAGCCCTGTTCGTGATATGGTCTGAATTCATAAAGTTGCTCGGTGAATTTGTGTGGTAAACCAATCGAGATTTTCAACGTGCAGCCCAAGGCTGGCGAATTTGTGTGGTAAACCAATCAAGATTTTCAACGTGCAGCCCAAGGCTGCACGTTGAAAATGCTGATTGGTCTTCCCTCTTCCCTAAGCTACGAATATAGATTCTACCAATAGATAGATGGCTCTGACTGTCTGATTGGCATGGAATATACCATCAGAGTCCATAGGGTTAAAATGTTACACTTCAAGACGATTCGAAGATTTACGAATTGGCGCAACAGAAATCGAATAGAATCTTCTGGACGATTTCGAATCGAATTTCGAATCTTCGCGGAGACCAGTACAATTATGTGAAATGATAGATCCACAATGTGAATCTCAGCGCTGCATAAACCTCATATACCACATAACTTCGCGGCTTGTGGAAGAGATCCCCGGGTACCTCCCTCCCGAAATGTGATTGACGCGTTTCTTTTTCTATGTCGGTTCGGCGATAAGATTGACAGCGGAAGTACCGCCCACCAGTGCTTATGTAAACAAAAAACAGGTTCGCATGTGTGTACGTCTGCTGCTCAGTAAAATTGAGAAAAAATAATAGCGACTGTTAATATCTGGCGATCATGGTATAAATAAAATATTCCCAAAGTAGCTTGGTGTACCAAATATTCACCACTCGTGGTGTTAACCGCTCGCCAAAGGCTCGCGGTTAACACCACTTCACCACTCCTTAACATTTGATACACCAAGCTACTATGGTTATATTCTATATGCCACTACTCAGTCGCTGAACCAAAAACGTAGAATAAAGAACTCTCTAGGCAGGGTGTTTCTTCACGCATGGCGCATAAATTCCATGATATTGATAATTCACTGCTTCTAAGTTCATCGTATCTGAGAAATCAGACAAATCTATGCAATCGCTCCCTCACATCAAACGCTTTGAATTTTCCTGAAACATCAAACATGGAAAAAATATTTTTTATTCCTTTCAATCCGGTTTTAGAGTGTTTGTGTCACATAGCATCCACGTGCCATCATGGCGGCCTCCAGTTAACAAAATGGACGAAGGAAACACGTGTTACCCTAATAACATGCGTTGCGCAAGTGCACTGACACCACGTATCATTATGGTAATGCCGTCACCAGGGCAACCAGACATGGAGTTGCTTGGTCAGGTGAATATCACGTCACTTCCCCCTCACCATTCACTCGCCAAAATGTGGCAAGGTTGGCCCCTGACATGCCACTTGTAAGGATACTAAGCTCTAAGTTAGAGAGTCAAACAGTTACTTGTCGTTAGTCGGTTGTTCTTTTTCCCTACCCCTGTTTCCTCTGCTCAAAAAGCTATCTAACATCACAGGACCCTCGTTGATGAAACCGCAGTTACATTCCGATAAACACATAATGTAGCTGGTCGCGAAACACTAAAATGGTATTACTTTTGGTATGACAAGTTAGGCCATCGTCTCGTCGTGTTGTATGTTACAATGTTAGAAACTAAAACACCGAAACCCAAACAAAACACTCCCATGTTGAGTCATTTTACTACAAACGGTTTTGAAGCGAGCGATTGGGAAAGAGATTGAGGTCACAAAAGCCACTGTTTCCGGCAGAGGGAAGGACTTGTACAGTTCGGATGACTGTGCGTTCAACACTGAGGAACCTAAGAGCTGTATAGCATATTGCTTTCTATTGCCTTTTTGATTGCTGCATGTAGGTTATCCTGTCCAAAACAAAATAGTCGGTTACCTGAGTGGGGTGGGACGGTGGCAGGATGTTATTGGCCCCCGTAAACAAAGATATCTCATAAATAAGAGTCGCCCTCCTAACAACGATTTCTTGATTCCAGGCTATTCAGTTTTTCAGCAAATAAAATCATGGCAGCTTCGTGGCAGCCATGACTTCACTTTGTGATACATTCAGAAAAATACTTACCAGATGAAGTGTTAACTTATTTGAACAACCAAACGACGGCCAGTCTCCCACTTTTAGTGGCTGTAGCCATAGTATCTCTCGCGGTTGACCTGTTCGTTTTCTTGTTTACGAGTTTTTTCACCACTATATATAAGATTAAAGTGGATGGAAAGACGAGAGTCAGCATCAACACTGTTAAACGGGAACCAAAAGAATTACCATTCAAGTAGGATAGTGAATCCCGCAGGGCAACACTACTCCATCCTGAGCTGTCACTTGGAACTTGATCATTATGGCTCTACAGAAACTAATCAATGAATAATGTTTGTATCTTAATGTAATATGAAGGCATCATATTACCATCATTATCCCAATCTATTCCACGCAGACCGCCAGAGTCCGTATCTTCCATTCTTGGAACCCTTTCAGCAGAAGCGACGTGATTGCGGATTGCGGAAAATGGCATGAGCCACTTTCCGAAAAACACGCTTCGCTTCTGATCGGGGTATAATTGAACGGCATACGATGCCTCCCAGGGTCTGAAACAGGAAACAAACCCAGACCAGAGAAGCGTAGGGACGTGAAGCAGAAACAACACAGCATTTTCTAAAGGTCTTGCAGCATAGGCACTTACACATGTTTGGCTACTGGATTTCGCAGGGGTGCGGTCAGAAGTACACGTGTATTTAAACCGAAGGAGTAAGTCATTTACGTTGTATTTAACTGCGCAATGAAGCATGTTTTTAACCCTTTGAACCCTGGTGGTATCTTCCAAGTCAGTTCAATGTCAACAGTTGGAAGAGTCCATATTCAGTTTTTGTGGATAGACCAATTAATATTTTCACCGTGTAGCCATGGGACTGCACGTTGAAAATATTGATTGGTCTATCCCACACAATAAAATAACAGACACCCCACGTAATTAAATTATGAAGTAGCATGTTCTTGGGCCGGAAAGCGGCCTCTGGTGCTAAGAGGGTTAAGGAAAACGATAACTGAAAAGTTCGCACAGTGCAGTCGTAGTGGCCTGGTCATACTCCAACGCATGGGTACTGTTGTCCACGCATGCGTTTACCATGTAATAAAAATTATCGTCAGCAAAGTTTCGAACATCTACTCGCCCAAACTCCAATCTCTTTCCATTTCAGCTTTAGCTCATCTATTGAGTGCTGAATTAATAGTGAATGATCTATACACGTACATGCTGCCTAAAATGGCTTAACAAGTGTTAAAAAAACAAAATTCCAGATTCTTCTCTCAGAAACAACGCATGTGGATCTAAGTATAAAAATGCTCTCTGACGGTGCATCTACAGTGCACCTACCAGTCCTAGACAATCACCCTATGGGAATGTTTCGAACAAATTATAAGAGCGTCATATATCACACGGTAATCCTCAGAACGGTTGGAGGGGAGGGGATACTTTAGGAGGACAACCTATAGAGAGAGAGAGAGAGAGAGAGAGAGAGAGAGAGAGAGAGAGAGAGAGAGAGAGAGAGAGAGAGAGAGAGAGTCAGAATGTTTCAATTGGATAAATGTAGTACTCAAGTCATGGAGCAAGTTCACAAGGCTAGTGTTAACGAATCACGGCGTTTCGTGCAAGCATCAAGGGCGAAGCTTGCATCGCGCCCAGTGTTTAATGGACTCCCGCTTATAATGGTAAATAAAAATGTAAACAAATATTTGGGTAATGCATACAGTAAGACAAAAGCTGACACCTTCATGATTCGCAGTCAAATATATTTAGCCGGAATTGCGCAACTGTGTTGAAAATCTATAGGACAACCAGGAACGCAGCAACGTGTGTGTGGGGGGGGGGGGGGGAGGGGGGTCTCGCCCTTTCTTTTTGATCAAGTGGTCAATGGAGATGCACCCGGTACCCGTTAACCATATAACATGTGCCGTGGCAAAGATACAGTCACTGTTAATTGCCGATTTTTGTAACTTCAAAAGAATGCCCGTTTTTATTCGGAGCCTCAGTATACAGTTAAAACTAGAAGTCCTGTCATAAAATGCGCGCAAATAGCACCTCGATCTGCGCGTTAAGCTACGCGTTATGACCATAGTAAGGCTATCAAATTCTGTACAAATGGCCTATGGACAAGCAATGTGTCAGCCAATGGACCTCCGGGTAACCCGGAGGACCATTGGCAGAAACATTACCTGTGTTTGCTATGAGTAACCAAGACAACCTGCCGTGCATTGGATGCCACTCGATATGACAACTGCGCGCAATTCCTACGCGCAATTAAGCCTAGATAAGCGCACAGTTCGCGACAGGACCTCTAGTTTTAACTGTAATAATGTTGTACAGTACAGCTGCCGTGGTCGTAATCCACGCGTGGGCAGTGATGTTCACGCATGCGTTTACCAGATAATAAAAATTATCATCATCAAAATTTTAATGAAGCCTCGGGTTGTACCCGGTGCTTCATTAATTAATTTTTTGATGATTATTCCTATAATTAGTGTTTGAAATTTAATATTATTGCGTCCGGGGAAATATTGCCCATCCGTGGAAAGTGACCTGTCCACGGCGGTTGTATTGTAGCAACAACCAGACTGAAAGCTGGACGAGCGTCGTCTAAGGCGTGTTAATACAGAGTGCTGAGCATGGCCCATAAGAGTGTGTGGGCAAAGGTCCCGCGAATCTCAACTTTTGGGTCGAATAGTGTCCCGAATCGAACCAGGTAGTAGATTTCGATTCGAATCGAATCTCAAATCGAATTTGAAAGCTCTTCAAATTGTAAATTTTGCCATTTCTTACAACCGTAAATATCGCCAAACTCAAGTATTGTATTTAACGGCGACTTGTCTGTTTGTGTGCAAGCCAATCAAAATGCGGAATATTCCAGTACGGAAACAAAGTAGTGTCGGAAGCGGAACCTCCTTGAACTCTTCTTCTATGATTATTGTACAGACGACCCGAAGAAAGAAGAAGAGTTCAAGAGAACACATCTGGTAGGATTTTGAGGACATCTCGACGATTCGAATTAGCACGACTCAACTCAAATCGTATCTAATCATTGAGACGCTTTCGAGTCCACTCGAATTTCGACTTTTCGCGATGACAATATGCCCTGAAGTCTAACTGTACATAGTTTTATATTGTTTGTCCAATTCAAGAGTACCACGTATTCTAAAAGGAACACTGATCTTATTTCCAGTTGTATAGTTGTCAATATAACAATAATTATTTATTGATTTATTGGGGTTTAACGACACTTTAACAGCCAAGGTCATATCATGTCGGTGACAGATTTACGGGTGGAGGAAGCCGGAGTACCCGGAGAGAACCACCGAGAAACGACGATCAGCGGCCAGCTCCCCAACATCGTAACTCCGCTCTGCAGCACAGACAGGGTTAGATTGGTGTTGAAGACATGCGCACCATCGACGTGCAGTACGCCTTAGTACACGGCGTCATCGTGCCCCGTGTGGACAATCGGGAGTAAGTGCCTTGCCCAAGGACACAACGCGGTAGTCCGAATCGATCGCGCAGGCGGTCACCCATCCAAGGACTAACCGGGCTCGACGTTGCTTAACTTCGGTGATCTGACGAGAACCGGTTACCGCAACTCCATCGCGCCCCCAATATAACAATAGGATGGTGTTGGAGGTTGATGTTTATTAACGGTCCAATAGAAATGATTAGCGGCTGACAATTTATAAACGGACCAAGAAGTCGAAGCCCGCTAACAAGGTGGAGAGTTGCTTGTCATTTCTAGTGGGTAGTTAATAAATCGCAATACCCGACAACATCATGTTATTAGTATTATTATCACTGTTACCATTACAGCATAATAAGTAACTGAAAGTGGGCTGAAATGGAATTGTGCAGTGGAAATCAAATGTCACAACCTTGTTTTTAATAACCTTCAAAATGAATATCAAACGTCAGTTCAGTTGTCTGAGCGTAGTGGCTGCCCACTGGGGCAGCCACTACGTTCCGACAGCTGAACTACAACTATCGTCTGATTTATTGTCCAACAGAAGTCGAATGGACATCACCTGTTCGTTCTCTGTCGCATATTTTCATCCGAGGAACATAAGCAAAATTAAGAACTTAATAGACAAAAAAACAGCTGAGCAACTTGTAGATGCACTTGCGACAACTCGGCTTGACTACCCTCACTCAATGTTCATTGGGTTAATAAACACCAACATTGCAAACCTACAACACGTACAGAATTGTGCAGCCCTAGTAAACAAAAGAAACAAAAAAAAAACATGCCAAATAACACCTGTCCTTTGGCTGCCTGTATGCCAGAGAATCCAAATATAAACTGTGTCTTCTGGTCTTCAAGTGCATTCATGACCTTGTACCATCTTACCTCTGAACTTCTGAATTGGTGTGAACCTGCCAGAACCCTAAGGTCTAGCAATGAAATTTTGCTTTCACAGCCAAAGGCGAAACTGAAGACTGCACGCGACAGAGTAGTATTCTCTGTGGCTGCCCCCTCTGTGTGGAACTCGTTCTACAAAAGTATAAACACCATTCGGACCCTGAGTTCATTTAAGAAAAGCATTAACCCTTTACCTAACATGAAAAGCAGAAGACACTTGCAAACAAAATTCTTCAATAACTAATTTTTTTCATTTTTTGTCTCAAAAACATAGGTTATGACCCCTCTTTGGAACGAGCTCGACGAGCTCGTTCCAAAGAGGGGTCATAACCTATGTTTTTGAGACAAACAATGAAAAGAATAATGAAAATTAATTGGTTATTTTTGTGAATAGCGCTGGTCGGTTTTGGTCGTTACGTTGGGTAAAGGGTTAAAACACACCTCTTTCGACAGGCATTTTATTAGCAACTGTAAAGCCAAAGAGCATTTTTGTGGATTTTAGGCTTATAAATTATTATTATTATTATTATTATTATTATTATTATTATTATTATTATTATTATTATTATTATTATTTTAGTAATGGGCAGCACTATAGCGAACCAAGGGGTGTTTTTTTTGTATTTACAAAGGAAATTCCAAAAGTAACAGTTCCAGTTATGGGGTCACTCTTGTCTACTGTATGGCATCTCCCTATAGACATTTTTGTGCGATAAACTTTCAGAAATTATAACGTCTTACATATAAATTTTCAGAACAGTTGTGCGTACAGATATGTCACCAACCCTATGGACAGTATAATGCAATATATCATTTCTTGAGTGCAGAACATGGCGCTATCGGCAATGCTTTAGCAGTGCAGATGGCGCCTTGTTGCACTCAAGAGGCGATGTTGTTCAACCAGTCATAAAAATGCGGCGATACAATGTACCGAGGGGATTCCCAGAGAGTCACTTCAAAGGTCCTTGGATCTATAGTGGTCCCTCAGCCGAACTGCTTATGTTTATGTAATGTATTCACACCTGTTCCAATAAAAGAACTAGTAAAGGGGTAAATAATGTAAGCAAGAGTATCGCGTGATTGGGGTTTGAGGCCCAAACTTACGGAGTGTCAATTACTTGACTATAGGGACATGATGTTTCTGGAGAGCGCTGAGAGGGCTTGTCGATTCTTGCATTTAATGGTTAACATCCAAACCCAAAGAACCATTTTGTATTTGTTATCAATCTCAATATTTTGTAACTTAACCAATTTCTGAGTTGCACAGGGAGAGAACTTCTTACGTCAGAATATTTGTCTGGACAATAAAAATCAATTCGCTGATTGAATCTTAATCCTTCACGCCTACCTGGTACTTAATATAACTAAAAGTAAATATTTGGATAATTGATGCGTCATGTTTCCCTATTAACTTTCGCCGGCTCTGTAAGTGATTTGTTTCGTTAACACTTTAAAGAAAGTGACGACGTATGTGGACAGAGCTGTTCACAAAAAAACCCATCACATTTAGGCCTACAGAATTAAAAAAAAATGTTTCTCAGGCCTTCCCGCATGGTCTTTCTGGCTACCGTACGCTCTCTTTATAACCAATGCAAACTTGAAAAAGTAAAGATTAAATCGCTTTATATGACTGCTATCTTACCCATGTTAATAAAATTGAGAAATTTGTCCCTTGAGTGCAACAAGGCTTTGCAACGCCTAAGCATTGCAAAGCATTATTGCACCCAAGGGACGAAATACACCACCGCCCATGCTATTCTCTAGATTATGAGGCCTAAAACATAAAACAAACAAAGAACATGAACTATTGATGGCAAAGAATTAATTATAAAAATAAAAAAAAACGTCCTTCCACATGCAATTTTGTAAAAAAAGTTTTTGTGTCTATTTCAACCTTTGTCTCCTAAACCTAGCTTAGGGCACCTCATTGGAACGAGCTCGTTTCATTACGGGGCCATAGGCTCTCAGGGCCAGCGGAGATGGTCCGGCCACTAATACTATGGTCGGACCAATAATTCTCCAAATCGTGTTATGTATCATGATGAAATTGCACAACGCAATGTTTTAAACACTGTCGGAAATCGGCGTGAATAACACATAATTTACGGTAATGTCGAGTAATGAAGTACGAATACGAATGTTGTATTGACGAAAAAATGTACCTACTGCTGTCGATTCGTTGACTCTGTAGTTTCGTGGCTTCATGGGGGCCTTGTTACCCCTATATCAACGACATTTATCTCTTAGTTTTCCGCTGTTTAGAGGAGAGCCATTTTTCTTCAATAGTACCGAACACGAACTGCCACGAATGCGATGTAAATGTGCGTTAGTATGGTTGTTCACGAACGCCGGAGAGGCTGTCCGATGCTATTTTATAGCGTAAATTTTAAAAAAAATATTCCCGGACACCCATCAACGAGAGGGGGCGTCTCCCACTCGTGCTCACACCCATTTGCTGCTTCGCAGCTCGGATGATGCGTTCCGCATCATGTGTTATATGTTAGATTGACCTGACCAACTTCCATTACCTTCCGCCGGCCCTGTAGGCTTTGTCCTTCAGGGAAAATATAAAACTTTTTAGTATTCAAGAAATATTTTCGTAAGTGTTATCCCCATACGTGCTAGGTAAAGAGTTAATAATCGGAAGATGAACTGATTCAGCGGGGTCATGAACAACTTATATTGATACACGAATTAGGCAACTGCAGGTACTTCCCTGCTATAATGCCTCGATTATACACCGTGTTTACTTACAGGGTTTCTTCTGCCGTCGTTGGGAAAAGGTCCTGGGCCCATGCAATGGGGAAAATTCGTGCCATGAAGACTGTAATTGGGAATTTATTTGGAAGAAGAAACACACAAAGAATAAGAAATGTTTCAATAAGACGAAAATCCTCCTCCTCTGATTGGACAAGAGCTCGCTTAGTATTTTCTATGTTTACAGCTCAAGTGGCAAATGTTACCGTCTGACGTCACAACGCGAAATATTTGAAATGACTCACCCGTTTCGTAACTGCTTCATCAACGGAGTGACTAGCAAGCCGCTTCATTTTTCTGGATGTTTCACATGTGCAGCAGACGGTGTTCCGGATGAAGTGTTGTTTAAATTACAAACCGATTTACGATTTGAACTAAGATGGAATGGTGGATTTATCTGGTTTATTGATTATTTATCCAGTGCCGTCGTGGATACACGAGAGGTTTATTTACTAAACCTGTGGTCGTTAAAAGTTGCCTTGAACCAGGCCTGGCATTTTCAGGAGAGCGATTTATTCGCTCGCCTACTGTTCGCCTTAAAAAAATTAAGGAGGGTGAAAACTAGCCCTCCTGGCCTTAGAAAATAATGATTACCATAACTGCCCATGCCTAAAATCTACGTCTTTTAAGATCTCTGCTACAAGTATATTAGTGGTCGCTATTAGACGGCCACACTGTTCCTCCCACATCTCCGGGCCTTGGCAAGGCACGGAGGTGTGGGAGGGTCAGTGTAGCCATTTCACAGAGACTACCTTGCTAGCAGCACCAAATAAAATGTACAAAGTTCACTTGGCAGAATTCATTAACAGTAAAACTTCATTTTGCAATTTTATCTTTTGTAAGCTTGAGGAGAGCTAATCGCTCACCCAGGCCATGCGAGGGGAGCGAGTTTTAGCCCTCCTGCATTTTTTAAGAATACCAGGCCTGCTTGAACAAGGCAACTTTTAAAGATCACAAGATTAGTAAATAAGCCTCTCGTGTTTCACGATGTAGGTTTTAGGCTATGGGTAGTGTCTTATTGGAACATATACATTATTGTGATAAGTTGACGGCAACATGGGCTGAGGTTTGCGGCTCGGGGCGTATGTTCAACATAAGCTTCGAGCCACAAACCTCAGACCATGTTACTGTCAACTCATCACAATAATTTATAATCCTACCAACATATTGAGCCGAGAACACCAATACAGAAGCTACTACACGAATAGTACATGTATTAAGTTTTATAACAAACGCGCGCATGAAATGAAGATCAGTCACTTTGACAGTCCACATTCTGTGTCTAGGCAAATCTTCGCTGCCTGCACAGAAACAACTGAGTCTGACATGGTTCTTGGGATGTAACTTGTAAATGTATGAAGACATTGCCTATTGAGGCACCTATTTTGTTACAGTGGTAAGTGATTAAAGTCAAAATTAGGCCTTCGGGAGTTAACGAAGAATTTTAATTTCAATGAGGACTGAGATTGGAAATTTGTTTGCTGGAATTGGGAAAAATCAAGCCAAAATTCCATTGGGAACGGGTCTCAAATTTGGCCCCTTTGGACACTCAAAAGAATCACTGACTTACGTTTATCACCCGAAGGGAGGATAATTAACATCCGGCATCAGAGGTGTTTATTCATCCTTTTGTTCAAAACGCAATAACAGAAGATCCTCTAATTGGATACTAACTTTTTTATGTGTAAGTTATTTACACAATATTCCATCTTCGATGACGTACAGGAATTCTACATTAAAATTCAAAGTGTTTTTTTGATTTATTGCCTCCATGTGTAGCTGACAATCTGTGAGGAGTGTCTTGGACCCTTTATACACCCAAAAGAATCACTGACGTACGCTTATCGCCAGGGGGGATGTTAATTAACACTCGACAGCCGAGAATAAGTCAGAGGTATTAAATATTTATCTTTTTGTTCAAAACTCCCCAAATCCTGTAATTGAATACTAAGTTTTTTATGTGTAAATTATTTACTCAATATTCCATCTTCGGTGACGTACAGGAATTCTACATTAAAATTCAGTGTTTTTTGATTTATGGCCTCCATGTGTAGCTGACAGTCTGAGAGGATCTTGATGTTCAACCCGTTTGAAATCTATTTTCTCCAAACAATTAGGACAACATGACTGAGTATGGGTAATAGTGGCAATTGTCTTGAAAGATTAATTATTTATTTATTTATTGGGGTTTAACGACACTTTCGGCAGCCAGGTTCACCTCATTTCGAACAGTTTTATGGGTCGGGGAAGCAAGAGTACCCGAAGAGAACAACCAAGCAACGGCGAGCAACTACCAGACTCCACAACGTACCAACTCTACACAAGCAGGGTTAGCACTGATTGAAGACATGTGCCCCCTCGACGTGCAGTACGTTTTAGTACACAGCGCCACCGTGTCCCTACGTGGACAATGGGGATTAAGTACCTTGCCCAAGGACACAACACTGTTACCTCTGGTGGGGATCGAACCCTGGACCTTCCGGTTTGAAGTCCAATTCCGCATTTTAACCCTTTACCCAACGTAACGGCCAAAACCGGCCAGCGCTGTTCACAAAAATCACCATCCAATTTTCATTATTTTTTCACTTTTTGTCTCAACAACATAGCTTATGACCCCTCATTGGAACGAGCTCACCGATAATAAGTACACATTTTAACCCTTTACCCAACGTAACGGCCAAAACCGGCCAGCGCTGTTCACAAAAATCACCATCCAATTTTCATTATTTTTTCACTTTTTGTCTCAACAACATAGCTTATGACCCCTCATTGGAACGAGCTCATCGATAATAAGTACACATTTTAACCCTTTACCCAACGTAACGGCCAAAACCGGCCAGCGCTGTTCACAAAAATCACCATCCAATTTTCATTATTTTTTCACTTTTTGTCTCAACAACATAGCTTATGACCCCTCATTGGAACGAGCTCCAAGAGCTCGTTCCAGTGAGGGTCATAAGCTATGTTTTGACTCAAAAAAATAAAAAAATTAGTTATTCAAGAATTTTATTTGCAAGTGTCGTCTCTCTTTTGTGTTAGGTAAAGGGTTAAAGCTCAAATTAAGCTGAGGACTTTTTTCCTTACTAATAAAATGACCATAATGGTCAGATGGACCACATTTTCTTTTAACAAAATTTTGATTGGGGTTTCATCTTCCACCCTCAGTTCCAATGGCGGATTGACATGGAGCTGACCTGGTATACGCCCCTCCCTATATAGTTTTCACAATTTTGTAATGATTGTAAATATGTGGGCGCAGCCAAGTAGTTTACTTGTTTGAGTCAGTAAATTGCGAAACTATAGGCCCTGCAAAACTTCGAATTTCTATTCGATTCGAAATGTCCAAATGATTCGATTTGAAAGTTTCGAATCATCGGATGTTCGCAAAATCGTACCAGGTGTCTCTTCTTGAACTATTCTTCTATCATCAGGGGGCCAATACTATAGAACTGTTATAATTGTATTTTCTAGAATTGTATTTTCTAATTTTAACTTTAAATGGGTTGAAATGAACCATTAGCATTTTCAAACATGTGGCAATATGCCAGTTGGCAAATTGCCATATCTTTTAAAATGCTAATGATTTATTTTAGTCAGTTATATTAGTAGGTAGAAAATACAATTCTAGAAAATACAATTGTAAAAGTTTTATAGTATTGGCTCCAGGTCTTCTATACAATGGACCTGAGGATAGAAGAAGAGTCCAAGGCGGTTCCTCTTCTGAAACGTCATTGATTCCGTCCTGGAAAATTACGCATTTTTGATTGACTTGCCCAACAGACCAGTCACGGTTGAATACAATACAGTGTTTACGGTTGTAAAAAGGAACACTGTTTACAATTTGAGGTGTCATGAGATTCGACCCAAAATTTGGTTCGATTCGAAATCCTGTCCGATTTGATTCGAGATTTGATGCGACTCGAAATTTAATATTTGCAGGACCAGATGCGAAAGTATATTCATTCGTATTGGCATTTATAACACAATTATCAGTTCTAATACCATCCAATATTAGTACTTTAAGGGAGAAAATACCATACAAATGTACCAGCGAGCCCCTTAGTAAAGAATACCATGCTAGTGTTGTTCTTTGCAAACACCCATCTATACCAGTGTAATATTATGACACACCAAGGTATTTTTGGAACAATACCACCAATACCACGGTTTACAATGTTATTTTTCTGAAAACGGCCCGCAGACCAACCCCCCCCCCCACCCCCACTCCCATCCCCACACACACCCGCCCACACGTAGCCTCCGGGAAACATTATCGGCCCCGGCCTCAAAGACTATTTGTGTTGGACCCGAACTCCTCCCAACTTCCCCAATCACTAATCCTTAATTCGCCTCCTTCAAAATTCAACATTGATCTGAAGACGAGGTATAAAAGCTGCGGCCCATTAACTCATTTGGCGCGGAATAATCTGAGAAACATAATTCTTAGCGCCTAATATTCATCAAGAATTTTACAAAAAGTATAGGTTGTTAGACTAAAGCGTTATTATTTTAAAAGATGTTCTAATGATCTCATTGACAGTTTTTCAAATGATTTTCTGTATATATTTAAATGGCACCTTCATACTTTCAAGGGACGATATCGTTGTTCACGGATAGGACATCAATGGTGCATGAAACATAGGAATACGTATATTTGTTCAACCCTTTACCCAACGAATCGGCCGCATCCCCCCGCGTAATACGCAACTTCAGCAGTTGAAAAAATATTATTTTTCAAAAAAATTCAACAAAACCATATCATGTGACCCCTCGTTGGAACGAGCCCGTTCCAACGAGGGGGTCACATGATATGGTTTTGTTGATTTTTTTTTTTTAAATTTGAAAAAATGATATTTAAAATAATAAATTGTGATATCGTCTGCGTTGGGTAAAGGGTTAAAAGCACTTGGAAATGGACACACACAGTTGGCTAAAATGACTATAGCAGTACCTTTCCGCGGTCTGCCGTCTGTCGACTTTAGTCGACTGTCGCGCCAAAAGTGTTAATGTATGTATGTCTATTCCATGTTATCGTTGGTTATCAGGTATCCTCTTAACCGTATGGCTGCTCAAAAACTACTTTTATTGGTTGCCTTTATAACTTTGTCATTTAGAACACCCATCTTGGAGACTCTGTGATTATCACACCTTCTACTTGCCGAGACACGGATGTCTCAGTAGTCCCATAAAGCAGTATCGCACTCGTCGGTTACGCCGACTCGTGCGATTCTGCTTGGTTGAAGGTCCCCAACTCCTTGCGATACAGGGCATAAGAAAACTTCACTACTTATAATCTCTATTTATCCCCAAAGGATCGGTGACCGTGATATGGAACCATTCGAGGCGCACCTCTTTTTTCGAACGAATTCGCTCCTGTTGACCCGTATACAGTTCGTAAGTTACAATCAGCGAGTGGATATCTTCTGTCTACTGTTTTCGTGTCGATAGTACTGCCCCATGAGCACCACTTCAAAATGCCCAAAGCCCACAAGAAACGTATAAGATAAGTACCTTTACCTCAGTTTCCAGTTACTTGACAGCAGACACTGTCACAGAATAGTGTAAGCTAATGCATAAATTTGACTCTCAGCCAAAACTAATTTTACCAACGGGAATTTACGGTCTAGACAAAGAAGATTACAAGTGTTTCGAGTTGTACTGTTAGTTTTGCGTGACCACTTCACAATAAATTATGAGCAACTTCACAGATCTGAAAAACGAAGTTATTGGAAGGTGTCTGGCGTAATTAAATGGCCTAAGCCTTACAAGTTTGCATGAAATAATAGAATACCCTTCATTGTCAATGATCGAATTCGTTTGAATTTTATTCACGATCAGCAGAAATTTCTGTATTGATTTGCTATAAGGTCGGGGAGTGTTTTAGCACACTTGACATTTCAAATAAAATAATTAAACTCTTTGAATTTTTGTGTGCAAACTCTATGAATTCTATTTGCAAATAATTTTGTACACACTAAAAACTGAAGTGTTAAAACTGACACTTTCAAGGTGTTAAACCCATTCTAACTCTTAGGGTTTGATTTTAACACTCAAAGTGCAATGCTTTAAGCACTTAGACATTACAATCGTCAGACATCTGAAACTTGAATGGATGGCACTTCCCATGTGTCCAGCATTGGTGGTTCTTCCAGAATCGTCCATAATTTGATTTGCGCTTGGCGGGTACATAATTAAAAGGACACAACGCAGATGACGCGGATCAGACTCGAGAGTTCGAGCCTGATCCGCGTGATCTGCGTTGTTCCCTTTTAAGTGTCGCGACATTACACTTGTCAAGTGGTATTATTGTCAACACCTGTCAAGTTCTGGGATATCTATACTTAAACAAAGTGCTAGTTCAGCACTTAGTAAGTGTTAAATACAGCACTTCAAGTGTAGTTTTTAACACTTTAGTTTTTAGCGTGTAAGGTCACATGTAGGATGAATATAGAAAGCTTTTGAAGAATTACTCCAAGTGTTATCTACACGGTGAATAATTTTAGGTTATTAAGGTTATTAAGATTTTTGAAACTCACAATGGAAGAGTCGCTGTGTCGGGTCGTGAAAAGCGACTGAATGGTGCCATACAGATGCGTGTCAGTGAAGGATGGGCTGTGGCTAAACTGCTTCACTGAAGCAAATTACGGATGAGAGTGTATCTTCTCAGTTCTTCTTATTTCCTTTTGGCGTCTTGTGTAGTGCCATTTTGGAAACAAATTGAGTGGTCCCGGGGTATTTATATCACTTGATTAAAACGAAATACACTCAAATCAACGGAATACTCAAATACTCAGAACCAGGACCAGGAGGGCACGGGGGACGTGTCTCACTCTTTTCTCATGGATATGATTGCACAATGGGTTTAAAAACTGAGAATATACAAAGGTGTCAATATGCACATTTTCTGAAATACTTTATCTGCAAATGTATTTATCTATTTATTTGTTTATTTATTTATCTTTTATTGGTGCTTAAGGTCACATATTTCTGCACATTGGCCGCATCGCGACCGTATCTGCAAATACAAACAAATTCAATTCAATCTTGCCCATAAATTTACCAACCGCCAATTCGGACTTTTTCATTCACTTCAACCCTATTCGAACACAAAGGCTGGTCTTCGGTTTGGAAGGTGGTTGTGTATTAGACGAAATGGACTGAGCTATGACCACATCGTAGCAAACTCACTGAAAAAGAGAGTGAAGTGGTACATTTGCCGATATCCAGTATAGCTTGTCGTTCGCAACGCAAGGACGACCTCAGCTGTTTGAAACGTATATTAAATCCCTTTACCGAACGATTCAGCCACATCCTCCTGTGCAGTTTATAAATTGAGCAACTGAAACAAAATTACTTTTTTAAAACGTTCAAGAAATCCATATCATGTGACCCCATATTGGAACGAGCTCTCAGAGCTCGTTCCAACAAGGGGTCACATGATATGGCTTTGATGACCTCTTGGGGAAAATTTGTAGGAAAAATAAAATAATTTTGATATCGTGTGCGTTGGGTAAAGGGATATTCGAGATGTGCAAATTTGAGTCTCAAATCACATTTGGAGTTTGTCCACACAATGTAATGTATCGTAATCATACTGCATCAGTGTTTCCGCGCAGTTTCACTATGACATATTTCTATATTTTTAAAAGTGTTATTCACCATAATACGTTCATTAAGTTAGAACTTTTCGAACACCTCGAGAGGACAGTGGAGCATTCCAGCTCATTGGGTAGAGCATTGTCCTTCAGATGGAAGGATAAAATGTTCGATCCTGACGCGCATCATCTGCGATGTGTCAATGGCAAGATACGTGAGTACCAACTGTCATGCTATGGCGTACTGCACGCCGATAGTATACATGCCTTCACCAGATTTTATTTATTTATTTATTGGGGTTTAGCGACACTTTCGACAGCCAGGGTCACCTCGTGTCGGGGGGTTTTACAGGTGGAGGAATCCGGAGTACCCGCAGAGAACCACCGAGCAAGGGCGCGCAACTGTCAGACAAGTGCACCATCGACTTGCAGCTTCCTGCTATGCCCACGTCATAATGATATGCATGGTAATCAGGTATAATTTGGTAAAATTTCACGACAATTCGTTTTCTAGCTGTTTCGGATTAGATTTAAATTCAACATCGACATCGGGCCCCCGATTAGATTCTAGATTCGATTCAAGGATAGACATTGTGATTCCCAGTGTCTTAGCCCTTTACCGAACATGAAAAGCAGACGGCACTTGCAAAAGAAATTCTTGAATAACTATTTTTTTTCATATTTTGTCTCAAAAGCACAGATTATGACCCCTCGTTGGAACGAGCTCATCAAGCTCGTTCCAACGAGAGGTCATAACCTATGTTTTTGAGACAAAAAATGAAAAAATAATGAAAATTAATTGGCGACTTTTGAGAATAGCGCTGACCGGTTTTGGCCATTACGTTGGGTAAAGGGTTAATTATAATACATGGCGTGACACTAAAAGGCATGGCCCGCCATTTCCTTTCAGATGTGTAGTATATTTATTGACACCCTCTCCCTAATACACACAATTTGTTTATCCTATCCGTCGCAGTCGTAAAGAGCTCAGAATCACAAAATGATATATCTCCCATAGGGCCGAACCATGTAATAATCGGTGCATTTTGGAAAACTATTCCACCCACCAGAAGCTGCGAGAAGATGACCCATTGGCAGGGTGGGCGTTAGTGGTTAAACGTGAGATGTCCCCACTTTGATGTCTCAAGTCCCGAGTAACAAGATATTCCAACTACATCATCAAGTCGTGCCTTCATCTGAGGCATGCTTTGATGATGTAGTTGGAACATTGGCCAGTTGGTGGTGGCATTATAAGTTATCTCCGCCAACATGTATGGTATATGGAGATTTAATACCTAGATGTCGGCTTTTAAACACCGAGCCGCAAGCGAGGTGTTTAAATGAGACATCCAGGTATTAAATCTCCATACATGTTGGCGAGATATCGTTTTTGTCCCGTTTGAAATACAATACAACTTTGTGGAAATAAATTTGAGGACGCATTTCTCATCCCCACAATCATTTGGACCAAATTCGTGATAATAATTTTGTTTTTATAATCGCAGAAGACAGCAGATAGAGTTACATCCCTTGGGTCGTTAAGGAAACGAGTAAACAGTACTTTGTTCACATATCGTCCCCTGAGTTCCAATGTGTTCTATGTGCCTTCTGACACATAGAACACATTGGTACTCACGGGACGAATTATTTGCTCTTATTTTATTTTTATGATTGTATTGTCGGAAATCTGATGATATTTGTGACTATTTTCGGAGTTTTCTTATTCGAGTTTTATAATGAGGCGAGCGGAATAGTCTGGTCGCCAAACCCCCGAAAATCACGAATGCTTGTTTTGGCGTATAAAGTTTATTTCTCGATGGATTTTGCAAATTTAGACATTTGAGAACAATATTCAGTCGGCTGACCATCTGTCAGCCTTGAGCAATTTTTTTTATAGAGTCTTGAAAAAGTATATACCCTACCCGAATTTGATACCAAATGTGAAAACACCTATATTTGAATATTCTGTAAATTCTCATTACTAACATGAAAGTTATCGGTAAACCTTACTATTTGTACACTTGGCATGGTTTTTTAGTATCATATACTCCAGAATTCAAAATTATATCGACACACAAAAATCCAATATGGCCGCAGTGTGGGATCGTCATGTCGAAATTTTAACTTTTTTTCTCAGTTGCACCATAAATCGTTTATTCTGCGAAACAAATTGTATCTTAATTGTGCCAGTTCATGCTCTGCCATCAGGGAGCATCCATTTGTGCTCATGATGATACCAAAATGGGCACCATGTGTTGAATACTTCGATCGATATAGCGCTTTCACCGAATGACAATATAACCAGACGGAGGCTAAAATTTCAATACATTTCTGGTAGCTGTACCAACGGTCATATATATAATAGTTACGGACGGAGGATCGAGTTTTGTCATGGATTGGGAGGCATGCATATGTTAATGAGTTTTCTTGGTGCTATTGGCAACTTGATGGAGAACACGGGTTTATCTGAAATTCTTGAGTCTGTGTTCGGCGGAGTAGCCAAAATGCTAAGCGGGAAGACGTTTCCTCAAAATATGCGCGCATTTCGGTTGTTGGCAGAAGAGCTGCGAAGAGATATCGTCAGTGGAGATGATGTTGTCTGCCCGGAAGATTTCATTGACACATTGAGTGAAATATCAGACCAGAGCAGGACTTTCAAGGTTTGGGTGGACTGCTTCATAAGACCAGTTCTTATAATGATGAAGTACGTAAGGGCTGAGAGGGAAGGGGACTGGCCCTTGCATTTGGCAACTGTAAAACAAATGCTCCCTTACTTCTTTGCATCCGGCCATGTCAACTATGCTAGATATGGCTTGTATTATCTGAGCGACATGGAACGACTTCCACAAGAAGTGTTGACACAATTTCTGAAGGGATCACATGTGATGAGACATGTTGATGGCATTTGGAATGGCATTTGGAGCGATATGTATATCGAATCCACTTTCATGCGTTATGGCCATGCTAAGTCTGGCATCATTGGCATCACATTAAAACCAGAAACTCTGAAAGTGTGGGCATTAAGCCTTCACAATTGTCGTCAACTTTTGAATGGTCTCGCGGAGGTTAGGGAATCAGACGTCGCGAATCGAGCAGTGCTCGAACACAAAGAGGAGATGACTGCGAGAATTGCTGCTGATTGCGCTGATCGCGAGGACTTAGAAACAAACTCGCGACAATCATACACCCCCTTGAACCCAAGCAACACCCGGATGAGATAGTCAATATTGTCAGTGGTCAGCATGCTAATCGCACTGTGAACTTGGACATGGCTGTAACACTTGGTAGACAGACGTTGACTGATTTCGAGAAGAAACTCCCGAGTGGGTTCTATTGTACTATATCAAGGCCCGTTGAAACAATGGCAGTTATGAAAAAGTCAGTCAAGTTGGGCGAGCACAAAACATGTGACAGCAATCTGATTTACTCTCGGGTGATGGGACTTCAAGCCAGCTCCAGGGAAATTAGTATAAATGATATACTCTCATACGAGTTATCACCCATTCCAACACCTCTTTTCAATGACAATGGTGATATGCGGATATCCAAATCTAAATAGGTCATGAAGTCTGATACCGCAGTTATGATTCCAAACACCGACATGTCTGAGTCTGATATCAATGTGTCAACGTGCACTATTATAGACGGGTGTGCACTTCATTGGATACCCCATTGGCCTGCTCCCAATAAATTATGTCACCCGAACGTGCACGATTTTGTCCAGCGATTTCAAGAGCATGTAAAGCGTCGGTTATTGGTTGGAGATACATATCTTGTGTTTGACAGATACAATGAATTCAGTACTAAATGTACGACTAGGGCAAAAAGAACTGGTGAAGCTTGTTGTCGGAAATTCACGTTGAACGCAACGTCACCATTACCTTCTCGACTCTGTTTTGCGTATGGTACGTTGTTCCTGTTCCAGCAAACATCCTTGCAAAACTAGCAGGTGTGGATGCTATTCCTCTCACTTGGCATGCACAATATTCTGTACGTGTAATGCAACAATTGAATGTTGCATTGAACAAACGGTTTCAGCAATTGATGTCACGGTGAATCAGTCTAATGATCCAGATGGACCGTGAGGATGAGGATATCGGTGACCATGTTGATCTTTTCTTGATAAATTCCAGATTGAATACTTAGTAGATAAAACATCTCTCACTCTGCATCTCATCAGGCTGGCTATGTGACCATATTTGGGATTTCTGGTATTAGGTTGAAATCCAGTTTTGACATTTTTTTCACTCCATAGTGTGCGATATCGGTTTTTCTCCTGCTCATTTGTTTCCATTATTCCTCAAAATGTAGTTAATATCATTGCACTATAATTTTGCATAGTTTTTATGTCCAGCAAAATGTATGTTGGCAGCCGGGGCATACTGGTATAGACTTCATTCGCAAAAAATATCAAAATCCACAATTTTACTTCGGCGTCATTTTGGTGGAAATTCGGGTATTTTATAGTGGATCCAATGCGTAAATGATATAAATCGAGGTTGAGAACTAAATTGGGGAGACATCTCCAAGTCTACGAACCACAAGCCGAGTTTTCTAACAATTTTTGTTTTGTGACTTCTTGTATTATATGGCAGGAAATCTTATTTTGACGACTTTTTCACTTCATAGATTTGATAATCATTTTCCCGTTCATATACACCATTGATACCCCTGATTGTCATCAAATATCATGGAGCTATCAATTTGCATCATTTATATGCGTGAGGAATGAATCTTGGACAGTCATTGGGCACTTATAGCAGATTATTTCGAAAAAAATGGTAAAAATCCATAAATTTGCTACTTTCGGCCGCCATATTGGCTGCCATTTCGGATTTTTTCTGGAGAAGTTAATGGTTAAGTGATGTGTTCGGAACCCTTCGGCTATTGGCATCTCATTGTGAAGATTCTGTCGCATTTTTGTGAGATCTAATGACATCGGAGTAAAAAGTGGTATTTTACTGAAATTCGGGGTGGGGTATAAATTTTGGGGCTCTATAAAAAAAATTGCTCAAGGCTGATAGATGGTCAGCCGATTGAATGTTGATGTCAGATACCTTAATTTTCAGAATCCATTGAGAAAAAAACTTTATACGACAAAACACGCATCCATGACCTGGTGACCGGACTAGAAGCGAATAGCTTTCATTGAAACCATATACCGCCGATATTTCGCGTGCGCTTATACCCTGGATGTTGCATGCTCTCATATACCTTGAATGTTGGGCGTACCCTTTCCCATGGGCACCCTTTCCCATGGGCATTCTGGCCAATCAAAAGACAGAATTTATCAGGATATAGGGACAATAAAGTTTATTTGTTCCGACTGTGATGGCTCTAGATACGACTGATAAGATATTCTAACGACACGTCACCATCTGGAAACGTTATGAAAATCTTAACTCTCGCATTTTGCCCACAAAGATTATATGCTCAAACACAAGCCACATGTACCGTGATTTGAATACGCATCTCTTGAATACGAAATTGTTGCTCTTCGGTTTTCTATAACTTCGTCGCTCGAAATTCAGTCATTTTGTTATTGTCTCTCGCAAGCTGCTGATGAAGCATTAGAGATAAGGTAGCGCGTGGGAGTGCAATTGATGTGTAATGATCTGCAATAAGGAAGGAAGCCGCGAAAGACGTCATGCCATCTACTCCTATAATGCAGCGGCAAAGTCACAACCTTTTATCGAAAGAACCTCAAAGTATCGGCATTAAAACCGCTCAATGTAAGATAACAACAATTCATTGGAAAACAGTTCTTTAATTTGAGAAATAATGAAAAACTAACTGCTTATGAACATTTAGTGTTGGTTTTGATATCAACATTAAGACAGATATTCAAAAGAATAAATGAGGGTGGGGGGAAGGCAATGCCAATTCGCAAATATACATTTTCCTTCTTCGAACTGAGCGATCGGCTGATTGGGATTCGCAATACCTAGTATACGGCCTGCGAAGTACACGTCTTGGCTTATCACACGCAAACTGCGAACGGCCGTTGTCCAGTATTTTGAAACGTTAATAATGGAAGGAGGCCATCTTGTTCAAAACGCGATTCTGGCATTTAAAGAAATGTCGTGTGAAGACCGTATGTCCACATATGTTTTGGATCAATTGTTCATGCATATTTTATACAGGAAATTTTGTAAAATTAACATGAGATCGAGTTATTTTTCAGAACACATTGACAACTTATTTGCTATGTCAGTAGTTTACGCATTTGATCCAATTCACGACCTCAGCATGATATCAATAAAACAAAAAAGATTGAGTTTCCCCATCAAAAAAAAAAAATTCAGGTCAATACTCTATTCACGCATGCTTTTTGCTGCCAACTGAACCCTTTATCTAACACGAAAGGCAGAAGACACTTGCAAACACAATTCTTGATAACTAATTTTCTTCATTTTTTTGTGTCAGAAATATATCTTATGACTCGTTGAGCTCCTTCCTTGAATGGTGATTTTGTGAATAGCGCTGGCTGAATTTGTACATTGGGTAAAGGATTAACTTGTCTGATTTATAGGCAGTGCCCTTGAATATATCGGGCAACGTTGGCCAGAATACTTTTTGAAAATAATTACGCATCTTGTTTGACGTCCATGAACCACTCAAATACACTTCACCATGTGTGTTATAAACCTGCGCTGATTCAGATACAATGCCTAACGACTTCTATTTTGATGCCAGATGCGTCGCCATGCTATTTGAAGTGTGTGTGTGTGGGGGGGGGGGGGGGTACAATATTGTCTACACTTCAGGTCATCTGTAGATGTGTTAGAAGTTTGTAATTTCCGTAGGCGAAGGTTCAGGGTACGTAGATCACGTTCGCAAGGCTAGTTTAACGAATCAGTATCTTGTTAAATTTCTCGTCATCAATTCTATATCAAGTACAACGTACTGAACAGCCGCCGTGGACTGGTCACTTTCCAATATTGGGCAATATTACCACGGACGCAATAATATTAAATTTAAAGCACTAATTATAAGAATAATCATCAAAACTTTAATTAATGAAGCACCGGGTACAACCCGGTGCTTCATTAATTAAAATTCTGATGATGATAATTTTTATTACCTTTTATTACCTAGTAGCCGCATGCGTGGACATCGCTGCCCATGCGTGGATTACGACCAGTCCACGGCGGCTGTACTGTACAATATTGATATACTCAGGCTCCGATTAAAAACAAGCATTCCTTTGAACTTTGCAAACACCGGCAATTAACAGTGATTTTATCTTAGACCAAGTACCTTTTATTACACCATGATGGAGCACAGAATGCCTCCATATTGGTCAAGAACAAGGGGCGAGGGTGCCCACCCCCAAAACGTTGCGGCGTTCCTGGTTGTCCTATGGATTTTCAACATAGATGCACAACTCCGACTGAATATATTGGATTGCGAATCATGAAAGTGTCAGCTTTGTCTTACTGTATGCATTACCCAGATCCAAATGTTTGTTTACATTTTGTTTTTACCATCATTGACTGGAGTCCACCAAACATTGGGCGAGATGCAAGCTTTGCGTTTGATGTTCGCACGAGACCCCGATTCGTTAAACTAACATTGTGAAGTTGCTCTATGGACCTCGGTACTACATGTATCCAATTGGAACATTTTCACTCTCTATCTAGGTTGCCCTGCTATAGCGGCTTGGCCTCCCCTTCCAAACGTCCGGTGTTCCCGGGGACTACAATGTAAAGTATGACGCTTTGATGGATTGCTCGGAACATGCAAATGGGGGTTATCGTCTAGCGAGACTGAAACTTTGAAGCCGTGAACATTTTCTGGCTCACGCCACTACCCCAAATCCATTCCAACTTCACAAGGTGATATACTATTCCTGTGTGACCATAGGACAGGTAGGTGCACCGTCAAAGAGAATCTTTATACCAAGTTACACATGCTTTGTTTCTGGGAGAACTAACTGGAGTTTTAGTTGCTTCTTAGACAGTCTGTCCGTGTGTAGATCATTCACTATGTATTCAGCACGCGATAAAATGGAATTTGAATACGTATTCTACCGCTCGCATTGAAATGTACTGTTTACCCAACCCTCACACGCAAGCATTCTCACACAGACACATATAACAACTCATCCGGAAATGCACCTTCGAACAACCTGAACTCACACACACCCATCCACCCGCGCACACTCAGCCATTTACACTCACACACCAACACTAGCACACACACCTACACACTCTGATCAACACAGCTAACATACATTTACTCACAGACACGCACATGTATTATTTCTTATCGGTGTTGAATAAGGAACGAACTCGACGAGATCGTTCCAATGAGTGCGCGATGGACTGAAGGATTGAATTATTACTGACTGTAAATCCAAACAGACTCGATCATTTGCATTAGGTGATATTTCATGGCTTGATACAATTTATGACCAGAGCGTAGAAAGGGTGTATCCGTGAAAACCAATCAATCTCTCCCTTAGCAATTAAAGTAGAGGAGGCAAACTTCAAGCAACAAATTACGCTTCGTTCATCGATTTATCAAACAAACCTGACTTTATTCAGAAGTTAATGAATGATGTAAATTCGGCCCCCAAGCACGCAGGTCTGTAATTCTACCTTGAAGGCACATGAGGTTATTAACTGCATCTAAGTAGCACTCCGTGGGAGTTTTTTTATATCAGCCGGGAAGATACTCTACCAATATTGACCAATACATGAGGATAATCCATTTTCCAATTCCTTGTCACTACTTGAGCAGTTGTTGAGCAGTTCGTTGGACCCTTTGCCAACAAAAAAGAGACCAGGTGTCTTGATTGTGGACAGAATGACACCAAAATAAACTGATAATATCCGATGATACTCGTATGCGAACCTTACATTATATTTAATCGTTTGAACGATGATGGTATCTTCCAGGTCCACCCCATGACAACAATGGGAAGAATCAATATTTATTACCAGAGGATAGAACATTCAATATTTCCAACGTGCAGCCTTCGGGCTGCACGTTGAAAATATTGATTGATTACCCCACACATTCACAGCGCCGTCATCCTACTGGGAGAAATTATGACCTATCGAGTTATTGGACCGGAAGCGATGCCCATAGGGCTCAAAAGGTTGAGTGAGTTTGCAATAAAATAACGTTACGAGCATTTTCTACAGATTACAGAAACTCAGGCTAAACACTTTGTAGCAGTTAACGCCTTCAGAAGTAAAAACTCCTATATCATAACCTATGAAAGTTGTCGGACATACTAGGGACAAATCGGTAGACCGGTAACCTTCTGCATACTGTTGTCCAATCTCAGACTTTCAACGGCTAATTTTTCCCATAATGCATCTGGGAAATTAACAAGTTCAAGATCTCGTTACAGTTATTCAAATACAAATGTAGATATGTCTGTTTTTCAGGAATTTCACAAGTTCACAACTACTCACAAACACGATCGAGGATATTTTGCTTTCAAATTGCCTCCCCAATTCACAAATACCCATGATGTATAGATGTTTTGAAAGCTTTGAGTGGGGCCTTTCCTCTTAAAACAACTCACGGTGAAAATCTTACTGTAACATTTAAATACACTCAGCTGAGTTACACAGCTGATTGCTCGGAACGGGGGCCAAAATAGACAAACTTTTGTCATTTTGGGGGTACAATTTCTCAATTTTCGTGCATTATTTTGGATAAAACTACGTTATAGGAATTGTTCATTCCGCCACTGAGGAATTTACAACATAAGATCAACATTCTGACAAATGAAACACATTTTTAAAATGATTTTCAAAAGACATTCATTCAAACAGAAGTTGTCTCATTTTCCACCTGCAAAATATCGGTTTCCAAACACGACTGAGTTGATCATTAAAGGCTCCTGTGTGACCTCCAACTGAAATGAACTGTACACAGTGTGAATAAAAATTACTCTCCCACAAATTGAAACAAGGCCATGACATGTGAACAAAATTTTGATAACTTAAAAACAGTTTAGCACCCTACTTGTTAATGAACTTTGTTAAACAAGACTGAATTGGTTAAATTCCTGGTTGTTTTATGGGGAAAATGTAAAGTAATCTGATGAGCGGCAGGATTCAGTTGTTACTTATCCTCAAAACAAGGAGACAAGTGATTCAGTTCGTTTTTGGTAGACACTAATAGGGTGCCATACCGTGATTGCCAAAGTGACATCTTTCTGGATTAAATGACGATCTGATCGCGCTATACCAGGGGTCGAGGTTTCACAAATAAACTATTGCGAACTCATGAACGAATCAAGAACAAACGAGAATAGGATCTGAGATTTTCGTGTTGTTTCTTTTTTTATTACACGCCTGTTACAGTACGTGGAGAGTGGATTGTAACTAAATCACTCGCGGAGTGGAGTTATCACACCGACTATAACTTTCAAATTTTATACATATGGACAAAAAAACACAAGCAATGTTTCAGCCAATGGACCTCCGGGTTTAACCCGGAGGTCCATTGGTTGAAACTTTGCCTGTGCGTGTTATGCTTTGCAACAAATTTGCAATTATTGCATGGGTGGAATCTCCACTCTGTGGGTGATTTAGTGATAATACACTCTCCACGTACTGTATATGCAATCACCAAACTACAGCAACACTAAACCGTGCGGAAAATGAAAATCTGTTCCGCACATATGTGCGGAACGGAATTCTTTAACGGACTACTTTTAAATAGAAGCGAAATTTCACTGGAATTTTTTACAAATCGTGCATCGCAATTACAATTTGAATCCCTAGCGATAGCTAAAAATCGTGCCGTGAGTTCCAATGTGCCCCACGTGCCTCTCGTTCTATCCTTCCGCGCTGGCACTCGTGCCATATCGGTTAACCCATTCACAAACGCGTGTCGGTCTGTGAATTTATAGGTAAGAAGCTACAGTCTTATGGGGATGAAAATGGACAGACACACATTCTTTGTCAGCTTTCATAATCACAGCACTGTATATTGGACGATGTATTTCGGGAACGCAGGGTTGGTATTGGCTATTTTGACCCAGAAACCTAATTTAAAACTCAGCATTCAGACTTTTCTGCGTTTTAAATGGAGACAAAATCAATATGGTGGTGAGCCATTAAGGGAAATCGATGGTAATCTTTTTTCATCCAGAAAGAGCAAGCTGTGTGATGAATTTTTTAGTATGCGTACTACCAGGAAACACGTTACCAGACAACTGCCCAGTTGCATTGACCTAGTATGACTGCACATGCATCTCTTCTCCCTCCTCGCCTGACCGCTCTATCTATAGATAATGTGTCTTCGATCCGCAGTTGAGCAGTTCGTTCGCCCTTTTATCAGCGAAGAGGAGACCCAGTGTCTTGACTGCAGTAAGAACGAAACCAAAACAACATGATAATATCTAATGTACTTGTATACAAATCTTACAGTATATTTAACATTCAGAACGATGATGATGTCTTCCAAGCCAGCCCCATGGCAGCAATCGGACGAGTCTATATTCATTACCTGGGGATAGAACATTCAATATTTTCAACGTGCAGCCTTTGGGCTGCACGTTGAAAATATTGATCGGTTACCCCACACATTTACAGAGAAATCATCTTACTTTGTGAAATTATGACATATGGTGTTCCTGGAAGGAAACGCAGCCTTTAGAGCTTAAAGGGTTAAGTAAGTTTGCAATAAAATAATGTTATGAGGATTTTCTACAGATTACAGAAACTCGGGCTAAACACTTTATAGCAGGTAATGCCTTTAGAAGTAGAAAAGCTGCTATTTGGATCCATGTTAAGATTTGAAGTGCCCAAATGGGTGGTACATTGCATTGTTCTTTAATTACGCTATTGCTGTTAAGTTTGTTTTTTATGCAGATGTTACATATTCCCCAATCCAGTCAGACTTTTTTGTCAATAAAATACAGTTAGAGACGACGATAACGATTTCAATAACCAACTGAAACCGGGTGCCTAAAAGTAGTATAGCTTACCTTCTGCAAACTTCAAAACTCCACCTGCAAGCAAGGTATACCACATATACAGTAAATCAAAATCCTCATACGACAGACAGAGTGGTCTCCCATTCGCCCCTTCATCTTTCGAACTGTCAGCAGACAATAACCAATATCGCGTAAAGTTACTAAGAATTCTATCATTTATTATTCATCGCAGTTGCCTGTTCAGTATATATAAAAAGTATGAGGTAGGATAGAATAGATTCGCCACACACTTTGCTGGTGACCTAATGTGGTACAAAATGGTTAATTCCATATTGGGTTCGAATTTACGGAAGTAATAAAGTAATTTAGTATGGGTGGACTTATTTTAGCCAACGAAAGAATATTTGCTCATCTAATGCAACGTTCTCTACCACACAATGGATGTTATTTTGTTTCATGGCAGCTTTTGTGTGCGTTGTTTGTTCCGGTGAACAGTTCCGTGACGTCGGACAGTCTTCAATTCGGAAGAGAATCAGTGCTTTTGTTCCTATTTTCATATTTTTTATCAGTTGCGTTTACTCGTGTTCTTGTTTTCATCATCTGCTATCTAGTATCAACGAATCGAATCTCCATCCAGATCTCAACCCGTCTCCCTGCACGTAGCCGTCTTAATGCAAGAACGCAGACCATTCATGACTAGCCAAATGAGACCAAGTGTCATTGAAGAAAAGTTCAATAGATAGATTCTTTAGATAGATCGATTCATTATTTGCAGTATACATATAGACAGAACGCGATATTCTCGTGGGTGCTTTACATAACGAGTTGAATGACGTAGCCATATTTCGCGAGAGCTGTAGGCGAGTTATGTAAAACACTTACCGATTCAAACACACATAGCGTTCTGTGTTTATTACACACCCCATGCATTAAAATTCATTTAAATAAACATTTTTTTTAATTCCGATGTTTACACCCAAAGGTGAAGAGTCCGTGTGATTTGTTTGAAACTCTTCCGATCAAATTGATCTATAAAAATTCAAAACCTTTTGGGAACCAGTCTAAATTACATTCGTTATCTTTTCCATTGGGCATGTTTGTTGAAATTCGTATTGCTGTTTCTCTTCGGCTGGTGTCCATTCACGCCTAACCATTTGACTGCTATTATTGATAGTAAAAATATAAGTACAAATTTGAGCAGATTTGCAAAACAGCTGGGAGAAATTTTTTTTTTAAAAGTCCGAAGCAAGTCAGGATGTCCGAAGATTTACCGAAATAAAGTTGACCAATTTAGATATAACGGGATCCGCAGACGTGGCTAGGCTAATGTTGTGGTTGGAAATAATTGCTTTTTTAATATCATCTCATTTTTGGTTAACTATTTTTGTTTGTGAACCGACTTTATTTTGCTTTGGACGTTTTAATTTTCACATAACGCGACAAACGATCGATAATTGCGTAATGACATTTGAAAACGTTTTGAAGCGTAACTAATGACTCGACGGGAAAGGAACAAGTACAAACGGTGCTGCGAAAAAAGTGCCGACTTGCACATGACCAGTTGAATACGGAAACATTTATGTCATAGCTGCGATTCCGTTAAATACAAGGGTGTAAAGTTTAATGGATGTGTAATAAAAAAACAGTTACCAATACAGATGTTTTACATTATGTAATGGGTCAGTACATTGAAGGAGGTGGCATAACCAGATTGGCTGTCAACCTCTCACCCATCTTAACAGAACATGAAATTGAAAACAGACTGTTATCAAAAAATTCAGATGTGGAACATATGGCGCATAAAGGGGAACAAACTTTGGATTATGTCAGTGTTTGGGGTCGGTATACTGTTCTACATACCCGGGGTGACTGCGTTGTGTCCTTGGACAAAGCGCCTAATCTCGATTGTCTACGTGGGTGTTTCCCTTTGAGTCACGGATAGATAATGTATCAAATATAGGAAGCGATACACACAAAGTAAGTGGTGACATCTTTGATGAATAAACTCCTTGCCTGAAGTTCGCATTTCGAAGGTATATTTCATCATCTAACTCCCCATATTTCGCCGTAGACTGATCAGACGATAGTCATGTTGCTCGGTTTATTTGTCAACAAATCAGACGACAGTGTCGCAGTTTTTTTTAATTCTAAAACGTCAAACTTCATTTATTTATCTTATTTCCCATATAATTTAATTGTAATGTACCCGATGTACGAAAGTGGCAATAATAGAAATAACATGACTTTGTCGAGCATTACAGTGTATCAACGGCTCAACAGAAATGGTTAACAGCCTTTGAGCTTATTAGCGGCCTTCGACTTTGTCGCGGGCCGCTAATAAACTCTTGGGCTGTTAACCATTTCTGTTGAGCCGTCAATACACTGCAAAGGCCTTCAAAATCATGTTATTGTTAAATTAGTGCTGATCTTTCATAACTATTAATTATTCAACTGGTTATTTGCTCATCAACCAATGGATTTTCCTTTAAGCTAAAGGTTTATGAGTACCACGTTGAAAAAGGAACGGGAGGGTTACCTAGGACAGACAAAATCTGCCAGTCAGTTTACTTTTCCAATTTGCAGAACAATTGGAGCCGTCAACAAAACTGATGGCATGATCAGCAGTCGCTCCTCATCTTGCTATTATCCTTACGCGATTAATTCACGAGGCACATTACCAAACATTATACGCAATGCTAACCAAGTAATTTAATTGTCTATGGCTTCTCTTGGTGATTGGATGTTATTGATCGTCTCTCATCTTAGAGACGGAAACTTGCCTCCAGTCATTTATAGCCTGCCTGGATTTCAAATAATTTACTAAACGAATCTCAACAGACCATACCCTCTATAAACAAACAAATGCAAATGCAAAAGCCTCCTATTTTTCTAGTCAACCACATTTACCACAAATTGGAGCGAAGTTTATTGAAAACAGGATTTGTGGCAAATGGGAGTTTCTCACGTTCGATTTCAGTTCAAAAACTCCGGCGTCACAGGAGATTCTCTGCCAATTTGTATCGGGACATCTAGCTCGGATTTTATTGATCTTGCCATGAGCAAACACGATCACGGTGCTTGGAATTCGTCAATACGACGAAGCCAAAATGTACCTCAGACTGTTCGTCAATAGTAGACAACGAATACCAATGATTATATATAGATCATACCCATAGTGGCTTGGTGTACCAAATGTTCATCACGAGTGGTGAAGCGGTGTTAACCGCGAGCCTTTGGCGCGCGGAGAACACCGCTTCACCAAGAGTGGTGAACATTTGGTACACCAAGGTACTTTGGGTATATTTTATTTATACCATGATCGTCAGATTAAATGTTAAATACATCAATATTCACACGTGGGAATCTGTTTTTGTTTACATGAGCAACGGTGGGCGGTACTTCCGCTGGCAATTTCATCGCCGAAACGAAATAGAAAACGAAACGCGCAAATCACGGCGCCTTTTTCATTTTAATAACATAATAAACACGAGACAACGTATGTTTGTCAATTTTTGGTATCTTATGAGGTAAACTTATTTAAAAACATAATAAATAATTGCTGGTTTCATTTCACTATTCACGCGGCGAAGAGTGATAAATTTAGGCAAGTTTGCATTCAAGGCCGGGTCACCAAAGGTCAACTTGGATGTAGTTCCACTGTAGGTGTAAATTTTATCTGTTGAAATCCCATTGCTGGCGTGTTCACCATGGTTGGTGTATAAAGCTAAAATTTAAATCATAGGCTTATTATATATAGTAGAATAGGTAGTCATGGTATAAATATTTATATACAAAGATAAAGGATACGGCAACTGCAAGAAGCGAAGAGTTGGTACAGAACGGATCGGATGGTCATTTGTTTCGGGAATACCCCCCTATCTGATGATAGAAAAAGAAGTTAAGGAGACTTCGTCGAAATACACACTTGGTTTCCGCTATGCAATATGCCGCTATTTAATTGATAACCCCAAAAGAAGAGTTATTCATTGAATTCAATACTTGTATGGAGACTGGCATTTTTACGGTGTTAATGAGGCGTGACATTTACACCTTGAATATTCGATTCCCTAATCGATGCGATTCGAAACCCTCTGCCTGATTCGGTTCGGGATTAGATTCGATCCAAAATTTGAGATACCCCAGCTCTACACAGTCGCTGTGGACTGGTCGTAATCCACGCGTGCGCAATGGTGTCCAAAAAATTTATCGGCAATATTTTAATTAATGGAGCACCGGGTTATACCCGGTGCTTCATTAATTAAATTTTTGATTATTATTCCTATAATTAGCGTTTGGAACCTAATATTATTGTGTCCGTGGAAATATTGCCCACCCGTGGAAAGTAACCAGTCCACGGCGGCCGTACTGTGGGGGTAGCAATTTATGCTTCGGGCAAGAAATAAAAAAAACTTGAGTGCCGGCTTTTGTGAAGAGTGAAGCACAGATTATCTGTTACGGCAGGTGAAGGGTTAACACATTATCTAATGAAATGACCAATGTATCCACATTATAATGAAACATCAAGCAATATTTCATTTTCATTTCCTTCCACGCCACAACGCTGACCACTCATCGCAACAATCCAGAGAAATCATTCCAGTAAGGGGATAGTCCGGCCGCCAGGGCACTGGACCTCAAATAGGCGTCCGAAGTTTTTTCTCGATGTAATGTATAAGCGTAACATCTCCCGACTACGAAAACGTTTACTGGACGTCTGGAAGCCTTGAGCAATTTGACATATTCACGTTTAAGGTGACATCATCATTTCATGGATTGCAATATTTGAGTACGGCTCATACAGCATTACGGGCGTATACCCGAGGTTGCATCCGAGCCTATATACATTTTAAGGGATGTTTTGGTGTTTGGTTATTCTATTTATCAGTGCTGCTCATAGCTGATGCATCCGCTAACCTTGTTTGTTCCTTGCAACACTCTAGTGTGGCGTTGCAAAGGCAGAAAAATGTGCACGCCATTTTAGCAGCATTACACATTTACAGCTGTTTGTACTACATGGCGTCGGGCTTGAGCAAGAACATTTTATTAACATTTTATTAACTTTAATACTTCATCTGGGGTCAGAGCAACATGTTATGGGATGGAGCGACTTAGTCTCTAGTTCCTTCTCGAAGCCATATTTGATAGGATCTAAATTTGTGGGTCTAGGTTGAAGGGCGCTCTTCCACACATGTTTGAAGGTGGGCTCTTTTGATATTTTCTCCGAAGGCTGCTGTGGTAGAAAGAAGGAAGAGAACAAAGTTTCAGTGCATTAGTTGCCTTGGTATTCCTGGTTTTCAGAAACCACGCATCAATACGTACATCAGTCATTGGTGTGGTTACCTTGGAACCGTAACAGAGAGAAATGAATTGTGTTGCTTCATCGAGTACATTTGCCACTCAGCGTCTTCATCACCCAAAGATTTCGACGAAGCTCCGCTTTGCAGGACTTTTAGTATTCGACCCTTCCCTATCCCGAAATAGCATGAGCAGCGAGTAAATCTGGGATGGTAATCCGATAGCTCTGACAGTTTCCCGTATATCAATACACGTTTGTCCGCGAAAAGGGGATTCTCTAGTCATCGGAGCAACTAAATTCTGCTGTAAATAGTAATGCAGCAACAAAACGTACACATGGGTGTCGTCTGCAAGCACACCTACACCCTTCTATTCATCAGAAGCAACCATATTGGCTTGATGAGCGCTAATATTGTCTGCTTCGTTGTGCGCCGTTGTCAGATCGAATCGTTTGCTCACTAAACCTTTGCTCAATTCGACGGAGGATTCATGTTTGCCGGTTATCGCCAGTTTATGCTTCATTGATTAAATTTTTAATAGTGACAAACTGTTCATATATTATGTCTATTAACTACGCCTTGTTTGAACCCACCGGCAAAACTTGTTTTTGTGGTTGGGGAATAGCTTTAGCGGCTAGTTTGAACACTCAACAACTCGAAGAACTTCTGTCAGCCCTGGTTACGGACTTGGTGCTGAAATCCACATATCTGACGAAGATCAAATAGACGTCACTCGACTACAAGTGCTGATTTATATGATCTTTGAACTTTTCGACAAAGTCCATAACTGTTGCTCGGTGCGTTTTGCCCGAAACTGTCCAATGTGGAAACCATAACAATGTACAGCCATCTATCACGACTGCTGTAAGTCCCACTGCTAACCATTCTGTCAGACGAAACAACCATCGTCGTATTTTTTTAAATCCGACTTTGACTTAGAAATCCGTGTGTCACCAGTCTCGTCAAAGAGTGATATAGGTAGGTGGCGACAATTCATAAGAGAGAAGTCCCTTAACATCTAGGGCTGCACGATATTCAAACCTGAATACCGGTATCGGTAATCAAACAAATACCGCGGTATACCGGTATATCGAAAGCTGTTCAGATATCTGAACATAAGTACCACAGCGAGACTTGAGGCATCGCGGTCAGAACGAATCAGCAAGCCTTGATATCTTTACCCAACGCAGACGATATCAAAAATTATTATTTTAAATAATAGTTTATCAGATTTTTCCACAAGTTTCTACAAAACAATATCATGTGGCCCCTCTTTGGAACGAGCTCAGCGAGCTCGTTCCAATGAGGGGTCACATGATATAGTTTTGTGGGAAATTATTTTTTCAACTGCTGAATTTGTATATTACGTGGGCAAACGCGGACGATTCCTTGGGTAAAGGGATAATATTATTCATTCGGGGCTACAGTTAAAACTCAAGACATCTTGAAAATGAAATTGTGGGTAAATAAATAATGACGATAAACCGATATTTTTGTAATTACACCGTTATGCAATCTATATTGGTTTGAATACCGGTATATATCGGTTTATCGATATATCGTGCAGCCCTATTAACATCGAAGTTGCGAGAGCTTGAAAGTACTCCCATTACTCTGGGGTATATGAGGTTCGTATATTTGTGACTTCAAGAATAAATTGACATCCTAATCCAGCTGTGATTGTAAATCGACATGCAGACCATCATTACACAGTTTGCTGCATATGTTCTCGCTTCGGTGCCACGTTTATCAGGCGGTCACTTACCTTAACAACTTCCCATTCGTATTTGGGTGAGAAAAAGCAGCGATCGGCCATGGCAGCTTCTGCTCATGAACCGACAGAAAAATTGAAATAATGCCGGATTAAAGAAAAATGAAATGACAAAACAATAAGGCAAGCTTTGCGTCAAACTCACAAAGATCGTCAATAGAAAAGCGTTTACTTAAAATTGATTTCAAATCAAAATAATTCGAAAAGGTGTAAAGTTATGATCACTTATACATATCGGCCTCTCAGCTGAAGGAAAAAGACGACAATATAAAGAGTGCTGGTGTTTTATCAATGCAGCATGACGCCGCTGATCCGAAGGAGTGCCTTAAGGTTCCAATTTAACGTTTTCCTGTAAACGCTATTTATTAATTTATAAATGCTGTTCATAAAACGCATGTTTTCAAAACAAAATAGGAGTTTTTGGCGAGCATGCACTTATTTGTGCATTGAATAATGTTAATTGTGTCTATAGGAGTAAAACTTATAAATTTTCTCTAGTAAATGTCGATTGTATTCGAGAATTTCAGCACCTAAGCTAACTGAACGAATTCAAATTGGATACCCCTTTTTTGCGACGAATATCTCAAATTGCTCAATGCTGCCAGACGTCCAATAAACATTTTTTCTGAACTAGGGCTGCACGATATTCAAAACTGAATACCGGTATCGATATTCAAAAAAATACCGCGTTATACCGGTATATCGAAAACTGTTCAGATATATGAACACAAGTACCACGATCGAGACTCGAGGCATCACAGTCGGAACGATTTAGCATGCCTTGATGATGCGGTTCGAAACACCTTTACCAAACGCAGACGATATCAAAATTTATTATTTTCAAAATTAATTTATCACATTTCCCCCAAAGTTTTCAACAAAACTATATCATGTGACCTCTCATTGGAACGAGCTCAACGAGCTCGTTCCAATGAGGGGTCACATGATATAGTTTTGTTGAAATTTTTTAAAATTATTTTTTCAACTGCTGAATTTGTATATTACGAGGGCGCAAGAAGACGATTCCTTGGATAAAGGGATAATATTATTCATTCCGGACTACAGTTAAAAAACTCAAGACATCTTGAAAATTAAATTAAATTGTGGGTAAATACATAATGACGATAAACCGATATTTTTGTAATTACACCGGTATTCATTCGATATTGGTTTGAATACCGGTATATATCGGTTTATCGATGTACCGTGCAACCCAATTCTGAACCAGGAGATGTCACTCTATCAGAAACCACCGAGAAAAAAAACTTTGGACGCGACTTTAATGTTGGGCAGAAAGTTGGCATTTGGCGGTTGGTCAATGACATAAGGTGTGCTTGTGAACAAAAGACTATTCAAGAAGGATTGTTTTCCTTGCCAAGACATGTGTTTCGAAACGGGTTAACCATTTACCCAACACGACTAGAAGACAGTGCCTGCAAAATATTGAATATTTCATGGCTTAAAATTCATGCGAGAATCGGAATCGACTCTCGCAATTGATTCATGCACGCAAAACAATGTGAATTAACTTTCATTCTCGCCAAAATGTTCATTTGATTCTCGTCATAGATGCTAAAAGTATCTCTAACAGGCCTGAAAATAACCAGACTGTCATCTGCAAAATGAGGTCCCCCAGAGGGTGAATCTGGTGATGCTACCCTGCTCAGCAGGGTAGCATCACCAAATGTACCCTCTGCAAACCTCAAATCTGAATCAAGGTCTCAAGCTTAAACAGAAATCGTACCCAGAAGATAAATTAGCCCACTGTATGAGATAGCATTAGCAAATTCACCCTCTGGGGACCTCATCCTGCAAATGACAGATTGCTTATTTTCAGGCTTGATCCCTAAAGGCCTGGATAATTCTACTTAATATTTTCTCCACCTTAATAAGGTAACAGTTTACTAAGCAGCGGTAGGTAGTGAACTCTTACCGGCATATACTACTCTTTCACAAGAAACCACTTTCAATGTGTTGTAACGTCCATCAGCAAGACCACCAAATGCCTGTATTGAAGGAGTTAACATTGTCGAGAATCATATACCATTGTGACCTACTTATGATAGACTGTACAGTAAAACTTACATAGTTTTGCTATTCTCCTCCAATTATTGATGAAATGTGGAGTTTCTTTGATTTTGTTTCGTCTTTTTTAAGAAAATCGATAAAAATTACAGTCTAGTGATGGTACTTACACGAGCTAATCTCAGTCTATTGATTCCGACGAGTACTGATGAACATTTGAAGTATAATGCTGTATTAGTGATCAATTTATTGTCGAAGGTGGTATATCTTTATTTTCAATTAGGATCAGACAGAGGCAAGGTTGCTTTATAACTAAGACAATTGTTTCCTTAACACATTGCGGGAGATATTTCCAGAAAGACCCACCAATATTTATTTAGCAACATCTCTTTCTTCCATACTCTGGAAAAGTTTGTTTGGAATTCGATAATGTGAGATTTAGAATGAAATATTCAGTAGAAAGCGAGATTGGTATAACGCCGGCTTGTTTTCAGGCAATTATTTTTTCTATTATATATTATCAAGTTGCTTTCTCGGGATCCAGTTATTGGTGAATTTTTGAAAATGCATTCCGAAAAATCAGGTAAAAATACATCAATACATTTTGTAATGCATTGACAGACATCCCAAACCAAAATCGTCAGGAAAAGTTACTTTCGATACGGTTATCTCCCTTGAAATTATCAGATGGAAGATTCAATTATGAAGCAAGTAATTACTGAGAAAACACCTATGACATCAGAAGAAAATAAAGCTAACCTTTAGGGCTGCACGGTAGTTCGATAGACCGATATATACCGGTATTCAAACCAATATCGACTGAATACCGGTGTAGTTACAAAAATATCGGTTTATCGTCATTATTTATTTATCCACAATTTAATTTTCAAGGTGTCTTGAGATTTTTAACTGTAGCTCAGAATGATTAATATTATCGCTTTACCCAAGGAATCGTCCGCATTGCCCACGTAATATACAAATTCAGCTGTTGAAAAAATAATTTTCAAAAATGTCGATAAAACTATATCATGTGACCCCTCATTGGAACGAGCTCAACGAGCTCGTTCCAATGAGGGGGTCACATGATATTGTTTTGTAGACATTTTTGGAAGAATTTGATTTAAAATAATAAATTTTGATATCGTCTGCGTTGTGTAAAGGTTTTTCGAACGGCATCATCAAGGCATGCTGATTCGTTCCGACTGTGATGCCTCAAGTCTCGATTGTGGTACTTACGTTCAGATAACTGAACAGTTTTTCGATATACCGGTATACCGCGGTATTTTTTTTTTTTGAATACCGATACCGATATTCTGTTTTGAATATCGTGCAGCTCTACTGAGCGTTCCTTTGTTACTCGGAGCTGTCTGTTGTTTTCGTTTTTTAAAAGTTCCAACAGAAGACTTTTGCTCTTTGCGACAAGCTAATTAGAAGCAAATTCCATATTCACAAATCCGCACGGAACACGTACTCCATAGGGATTTCCGTTAACGGACTAGTTTGCCACTTGACGTCATGGATCCATCAAAAGAAAAAAACTCCGCACATTTTTCGTAATCATCCAATCAAATCGCCTCATTCTGACCCAGATCAATTCGGAAGCTTTGGTTGCAGCCGATAAATCGAATGTCAATTGGAAAATGGTTTTGTTCAAATCCACCAAAATTAGCGAAACTAACCTTGTTCTATAAATGGGGAGTGACTTTATAACACTCAAATATTTTGACTTTGAAGCGAATATCTCTCAGATAAAGGAAGGTAAATTCTTAAAAAAACGAACGAATAACCTATTTGGACACAATTTGCATTTATAATTTTCTTTTTACGTATCGATCTGTCACACATGTTTGCCAATCACATCTGAGTTTGGTTTTGTTTTTATTTAAAACAGACGCCTGAACTATGTGGTATCTGAATTTTTAAATTAATAGATTCTGTGTCATGGCATGTAATAAACACAGAACGTCACGATACACATGTATCAAGTCTAGTCTGGTGTGAGAAAAACTACAAGATTACTAGTAACAGCGATTAAATATAAAAAATTCCAATGCTAAGGAAAATGGGAAAATGTCCCGACTGGGATTTTTTTTTTTTTGGGGGGGGGGGGGGGTAATCACCCCTTAAATCGTCCTTCACAACCCCCTTCCATCCACACACCTCAAACTCAAAATGAGAAGTGACTAAGTAAATTTTTTCACATTTTGAATCCATTTCGTTCTCGATATGCGAGAAATGACAATTCTTGAATGTTGTTTGTGAATATTTCCTACGAAAGCCACCTCTTTTATACAAGACTCACCGTAAATACAAAACATTGATTTTCGATACGACCGACGCCGACTAATGTTACACCTGTCTGATATGTCAGATTTCTTACTGTAATGGGCGATCCATCAGGATGCACATACATGGATTTGAGTGCATATCGCTCTATCAGGCACATGTACCTTAAATCTGCGTCATCACCGAAACTGGCCTGAAAGTTTGGAAGTTTTCTAGAACCAGCGTCTACTACAGCACGCGTCACCTAGATCTGACTCAGAGCCTCTGAATATTTCTTCCAATACACCGAATGAGCTACTGCGAACCCAAAAGGGGAGTGGAAGTAAATCATCCGGTGTGTAAGTTATGTAACTAAGAACTGGAAAAGGTGTAAGTTACGTAACCAAACATGGCTTACGAAGTTTTAAGTGTCTTAGGTTTTCATATGTGATTTAACCTTCATTAAAATTGAGTTTCGGTTCCCCTCAGTGATACATGCTCGTCAAATACAACAAAGAATCATATGCTGTTTGTTTGCATACAGTAAATTCTTGTTGCACCAAGCATGGTTATATTAAGCGGGCAGTTGATCGGGGTAAGATCAGATAATTCTCGCAATGTATCTCACAGAATAAACAATAATCGTTTAATCAACCCCACCCACACCTACACCATTTTACTGTTGTGAAAATACCAGGATTATAAGTAGAACTTTTTCCCCATAATGCAACTTGGAATTCAAGCAATCCAATCTTGTGTGACATGGCTTATCCCTGTCAATCAAGATTGATTTGTTAAAACTGCGTTGCAGGAAAAAATTGGAATTTGAACTTTTGACATTTCGGTATCAGAATGCAAGGGTGAATAAAATAATTTAGTGGGTATTTGATTATCTGGCATGCAGTTTTGATGCCGCAAGGAATTTACAAAATCAATCAGGCGAACAGACCCTAATTGGACTTTCGCCATAAATCTTCAATTAATGCGACCTGGATTTAAACACCAGAGAACAGAACATTTAATGAAATTAGTAAAACAGATTCCAGACTGAATAATATCGGTTTTAAAACAAGAAAATCCAGTTTAGTATTGATACAGGAAACGTTATGTCTTGTTACAGACTATGGAAGTTTCTTTCTAATGACCGCCTATAGAGAAGAAAATCTATGGATATTTATTGATGCCAATTTAGAATCGTTGATAAAATATCATCAAATGACTCACGTAGACATGCTTTCACATAATATTTCTAAACTATTTACTTTCCACCGCTTCAGTTGACGTGACTTACTTACAACGTTTGGTCATTCCAGGCTGTTATGTCACGACGTTTCTAGTGTGGTTATAATGGACATTTCGTACATTAGAGAGGTATGTGCCAAAATATATTGTCATTGTGTCCGTTTATACGTCCTGGGTACGAATTCACAACATGAGTTGGTGGATTACAACTACATTATGTGAACGATTGAAACTGCCGAAGAAGTCGGCACGACCATGGGTGACACTTTTTGCCATTGGGAGAGAATTAAGCTCCCATTGAATTCCCAAAGCTGACAGTAAATTAACACAGAGGGTATGGGAATTTCATTAACTCTAACGTAACGGCCAAAACTGGCCAGCGCTGTTCACAAAAATCGTCAATTAATTTTCATTATATTTTCATTTTATGCCATAACCTATGTTTTTGAGAGAAAAATTACAAATTTGTTATTCAAGAATTTTGTTTGCAAGTGTCGTCTGCTTTTCATGTCAGGTAAAGAGTTAAGTGATTGGAATTTCGAAATGTGAGTAAATTTGCATTATCGATGTGCACATCGTTTCACAAACGTCAGACATTTTCCTCTGGAGTAGTATAAAAATACAGAAGCTGGCTTTTCACATTTTTTCCCCGAACATCAGACTATTATCCTGGGGTTAAACCCCATTTAAAACGAAGAAAAGGGCGTTTTCACTATCTTTTGAGTTCTGTAACTTTTTATGTTCATTATATCAACAGTGTGAGAACCGTAACATATATAAAGACACTGTCCTCTCCATCAATGTTAAAGTCTAGGAGGTGAGATTTACTAATTTGTTTCATGGGAAAAATAAAAACTTTATTAAAAAATTATTGTAAAGCACATTCGCTAAACAAAGAGACAAAGTGGACACTTTTTGAAGGGATGTGATACTAATATATATTCTTAATAACGGATTATCTCTGAACTCTGAACTAGTTTCTTCCAATTAACTTATTATAAAAAGCAAAGTTTCCTTTTGTTACTTTTGAAAAAAAAACAAGCTGTCTGTTGTTCTCGTTTATTAAAAGTAAACAAAAGAAACTTGGCTTTATTCCCTGGTGATGTCATAGTTGATTTCTCAACAATCACTTACTTCTTAATTGGACCTTCCTCGGGCGTTTAATAATTTCAGGGGTGATAACTTTATCGAAAGTCAATCTTCATGACGATATTAGTAAGGTATGGAGCGCATGCGTTGTATAGGTTCCTCATACAGACATTCGCGTCTGTCTTTTGCATTTGATTTAGCCCATATTTTAATCTAGTGTATTGCATTTTCTTTTCTTTTATTTTGCTGTTAACATTCTGCTCCTTAGTTCTTAGGCTATTTCCTTTTCAATTATTTGCTAACGTTTCGTCAAGTGAAATGACGCGAGTTTGCGCTGTCGTTCTTTCCATAATAGCTTTCAATTGTGGGGCATCTGACTTTTCCTGAAAACTTCTCTATTGGTGAGGAATGTAACAAACGAAGAGCGAATCTGAGGCATTCGTGGCGTGTGTAGACCCCCATATTGGAGACCGTTTTAGGGCTCTATATTGTGTGACACTTGCATTGGGCCAATGTTTTTGGGGTGTAGGAACATCGAAAATTTTAAGGGGCCAAGGCCCCATCCCCCATAGCTACGCCCCTGTGTTTGTAGAATTTAGACACCCGGATTTCTTACAGTCAGCATGTGATATTAATTATCAACATTTCCAACTTTGACAAGAACTCCACAACCAGTTACGTGTTAGGTATCTCGATTTACCCGCGGAGATGATCTGCAAATGTAGAACCCTACGTGCTAAGTTTGTTTGTGATGAATCTACGCATTTTTTTTCTCTCTCTCTCTTGACCCCATCAGCCAGCAGTATTACAAAACGCGCAAGCAGTGAAGAAGATTCCAACACTCTACCTGTTCCATACACATATGTCATCACAACAATATGAATGTGATGACAAATTTATCTCGTCATCTCGAAAACCCACTTGATGGTAATAATCAATTTATCTTACAATATTCCCCCTTTTCTGGACTTGTTCGCATATATTTTGACAACCATTCATCTTCCTGAATTATTTTGTATGAAGGAAGATCATGAGGACGTAATGGTATTACGTTCCTGACCTGTGAATGACGTAATCCCCATCCACTGTTCCACTTGTACTGTAATCACCGAAGTTTAAATCAGTGTTCCGGCTGTGTGTTTCTTTGTTTTATTTTTCAGCTTCAACCCTTTACCCAACGAATCGCCCGCAACCGCCCGCGTAATATGCAAATTTAGTAGTTGAAAAAATATTATTTTTCAAAAAATTTCAACAAAACCATATCATGTGACCCCTCGTTGGAACGAGCTCGTTGAGCTCGTTCCAACGAGGGGTCACATGATATGGTTCTGTTGAAATTTGTTGAAAAATCTCAAAAAATTATATTTAAAATAATAAATTTTGATATCGTCTGCGTTGGGTAAAGGGTTTTAACGCACGGAAGGCCTATAAAAATATAATCATGGCATTTGTCTTGCAATTACTGTAATCAAAAACGGTGACCTCGCATGTGTAATCAGTTTTCGATGAATGCAGGTAAAAACATTTTCTTTCTGAATCCAATGACCGCAGGTGCTTGCAGAAGTTACTGATGGCAAATTTGTATCAGCCTAAAACGTTTTGGCTTATATCAGGGGAAAATCGACTGATTTTAAGATAAAAATTTTTACAGAAAGTTTTGACATGATTAATGTTTGAACTTGTATTCTGGTCAATGAATGCAAGGTTCAAAATTATAACAGTGTCACAAGGGCTCCGAAAAACATTTTGTTTTTGCTTCTTCGATATATTCTCTGGCATCTCCTCAGCATCGAAAGAACATCGCCAGCAGGTCGCATTGTGGCTCTGATGTACTTCTTTCATTGATTGACTTAAGGCCATTTTTCGGGGGCAGAATGAGTTGCGACGACGTTTTGCGCTGACGTTCCAGCAAACCAGGTCAGTGGCGAAAGCTGTAAAACATTCTTTGATTAATCTTTATACCTCGTTCGCATCGGCCATGTCGCATGCATTTTGTACCCTCCTTTCTATCTTAAAGCGCCGACTGACGAATATGTTATCATCATTAGGTGAATGTCCAGCGAGAGAGAGAGGGGATTCGAAGGTGATATTATTTCTAGACGCGGCCGAAAATCTGAAGTAAATTTTTGGATGTCTCTTGCCAAACAATCAAATGATATTTTAATATTTTGTAGGTGAAATAATAAGATTGATTAGAACTTTAAGAAATAACTATTTATTAGCGTGTGATTAAAACAATCAATAAAAAGGAAATTTGCTGGGGTAACTTACCACGTGTAATTGGGTACACCCAAATACTGGCTTTTTTGTGACTATCGAAGTTACTCTATTTTCTGAAAATTAACCTCGCGGCAAAATTGTCGGTGAGAAATTTGCGTTGCAACCCTCCTATGAAAATACTAATGATACTTTGAAATTCTCTTTCAGAATTCCGACGTCGTTTTGGTTATTGGGTATAGTTTAACCCTTTATCTAACATGAAAAGCAGACGACACTTGCAAAAAAATTCTTGAATAACTAATATTTTTAATTTTTTGTCTCAAAAACATAGGTTATGACCCCTCGTTGGAACGAGCTCAATGAGCTCGTTCCAACTAGGGGTCATACCCTATTTTTTGAGACACAAAATGAAAAAATAACGAAAATTAATTGGAGATTTTTTAGAATAGCGCTGACGGGTTTGGCCGCTACCTTGGGTAAAGGTTTAAAAGACGTATCGCGTACGGCTTTACACAGTTTCCACACCCACGTGATGTTCTACGAAATATTATCAACCCATGATGTCGACTTTCTATTTACGAATCAAAATAACGATGATAATCTGCACCCTGTTACACACACTAGATATGGATATCCCAATTTTCCAGCCCTCATAAATGATTTCCCCCCACTCATCCGGCCATATTAGTGTGAATATCGACATCGGCACTTGCTCATCTTTCTGACCAAAGTTTGCAGGCGAAACGGTACTGCCAAATTTCACCAAATTAGCATTTTCAAGTTTTGGTAAATGGCGAGACATCGGTACCTGTAGGCCAAGAAATGCCTCACAAACGGTTTGTACTTGGATTATCCGGAGATGGCGTAAACCAATCTATTCTTTTTACAACAGCCGAATGCAGATATTTTGAGAGTAATCGCTTCACTAGACTGGTTACGTGAAATAATTCATGAGAGGTGAGGGACGTTGTACAAACACGAGTGCGCGAATGCGCACGGATGTTTTACAATATAGTCCCTCGCCTCGAATGAATTATTTCACGTAACCAGTCCAGTCAAGCTATTACTCTGTTTATTACTTTTCATTATTAACGATAATTGTATTATTTAACCATTTGCCTGACTTAACGGTCAAAAACGGCCAACGCTATTCTCAAAACTCTCCAACTAATTTTCATTATTTTTTCATTTTTTGTCTCTGAAACATAGGTTATGACTCCTCATTGGAACGAGCTCGTAGAGATCGTTCCAACGAGGGGACATAACCTATGTTTTTGAGACAAAAAATGAAAATAATAGTTATTCAAGAATTTTTTTTGCAAGTGTCTGCTTTTCATGTTAGGGAAAGGGTTAAAAAAAAACAATGAAGTCCCCATTACACCCACGGCAAAGCGTCTTCGTTTGCGCGCACAGATACATGACCCAATTGTTGATTGCATAATTCACTTGTGAAGTTATCGTTTATAATCAAACCCGGAAATCCCAGTACATCACACATAAGGTATAATACCGGGAACGGGAATTTTACAGCTCTGCGGCTCCAGATTCTGAGGGTCAATCATGATACCAGGAAAATTCATTGAGCATGGTATCAATGATTGCATATTATAATTTATGAGATTACAGCGAATATCAATTTCTCCCGAGACCAGCATCACTACTGGAGCTTTGGTTTGATCTTGCGAACCTGAATTTCAGGGATACTGATTCCGAATATCAGTGCTAATGCCCAGGAATCAAACCCGGTTCTGTCCAATGCATTTCCCGGGTATTGGGACTGATATTCAGAAACAGAACCGGAAAATTCCCGTTATCGTGACTGACTTTCAAAAGCGAGAAACCAGAAAATTCCCGCTGCCGTGATTAATCCCTGATCAATACCGAAGGCGTGAATGTGTGTCTCTTAAAATGTTTGTCGGTCTGTTTCTTATTTGTGCACTCCGACATATTTTATAGATATTGAGTAGGGCTGTCGCGACTATCATTTTTTGTAATCGACTAATCGTGACCAGTAATCGACGGTTAGTCGATTAATAGTCGCTTCCCATGATTTTTTAGCAAATCATTCGTCTGTTCGTAATACTCTGAAAATGACAATGGCACCAGTGTGTTCAGACGAAGTGGGGTTGTGGGAACAACAAATCGGTCCCGACTGAAGCTACATGTAGTCCAATCTTGGACCCACAGTCCGTAATATAATTTTTGGGGTTGGTACGTCCTGTAGGACGTACCAACCCCAAAAATAATATTACTGACTGCGGGTTCAAGTTTGAACTAGATTGAAACCGATGAATTAAAATGAATTTACCAAAGAACGTTCCTGCATATGTTTCCTTTCTGCAATAAGTTTCTCGAAATTTTGAACATTGAGATCTATGCATTCCCTCGTCGGTTGTTAAAATTGGATCTTAGTCTGAAGTTCCGAACTTTGAGAAGTGATCTGACGTGTTAACTATGGTTAGATATTTAAAGTTATTCACCTTCATTGATCATTCACCTCACAAAACAATGCAATTTAGCCCCGACGTGTAGTAGACGTGTACCACCTTGAAAATGAACGACGATCGACTAAAAATAAAAAAACGTCGACTACTTCAATAGTCGACGGTTAGTCGACTAATCGAATAATCGCGACAGCCCTAATATTGAGCTTATATATGGCACCTAGGGGTAATGTTTTATTGGGAGTGGCATATAGATAGTCGAGTTATAAAGAACAATACTACCTTCGGTGTTCTGTTTACTTTCCTGATGACACTGCTTTGTGTCAAAGCATTTCATTCAGGTCAAAGCGTTAATCAGATGCGTAACAACCAATCTGATGTGTTCTTACGTGACGTTCTTACACAAGGGCCATATTCCAGGCGTTGTATAGATACAGTACATTCGCAGTGTACTGGTCGTAATCCACGCGCGCGCAGTGATGTCCATGCATGTTTTACCAGGTAATAAAAATCGTCATCAGCAAAATTTTAATTAATGAAGCACCGGGCTGTACCCGGTGCCTCATTAATTAAATTGTAGATGATTATTCCTATATTTGCATGTAGTTTTTGGAATCTAATATTATTGGGTCCGTGGATATATTGCCCACACGTGGAAAGTGACCAGTCTACTGCGGCTTTCATGGCGTTCCTGATTCCATGCGCTGTATAGATAGCACATTTCTGAATGTCTGTATTGTGTTGAGCAATGTTGAATATACATAACAATCGAGGTATAATAAATAGAACTGAATGGGTATCTATTTAACTGGAATACAGTTGCAGTTCTGAAAGTTGCCTTGAAAGGCCACCAGACTGTACTCAGATTTTTATCACAAATCCTCGAAAAAAGCAGACACACCTTTTATTACGCGCATGTTCGAAGTAATCCCCATCCACAGCAACGCAAAGCCAAGCGAAAAATGAACATCTGTTCCGCACATATGTGTGGAACGGAAATCGTTGTCCGCACATATGTGTGGAACGGAAATCGTTTGCCGGACTATATTTATAAAGAAGCGAAATTTCAACTGACATTTTCCACAAATCGTGCACCGCAATTACAGTTTGAATCGCTAGCGACAGGTAAAAATCGTCCTATGACTTCCAATGTGTTCTATGTGCCAGTAGGCACATAGAACAGGTTGGAGCTCAGGGGACGAAATAGCACAACGCCTTCTGTGTTCTTTTTGGTGATAGTTGTAAAAGGAATTGCTAAGTGTCCTTCTAATAGTGTTTTTATAGGCGTGAAGGCGTGTAATAAACACAGAACGACACGTTCATGTGAATGGGTTAATCGATATGACACTTGTGCCATCGCGGAAGGATAAAACTCGAGGCCTGTGGCCTCTTGTTCTATACTTCCGCGCTGGCAATCGAGGCCTGTGGCTTCTCGTTCCATCCTTCCGCGCTGGCACTCGTCGTGCCATATGGATTAACCCATTCACACACGTGTGTCGTCCTGTGTATTATCTCGGGCGAAGAGAACACTTCATGAAATGAATCAAGTAGTTTCCAGACAGAATGACATTTGGGTTTTTTTCACAAGAATATCTAGTTTGGTATTGACACAGGAAACTGTATGTCTTCGTCGAGTGTCTTCCTAATGAACTCCAATATAGAAGAAAAACTGAGTGTCCATCGCTGGTAATTTAGCATCATTCATAAAATATCATCAAATAACGCACTGAGACGTGCTTCCAAATTACATTTCTAATTTGACATTTCTTTGGAATGCAGCGTTTGAGTTGATATGACTTATAATATTTGGACATTCCGGTCTGTTCTGTCACGAAGTTTTCATTGATTCGAAAATGGACGTTTTATATAGTCGAGAGGTACGTGTAAATATTTACATTGGGACTATATTGTCGTTACTAGTCGCAGATACGAATATGAGTGTTTCGATTTAGGGCCCTGTGTATATGCGTAACACTAAGCGGACATCGAGTTGGTTTTACGATTAGATTCGACCCGTCTTCAAATCAGAGGCATCGAATATTTTTGAATTTTCTCACGTATGAGTTCCCGCGCTCTCGTTTGGTGCTTGGTTTCGAAAACGACATTTTATCGTACTTTTCCCATGGCAGTCGTTTCGTTTTGAACATTTTGCCAATGCATAAAATCAACCAGAACCTCGACAAACAACGCGACTGCGAGACTACTGCGTTGAAAATCGGCAACAATTAATGGATAAATTGGAACGGCGAATGGATGGTGCATTGGAGGAACTGAACCATATCTATTATTTCGTTGTAGGCCTACACTTCAACTTTTGCAACACCCCAAAATAATTACCGGAACTCCATTCATTATTTCCGGGTTGATGCAAACTCTGAAGTATAGGCGTATAGCAAAATAACGCAACGTCAGTCATTAATAATCAAAGTTTGCTTTTCATCTATTCGATTTGAAGTTCGGCCTGATTTCGAATACCTTGCTTCGACCCGGAAATTTTCGATTTACAGGAGCTATCTGAATTCTGTGTATTTACTGTGAGATACTGAAATATCCGACGGCAATTCGACAACCGTCGACGAAAGACGATCGTAGAACCGACATTCTCGTCATTGTCAGTTTCCTGCACTCTGGATCTACGCACCGTTTAAAAACATCTGTAGCCTTGCTTTTTTTTCTTTTGTTTTGCTACTAAAATATTGCACCCGGGTTCATTTGACAAGCTTCCCATCGAGAGATACAATGCAATTTGGAACTGTCGTTTTCTCCCATAACAGTCCTCAATCATAGACCGGCTGGAAATTTATCTAGCGATAATTTTTGGATGAATCACCTCTATCAACGAGTGACAGCTAATATATCAAACGGAATCTATAACAGGTTTTGTGTCTGCCTAGTTATTTATTTTGTGTCTGACTGTGTGGAAACTGTAGTTTTTAAAATCTGTGGTGGGGTATAGTAGGGACATTTGTGAACAGGGGTGGGCGCATGTCTGATTCGTGCCCCCGATGGTTATTTTTTATTAGCAATGTCATGTTGACTAAAGACCATTTTCATTTTTCAAAACAACATATTTCACCAAAGCAACATATTGCTGCAGTAATTCGGAAACAATTTGTGTGTTAGGTTTCTCTATGTTTCTCTCTGCGTTGGTTTGGGTCCTGCAAATTCGTTTCGTATCAAAATCGTCCCGATGATAAGATTCGAATTGATTCAAGTTTGGAAATTATTGAATCATGTTGGTGCATACTCTTGGACGAAATCAGATCTGGAAAAAGAACATCCTTGAACTATTCTTCTATCATCAGGTCTCCTGAACAGGAGATCTGATGATAGAAGAAGAATTTAAGAGGGTTCCGCATCCGAAACTACTCCGAACCCGTCCTGAAATATTCCACATTTTGGATTCATTTGCCCAAAAAGTCGAGTCGCCATTAAATGCAGTACGTGGGTGGAGACAATATTTTCGGCTGTGACAAGGTGCAATATTTTACGACATAAAGAGCCATAAGATTCGTTTGGATACGAAACTCACTACCTGTTTCGATTCGATCCGAAATTTGAGATTCGCGAGGCTCTAGCGTGGATGACACTGCAAAGGTAGAGTATAAACTGTTATTGGTGTTTTCAAGGTCAAATAGTTCTGCAAGATGGCTAATCGTGATGGCAACATGGCGATAAAGTCACCTGTAGTAAATCCTTTATAGCCATGTTACCCATTTTGGAGGACTTCCTCCCCAAGAATTGGTGATTGGGTCCTACTTTACAAGTAACACAGAGCTTCTTTACGACAATAAGCAAATACTGCTTCAAATTGTGTTGAATGAACGTAACCTTTTTCTCTTCAGGTCCTCTGTAATCTGACCGTAATATAAACAAACCCTCCCAGTGAAGGGGATTATGCCTCTGAATCTGCTTTATACCAAACTTACACAAGTCTTTACATGATTAAACGTGTGCAATGGTCAGAGCATGCAGACTTTAATATTATGAGTGCCACAAAGGCGTGAGACACACACACTTTCTTTCTTATAGAGTGTCTCTGCCAGGTCCAATGCATCGTGAGTAAGCACAACAGCGACGCGACAGTTTGCACTGCATCTTCGTTGAGATACATCTGCCTGCCCCCGGCGTTTGAATCATGCTATATGGTCTACCATAGCCAAATAATAAATAGACTTCCGCTCAAAGTGAAAGTTTGTTCCTCAAATTTATATTTCAAATTCCAATCGAAGATAGTTTAGCAACAGGGTTACGGAGCTGTAGTACCCGTTCTCCGCCTGTCACTTTGAAGACGTCACCATCATAAGCATATTCATCACCCAGCACTCCACTAGGTAACCACATTGTATCACAGAACAGTTTCTATTCAGATTCATCTTTTGAAGTTTTTCAACTTTTCAGTTTTCTTTCTGTTCCATTGATATTTCCCCAGTCGATTGTTTTTTCTCTGAATCTCCTTCCTTCCTGCTTCTTTCCAATCCTTCCGTGTCTTTCTTTTTAATTTTTTTCCAAGGTGGGACATGGGGGAGGGGGTCACCCAAAAATTTCCAGACACAAGAAGGGGATGGGTGGGTTTTTTGGGGGCTGGGAAAAATGCATAAATGACCAAAAATGCAATTTTTTCCCTCCACATAAAATCTCAAAGTTCTGTGGTTGTTTAACCCTTTATCCAACGAATCGCCCGTATCCGCCCACGTAATATGCAAATACAGCTGCTGAAAAAATATTATTTTTCGAAAAATTTTAACAAAACAATATCATGTGACCCCTCTTTGGAACGAGCTCGTTCCAAAGAGGGGTCACATGAAATGGTTTTGTTGAAATTTAAAAAAAAAAAATGATATTTAAAATAATGAATTTTGAAATCGTCTGCGTTGGGTAAACGATTAACCTTTTATTATCAATTATATGGCCAATCAGGATATTTCAAACCATTTAAACTATCATATTAGGGGTGCAGGTAAGTCCAATTCCATATAAATTCCTTGTTGGTACCCGAAGCAAATGCTGACCACATCGTTATAGAGAAGTTGTTGTCAAATTTTCACCAGGCAAACTGAATTAAATGGCAAGTATTTTTAAATATCAACTTGAAACTACTTGAAATTGGCGATTTAATCAGTCTGATTTAGTGTGCTATAATGTTTCATGGATGTATATTCATCGACTTGCATCTATGCTTCCTAATCTTATCTGACCATTGCATGTTCATTGAAGGAGTTAATAGCCCAGAATAATTTCAGAAAGTTTATATAAACAAAAATCATAATACCACCTAATGCCAATGCCACCGGTGCAAAATAATAAAACAAAAACTACCCCCCCCCCCTCCCAGGCTAATAAGTTGACATACATTGAACATTGTTTATTAGTCAAAGAGGCTAACTGAACAACGATGACTTCTATGCAGTATGAATCAATAACCATCAACAACTCAGTAAGAAAAACAGACATTTAGAGTGTGAGTGTGACTTCCCTCATGTTCATATCACAGAAATTGGGAAGGTGAATTTTTGCTCTCCCTTTTAGCTCCAAAACGAGGAATGAAGAGTGTTTTGTGTTTAGTAGAATCAGGTAGAATTGCTAATTGCTGAATTATGCAATACAGGCTAGGGCATCAGGGAATGTATTATCTCAGACTTATTCAGTGACTTATTCAGAGTTATTTGATTTTGTTACTATTTCTATTCAAACTCATCAGAATGGCCTCACTTGTAGCCACAAAGCTTTATTAAATGCTGCAATGGTCAGAGGAGTAGTCTCAAAAGATTTAAGGGGGTGGGTCCCCACAAATTGCCGTGGAAAAAATAAGGAAAAAATGCACATAGGGGTGGGCTGGTGTCTGAAGGGTGGAAACTTTTTTTGGACCCTGTGTCTGCAAATTTTTCCAGACCACCTCCCCCCCCCCCCCCCCCGGGTAGGATACAATAAAAAAACAGCCAGCTGGTTAAGTCACCCGCCTGTAGAGAATAAATATCTGTCTCGACAGCTGTGATCTCCAGGTTGTAATCCTAACCATTTTATTTGTTTCCAGCTACTTTATTTAACCTTTTACCTACTTACCATGAAAAGCAAACGACACTTGCAAATAAAATTCTTGAATAACTATTTTTTTCATTTTTGTCTCTAAAACATAGGTTATGTCCCCTCTTTGGAACGAGCTCGACTAGCTCGTTCCAAAGAGGGGTCATAACCTATGTTTTTGAAACAAAAATGAAAAAATAATGAAAATTAATTGGCGATTTTTGTGAATAGCGCTGGCCGGTTTTGACCGTTACGTTGGGTAAAGGGTTAACCATTGAATTTTGTGTTACGGTTCATTAATTTTGTATTAATGTTTAGTTATTGATTCATATACCTGTAGTACTTCGTTTTCGTTCATTCATTCAGTCATTCATTCATTCATTTATTCATTCATTCACTCCCATCTGTGCATGAATTGTTGCCAGATGGTTAAAACTTACAACACCTTTACTAGTGACTCTCTTATGATGCATATCAGACAAAGTGCAGCTGGTGCGCCTTCCTGACATGATATTTATTTATTTATTTATTTATTTATTTATTTATTTATTTATTTATTTATTTATTTATTTATTTATTATCGTGGTTTAATAACAACACTTTCAACACCAAGGTCAGGGGGCGCGGTGGCTCAGTTGGTAGAGGTGCAGGCTGCAAGCCGAGAGGTCCTCGGTTCGAATCCCACCTGCGGCAACCGCGTTGTGTCCTTGGGCAAGACACTTCACCCCAATTGCCTAAATGGGGGCACGATGACGCTGTGTACTGAGGCATACTACACGTCGATGGTGTGCATGTCTTCAACCAATCTAACCCTGCCTGTGCTGCGGTGCAGAGTTCAGAGTTACGATGTTGGAGAGCTGACAGCTGCTCGTCGTTGCTCGGTGGTTCTCTCCGGGTACTCCGCCTTCCTCCACCCGTAAAACTGTCACGGTCACGATTAGCCATTGTGCATAAGTATGTGACCTCAAACACCAATAAATAATAAATAAATAATAACACCAAGGTCATATGGTGCCGGGAAGTTTTGCGAATGGAGGAAGGTGAAGTACCCAGAGAGAACCAACGAGCAGAGGCGACTAACTGTCGAACTCTCCAACTTACTGATGCTAACATAAACATGGTAAACATAGGCTGAAGACATGTGTACCATCGACATACAGCACGCTTTAGTAAACTATGCGACAGTGCTGCCACTTAGACCTTTGGAAGTATGTCAAGGTCGAGGACACAACGCAGATCAATCGTGAGACGTTTAGATCTAAAGTCGAAGGTTCTCACCAATGAGCCACCGTGCTCCCTCCAAAATCGTTACACTCCGTTGTAATCCAACCGAATGCTACTCATCTTGGTCGTTCGTAGTATTGCATCAGTACAGTATAGTCTCCGTGGGCCGCACGTAATCAACGCGGGACAGTGATGTCCATGAATGCGTTTACCAGGTAGTAAATAATCATCACCAGCAAAATTTTAATTAATGACGCACCGGGTTGTATCCGGTGCTTCATTAATTAAATTTTTGATGATTATTCCTTTAATTAGTGTTTGGAATCTAATATTATTGTGTTCGTGGATATATTGCCCACGCGTGGAAAGTAACCAGTCCACGGCCACGGTGGCCGTACTGCAGTCTTTGTTTTGTCAACCACCACTCGCCTTGATGTTTGCCAGGGAGATACTCATCAGTTAACCACATTGCTGTAACAGGTAGCTGTTTCCTCCACTCCTCGATTCTATTGCGGAAAAACCGGATCACGATTTGCGATGCAAATTGAATAATTGATAGTCCAACCGTGCAAGCTTATTTTTGTATTATTATATTCTTTATAAATAACCACATTTCTATTTGCTGGATCTTATACACGTGACTGGTACTCAAAAAATCCATTTACACGGGTTTTCTATTAAATATCAACTTTTTAAATATAGCTTTTGGAAATCCACTATCAAGTTAAATTTCAATCGACGTAATCTATATAACATTGTTTATATTTATGTTATTCTGCAGATAATAACTATTTATTGTTCAATAAAAGTATTTCTGGTGGATATAATTGAACTTTTAACTGACAAATAGAATACTGTTTTTTTAAGATGGTGTATATAATAAAACAGTTATGCACTTTTGTGGTGGTAAATATTATGTGATATGAAACTAAAAAACTTATTTTGACCGCGGCTAACGCCTCGGTCAATATAAGTTTTTTAGGTTCATATCACAATCATATTCACCACTACAAAAGTCCATAATTGTATAATGTAGAACTGGAAAAGGTGTGAATTAAATGAAAGGGCATTTATGATTACTCGGGTTTCAGGCGAGGCACCGCTACAACCAATGTATGCATGTTGAAAATGCATACAGTGCCGTGGTCACAAAAGCGCACTAGGGTTGGCTGATTTAAATCATTCGATTTAATTCATTCATTTAAATCATGATTTAAATCAATAATTTGTTTCAGAAAAAAATCATTGATTTCAATCAAAAATGAACATACTGTCAGAAATATTTTCAAAACAACTTGATAATGAGCTGAAACCAGATGGAATGCATTTTAACTGTTGAAATACAGTAATTAGACGGTCTTTATACCAGTTAGAACTAATCTATAGAGTGGGAATTTACATCCCACTGTGTCTTGACAACTGCATTGTGCTACACGTTAGTTAAAGGTTTCTGAATAAGTTTTATAAGTTTATATAACTTTCAGCTAATATGAATTTAATCTTATTAAAGTGAACATAGATTTCAAACCATATATAAGATAATCTTTCAATAAACCCATCAAGAATACTAAATCAATTCTGAGAGCAGATTCATCGATTAAAGAATGTTGCAAGTAGCAGAAATGGTTTCCAAGAAGTAATCTTCCTTCGAGAAATACTATGATAATGAGAAAACGAAAAATATCCATGATTCCTCTCTGTTTCCATGTATGCTGTCTATTCTATGTCAAATGTATTCTGGAATTCTTCCCTTCATGCCACCCCAAAGACTGAAATGGCTAACACAGGTAAATGTTTTACACTCTAAAATCAGTTTTACCTAACATGAAAAGCAAACGACACTTGAAAATAAAATTCTTGAATAACTATTTTTTTTCATTTTTGTCCGAAAAACATAGGTTATGTCCTCTCTTTGGAACGAGCTCGCCGAGCTCGTTCCAAAGAGGGGTCATAACCTATGTTTTTGAGACAAAAATGAAAAAAATAATGAAAATTAATTGGAGATTTTTGTGAATAGGGCTGGCCGATTTCGACCGTTGCGTTGGGTAAAGGGTTAACTATTTAATTTTGTGTAACGTTTCATTAATTGTGTATTAATGTTTAGTTATTGATTCATATGCCTATAGTACTTCGTTTTCATTCATTCATTCATTCATTCATTCATTCATTCATTCATTCATTCATTCATTCATTCATTCATTCATTCATTCATTCATTCATTCATTCATTCATTCATTCATTCATTCATTCATTCATTCATTCCCATCTGTGCATGAATTGTTGCCAGATGGTTACACCTTTACTAGTGACTCTCTTATGATGCATATCAGACAAAGTGCAGCCGGTGAGCTTTCCTGACATTTATTTATTTATTTATTTATTTATTTATTTATTTATTTATTTATTTATTTATTTATTTATTTATTATTGTGGTTTAATAACAACACTTTCAACACCAAGGTCATATGGTGCCGGGAAGTTCTGCGAATGGAGGAAGGTGAAGTGTACCCAGAGAGAACCAACGGGTAGAGGCGACTAATACCCCAAATCAACTGGATTGAGTGAATATGAGCCTAGTTGGATTCATATACACTCAACCCAGTTGGTTTGGGTTAATTTCTAACTCAGCTGATTTTAAAGTATAGTATCAGTTATTGGTGTCTATTCATTGGGTCGCCATTGGAACAAACTCATGCTAATACACCCTCTCACATGATTCCCGTAGATAAGAGGAGCACTCCGTTTCTCTTAACCAAAGGTACCATGTGGGAAAAAGTATCCTCTGATGAATAATTAAAAGTATGGAAATAAAAATCAAATAAATTACTTGTTCGCTTTCCTCGTACAACACAATGGAAACTCGCCTGTCGAAAAGAAATGCAAGAACATTGAATTTGAAATGCAATTTTCGTTTGTTTTTCATCAGTTTCGCAATTTCTTACACGCCTGTTCTTTGAAATCCCCATGTACTGCAACACTAAACCATGCGGACAATGATAAATGATAAACCGTTCCGCACTTGTGTGCGGAACTGAAATCGTTGACGGACTATTTTTAAATAGAAGCGAAATTTCACTGGAATTTTCTACAAATCGTGCACCGGAATTACAATTTGAATCGTAGCCATAGCTAAAAATCGTCCCTTGAGATCCAATGTCTTCTATAGTACGTGAAGAGTGTATTATCACTAAATCACCCACAGAGTGGAGATTCCACCCAAGCAGTAAGTGAAAATTTGTTGCAAAGCATAATAAGCACAGGCAAATTTTCAGCCAATGGACCTCCGGGTTAAACCCGGAGGTCCATTGGCTGAAACATTGCTTGTGTTTTTTTGTCCACTCCATATGTACAAAATTTGAAAGGCATAGTTTGGGTGATATCTCCACACCGCGGGTGATTTAGTTACAATCCACTCTCCACCTACTGTATGTGCTAGTAGGCACATAGAACGCATTGGAACTCGGGGGACGAAATAGTAAAAAGGGTTCCATTCGCAAATTTGGTTGGCGATAAAATGTGTTCTTTTTGTTGATAGTTGTCAAATGAATTGCTGAGTGTCCTAATAATAGTTTTTTATAGACGTGAAGGCGTGTAAAAAACACAGGACGACACGTGTCATCGCGGCCTCTCGTTCTATCCTTCCGCACGGGCACTCGTGCCATGTCGATTAACCCATTGACTCACGCGTGTCGTTCTGTGTATATATTATTTATAAAATCTCACTAATGTTTGTATGTCGTCACCGGATTGCGTCGTGATCGAGAATGACATCGCTTTTATGATCATAGTAATCTATAACACAAAAAATGCGATTTTGTAATTATCAACATGAACGCTCGTCTTAATGTCAAATGAGGAAGTAGGAAGAATGTGTAATAATTGTTTTTCGTTATTTTCAGACAATCCTTGTCGGTGATAGTGGAGTGGGGAAAACATCTTTATTGGTGCAGTTCGATCAAGGGAAATTCCAACAAGGTTCTTTCTCCGCCACCGTTGGAATCGGATTTACGGTAAGATTATTTTCGTTAACCGTGCGAAATTTTCGCATTCATCTGTATAAATTTTCATTTTCACTGTCCTGTTATATTCATTATGAAAGATTATACACTCCTGCTATCGCAAAATAGGTCTTTTTCTCGGTCGGGTCGTGATCCGCTTGCGACATATTCCCATATGCGGATCGAGATTCTGGGAGTAAAATATGAAGAAATTAAGGTTGACCCACGGAATACAAACACAAACAGCATCTGAGCCGCAATGTTTATCGCATTTCTGTTTCGAACTGTGAGAGTCTACAGTCTGGAGGGAAGAAAGTGGATATAGAATTGCAGATGGCGCCTTTTTGCACTCAAGGGGCGATGTACTCCATTAGAAGTCATCACCCGAGTCGCAGAGAAACAGACAGGAACTTCATAGCCTATTTCGCAGCCAATATCGAGTAGGGGGGGGGGGGGGGGAGGCAGAATATTATCACCTACTTAGTTGTAAAATACGCAAGAGTTAGCTTTTATTGCACGCCTGTTCTATGTAAACCCCATCTACAGCAACACTAAACCGTGCAGAAATTGAAAATCTGGTTGACGGACTATTTTTAAATATCGCTAGCGATTATTGAAAATCGTCCCCTCAGTTTCAATGTGTTCTATGTGCCATAGGCACATAGAACACATTAGAACTCATGGGACGAAATAGTAACACGGGTTCCCCTCGCAAATTTGGTTGGCGATAAAATGTGTTGTTTTGTTGACAGTTGTCAAATGAATTGCTGAGTGTCCTTCTAATAATTGTTTTTATAGACGTGAAGGCGTGTAATAAACACAGAACGCCACGCGTGTGTGAATGGGTTAATCGATATGGCACTTGTGTCATCGCGGAAAGATTCTACCCTTCCTCGTTGGTACTTGTGCCATATCGATTAACCCATTCACAAACGTGTGTCGTTCTGTGTATGTGTGGTATGTGAAATGTTTTCGCTAGTTTTTCCAAATTTCCAGATGTGTCAGATAGATAGAAACATAAAATACTGCATGCGATCATTATCCGTTGCGGCCGATTCGATTCGATCTCGTGTCCGCTATTCGTCAACGAATCGTATCGAATCGAAACGGGGCCGATTGAAGTATCGATTCAAAATTCGAATTAACGCGGGAAAATATATTAGAAAAATGCTTGACCTTCCTCACATATATGCACTTTAAACAAAACTTTAAGATGAGAGTGGTGCCGAAATTTCGGTAATTTTAGATTCCCTCGGTACGATAAATTGGTACTGGTTCGACACAAATTAGGAACTGTATTTGCGGTATGTCGCTCTTTGAACGAGAAAGCATGTCAAATTCGATACCTTGTACCACACCACGCGTATCATCACACTTTCCAAATGAAGTTTAGCGGGTTTGCTAATTGAAAATCTTTTATAAACTATATACCTATTAAATAAAAACATAATGAAATATTTTCTATTTGGTGCCACACCTAGCATATCAGTACACTTTCCAAATGAGTTTTAGCGGGCTTGTTAATTGAAAATCGTTTATAAACTACATACATGTTAAATGAAAAAATGCATAACGAACTCACGGTTTTCCACTTGGCGTTAGTGATAGGCAAACAAATATAAAATTAAATGATTGGACATTGTTTGAGAGAATGCTTGGGGAACTCCAGAAGAAAATAAATGACAACGAATAAGTAACAGATAACTTCGATGCTGAAGTTTATTCAAAATAAAGTTATCAAGGTTGAAATGAAATCAATATTTTCATTAGGAATACCTATATCGTTGTCGCGTGAGGGGCAGTAAATTATTTCTCTACTTATCGGCCCTGCAGTTGCACCTCCCATATATTTAGAGGTTGTTGAAAACAGTATACCAGGAGTATGGCGAGGACATTGTATTTCTATGAGGACCACACCACAAAAGAACAATTTTGCTTGTCTCGCGAAAGAAATTGTATGTAATATCTTACAGTTATTGGTTTTTGTATTGTGGCTTCCATACACGTGCAGTATCAGTGATTGTGTAAGTGTTTACAACCACTATGATTATAAAAGCGGACATAGAATTTCGTACGGATCGCGATTGAGTCGCAATTCTTTGTCGGATTCTTCCCCACAGACGTCGAATCATACTTTTCGAAAAAGAAATGAGAGAACAATTATTACAGTTGCTACTTTTACCAATCTTAATTTTTCAATATATTGGGTTTTTTTAACATCTGACCCATCGGTGTAAATGTGTCTCGATTGAATCCAAGGGACCCCACAAGCGGATTTCACAGTTTGCACGAGCGAGCGAATGAAACTGCAATATCGTAGCGACAATTTGATGTCTCATATGTTGCCTTAAATCTAGTAGTTACGATTACAGTTTTATCCAAGTGTGTGGTGGTGTCAGTTAAGTCCATCACTGTCATAACTCTACTGGTTCTACACATTTGGATTAACATTGCACAAGTAGAATAAACACTCCATATTACTTGGCCAAAGCCAGTAAGTACACCCTTTTTGGCTCCAATTATTCTCTCCGCCGGCCATAGCAAAAACTTGATTGACTACACAGAAAACAAAATTAATGGGAAATCGCAAATTGATCACAATTTTGATTATTTTCTGCAACAATATTTGAGAAACCCAACAGAGGAAGTAATGTTTTCAAACAATGTTCCACCTCAACCCACAAAAAGTACTTTCCAATAACTGTTAATTCATGTCACCACAGTTATATATTTTGTTTAATTTTAAATTTCACCATTTAATTGTTTACTGTTCAAGACAATTTATTGAGCAGTATTTTTTATTGTATTGAAGGTTTTAACAGGTAGTCAGTTGGGCAAGAACCAAAAGCACTTTGTTACAGAAACTAATTCTACAAAGCAACGTCACAAATGTTATGTGTAGACACTTTACCCAACAGATTCTACCAACGGCACATTTCACAAAAATAGCCATCCAATTTTACTACTTTCGAGTTTTGCTTCCAATGCATGGGTGACCGTCACTCATCTAAAGTAGTCTGGTGAATCCGGATGGGTAAAGTGTTAATATTTTAACTCTGATGCGATTACGAATTAGTCTAACATAACCGTCTTGTATCCACGCATTTGCTAATTGGGTGATTGTATTTGTCGGGATACTATGAGCATTAGCTCTACGAAACTCGTTCCTCGTCGATGTAGTAGAGTGGTTGTTGACCAAGCCAAAGTGATCCTTAAACTGTGCGATACCACAATTTGATGCTTGGTGTAAAACAAACATAATTTTGGACTTAATTCCTTAATCCCACACGCTATCAAAATTTGCTCCTCTTTTAATTATTTCTTGCTCAAAATTGTAACAAAAATGTAAAAAAAACATATCATGTGATCTCTCATTAGAACGACCTCGTTCCAATGAGAAGGTCACATAATATGATTTTGTTTATCAACTACACAGTTAATATATTGCGCGGATAGATGCTGCCGATTCATTGGGTAAAAGCTTTACCTAACACGAAGAAAAGCAGACGACACTTGCAAACAAACTTCTTGAATAACTAATTTTTTTTTAATTTTGTGTCTCAAAAACACAGGTTATGACCCCTCATTGGAACGAGCTCGACGAGCTTGTTCCAATGAGAGGTCATAACCTATGTTTTTGAGACAAAAATGAAAAAATAATGAAAGCGTTGGGTAAAGGGTTAACTCGATCAGAGCGCACATCATTGATTATCCACTCGACGAATTGAAGAGCTGTGGTCAGGATTATATTCAACAATAGTACCTCTCACTTGGGACACGGGATTCAGTTGAAAGCCTTTTTGTCTTTGTTGATAACAAAACTCGAATTGGAGTCTTCACACTGTGTCGAAATTCTACACTGTCAAGGGACGCTATTACTTATCACATCGTACGTATCGTGTCCAGTGTGTGACACCATACAGCCATATAACCTTAGGGAGCGTTTCTATTTAAGTGTCGTCTGATTCAAGTGTCAACCGATTTTATAGGTTGATAAAGAATGTCGAATAATGAACTCGGAATAAGTAACGGTTGTCACGTACCCGACTTTGGATATATGAGCACTGGGTCGAAGCCAAAAAAATTCGACGGAATATGGCTTGCGCTTTCAAAAGATAACATGAACTAACTATCAGAAGAAACATTGTTCGTCCTAATCGCATCCGGTAAATATGTCCCTCGGTTTTTAATAATATGTTGATGCATTACATGCCATATTTGTTTCACCTGTTTATCATGTAAACGACTTTCAGGACTTTCTTGAGATTTTTGGTGAAATGTTTACCGTTTCACAAACCAAAACAGAAGTGCGACATAAAACTAATGTTTTTCATTCGCTTCCAACAGGACACCCGTCTTGAGAAGGAAAGGAGTTGTTATATACACACTCAGTCTGATACAAAAATCAAATATGTGAACCAAATATAATTTTTAATTTCTGTTTTCTGTTTCAGTTTTAATATTTAATATTCATGCGGCAGCTTGTTTATGACATTTATCACACTAATTTCATAAAATGTATTGTTTTTGCATTATTTAACGTCCATCATACATGTTTATTCTATGCCTTCAATACTTGTTGTGTGCGAGCACTTGCAGGAAAAGACTGGTTGCCATCCACCCAATTCACTAGCCCAAGGCATTGCTATGAACATGAGATAATACGTCTTGATGTTGCAGTAAAGATCGAAAGTACGTCTGAGTTAGGTGAGTTATCTTTCTTATCGTTCTATGATTCTAATTAACATTTTGCGCTATTCTCTGGTCTTGAAAAATCTAAACGCGATATTATGCCCAAGAATGTCAGTTCCATTGAAGAAAAATCGATCATGCAAAAATTCTTACTTCCTTTATAGCTTACAATTCAACATAAATCATGGGATAAGTACAAGAAATCTCTCTTTTATTTTGGGTTTTTTTTTAATCCTTTACCAAACGTAATGATAATATCCGTCCATTGCTATTCACAAAACCGTCGTTCAGACAGTGCTCAAAATAACTTTTTTCTTTGCGGAGCAAAATGCTACGCATTTCCAAAAACTGAATAGCATTTTGTAAAAATTACATAGCTATTTTTGTATACCAGAGTTATGTTATGCTGTTTTATATTGAATTCTTCTAAGTAGATAGAATAGTTTCATCCATTTCTGGGCATTTCCAAATGATCTGCAACACATGAACATTTACTATGTTTTTTTTAACTGAACTGTCTTTAAGGGTTGCATGGACTTGTATACTGTTATAAATGGCGTCTTGGTTGTTTAATAGAGTTCTCAAAATGGAAGTTGAGATTTTTAATTTGATGGGCTTGTAGTTATTTTTAATGGACATTTTATGCAAAATGTTGTAAAAACAGGAAGTATTTAAACCAACAGAACTCATCTTACATATGAAGTTGCTAATGATGCTTGATGGAGAGGTAATCTGAGTTATGCCTGGAATTTTCCACAATCAGAAGTAAAGCATAAGTGAACTAGTTTTCAAATTTGTTTGCAAATTTTCATTTACATTTTGCGATACAAGATAATCAACTGCAGCCTAATAGGCTGCAGTTGATTATCTTGTATCGCAAAATGCTATACATAATTTAACATTGTGTAGCTTTTTGCAAGTTTTGCATAGCAAAAAGCGACGCGACACCGCTTATTTTGAGCCCTGCGTTCAGATTTCAATATTTTTTATCTTTTCGCCTCCAAACCATAGCTTATGACCCCTCATTTGAATGAGTTTGTTAGCTCCTTCCAATGAGGGGTCATAAACTATGTTTAAATGTAAAAAAATGGTAGACGTTGTAGAATTTGCTTTTCCAGTGTTGTCTTCTAGTCGAATTGGGTAAAAAGATAACGCCGACCCGATATTGATTTATTGGGGGACAAGTTTACATCTAGCTTTCTATAAATCTGTGTAACTGTCGTGCGCCAATAATATTAACCCTTTACCTAACATGAAAAGCAGACGACACTTGCAAAAAAAAATTCTTGAATAACTGATTTTTTTTCATTTTTTGTCTCAAAAATATAGGTTATGACCCCTCATTGGAACGAGCTCGATGAGCTCGTTCCAACGAGGGGTCATAACCTATGGTTTTGAGACAAAAAATGAAAAAATATGAAAATTAATTGGCGTTTTTTTTTAGAACAGCGCTGGCCGATTTTGGCCGTTACATTGGGTAAAGGGTTAAACGAAAATAAGTTTCCCCGAAACCCAACGCCTGAGATTCGCATGTTCGGCTATACAAGCATGCTGAAGTACAAGTTTCACATTTAATAAAATATTTTTCATATTAACTGCAGTTTCTTTTTAAGAAACATATATTCAAGTTAATCACGCAGTTACGAAATATTGTTTTCATATCATTGCTTCATTTTTCTAATCTAATTTTGTAAAGTATATCATGGGTTGCACTGGTGCTTTTTACATTCCATTCTCTTTCAAAATATCGATTGCGATGTGACATAAGTAGTTGTTTATGCATTACAACATTACACTCTCCGAGAAATGAATTGTTTGTTCCGGTCCTGAGAATTTACAAAAGGAGTCTCCTTACCAAAAATGCCACGATGGCCCTAGGAAATCCCATAGTAAAACCGGGTAATTACGGCCCTAACAGTCGAAGGATTATAGCTCCTATAGGAATTCCCAAAGAAAATTTTTCAAAGAGTGGTAAGCACATTTGAGGGAAGTGCTCTCTCTCTCTCTCTCTCTCTTCTCTCTCTCTCTCTCTCTCTCTCTCTCTCTCTCTCTCTCTCTCTCTCTCTCTATTCATACACTACTTTAGGAGTGGTGAAAATTATCTAAATGTGGGAAGAAAGAGAAAAATATTTCGACTGTTTTCTTTTGCGTATCATTATAAAAGCACAAAAAGAAAAGGCAAAGCGAAATAATAGCCACTTACCGCCAAATCAGTTGGACGCATCTTGGACGAATCTTATCTAATTGTATTTGATGCGTCTCGCGTCTCCAGTCGCACATATACCCATTGATGCAGACACACTCATTATCGTCGAATCTGATTAAATTGCCCGGTAAACTTGCGACTGTCTCCTTCTGTTGTTAACTCTTTCCCAGATGGACAAACATTCTACATTTCTAGCACAGCCAATTTTAATCAAATGTAAATTTGTAAACATGGATTCCATAATCATCATGAACCGGTGTGCGAACGATATTACCCGAACACAACCGAACATCGACGGAACGTTAGATTAGATTCGTCGCTGGTTCGAGTATCTCAATCAAACGACGCATCGAATCTACTAGACGCATTAAATGCGTCTCTCTCTCACGAAAATTGTCTGAAATGCGATTAATCCTTTACTTAACACGAAAAGCAGACGACACTTGCAAACAAAATTCTTCAATAACTTATTTTTTTCATTTTTTGTCTCAAAAATATAGGTTATGACCCCTCACTGGAACGAGCTCGATGAGCTCGTTCCAACGAGGGGTCATAACCTATGTTTTTGAGGCAAAAAATGAGAAAACATAATTAAAATTAATAGGCGATTTTTGAAAACAGCGCTGGCCAGTTTTGGACGTTACGTTGGGTAAAGGGTTAAAAGATTTATTTGAATCAGACAGACGAATAATCGTAACATATAATCCAAACAGAACCTAATATTAGATGCGTCCGTCTGAACTGAGTGTTACTGGTGTGCGAAGGGGTCGAACTCTCTATTTATTGACGAAGAGGGCGTTAATCAGATTCAAAATTATCTTGATCCTCACTGACTTCCCCCTTTTGACTATTACTCTTTTGACTTTCCTCTATCTCACCTTCGCTATTTTCTGGGTTTGATTCATCAGCACTTTCTTTAGATTCATTCTTTCGCATTTTCATTTTTGGACAATTCTTCATCTTACTTTCGTCGCATGTTAGTGGAGTGTCGAAATTCTTACAGTATTTACATTGATAAGACGGCATGATTGCATGTTGACCAAAGAAACAGAACGGATATCACATAAAAAGAACTATCAAGTTCCAGCTAGGGCTGTACGATATTCAAAACTGAATACTGGTATCGGTATTCAAACAAATACCGCGGTATACCGGTATATCGAAAGCTGTTCAGATACCTGAACATAAGTACCACATCGAGACTTGAGGCATCACAGTCGGAACGAATCAGCATGCCTTGATGATGCGGTTCGAAACATCTTTACCCAACGCAGACGATATCAAAATTTATTATTTTAAATAATAGTTTACCAGATTTTTCCAAACGTTTCTACAAAACAATAACGTGTGGCCTCCACATTGGAACGATCTCAGCGAGCTCGTTCCAATGAGGGGCCACATGATATAGTTTTGTTGAAAATTATTTTTTCAACTGCTGAATTTGTATATTACGCGGGCAGACGCGGACGATTTCTTGGGTAAAGGGATAATATTATTTATTCGGGGCAACAGTTAAAACTCAAGACATCTTGAAAATGAAATTGTGGGTAAATACATAATGACGATAAACCGATATTTTTGTAATTACAACGGTATGCAATCGATATTGGTTTGAATACCTGTATATATCGGTTTATCGATATACCGTGCAGCCCTAGTTCCAGCGATATGATGAAAATTGTCAGCAGTGTTCACGCTGTCGAATGCCAATTTAGCCAATTGCACTAAACCTTCTGATTTGGCATCATAAAATCACGGTTGGCTAAAATGTTGGCTACAAAAGGATTCCTGTCACTTGTGACCGAAAACCATTGAAGCAGCGATAGGCGCAATCGTAGAGGAAATATACAAAAACAAATATTTTATTACGTCCAGTACACAGAAAATTTCAGCAGGCAATAAAGGCGGAACCAATAAACGATTTACACAAAACACGCCGAAATACCAGTGATTTTGACGATAAGGTGTTGAAAATAGCGTTTGGACACACTTTCAACGTTAATTGTCAGCGAGTGGTAATGAGGCGTTGTTTTTTCTTCAATAAAGTATTGTAGGTTATCAGGATTAAAAAATGCAGCATTTAATTAAATAAATACTTCATACCGTCGCGAGTGATTCGCGACGGTATGAAGTAGTTATCTAATTAAATGATACATTTTGTAAAGACTCGCCACCCACCAAACCCAGTGGATTAACAGTAACTAGTCGTTTATATATAACTTAGGTGACCGCCCTTTTCGCCTAGCGAGGATTTCGTCAGAACTGTCGGATTTTTCGTGACCACTTGTCCGTTCACTTCTGAAATAATGGACCGTTCAATTTTCAAAACTCGACTAGTTTAGTTGGATCAGACAGTACAAACACATGTCCCCTCCCAGTATCAATTTGGCACTCTACACGTTTCGATGGAACCGATCGGAACTTTGTGAAACTGTAATTTTTATTTTATTTTATTTTTTTTTTTTGAAGTATTGATACGGATGGAATTTTGTCCTTACTATAAATACATTCAGCAGCCCCCTTGCAAATGAGCACTTTATCAGACCAACCTCAAAACACTTTATTTGACATAAAAATACCCAGAATGGATACAGAAGTGGCACCAGACAGTTTCGAGCCAGCGTGAACAATGATTGTCAGTGAGATTCTCGAATTTGTGTTTATGTTTCATACATGTAAGAGTACAGTGGAGCCCACTTAATTGGATATATCTTAATTGTATATCCCTGTTAATTGAATATAATTTCCCAACACTAAACCATTTACCATACCCCCAGTACAAATTCTACCTGTTAATTGAATATAGGTTATAAAGTAAACTCCTATTAATTGAATAAAAAATCTTGTAACATATCGAGAAATTACCCTGACTGTCTCCAGTTTTCCTTTGGTTGTACACCTATTTGGCCTCAGTATATCCAATATGGGCATTTAATCTATTATATCTTGTTTGACAGAGCTCATGGAGCTCTGTCAAACAAGATATAATAGAATAAATACTAAGTTTATCTCTAGAATACAGGAAAGTGACACAATCCCTGTTTATTGAATACTCCTGTTAATTGAATAATTTTCACTGGCAAAGTGGCTATTCAATTAACAGGGTTCCACTGTACTAGTAAAATCTGGAGAAGAAAAAAAATAACACACGACTCTATGACAAAGAAACACAAGGCAGTTTTATTTTCCATTGTCGCAGAGTTAAGTGTTGTTTTACCCTATGAGAAACAAAAAGAAATAACAGCTGGCTGCGAGGTTTTTTCCCCAACTTGACGGGGTATCCCACCACTAATTACCAACTGCACTGTAATTCCTATGGATGAAAAGCCCTTTGAGCTATAATTACCCGGTTTTACTGTGGGAATTCCTCAAGTAAATTGCAAGGCTGTATATGCTATAGTGGTATTTTGTAGTTTGGGAAATCTTGGAGTAAATTAGCATACTCAACAAAGTACAACTGTGTTTCACAAAATATATGACACTATATAAAAACTGCTCTCAATGCCACATCAAAGTCAGAATGCTTTCGTCTTGCAATACCATGCATGGTTTGATATAAGTTTTGGCGCAAAAGACATAAATGTGTAAATAGAAGCCATACTCCGAACGAAAGGAAAAGCAGAGACGATTTACTCATGAAAATGAAACCTTGACCGGAAGAACCCCAAAATAATCGTAACATTTTGACTTTCCCCGCATCCATCAAATTCCAGAAAGCTGTAGAACAATTAAAACAATTCTCGTTTCAACACACTATGATGGCGGAGTGATAACGAGATTCAATATATTTTTTATATCAAGTGTTCACAAACAGGGAACACAACATAAGAAAACCAGTATGTATTATCGCAGGCATGTAGCCAGGATTCTATTATGGGGGGGGGGGGGGGGGGGGGTGAGGGGGGAGGCCTAGCCAGCTTTTTTACTAGGACCCTCTGGCTTCTACCCCTCCTCCCATTTCCAAAAAGGGAAGTGGGAGGAGGGGTAAAGCTCGGGGGCTTAGTTATAACTAGCCCCGACCCCCCTCCCCTCGAGAAACTGTTGCAAAATTCCGTGCTCTAAGAGCAAAGCTGAGGCATTTGTAGCCTGTGCAGCCGTACATTGCAGACCATTTAGGGTTCCATATTATGTCAAAGTTGCATTAGTTCAATGGGTTTTTTTGGGGAGGAGTGGGGGGGGGGGCGAAAATGTTAGGGGATACCACTGTATTATCGACTCCTAAAAATATTGGGAAATGTAATCTGGGTACAGTGTCAGCGAAAAAGTGTTTGGTATTCATAAGAAGTCGTAGTACTCAGTACATCGTTTTTCCTCTTTTAAGGTAGAAGAAAAGCTAACAATGATCCATGGATGACTCTCTGTGATAGCTTTCCATGAAAGGATGTCAAAAATTGATGATATTATCAGAGTAAGTAATGAGAATTTTTTAATTTCTTTCTTTAGCCCTTTACCTAACCTGAAAAGCAGACGACACTTGCAAAAAAAATTCTTGAATAACTAATTTTTTTTTCATTTTCGGTCTCAATAACATAGGTTATGACCCCTCGTTGGAACGAGCTCGACGAGCTCGTTCCAACGAGGGGTCATAACCTATGTTTTTGAGACAAAAAATGAAAAAATAATGAAAATTAATTGGCGATTTTTGAGAATAGCGCTGGTCGGTTTTGGCCGTTACGTTGGGTAAAGGGTTAGGGTGGGGCAGGGGGATTTCCCCCATTCACATATTTCACTTATACTGTAGGTTTTTATGATTAATCAGCTCTTTACTTGACCTGACTAAAAGATGGTAGGTGTAAAAAATGTTCAGGAATGCCTGAAATTTTTCATTTTTTCAGACCTTGTTGTACTGAGGGATCATAAACATGTTTTAGACCAAAACGTTGAGAAAAAAAATTGAATGGAGATTTTTTTCGGTCCGGATTTTTTTCGGTCCGGATGAGGTTTAGGTACTGTTTCAGAATTTTTATATTATCAGACGGAAACCCCAAACAAGCCCAACGTTGACATTATTATAACAAATCAAACCCGAGAGAGAGAGCGAGAAAGAGAGAGAGAGAGAGAGAGAGAGAGTAACGAATCTAAAATTTCAAATCTACACATGTATAAAGGAAGCTAGCAAGATCGAGCAATGTGAACACGAGAAGCTGGTAGTCCAGATAAAATTGGTTATTGGAAGATTTGAGATAAGACATCAGTATTGCTTACGACACGATATGACTATGGTGGTTGAAAGTACTGATTGTCTGTCCATTAGTATTTCAAGGTAAATACAAAAAAGGATTGGAATAATATTAGCTGTATAGATGAACAAAAAATGAACAATGAAATGGCTGATTGGCCGAAAAATGTCCAGATGAGCAATTAAGATGTTGCATTTTGTTCAGGAACAAATTGCCACATGTCAAACCCCACAGCAGCACATATGTTAAGAATACTACTCTTTAAGCAAAGTTTATCAAAATGTCAAAAATACACGTTTCCCGTAATACACCTACGAAGTCAACCAATTCAATCTGTTTGACAGAGCTCACAGAGCTCTGTCAAACAAGACTGCATTGGTGAAATTCATTTCCTAGCCGAATAAAGGGAACATTTACTACTTGAAATACCGGTATGTTGACATCAGAGTGCAGGAGCTTTAAGAGTACCAGGAGAAATAAATCCCGATTCTTGTGAAGCTCTGTCTGAAAGTTTTTTTCCGTGAATTAATGCCAAATTCTGATATTAACCCTTTACATACCATTGTCGAGATGTAAAAATTACAAACTACAATTTTCCCCATAAAGCAACGAGGATTTAAATAAACCAACTCAGTCTTGTTTGGTAGAGTTCAGTTCTGTGAAATAATACAATTGGTCAAAGTCCCAGTTGCATTATAGGAAAAGTGCATCACGAAATTGTATTATTTTGACATCAGTGTGTTGAATGTTGAGAGTGAAAGGCAAATTAGATAAGGAAGACATTCTCTAGTAGCAATCCTTTAGTTTAATCCCTCTGGTACTGTAGCTTCAATAGATGTTGTAAATGATTGTGCGAACAATAACTTGGTTCATTAGACAACACACTCACGGCCTTCTTTATTAAACAAAGGTGAAATAGTGTTAAGAACACACTCATGCCAAAACACCACCTGCTGCACTTAGCAAGGGTGAAATAGTGCTAACCAATAAGATGGTATACAGCGAATGGGGAATGTGGGAGACTGGAATCAACTACTCGGGGTGGTCGTTTTCTTGTATTTCACGCGAGATTCCTCCCCCCCCCCCCCCGTACTCTACCCGAGAGATTTGTTCTGTACTTATACCTATATTAACTCTTTTAACCCTCGTTTAATGGAATGGTAGGGCCCTTGTGTACACTTATAGTGAGATGGGTCAGTCCAATATCAATATACAAGGAGGATAAAATAATAACTGCAGTCTGCAGCCGTCTGGCTGCAGACTGCAGTTACTATTTTATCATCAATGCCCCTTGTTTTGACCTCTTATAATAATAAGGCAAAAATGGGGCGAAATTATACCTTAAACCGAAAAATCGGTCTTACGAATTTCAAAGGGTTAAACTTGAGTCAAGTGAATGAAGCTGATATTTTTTAAAGAAAAATATTACCTTCGGCGGTCTGATAACTTTCTTGCTTGACACTGTTTTTTTATTAGAAGAATTTCATTCGCGTCATTACGTCACTCTGGCGCGTAACGTCTAATCAGATGCGTTATTACGTGATGTTCTTACGTGTAAGCCAGATTCCACGAGTAGTGAACCCAGAACATTTCTCAATTTCTGTATTCCTTCGCGTAATATTGAATACGCACTGTAATTCTGGTATCAGTGAAATTATTGTTATGGATTAATTATGCTACTGGTTCTTTTGAATTAAAGACTACGTGTGATTCTATTGGATGCTCACATCGCATCTATTATTATTTCATGAAAGACTGAAATCCAATGATTTGATTGGCCGAAAGAACTAATGCCCAACATTCCTAGAATATTTACACCTTAATCCTTTGAACCCTAGCGGCCGCTTTTCCGGCCAGCAACATGATACGTCATAACGTTATTAAATAGGATGGCTGTTCAGTGAATGTGTGGGGTAGACCAATCAATATTTTCAACGTGCAGCCTCGAGGCTACACGTTGAAAATATTGATTGGTCTACCCAAAATAATGAATATGGACTCTTCTAATTGCCGCCATTGAACTGGCATGGAAGATACCACTAGAGTTCAAAGGGTTAATTTAGACTGGTGTAAAACATGACTATATAGACAATGCGATTCTTTTTATTTCAACAGTTGATAAAAATGGAGATTTTTTATATAAATTATTCGAATTGTTCCTATACTTTTATGTTAATCATGACAGAACATTAGGTTACACGTGACACTATATTTTAATGTAGGGTAACAATCATTTCCCTATGGTCATGATTCGCCATTGTGCAGAAATATGTGACCTTAAACATCAATACTAAATAACAATCATTTCCCTTCTTCTAAATGTAATTTTTGGACAGCATTTGTTAATTTTTTTAATCACAGTTAAAATCCACGTGTACTCCATTTCACATCCTAATCTGTATAAAGCAGGGCGAACACTTCCCCAAAGGGCCTAAGCAGGTACACAGAAGATACTTTTTGACCAGCACACCAATAACCGCTATGGACACTATAACCGTTATGGAAACAGTAACCCCCATGGTTCCTGAACATCCTCCACTCCATCCCTAAAAGTGGTCGACCACTTTAAGGGAGGCGAGCGTTGGCCCTGCGTCCCGCTTCTGCCCCTCTTTGTAAACGCATTGCGCATCTTTTGTCCCAACCCAATAGGATTACAATGCAGGCCTGCCCCCGAACCAGGGAAGTTCGGGTCTTCTTTCTGGTGGTCCCCGAAAGGGGTCGTTGTCAAAGAGTCCAACCAAACAGAGACAGCCTGAGGCAGATTATACTTGCCAGTGATGGCCATCACTCAAAATCATCTCAGAAGTGGCAGACTATACTTGCCCGAAAACCCAGAACCACTGCACCCTCGGGGAGAGGTAGTACCTTTGTGAGAGGACCCAACCACTCACACTGGTCCTCACCCGAGGGTTCAACCGACATCAGTCAGAGACCATCACGCCGCAACCGGTGACACCTGCCGAGTACCTGAACCTGTTCCTCCTTCAACACGCCTAGACATGTGAAAATTGATCATTTACAGTCACTGGGGGTCGAAAGGGGCTTGTTCCCCATACCGTCCCTGCACGCCTTCGGCGCGTGAAACCATTCCTTTCCCAAAGGGCCCATTACAATTGATTTATAATTGATGCGCCTGCTCGTGAAAATATATATAAATATAACTAGTTATATTTGGTTTCACAGATCCAGAACAGTTCTTTCCAACTAAACATAATAGGTTATATCCTTCTTCAAATGAACTAAAATTCACTTCAAAGTGAAGGGGATTGACAAGGAAGTAACTATAGAACCAGAAAAAGATTTACAGATAACTAATATTATCCCGATGGAAACACTGCTCAGTGTATAAAGCTGTATCAGGTTCAAACCAGTGTAAATATATGTGTTGATCGAGAAACGTGCATCAAGCCGATATTTTGTTCATATTATGGATTGTGGCGAGACCTTTAAGGCGATTCGCGACACATAACAGGAACATCATCGTGGCTTAATAAAAGTTTCTCGATCAACACATAGTGGCGATGACAAATTTATCTTGTCATCTCGAAACCCACTTGGTGGTAATAACCTATTTATTAGCTCACCTAGACGAAGCTCAATGAGAGCTTATGTGATGACGTCATGATATTACATTCTTGAGCTGTGCATGAACTAATCACCATGCATTCGACTTGTGCAATAACCGCCGAAGCTTATAGTAGTGATACAGCTGGGTGTTTCTTTGTTTTAGTTCTCAGCTTTAACGCGTGGTAGACCGATATAAAAATATCATCATGGCAAAAATTGATCTTGTCTATTTTATTTTGTTCAGTTGGTGGTTTATTTATCATGTAATTACTGTTATTAAAACGTTGACATCCACATGTGCAATCAGTTTTCGTTGAATACAGGTAAAATCCTTTTCTTTCTGAATCGAATGATCGTTCATGCTCGTAGAAAATACTTGGACTGTTACAAATTTATACCAGTCTAGACGCTTTAGATTGTACCAGGAAAAAAATTTGCAAGATAACTTTCCTTGCACAACAGAATTCGATTCGGGATCAACGTTCTGTGACATGGGACAACATTGTTGATTGTATATTTTCGAATCGTTCAACCGGGGTGTGTAAAGGGGAGGGGGAGGGGGTGGTTCTTCAAAGAAATTTTGTACGGCCGGGATAGCTGGTGGTCCAGTGACTGGAAAACTCACTTTTTCAGACGCCCTAAGTGTTTCCCTTTTCATTTTAACAGACAATTAGGCACAAACAAATTATTTTTGATTCTCAGGGACCACCGCATTGATTTTTTTCGTGTGTGCTTGTATATATTATTGGCATTATTCAAATATCACCGTTGTTTGTGCCACGAAAATTGGAAACAGAAATGCGTAAAGGTGCAAATTCCTGGATCGATTTCAACTGGATCTAGAGCTAAGAAGCGTGAATCTATGTACTGGGGAGTCGGTTTCAGTAATGGGTTATCTTGTAAAATAACCACGAACAAACAGCAGATACAGTGGAAACTTTGAGTAAAAAGAAATCCACAGTTTCCGAATGTACGAGGTCATCGAATTGAAGGAAACGAACACGCACATTTGTATGTATAAGCCTCCGAGTGAAAATGTCAATGTTTCGAATATATACTACTCAAAGTTTGCTAAGCACGACATATTTGACACATCATTGTGGAATTTTCTTGTGACACATTTGCGATATTTTTGGTGGATATGATTGAGAAATGTATTGAGATGGTCCCCAGTGTTTGCATTAGCTCTCTTGACAGACAGACGTTTTGTGACAGTCATGGAAAGCATGTACCCCTTGATTTCCATGATGTGTTCGTGTACTGTCTACATGTACATGAGATGTGTAGGGTATTCAGTCTTCATTTCAACACAAACCCTTGTGATTTAATGATTGAATATGGCGAATGCAAATGTAAGAAGACATTTGTCTGAAGCAGAAATGTGGTGGGCTGTAGGAATGGTGGAACAAGGAGTTAGCCATCGTCAGGTTGGTGAAGCCCTTGGTGTGCACCATACGGCGATCAGCAGAGCCTGGGCAAGATTTCAGCAGTATGGCACACCAGTCAGATGACATGGTGGTGGCAGACACAGGGCAACATCTGCAGCTGAAGAGCGGTTTTTGATCATTCAGGCCCGTAGGAACCGCTTCGCAGTGACCTTCAGACTGCATCTGGTGTAAATGTTTCGACGCAGACTATCCGGGCAAGGTTGCAAGAAGGTGGTTTCCGATCGACAAGACCATGCATTCGCATTCAGCTGTCCCAGAACCACCGCCAGGCACGATATGAATGGGCCATGGATCACGTTGGATGGACCAGAGAAGATTGACGACCTGTCCTTTTTACAGATGAGTCCAGGTACTGCCTAGACCACACAGATAGGCGTTCTAGGGTATGGAGAAGACCAGGAGAGCGATTCCATGCAGCCAACATTGCTGAGCATGACCGTTATGGTGGAGGGTCAATAATGGTCAGTGGCGGCATCAGCTGTGATGGACTTATAGAGCTCTGTGTCCTTGCTCGTGGAACATTTACTGCACAGCGGTATATTGATGAGATCCTGGATGCCCACGTCGGATTGAATGCAGGTGTAGTGGGTGATAAATTCATTCTGATGGACGATAATGCCCGTTCTCATGTTGCCCATGCTGTCCGGGAGTACCGACAGAGGGTGGGGATTGAGCGTATGGACTGGCCAGCAAAATCCCCTGACCTCAATCCAATCGAACATGTCTGGAATGAGTTGCAGAAAGGACGTAGAATTAAGTGCTTAGATGCAACTATCTGATCAATAATTAAATAATTGAGTATTCCGTGTGTTCTGTACTGGTCTCGTATGTACTTGGTTAACTAGCATTCCCTTTTTGGGGTCTGTCGGTGGCCGAGTGGTGTGCGTGGTTCAGTGTACTTTCGCTAGGCGGTTGGTGCCGAAGGAAACTCTCTCGGCGTGGGTTCAAACCCCCGCCATGCCATGTAAACAAAACCGGCGTCCTTTCTTAATTCTATGGCATCCAAGAAATTTGAAAAAGACAAGTACTGTCGCTGATTTCTTCTGAGGTGCAGTTCGTAGAATTAAGTGCTTAGATGCAACTATCTGATGAATAATTAAATAATTGAGTATTCCGTGTGTTCTGTACTGGTCTCGTATATACTTGGTTAACTAGCATTCCCTTTTTGGGGTCTGTCGGTGGCCGAGTGGTGTGCGTGGTTCAGTATAGTTTCGCTAGGCGGTTGGTGCCGAAGGAAACTCTCTCGGCGTGGGTTCAAACCCCCGCCATGCCATGTAAACAAAACCGGCGTCCATTCTTAATTCTATGGCATCCAAGAAATTTGAAAAAGACAAGTACTGTCGCTGATTTCTTCTGAGGTGCAGTTCGTAGAATTAAGTGCTTAGATGCAACTATCTGATGAATAATTAAATAATTGAGTATTCCGTGTGTTCTGTACTGGTCTCGTATATACTTGGTTAACTAGCATTCCCTTTTTGGGGTCTGTCGGTGGCCGAGTGGTGTGCGTGGTTCAGTATAGTTTCGCTAGGCGGTTGGTGCCGAAGGAAACTCTCTCGGCGTGGGTTCAAATCCCCGCCATGCCATGTAAACAAAACCGGCGTCCTTTCTTAATTCTATGGCATCCAAGAAATTTGAAAAAGACAAGTACTGTCGCTGATTTCTTCTGAGGTGCAGTTCGTAGAATTAAGTGCTTAGATGCAACTATCTGATGAATAATTAAATAACTTAGTATTCCGTGTGTTCTGTACTGGTCTCGTATATACTTGGTTAACTAGCATTCCCTTTTTGGGGTCTGTCGGTGGCCGAGTGGTGTGCGTGGTTCAGTATAGTTTCGCTAGGCGGTTGGTGCCGAAGGAAACTCTCTCGGCGTGGGTACAAACCCCGCCATGCCATGTAAACAAAACCGGCGTCCTTTCTTAATTCTATGGCATCCAAGAAATTTGAAAAAGACAAGTACTGTCGCTGATTTCTTCTGAGGTGCAGTTCGTAGAATTAAGTGCTTAGATGCAACTATCTGATGAATAATTAAATAATTGAGTGTTCCGTGTGTTCTGTACTGGTCTCGTATATACTTGGTTAACTAGCATTCCCTTTTTGGGGTCTGTCGGTGGCCGAGTGGTGTGCGTGGTTCAGTATAGTTTCGCTAGGCGGTTGGTGCCGAAGGAAACTCTCTCGGCGTGGGTTCAAACCCCCGCCATGCCATGTAAACAAAACCGGCGTCCTTTCTTAATTCTATGGCATCCAAGAAATTTGAAAAAGACAAGTACTGTCGCTGATTTCTTCTGAGGTGCAGTTCGTAGAATTAAGTGCTTAGATGCAACTATCTGATGAATAATTAAATAATTGAGTATTCCGTGTGTTCTGTACTGGTCTCGTATGTACTTGGTTAACTAGCATTCCCTTTTTGGGGTCTGTCGGTGGCCGAGTGGTGTGCGTGGTTCAGTACAGTTTCGCTAGGCGGTTGGTGCCGAAGGAAACTCTCTCGGCGTGGGTTCAAATCCCCGCCATGCCATGTAAACAAAACCGGCGTCCTTTCTTAAATCTATGGCATCCAAGAAATTTGAAAAAGACAAGTACTGTCGCTGATTTCTTCTGAAGTGCAGTTCGTAGAATTAAGTGCTTAGATGCAACTATCTGATGAATAATTAAATAATTGAGTATTCCGTGTGTTCTGTACTGGTCTCGTATATACTTGGTTAACTAGCATTCCCTTTTTGGGGTCTGTCGGTGGCCGAGTGGTGTGCGTGGTTCAGTATAGTTTCGCTAGGCGGTTGGTGCCGAAGGAAACTCTCTCGGCGTGGGTTCAAACCCCCACCATGCCATGCAAACAAAACCGGCGTCCTTTCTTAATTCTATGGCATCCAAGAAATTTGAAAAAGACAAGTACTGTCGCTGATTTCTTCTGAGGTGCAGTTCGTAGAATTAAGTGCTTAGATGCAACTATCTGATGAATAATTAAATAATTGAGTATTCCGTGTGTTCTGTACTGGTCTCGTATATACCTGGTTAACTAGCATTCCCTTTTTGGGGTCTGTCGGTGGCCGAGTGGTGTGCGTGGTTCAGTATAGTTTCGCTAAGCGGTTGGTGCCGAAGGAAACTCTCTCGGCGTGGGTTCAAACCCCCGCCATGCCATGTAAACAAAACCGGCGTCCATTCTTAATTCTATGGCATCCAAGAAATTTGAAAAAGACAAGTACTGTCGCTGATTTCTTCTGAGGTGCAGTTCGTAGAATTAAGTGCTTAGATGCAACTATCTGATGAATAATTAAATAATTGAGTATTCCGTGTGTTCTGCACTGGTCTCGTATATACTTGGTTAACTAGCATTCCCTTTTTGGGGTCTGTCGGTTGCCGAGTGGTGTGCGTGGTTCAGTATAGTTTCGCTAGGCGGTTGGTGCCGAAGGAAACTCTCTCGGCGTGGGTTTAAATCCCCGCCATGCCATGTAAACAAAACCGGCGTCCTTTCTTAAATCTATGGCATCCAAGAAATTTGAAAAAGACAAGTACTGTCGCTGATTTCTTCTGAGGTGCAGTTCGTAGAATTAAGTGCTTAGATGCAACTATCTGATGAATAATTAAATAATTGAGTATTCCGTGTGTTCTGTACTGGTCTCGTATGTACTTGGTTAACTAGCATTCCCTTTTTGGGGTCTGTCGGTGGCCGAGTGGTGTGCGTGGTTCAGTATAGTTTCGCTTGGCGGTTGGTGCCGAAGGAAACTCTCTCGGCGTGGGTTCAAACCCCCGCCATGCCATGTAAACAAAACCGGCGTCCTTTCTTAATTCTATGGCATCCAAGAAATTTGGAAAAGACAAGTACTGTCGCTGATTTCTTCTGAGGTGCAGTTCGTAGAATTAAGTGCTTAGATGCAACTATCTGATGAATAATTAAATAATTGAGTATTCCGTGTGTTCTGTACTGGTCTCGTATATACTTGGTTAACTAGCATTCCCTTTTGGGGGTCTGTCGGTGGCCGAGTGGTGTGCGTGGTTCAGTATAGTTTCGCTAGGCGGTTGGTGCCGAAGGAAACTCTCTCGGCGTGGGTACAAACCCCCGCCATGCCATGTAAACAAAACCGGCGTCCTTTCTTAATTCTATGGCTTCCAAGAAATTTGAAAAAGACAAGTACTGTCGCTGATTTCTTCTGAGGTGCAGTTCGTAGAATTAAGTGCTTAGATGCAACTATCTGATGAATAATTAAATAATTGAGTATTCCGTGTGTTCTGTACTGGTCTCGTATATACTTGGTTAACTAGCATTCCCTTTTTGGGGTCTGTCGGTGGCCGAGTGGTGTGCGTGGTTCAGTATAGTTTCGCTAGGCGGTTGGTGCCGAAGGAAACTCTCTCGGCGTGGGTTCAAACCCCCGCCATGCCATGTAAAGAAAACCGGCGTCCTTTCTAATTCTATGGCATCCACGAAATTTGAAAAAGACAAGTACTGTCGCTGATTTCTTCTGAGGTGCAGTTCGTAGAATTAAGTGCTTAGATGCAACTATCTGATGAATAATTAAATAATTGAGTATTCCGTGTGTTCTGTACTGGTCTCGTATATACTTGGTTAACTAGCATTCGCTTTTTGGGGTCTGTCGGTGGCCGAGTGGTGTGCGTGGTTCAGTATAGTTTCGCTAGGCGGTTGGTGCCGAAGGAAACTCTCTCGGCGTGGGTTCAAACCCCCGCCATGCCATGTAAACAAAATCGGCGTCCTTACTTAATTCTAAGGCATCCAAGAAATTTGGAAAAGACAAGTACTGTCGCTGATTTCTTCTGAGGTGCAGTTCGTAGAATTAAGTGCTTAGATGCAACTATCTGATGAATAATTAAATAATTGAGTATTCCGTGTGTTCTGTACTGGTCTCGTATATACTTGGTTAACTAGCATTCCCTTTTGGGGGTCTGTCGATGGCCGAGTGGTGTTCGTGGTTCAGTATAGTTTCGCTAGGCGGTTGGTGCCGAAGGAAACTCTCTCGGCGTGGGTTCAAACCCCTGCCATGCCATGTAAAGAAAACCGGCGTCCTTTCTAATTCTATGGCATCCACGAAATTTGAAAAAGACAAGTACTGTCGCTGATTTCTTCTGAGGTGCAGTTCGTAGAATTAAGTGCTTAGATGCAACTATCTGATGAATAATTAAATAATTGAGTATTCCGTGTGTTCTGTACTGGTCTCGTATATACTTGGTTAACTAGCATTCCCTTTTTAGGGTCTGTCGGTGGCCGAGTGGTGTGCGTGGTTCAGTATAGTTTCGCTAGGCGGTTGGTGCCGAAGGAAACTCTCTCGGCGTGGGTTCAAACCCCCGCCATGCCATGTAAACAAAACCGGCGTCCTTTCTTAATTCTATGGCATCCACGAAATTTGAAAAAGACAAGTACTGTCGCTGATTTCTTCTGAGGTGCAGTTCGTAGAATTAAGTGCTGAGATGCAACTATCTGATGAATAATTAAATAATTGAATATTCCGTGTGTTCTGTACTGGTCTCGTATATACTTGGTTAACTAGCATTCCCTTTTTGGGGTCTGTCGGTGGCCGAGTGGTGTGCGTGGTTCAGTATAGTTTCGCTAGGCGGTTGGTGCCGAAGGAAACTCTCTCGGCGTGGGTTCAAATCCCCGCCATGCCATGTAAACAAAACCGGCGTCCTTTCTTAAATCTATGGCATCCAAGAAATTTGAAAAAGACAAGTACTGTCGCTGATTTCTTCTGAAGTGCAGTTCGTAGAATTAAGTGCTTAGATGCAACTATCTGATGAATAATTAAATAATTGAGTATTCCGTGTGTTCTGTACTGGTCTCGTATATACTTGGTTAACTAGCATTCCCTTTTTGGGGTCTGTCGGTGGCCGAGTGGTGTGCGTGGTTCAGTATAGTTTCGCTAGGCGGTTGGTGCCGAAGGAAACTCTCTCGGCGTGGGTTCAAATCCCCGCCATGCCATGTAAACAAAACCGGCGTCCTTTCTTAATTCTATGGCATCCAAGAAATTTGAAAAAGACAAGTACTGTCGCTGATTTCTTCTGAGGTGCAGTTCGTAGAATTAAGTGCTTAGATGCAACTATCTGATGAATAATTAAATAACTTAGTATTCCCTGTGTTCTGTACTGGTCTCGTATATACTTGGTTAACTAGCATTCCCTTTTTGGGGTCTGTCGGTGGCCGAGTGGTGTGCGTGGTTCAGTATAGTTTCGCTAGGCGGTTGGTGCCGAAGGAAACTCTCTCGGCGTGGGTACAAACCCCGCCATGCCATGTAAACAAAACCGGCGTCCTTTCTTAATTCTATGGCATCCAAGAAATTTCAAAAAGACAAGTACTGTCGCTGATTTTTTCTGAGGTGCAGTTCGTAGAATTAAGTGCTTAGATGCAACTATCTGATGAATAATTAAATAATTGAGTATTCCGTGTGTTCTGTACTGGTCTCGTATATACTTGGTTAACTAGCATTCCCTTTTTGGGGTCTGTCGGTGGCCGAGTGGTGTGCGTGGTTCAGTATAGTTTCGCTAGGCGGTTGGTGCCGAAGGAAACTCTCTCGGCGTGGGTTCAAACCCCCGCCATGCCATGTAAACAAAACCGGCGTCCTTTCTTAATTCTATGGCATCCAAGAAATTTGAAAAAGACAAGTACTGTCGCTGATTTCTTCTGAGGTGCAGTTCGTAGAATTAAGTGCTTAGATGCAACTATCTGATGAATAATTAAATAATTGAGTGTTCCGTGTGTTCTGTACTGGTCTCGTATATACTTGGTTAACTAGCATTCCCTTTTTGGGGTCTGTCGGTGGCCGAGTGGTGTGCGTGGTTCAGTATAGTTTCGCTAGGCGGTTGGTGCCGAAGGAAACTCTCTCGGCGTGGGTTCAAACCCCCGCCATGCCATGTAAACAAAACCGGCGTCCTTTCTTAATTCTATGGCATCCAAGAAATTTGAAAAAGACAAGTACTGTCGCTGATTTCTTCTGAGGTGCAGTTCGTAGAATTAAGTGCTTAGATGCAACTATCTGATGAATAATTAAATAATTGAGTATTCCGTGTGTTCTGTACTGGTCTCGTATGTACTTGGTTAACTAGCATTCCCTTTTTGGGGTCTGTCGGTGGCCGAGTGGTGTGCGTGGTTCAGTACAGTTTCGCTAGGCGGTTGGTGCCGAAGGAAACTCTCTCGGCGTGGGTTCAAATCCCCGCCATGCCATGTAAACAAAACCGGCGTCCTTTCTTAAATCTATGGCATCCAAGAAATTTGAAAAAGACAAGTACTGTCGCTGATTTCTTCTGAAGTGCAGTTCGTAGAATTAAGTGCTTAGATGCAACTATCTGATGAATAATTAAATAATTGAGTATTCCGTGTGTTCTGTACTGGTCTCGTATATACTTGGTTAACTAGCATTCCCTTTTTGGGGTCTGTCGGTGGCCGAGTGGTGTGCGTGGTTCAGTATAGTTTCGCTAGGCGGTTGGTGCCGAAGGAAACTCTCTCGGCGTGGGTTCAAACCCCCACCATGCCATGCAAACAAAACCGGCGTCCTTTCTTAATTCTATGACATCCAAGAAATTTGAAAAAGACAAGTACTGTCGCTGATTTCTTCTGAGGTGCAGTTCGTAGAATTAAGTGCTTAGATGCAACTATCTGATGAATAATTAAATAATTGAGTATTCCGTGTGTTCTGTACTGGTCTCGTATATACCTGGTTAACTAGCATTCCCTTTTTGGGGTCTGTCGGTGGCCGAGTGGTGTGCGTGGTTCAGTATAGTTTCGCTAAGCGGTTGGTGCCGAAGGAAACTCTCTCGGCGTGGGTTCAAACCCCCGCCATGCCATGTAAACAAAACCGGCGTCCATTCTTAATTCTATGGCATCCAAGAAATTTGAAAAAGACAAGTACTGTCGCTGATTTCTTCTGAGGTGCAGTTCGTAGAATTAAGTGCTTAGATGCAACTATCTGATGAATAATTAAATAATTGAGTATTCCGTGTGTTCTGCACTGGTCTCGTATATACTTGGTTAACTAGCATTCCCTTTCTGGGGTCTGTCGGTTGCCGAGTGGTGTGCGTGGTTCAGTATAGTTTCGCTAGGCGGTTGGTGCCGAAGGAAACTCTCTCGGCGTGGGTTTAAATCCCCGCCATGCCATGTAAACAAAACCGGCGTCCTTTCTAAAATCTATGGCATCCAAGAAATTTGAAAAAGACAAGTACTGTCGCTGATTTCTTCTGAGGTGCAGTTCGTAGAATTAAGTGCTTAGATGCAACTATCTGATGAATAATTAAATAATTGAGTATTCCGTGTGTTCTGTACTGGTCTCGTATATACTTGGTTAACTAGCATTCCCTTTTGGGGGTCTGTCGGTGGCCGAGTGGTGTGCGTGGTTCAGTATAGTTTCGCTAGGCGGTTGGTGCCGAAGGAAACTCTCTCGGCGTGGGTACAAACCCCCGCCATGCCATGTAAACAAAACCGGCGTCCTTTCTTAATTCTATGGCTTCCAAGAAATTTGAAAAAGACAAGTACTGTCGCTGATTTCTTCTGAGGTGCAGTTCGTAGAATTAAGTGCTTAGATGCAACTATCTGATGAATAATTAAATAATTGAGTATTCCGTGTGTTCTGTACTGGTCTCGTATATACTTGGTTAACTAGCATTCCCTTTTTGGGGTCTGTCGGTGGCCGAGTGGTGTGCGTGGTTCAGTATAGTTTCGCTAGGCGGTTGGTGCCGAAGGAAACTCTCTCGGCGTGGGTTCAAACCCCCACCATGCCATGCAAACAAAACCGGCGTCCTTTCTTAATTCTATGACATCCAAGAAATTTGAAAAAGACAAGTACTGTCGCTGATTTCTTCTGAGGTGCAGTTCGTAGAATTAAGTGCTTAGATGCAACTATCTGATGAATAATTAAATAATTGAGTATTCCGTGTGTTCTGTACTGGTCTCGTATATACCTGGTTAACTAGCATTCCCTTTTTGGGGTCTGTCGGTGGCCGAGTGGTGTGCGTGGTTCAGTATAGTTTCGCTAAGCGGTTGGTGCCGAAGGAAACTCTCTCGGCGTGGGTTCAAACCCCCGCCATGCCATGTAAACAAAACCGGCGTCCATTCTTAATTCTATGGCATCCAAGAAATTTGAAAAAGACAAGTACTGTCGCTGATTTCTTCTGAAGTGCAGTTCGTAGAATTAAGTGCTTAGATGCAACTATCTGATGAATAATTAAATAATTGAGTATTCCGTGTGTTCTGCACTGGTCTCGTATATACTTGGTTAACTAGCATTCCCTTTCTGGGGTCTGTCGGTTGCCGAGTGGTGTGCGTGGTTCAGTATAGTTTCGCTAGGCGGTTGGTGCCGAAGGAAACTCTCTCGGCGTGGGTTTAAATCCCCGCCATGCCATGTAAACAAAACCGGCGTCCTTTCTAAAATCTATGGCATCCAAGAAATTTGAAAAAGACAAGTACTGTCGCTGATTTCTTCTGAGGTGCAGTTCGTAGAATTAAGTGCTTAGATGCAACTATCTGATGAATAATTAAATAATTGAGTATTCCGTGTGTTCTGTACTGGTCTCGTATATACTTGGTTAACTAGCATTCCCTTTTGGGGGTCTGTCGGTGGCCGAGTGGTGTGCGTGGTTCAGTATAGTTTCGCTAGGCGGTTGGTGCCGAAGGAAACTCTCTCGGCGTGGGTACAAACCCCCGCCATGCCATGTAAACAAAACCGGCGTCCTTTCTTAATTCTATGGCTTCCAAGAAATTTGAAAAAGACAAGTACTGTCGCTGATTTCTTCTGAGGTGCAGTTCGTAGAATTAAGTGCTTAGATGCAACTATCTGATGAATAATTAAATAATTGAGTATTCCGTGTGTTCTGTACTGGTCTCGTATATACTTGGTTAACTAGCATTCCCTTTTTGGGGTCTGTCGGTGGCCGAGTGGTGTGCGTGGTTCAGTATAGTTTCGCTAGGCGGTTGGTGCCGAAGGAAACTCTCTCGGCGTGGGTTCAAACCCCCGCCATGCCATGTAAAGAAAACCAGCGTCCTTTCTAATTCTATGGCATCCACGAAATTTGAAAAAGACAAGTACTGTCGCTGATTTCTTCTGAGGTGCAGTTCGTAGAATTAAGTGCTTAGATGCAACTATCTGATGAATAATTAAATAATTGAGTATTCCGTGTGTTCTGTACTGGTCTCGTATATACTTGGTTAACTAGCATTCGCTTTTTGGGGTCTGTCGGTGGCCGAGTGGTGTGCGTGGTTCAGTATAGTTTCGCTAGGCGGTTGGTGCCGAAGGAAACTCTCTCGGCGTGGGTTCAAACCCCCGCCATGCCATGTAAACAAAATCGGCGTCCTTTCTTAATTCTAAGGCATCCAAGAAATTTGGAAAAGACAAGTACTATCGCTGATTTCTTCTGAGGTGCAGTTCGTAGAATTAAGTGCTTAGATGCAACTATCTGATGAATAATTAAATAATTGAGTATTCCGTGTGTTCTGTACTGGTCTCGTATATACTTGGTTAACTAGCATTCCCTTTTGGGGGTCTGTCGGTGGCCGAGTGGTGTGCGTGGTTCAGTATAGTTTCGCTAGGCGGTTGGTGCCGAAGGAAACTCTCTCGGCGTGGGTTCAAACCCCTGCCATGCCATGTAAAGAAAACCGGCGTCCTTTCTAATTCTATGGCATCCACGAAATTTGAAAAAGACAAGTACTGTCGCTGATTTCTTCTGAGGTGCAGTTCGTAGAATTAAGTGCTTAGATGCAACTATCTGATGAATAATTAAATAATTGAGTATTCCGTGTGTTCTGTACTGGTCTCGTATATACTTGGTTAACTAGCATTCCCTTTTTAGGGTCTGTCGGTGGCCGAGTGGTGTGCGTGGTTCAGTATAGTTTCGCTAGGCGGTTGGTGCCGAAGGAAACTCTCTCGGCGTGGGTTCAACCCCCCGCCATGCCATGTAAACAAAACCGGCGTCCTTTCTTAATTCTATGGCATCCACGAAATTTGAAAAAGACAAGTACTGTCGCTGATTTCTTCTGAGGTGCAGTTCGTAGAATTAAGTGCTTAGATGCAACTATCTGATGAATAATTAAATAATTGAGTATTCCGTGTGTTCTGTACTGGTCTCGTATATACTTGGTTAACTAGCATTCCCTTTTTGGGGTCTGTCGGTGGCCGAGTGGTGTGCGTGGTTCAGTATAGTTTCGCTAGGCGGTTGGTGCCGAAGGAAACTCTCTCGGCGTGGGTTCAAACCCCCGCCATGCCATGTAAACAAAACCGGCGTCCTTTCTAATTCTATGGCATCCACGAAATTTGAAAAAGACAAGTACTGTCGCTGATTTCTTCTGAGGTGCAGTTCGTAGAATTAAGTGCTGAGATGCAACTATCTGATGAATAATTAAATAATTGAATATTCCGTGTGTTCTGTACTGGTCTCGTATATACTTGGTTAACTAGCATTCCCTTTTTGGGGTCTGTCGGTGGCCGAGTGGTGTGCGTGGTTCAGTATAGTTTCGCTTGGCGGTTGGTGCCGAAGGAAACTCTCTCGGCGTGGGTTCAAATCCCCGCCATGCCATGTAAACAAAACCGGCGTCCTTTCTTAAATCTATGGCATCCAAGAAATTTGAAAAAGACAAGTACTGTCGCTGATTTCTTCTGAAGTGCAGTTCGTAGAATTAAGTGCTTAGATGCAACTATCTGATGAATAATTAAATAATTGAGTATTCCGTGTGTTCTGTACTGGTCTCGTATATACTTGGTTAACTAGCATTCCCTTTTTGGGGTCTGTCGGTGGCCGAGTGGTGTGCGTGGTTCAGTATAGTTTCGCTAGGCGGTTGGTGCCGAAGGAAACTCTCTCGGCGTGGGTTCAAACCCCCGCCATGCCATGTAAACAAAACCGGCGTCCTTTCTTAATTCTATGGCATCCAAGAAATTTGAAAAAGACAAGTACTGTCGCTGATTTCTTCTGAGGTGCAGTTCGTAGAATTAAGTGCTTAGATGCAACTATCTGATGAATAATTAAATAATTGAGTATTCCGTGTGTTCTGTACTGGTCTAGTATATACCTGGTTAACTAGCATTCCCTTTTTGGGGTCTGTCGGTGGCCGAGTGGTGTGCGTGGTTCAGTATAGTTTCGCTAAGCGGTTGGTGCCGAAGGAAACTCTCTCGGCGTGGGTTCAAACCCCCGCCATGCCATGTAAACAAAACCGACGTCCTTTCTTAATTCTATGGCATCCAAGAAATTTGAAAAAGACAAGTACTGTCGCTGATTTCTTCTGAGGTGCAGTTCGTAGAATTAATTGCTTAGATGCAACTATCTGATGAATAATTAAATAATTGAGTATTCCGTGTGTTCTGTACTGGTCTCGTATATACTTGGTTAACTAGCATTCCCTTTATGGGGTCTGTCGGTGGCCGAGTGGTGTGCGTGGTTCAGTATAGTTTCGCTTGGCGGTTGGTGCCGAAGGAAACTCTCTCGGCGTGGGTTCAAACCCCCGCCATGCCATGTAAACAAAACCGGCGTCCTTTCTTAATTCTATGGCATCCAAGAAATTTGGAAAAGACAAGTACTGTCGCTGATTTCTTCTGAGGTGCAGTTCGTAGAATTAAGTGCTTAGATGCAACTATCTGATGAATAATTAAATAATTGAGTATTCCGTGTGTTCTGTACTGGTCTCGTATATACTTGGTTAACTAGCATTCCCTTTTGGGGGTCTGTCGGTGGCCGAGTGGTGTGCGTGGTTCAGTATAGTTTCGCTAGGCGGTTGGTGCCGAAGGAAACTCTCTCGGCGTGGGTACAAACCCCCGCCATGCCATGTAAACAAAACCGGCGTCCTTTCTTAATTCTATGGCATCCAAGAAATTTGAAAAAGGCAAGTACTGTCGCTGATTTCTTCTGAGGTGCAGTTCGTAGAATTAAGTGCTTAGATGCAACTATCTGATGAATAATTAAATAATTGAGTATTCCGTGTGTTCTGTACTGGTCTCGTATATACTTGGTTAACTAGCATTCCCTTTTGGGGGTCTGTCGGTGGCCGAGTGGTGTGCGTGGTTCAGTATAGTTTCGCTAGGCGGTTGGTGCCGAAGGAAACTCTCTCGGCGTGGGTACAAACCCCCGCCATGCCATGTAAACAAAACCGGCGTCCTTTCTTAAATCTATGGCATCCAAGAAATTTGAAAAAGACAAGTACTGTCGCTGATTTCTTCTGAGGTGCAGTTCGTAGAATTAAGTGCTTAGATGCAACTATCTGATGAATAATTAAATAATTGAGTATTCCGTGTGTTCTGTACTGGTCTCGTATATACTTGGTTAACTAGCATTCCCTTTTTGGGGTCTGTCGGTGGCCGAGTGGTGTGCGTGGTTCAGTATAGTTTCGCTAGGCGGTTGGTGCCGAAGGAAACTCTCTCGGCGTGGGTTCAAACCCCTGCCATGCCATGTAAAGAAAACCGGCGTCCTTTCTAATTCTATGGCATCCACGAAATTTGAAAAAGACAAGTACTGTCGCTGATTTCTTCTGAGGTGCAGTTCGTAGAATTAAGTGCTTAGATGCAACTATCTGATGAATAATTAAATAATTGAGTATTCCGTGTGTTCTGTACTGGTCTCGTATATACTTGGTTAACTAGCATTCCCTTTTTAGGGTCTGTCGGTGGCCGAGTGGTGTGCGTGGTTCAGTATAGTTTCGCTAGGCGGTTGGTGCCGAAGGAAACTCTCTCGGCGTGGGTTCAAACCCCCGCCATGCCATGTAAACAAAACCGGCGTCCTTTCTTAATTCTATGGCATCCACGAAATTTGAAAAAGACAAGTACTGTCGCTGATTTCTTCTGAGGTGCAGTTCGTAGAATTAAGTGCTTAGATGCAACTATCTGATGAATAATTAAATAACTTAGTATTCCGTGTGTTCTGTACTGGTCTCGTATATACTTGGTTAACTAGCATTCCCTTTTTGGGGTCTGTCGGTGGCCGAGTGGTGTGCGTGGTTCAGTATAGTTTCGCTAGGCGGTTGGTGCCGAAGGAAACTCTCTCGGCGTGGGTACAAACCCCGCCATGCCATGTAAACAAAACCGGCGTCCTTTCTTAATTCTATGGCATCCAAGAAATTTGAAAAAGACAAGTACTGTCGCTGATTTCTTCTGAGGTGCAGTTCGTAGAATTAAGTGCTTAGATGCAACTATCTGATGAATAATTAAATAATTGAGTATTCCGTGTGTTCTGTACTGGTCTCGTATATACTTGGTTAACTAGCATTCCCTTTTTGGGGTCTGTCGGTGGCCGAGTGGTGTGCGTGGTTCAGTATAGTTTCGCTAAGCGGTTGGTGCCGAAGGAAACTCTCTCGGCGTGGGTTCAAACCCCCGCCATGCCATGTAAACAAAACCGACGTCCTTTCTTAATTCTATGGCATCCAAGAAATTTGAAAAAGACAAGTACTGTCGCTGATTTCTTCTGAGGTGCAGTTCGTAGAATTAATTGCTTAGATGCAACTATCTGATGAATAATTAAATAATTGAGTATTCCGTGTGTTCTGTACTGGTCTCGTATATACTTGGTTAACTAGCATTCCCTTTTTGGGGTCTGTCGGTGGCCGAGTGGTGTGCGTGGTTCAGTATAGTTTCGCTTGGCGGTTGGTGCCGAAGGAAACTCTCTCGGCGTGGGTTCAAACCCCCGCCATGCCATGTAAACAAAACCGGCGTCCTTTCTTAATTCTATGGCATCCAAGAAATTTGGAAAAGACAAGTACTGTCGCTGATTTCTTCTGAGGTGCAGTTCGTAGAATTAAGTGCTTAGATGCAACTATCTGATGAATAATTAAATAATTGAGTATTCCGTGTGTTCTGTACTGGTCTCGTATATACTTGGTTAACTAGCATTCCCTTTTGGGGGTCTGTCGGTGGCCGAGTGGTGTGCGTGGTTCAGTATAGTTTCGCTAGGCGGTTGGTGCCGAAGGAAACTCTCTCGGCGTGGGTACAAACCCCCGCCATGCCATGTAAACAAAACCGGCGTCCTTTCTTAATTCTATGGCATCCAAGAAATTTGAAAAAGACAAGTACTGTCGCTGATTTCTTCTGAGGTGCAGTTCGTAGAATTAAGTGCTTAGATGCAACTATCTGATGAATAATTAAATAATTGAGTATTCCGTGTGTTCTGTACTGGTCTCTTATATACTTGGTTAACTAGCATTCGCTTTTTGGGGTCTGTCGGTGGCCGAATGGTGTGCGTGGTTCAGTATAGTTTCGCTAGGCGGTTGGTGCCGAAGGAAACTCTCTCGGCGTGGGTTCAAATCCCCGCCATGCCATGTAAACAAAACCGGCGTCCTTTCTTAAATCTATGGCATCCAAGAAATTTGAAAAAGACAAGTACTGTCGCTGATTTCTTCTGAGGTGCAGTTCGTAGAATTAAGTGCTTAGATGCAACTATCTGATGAATAATTAAATAACTGAGTATTCCGTGTGTTCTGTACTGGTCTCGTATATACTTGGTTAACTAGCATTCCCTTTTTGGGGTCTGTCGGTGGCCGAGTGGTGTGCGTGGTTCAGTATAGTTTCGCTAGGCGGTTGGTGCCGAAGGAAACTCTCTCGGCGTGGGTTCAAACCCCCGCCATGCCATGTAAACAAAATCGGCGTCCTTTCTTAATTCTATGGCATCCAAGAAATTTGGAAAAGACAAGTACTGTCGCTGATTTCTTCTGAGGTGCAGTTCGTAGAATTAAGTGCTTAGATGCAACTATCTGATGAATAATTCAATAATTGAGTATTCCGTGTGTTCTGTACTGGTCTCGTATATACTTGGTTAACTAGCATTCCCTTTTGGGGGTCTGTCGGTGGCCGAGTGGTGTGCGTGGTTCAGTATAGTTTCGCTAGGCGGTTGGTGCCGAAGGAAACTCTCTCGGCGTGGGTACAAACCCCCGCCATGCCATGTAAACAAAACCGGCGTCCTTTCTTAATTCTATGGCATCCAAGAAATTTGAAAAAGACAAGTACTGTCGCTGATTTCTTCTGAGGTGCAGTTCGTAGAATTAAGTGCTTAGATGCAACTATCTGATGAATAATTAAATAATTGAGTATTCCGTGTGTTCTGTACTGGTCTCGTATATACTTGGTTAACTAGCATTCCCTTTTTGGGGTCTGTCGGTGGCCGAGTGGTGTGCGTGGTTCAGTATAGTTTCGCTAGGCGGTTGGTGCCGAAGGAAACTCTCTCGGCGTGGGTTCAAACCCCTGCCATGCCATGTAAAGAAAACCGGCGTCCTTTCTAATTCTATGGCATCCACGAAATTTGAAAAAGACAAGTACTGTCGCTGATTTCTTCTGAGGTGCAGTTCGTAGAATTAAGTGCTTAGATGCAACTATCTGATGAATAATTAAATAATTGAGTATTCCGTGTGTTCTGTACTGGTCTCGTATATACTTGGTTAACTAGCATTCCCTTTTTAGGGTCTGTCGGTGGCCGAGTGGTGTGCGTGGTTCAGTATAGTTTCGCTAGGCGGTTGGTGCCGAAGGAAACTCTCTCGGCGTGGGTTCAAACCCCCGCCATGCCATGTAAACAAAACCGGCGTCCTTTCTTAATTCTATGGCATCCACGAAATTTGAAAAAGACAAGTACTGTCGCTGATTTCTTCTGAGGTGCAGTTCGTAGAATTAAGTGCTTAGATGCAACTATCTGATGAATAATTAAATAATTGAGTATTCCGTGTGTTCTGTACTGGTCTCGTATATACTTGGTTAACTAGCATTCCCTTTTTGGGGTCTGTCGGTGGCCGAGTGGTGTGCCTGGTTCAGTATAGTTTCGCTAGGCGGTTGGTGCCGAAGGAAACTCTCTCGGCGTGGGTTCAAACCCCCGCCATGCCATGTAAACAAAACCGGCGTCCTTTCTTAATTCTATGGCATCCAAGAAATTTGAAAAAGACAAGTACTGTCGCTGATTTCTTCTGAGGTGCAGTTCGTAGAATTAAGTGCTTAGATGCAACTATCTGATGAATAATTAAATAATTGAGTATTCCGTGTGTTCTGTACTGGTCTCGTATATACTTGGTTAACTAGCATTCCCTTTTTGGGGTCTGTCGGTGGCCGAGTGGTGTGCGTGGTTCAGTATAGTTTCTTTAGGCGGTTGGTGCCGAAGGAAACTCTCTCGGCGTGGGTTCAAACCCCCGCCATGCCATGTAAACAAAACCGGCGTCCTTTCTTAATTCTATGGCATCCAAGAAATTTGAAAAAGACAAGTACTGTCGCTGATTTCTTCTGAGGTGCAGTTCGTAGAATTAAGTTCTTAGATGCAACTATCTGATGATTAATTAAATAATTGAGTATTCCGTGTGTTCTGTACTGGTCTCGTATATACTTGGTTAACTAGCATTCCCTTTTTGGGGTCTGTCGGTGGCCGAGTGGTGTGCGTGGTTCAGTATAGTTTCGCTAGGCGGTTGGTGCCGAAGGAAACTCTCTCGGCGTGGGTTCAAACCCCCGCCATGCCATGTAAACAAAACCGTTGTCCTTTCTTAATTCTATGGCATCTAAGAAATTTGAAAAAGACAAGTACTGTCGCTGATTTCTTCTGAGGTGCAGTTCGTGGAATTAAGTGCTTAGATGCAACTATATGATGAATAATTAAATAATTGAGTATTCCGTGTGTTCTGTACTGGTCTCGTATATACTTGGTTAACTAGCATTCCCTTTTTGGGGTCTGTCGGTGGCCGAGTGGTGTGCGTGGTTCAGTATAGTTTCGCTAGGCGGTTGGTGCCGAAGGAAACTCTCTCGGCGTGGGTTCAAACCCCCGCCATGCCATGTAAACAAAACCGGCGTCCTTTCTTAATTCTATGGCATCCAAGAAATTTGAAAAAGACAAGTACTGTCGCTGATTTCTTCTGAGGTGCAGTTCGTAGAATTAAGTGCTTAGATGCAACTATCTGATGAATAATTAAATAATTGAGTATTCCGTGTGTTCTGTTCTGGTCTCGTATATACATGGTTAACTAGCATTCCCTTTTTGGGGTCTGTCGGTGGCCGAGTGGTGTGCGTGGTTCAGTGTAGTTTCGCTAGGCGGTTGGTGCCGAAGGAAACTCTCTCGGCGTGGGTTCAAACCCCCGCCATGCCATGTAAACAAAACCGGCGTCCTTTCTTAATTCTATGGCATCCAAGAAATTTGAAAAAGACAAGTACTGTCGCTGATTTCTTCTGAGGTGCAGTTCGTAGAATTAAGTGCTTAGATGCAACTATCTGATGAATAATTAAATAATTGAGTATTCCGTGTGTTCTGTACTGGTCTCGTATATACTTGGTTAACTAGCATTCCCTTTTTGGGGTCTGTCGGTGGCCGAGTGGTGTGCGTGGTTCAGTATAGTTTCGCTAGGCGGTTGGTGCCGAAGGAAACTCTCTCGTCGTGGGTTCAAACCCCCGCCATGCCATGTAAACAAAACCGGCGTCCTTTCTTAATTCTATGGCATCCAAGAAATTTGAAAAAGACAAGTACTGTCGCTGATTTCTTCTGAGGTGCAGTTCGTAGAATTAAGTGCTTAGATGCAACTATCTGATGAATATTTGAATATGAGTTAGCCGCCTTGATATGATGTAGTCTCTAAAAATAAACAGCCTTGGGTAAATATATTGTATCAATAAACGTTTGAAACAATCTATTGACATCCTGCATTATTGTTGAATATTCCTGATAAAAAAAGAGGGTGATTTGATGACTTTTGGATCTAAAAAGTACAATTTACTTTTTGTGTGTTTTTGTTTGGAATTCCCTGAAAAATATGTGCACGTGACCGGTACTTCCCTTCGTGCCATTTTTTCCTTCTTATTTGTTGCATGATCCCCTGTTTTCAGGGTAGAAAAAGTTGTCTGAAGGGTTATACTTGACAAAGATATTTGAATGCCAAAATTAAAGTGATGCGATCATATTTGTTTTTGCCTGAACGTTATAATGGTGGCCTATGGGAAAATATTTAGTTCTGTGATACCAATAATACACTGAAGAAAAAAGGGATTTGGTCGATTGGTTTTCTGATGTAAGGGAGACAACGTTCTTTTATTTCTAATCGCGTATGATGGATTGATAGGATTACCTGCAAGTGAGCAATTGGAAGAATTCCACTGACCTTGTGCATCAACATGGGCAAGAAGAATGCACACTTGCAACACGACTTCGTCTCTTGAGTGAAAAAAGACTCCAAATGCAATGCTTTATCACTGCAGATGGTGCATAGCTGAACGTCTTATCGACAAGATGGGGGCGAGGTGGCGTTGCGATAACCGGTTCTTGTCAGATCACCGAAGTTAAGCAACGTCGAGCCCGGTTAATCATTGGATTGGCGACCGTCTTGGCGATCAATTCGGACCCCAGCGTTGTGTCCTTGGACAAGGCACTTAACCCCTATTGTCCACATGGGTGCACGATGATGCCGTGTACTAAGGCGTACTGCACGTCGATGGTGCGCATGTCTTCAACCAATCTAACCCTGCCTGTGCTGCAGTGTGGAGTTACGATGTTGGAGAGCTGGCAGCTGCTCGTCGTTGCTCGGTGGTTCTCTCCGGGTACTCCGGCTTCCTCCACCCGTAAAACTGTCACGATCATAATTAGTCATTGTGCACAAGAATATGACCTTAAACACCAATAAATAAATAAATAAATATCGACAAGTTTCTGTGTTTTTATTGTTCGTTAGTACACTATTCGCTGCTGTGATATGGGGTTCTGATCAGCCGACCTTCTCAAGCTACTGCGCACCTCTCAACATCAGCGTGGTTGATCAACTTAATTAACACTCAAACAGCACCAGGGAATCGAAAAGAAACTACAGCATGACAGCAAACATTTCTTGCTAAATAATAAGCACTGATAAAGCTGGCTATATCCGAACGAAATATTGGGGCCATCCAGGTATAATGTTTGACCGAGTCGATTGGATAGAAATCAAGATGTCCTGGGCGTATGGTTTGGAATAAATATTTCTTAAAACTATCCGAATGATAGTGACATCGGATAGCAACAGAGCAAGGGTGTATTATTTGTTTAATTCAACAAATGCATGGAGGTTTGCCACTTTTGCGATACACGGTTCGCTTCTTACACTAAACATCTACAACACGCACCCCTGTACAATAACTCGTTCAAAGTCACAATGGTCATGGTACACTCTAAAATCAATTGGGTTAAAGGTTAACCCCAAATCAACTGGGGCGAGTTAACCCTTTCAATACAGGCGTCCTGGAAGGTATCATTCCAGTCAAAACTGTCAATGGCGAAATGGGCGAAACAATCCTGGTTTCTTGGGGGTTCGGTAATAATTTAATCCAACCGCTCTGTCGAGCGGTTGGATTAAATTATTACCGACCCTCGCTTCAGCTGTTTTGCTCTTTATATCGTCTGCTCGCCAGCTATCTATTTTTTCTTCACGCAAAAATTTATTCACACCGGGTTGAACGGGATTGAACCTTTCCATTCGTTCTTTCCCACTGGCACAGCTACAATTCAAAAGAAATTTAAATATCCAAGGAACAAATGACAAATCCTTATTTCAATCCTAAATCAACTGTGATGAGTAAATATGAACTCAGTTGAGTTCGTATTCACCCACCCATTTGATTTAGGTTAGTTTTAAACCTAACTTATTTTAGAGTGTACACTTCGTAACCTTTTCACGCTTTTTCCAGTTCAAAGAACCGGGGAAGTGCGATAAAGTTACTTAACAATGTCCATGTTAGCAGCAGATAAGATAACGTTTGTTTACATGCTTTAGGTTTCTTCTAAGTTTTCTAAACAGAAGAACAATGATCCTTATGAACATTTATACCATGATTAGCTATTCTACTTTTTTATAAAAAGCCTATGACATAAATTTTAGCTTTACACACCAACCGTGATGAACACGCCAGCAATGGGATTTCAGTAGTTAAAATTTACACCTACAATGGAACTACATCCAAGTTGACCTTTGGAGACGTCGACCTGAATACGGACTTGTCTAAATTTATCGTCCGTCGCCTCGCGAAGTGTGAAATGGAAGTGACAATTATTTATTACGTTTTTAAATGAGTTTACCCCATAATACACCAAAACTTAACAAACATGCATTGTCTCATGTTAACAAAGCATCCATAACTCGAAATGGTATGTTATTATGCTACTAAAATGAAAAAGGCACCGTTTCATTTCGTTTCAGCGATAAAATTGACAGCGGAAGTACCGCCCACCGATACTCGTGTAAACTGTTAATAATCTGACGATCATGGTATAAATAAAATATACCCAAAGTAGCTTGGTGTACCAAATGTTCACCACTCGTGGTGAAGTGGTGTTAACCGCGCGCCGAAGGCTCGCGATTAACACCACTTGACCACTCGTGGTTAACATTTGGTACACCAAGCTACCATGGGTATATTCTATATTTCTAGATCTTCTCTGTTTCCCAATAAAGTATTGTTAATGACGCTTTTGGTTCTTGAACAAGTTGCTTCTGATTTAGGTTTCTTGAAAGGACGTTGCTTTGAGCATAAAACTTTCCTCACTTGTTTCTGCTCGAAGGTCTAAGGACAGATCTAGTTTCTCCGCGTTTAAACTCCGTAGCAGATTCACGATAATTAGGAGAATATCCTTGCATATACTTCTTAACTCAGAAATGCCCTTTCCATATCTCAAAGTGAGAGAAAAGTCTTTGTATCCCCGGATTCTCTACAAACTGGATCCGTAAGGGAGTGGTCACAAAGATACTTTATTTTGGGGTTTCACTACGGAATTACTGAGACTAAACGTCTACATTATATAACCAATGTATTAACTGGACTCCAGCATAACCTAATAAAAAGTGTTGACAGGAGCAGGTGAACAAACTCTCCGCCAGACGTTGTTGCAACCAGTTATCCGAATTAATTATTTACAAAAGTTAACTATTTTTATTTACAAAAGTTAACTATTTTATTTGTAAATTTTCTAAGCGAATAGTTGAAATGCAAACAATAAATATTAGTGCCGAAGACAATAACATGTACAAACTTGCGTTAATTAAGTAAACCATATATATTATCGCATGAAAGAAAAATATCCTCTTGCGTTCATCCATTTATTAATTAATTGAGCAACTTACTATTATCAAAGTGCCTATCACATCCATTGGTTTCACACTGACGATTTTTGCCTGGCCATAAACCTCTTATGCACAGAGCGTGCGCCGTGGACTGGTAACTTCCCATGGGAGGACAATATTTCCACGGCGCAATAAAATTAGATTTCAAACACTAATTATAGGAATAATCATACAAAATTTAATTAATGAAGCACTGGGTTCTACTCGATGCTTCATTAATTAAAATTTTGCTGATGATAATTTTTATTATCTGGAAAACTCAAGCGTGGACATCACTGTTCAAGCGTGGATTATGGCCAAATTACAGCGAGTGTACTGTAATGTTTTGATTCATGGAATATTTAACAGATCGAGGAAGAGAGCTATTCGAATATGAAGTTATTGTTAAAAAGGATTAGCTGGATTCGCAACAAACCGTCAAAATCCGCTAAGAGCTTTACCAGGAAGCCATCTCACAAATTTATTTGGTTTTGTTTCGGATGCACAGCGTATGATTACTCACTGGTATGAGCTTAACGAAATCGATCTATTGAGAGGTGCCAAGATGTGTTTTGTGAAAAAAAATTCTAAGTCACAGCTGCTTTATTTATTTATTTATTTATTTATTTATTTATTTATTTATTTATTTATTTATTTATTTATTTTGGGGTGGGTGGGGGGAGTGGTTCACTGACTTAATGTTTGTTGGGTAAAGAAGGTGAGTTGATCTGTTCGAAGGCTGTACTGCATGATTTTTGAAATCATCAAACAGAGAAGAGCTGCCTCGAATCTCTCTGGAACGGGCCAGACATTGTAGATGTCTATTTTACATGATCACATCTGTCACTGTGCCTACGCGAGAAAACGGTAACGTGGTCAACTCTTTCCTACTGTCTTTATGGATGCGGGACCATAAGCAGTACAGGTTAGACAACAAAACTATCAGTTATTGTTTAACTAATTACTTAACGTATCGACCATATCCGGCGAACGTTATTCATAAAAAATGCTTTTTAAATGTGATTATGTTGTTATGCCACATGCGCAATAAAGTGAGGGGACATTAAGTGTTATCTCTGTCGGTCTTTCTATCCACCGGTCTGCACGTCAGTCCAATCTTTTCAAATTTACATCTGTACTTATGACAATAGTCGAAGGGTCAAAATTCGATTTTGAGAATTTTTGCTCAAGTATTGTCAGAGATAATAACTCTTGATTGTACAGAACCTCGCAAGTTTGTAGTTTACGCGCAATATCTTCACCTCCCATGGTGGAGCGATGTGAAATTAGATAGTTTTTCTGTTAATTGCAAAACGAAGGTCAAGTTAACCCTTTAACAGGTAAGAGCGATTTTTCGGCCCAGGGCATAATTTCGTCCCATTTTTTGTCTTATTATAAGAGGTCGAAACAGGGGGCATTGGTGATAACATAATAACTGCAGTCTGCAGCCAGACGTCTGCAGACTGCATTTATTATTTTATCCTCCTTGTATATTGATATTGGACTTACCCATCCCACTGGGAGTGAACACAGCGGCGACACAATTCTAGGAAACGAGGGTTCAAAGAGTTAAGTTCAATGTTCAATGTCCAGACTTCTAGCGCGTTTAGTTCCATGGCTGTGGCCCTTCATTTAGTAAAAATCTCCTGTTTTTTTTTGTTTTTTTGTTTTTTTTTTTTTTTTGGGGGGGGGGGGGGGGGGTCCACAAAGTAACTTTAATTTCATTTGTCGGATTGATTTAAAATTCGGTATTTTTTATCATCATAACCAATTTAGATTTTCAGATTTCTGATGCACATAACTCTGAAGTTATGTCTCTTTGATTGTGCGAAAAATTAGTTGTTAATTTTTTCTGTATTATAATTTGACTACACTCTGGCAGATTGATTTGAAATTTGCCAATGCTTGTTATAACCACAAAATAAAAGCTATGTTCGATTTTGAAATTTCTGGTTGAATAAGTTCGCCGCAAAACTTGTGAAAAAACTTTGTGCCAAAATTTAGTTTGTTTTTACATTTGCGTACAATGCTTCTAAATCCCTTTAGGCGGGACGTTATCCTTCAGACTTTCACTTGCTGTTTCAAGAGGAAGACCAAGTTCTCAAGCCACCAGTCTAATTCTGTAAGGAATTTGATGCTGTTATGGTCTGCAACCAGTCTAGGTCTTAAATTGCCCATTGCCTATATTTTAGTCTGGAATATTTCAGTTGGTCGGAAAAGCGAACTTACCGTTCGCTTTTCCGACCAGCTGATATATTCCAGACGATTGGATCTACAGGGAGCGCGGTGGCTCAGTGGTAGACTGTTGGACTTCTATGCTAGAGGTCCCGAGTTCGATCCCCGTCCGGGACGACCCACGTTGTGTCCTTGGGCAAAGCACTTTATCCCGGTTGCCTACATAGGGGCACGATGACACCGTGCACTAAAGCGTAATGCACGTCGATGGTGCACGTGTCTTCAACCGCTGTAACCCTGCTTGAGCGGAGCTTGAACAGAGTTAGAATGTTGTGGAGCTGACAGTTGCTCGTCGATGCTCGGTGGTTCTCTCTGGGAACTCCGGCTTCCTCCACCCATAAAACTGTCACGGTCATGATTAGCCATTGTGCATAAGTATGTGACCTTAAACACCAATAAATAAATAAATAAATATTGAGTCTAAAGCATACCAAAGATTCCTTTTCTTTGAATCAATACGAGAAATGTTGCTCAATCGAAACTTGATTTGACCTACTTTTTGATGGCATTACCATTAAAATGAAGACTCAGCACAGACATAGTTTTATGATTAAGCCGCGTTGTTCCAATAATTCTTTTAATATCTTAATAGTTCAAAGGTGAATTACAATTACATGCTTGTTGACTGGAATCTATACATCTGCAGCACGAAAAAATATCTGTATATCTTTGTTAGTGAAGGAACATCACATCACATGAACGGTAGGTTGTGCGCAAACTTCACGAAAACTGGGTAAACAAACAACCCATAACAGTATTGAATTCCTTACAGAATTAGTTTGGTGACCTGAGAGATTGATGAATGGCTTTACTTTTCAGCTTTGAATGTGGGAAATGCGGTTTTGTGGCATATTATTGTGTACAGTTTAAATGCCTGGGATTTTCTGCATATGGGGCATGGGGATACGAGCTTTAGAGTCCCATGGACACGTTTATTCTAATTTCAATGGGGGCGTGGTGGCGTCGCGGTAACCGGTTCTCGTCAGATCACCGAAGTTAAGCAACGTCGTGCGCGGTTAGTAGTTGGATGGATGACCATTTCAGCGACTGATTCGTGCTCCCGCGTTGTGTCCTTGGGCAAGGCACTTAACCCCGATTGCTTACACGGGGGCACGATGACGCTGTGTACTAAGGCGTACTGCACGTCGATGGTGCGCATGTCTTCAACCAATCTAACCCTGCCTGTGCCGCGGTGCAGAGTTCAGAGTTACGATGTTGGAGACCTGACAGCTGCTCGTCGTTGCTCGGTGGTTCTCTCTGGGTACTCCGGCTTCCGCCACCCGTAAAACTGTCACCGACATGATATGACCCTGGCTGTTAATGTGTCATTAAACCCTAATAAAAAAAAATAACAATTATTCTAATTTCAATGTACTTACTTACCCACTTTGTGTCTGAGTGGTAGATAATCCCGAGACGAGTGCAGTCCGCTGTTGCCTGTTGGCTACAATCCGCTCTAATCTCCCCAGATGTTTCTCATTTCCTATGCCTCGTTTCTACGTTTCTTTGGGTCGTCCCTGTCGTAGTTTCCAGTCATCAATTTTCGCCCCCAAAAACAGTTGGTGTGTATTCGCAGCCCTTCCGATGACCAAGTGATGTATGCGGTTCTATCTAGTTTCGCTAAGCGGTTGGTGCCGAAGAAAACTCGCGCTTGGGGGTTCGAATTTCGGCCAATATGTTTGTAAAATATATCTGTTTTAGGGCTGCACGGTATATCGATAAACCGATATATACCGGTATTCAAACCAATATCGATTGAATACCGGTGTAATTACAAAAATATCGGTTTATCGTCATTATTTATTTACCCACAATTTTGATTTTCAAGATGTGTTGAGTTTTTTAATTGTAGCCCCGAATGAATAATATTATCCCTTTATCCCAGGAATCGTCTGCTTTTGCCCTCGTAATATACAAATTCAGCAGTTGAAAAAATAATTTTCAAAAATTTCAACAAAACTATATCATGTGACCCCCTCATTGGAACGAGCTCATCGAGCTCGTTCCAATGAGGGGTCACATGATATAGTTTTGTTGAAATCTGGGGAAAATCTGAAAAACTAATTTTGAAAATAATAAATTTTCATATCGTCTGCTTTGGATCAAGATTTTTCGAACCGCATCATCAAGGCATGATAAATGGTTCCAACTGTGATGCCTCGAGTCCCGATTGTGGTACTTGTGTTCATATATCTGAACAGTTTTCGATATACCGGTATACCGCGGTATTTTTTTGAATACCGATACCGGTATTCAGTTTTGAATATCGTGCAGCCCTAATCTGTTTTACCTTTCGTCCTTCAAGCCTATATGTACAAAGACAGTAATTGAAACTCTTACTGCAGAAAGAGTGATATAATCACTATTCTGACAATCATTCAAAACTGTCAAGATAAAGTCTCTTGGCTGCATGAAACATCTTGCGGCTGCAAGTTCAAACATTTACATTTAACGTTCTCTGTAAACAAACAAAGGACTAATATTAAATCTAAGTGTTTTAGCGAAGATAGGGGATAAAAAATGAAAACTTGATCTTCAGCGTGTTGTCCACGGGCGGAAAGATTATTATCCTGTAATATCTTCCACATGACTTTTTATTACCAAAATAGAATCCGTGACATTGTGTATGTGAATTTATCAGTCACCCACAACCGCCCTTATTATAAATACTGTGTGGATTGTGGAAATGCAGAGTAAGATTGCTATCGGTATGTGAGTAGTGAGAATACATGGTCACGCTTTTTCATAAAACACCGCACTTTTATAAATATACTACTCAAAGTTTGCTAAGCACCACGTATTTGACACATCATTGTGAAATTTGCTTGCGACATATTTGCGATATTTGTGGTGGATATGATTGAGGGATGTATTGGGATGGTCCCCAGTGTTTACATTAGCTCTCTGGACAGGCAGACTTTTCGTGACAGTCATGGAAGGCATGTACCCCTTGATTTTCATGATGCTTTCGTGTACTGTCTACATGTACATGACATGTGTAGGGTATTCAATCTTCATTTCAACAAAAACCCTTGTTGTTTAATGATTGAATATGGCGAATGCAAATGTAAGAAGACATTTGTCTGAAGCAGAAATGTGGCTGGCTGTAGGGACGGTGGAGCAAGGGGCTACCCGTCGTCAGATTGATAAAGCCCTTGGTGTGCACCATATGGTGATCACCAGAGCCTGAGCAAGATTTCAGCAGTATGGCACACCAGTAATATGGCATGGTGGTGGCAGAGACAGGGCAGCATCTGCAGTTGAAGACCGGTTTTTGATCATTTAGGCCCGTGGGAACCGCTTTGCCACAGCAACCCAGCTTCGCAGTGACCTTCAGAATGCATCCGGCGTAAATGTTTCGACGCAGACTATCCGGGCAAGGTTGCACAAAGGTGGTCTCCGATCGAGAACGCCATGTATTCGCATTCGCTGTCCCAGAACCACCGCTAGGCACGATATGAATGGGCCATGGACCATGTTGGATGGACCAGAGAATATTGGCTACCTGTCCTTTTTACAGATGAGTCAAGGTACTGCCTAGACTACACAGATGGGTGTTCTATGGTATGGAGAAGACCAGAAGAGTGATTCCATGCAGCCAACATTGCTGAGCATCACCGCAGTGGTGGAGGGGCAATAATGGTCCGGTGCGGCATCGGCTGGGATGGCCGTACAGAGCTCTATGTCCTTGACCGTGGTACATTGACTGCACAGCGGTATACTGATGAGATTCCTGATGCCCACGTCAGATTGTATGCAGGTGCAGTGAGTGATAGATTCATTCTGATGGACGATAATGCCCGTCTTCATGTTGCCCATGCTGTCCGGGAGTATCGACAGAGGGAGGGGATTGAGCGTATGGACTGGCCAGCAAGATCCCATGACCTCAATCCAATCGAACATGTCTGGAATGAGTTGCAGCTTGCAATTTCAGCCTGTCCCGTCCAGCCAAGAAATGTCCAGGAGCTTGGTGTCATGCTGGTCCAAGAATGGAACAACATCCCATATGGAACCATCCGGAACCCGATTGGGAGCATGTGAAGGCGTTGTCAAGCTGTATTTAACCGTAATGGGTCTCTTTCTCGATATTGAACCCATACCAGTTCGCTCCGTCAACTTTTTGGCAAATTTGAAAAATTTCCTCTTTAACCAATAATATCCATTCTCCATGGTTATCGTATTCAAAAGCTAAAAAATAATGTCAAACACAAACAAAATCTTAATTTCTGTACTTAAATATTTAAAGATATAATTAAATAACAAATATAAACACTTTTCATAACAATATTTCAACTAAAACGTAAAACAGGTAGTTAGATATATACTTGGTGCTCAGCAAACTTTGAGTGGTATAGATTTATAAATAGTCACTGAAAATTAAGAGTTGGCTCCCTTCTCTTTCACGTCTCAGAAATAATCTATATTCTCTGAACAAAAGGCATCTGCTTCAGATATACATATATAGAAATTATTATTAGGGCATAAAATATGAAAATAATTATATAATAAGCGTGAAACAGCGCAATCGAGAATTCCACCACAAACATTGCGTTAAGAATAGAGATGCCTCGAGGAGGCACAATTGCCACATATGTTAAACTAAATAGTCATAGTCACTATTTTTTTTTTTTTTTTTGGGGGGGGGGGGGGGTGGAGGAGGTGGTGTTCATGATCCCAGCAAAACATGTACGTTCTGCTGATCATTTTTTTTATGTTCCAGTAAACATTCTGTCGCGCCCCCAAACTCTTCTTATAGGTATGAATGAAGTGAAAACGTAGATTGGATGTGTAAAGAACGTGAATTACGTCACATATTTTCTTTCAGTAATGGTCTTTTTCAGGATCGACAAATTATTTTTATACACCCGTTGTATTTTTGCGAATGGATTATCAAGAGTTCCCCGTGTCCATTTGTCTGTTCTAAAGGTCGTACGTATCCCCCACGATAACTTTTAATTCCCTTTTCGCAGAATATTTTCAACTTTTACAACTGAACGTATGCCCCTAGCCTAAAGATAAAGATCGAGTTCAGAATATTTGCTTCAGATTTCTGGTGTATGTTACTCCCAAGCCTGAAAATAATTTTCATTGCACTTCCAGACAAAATGTCAGACACCAAATGAATCATATCTGTCATATAAGAATGATATCTGACATATTACAAAAATGGAGTTTGAGTATTCGAAAAAATGTGTTTTGTGTGTACATGTACCTTCATCTTAAAACAGCTCAGAATTCATCCAACCGTACCTTGTTTGGTAGGGCTCAATGAGCCCTGCCAAATAAGATATGATTGGTTTCATTCTGAATTGGAATGGAATTACCCTTCATACATAAGTTAGATACATGTATGGCTATGTCAAATCATTTTCCTTCACATGCTGTTAATACTGATAAGCTGTGCAGTCACTTTCTTCAGACTTCTCAACTTCCCAGGCCCAGAAATCACAATAATCATTAATTTTAGGCTTGCTAGTTATGTACATGATATTTCCGGCATGCATAATGTTCTGATCACTGAACTTCATTGATAATTTTGGCATCAGACATTTTGACTGATGATTTTAAACCTCAGTCACACATTGGCCTTTTTGTACCTGACATTGTCCTTGTCTGACCACTTATTTTCTGGTATGGTTACTCCGTGGTTATGGGCTTTGATTGTTCAAAGACTTACTAAAGTACGTTTTCGTTGGTCACTTTACATGTATTTGGCGGATTGTTTTGAAGTTCTTAGCTGTAGTTATGTCCACAAAGGCATCTTTCGATATTAACAGTGGACGCTACAACATAGATACCAGGATTTAAGACTGGATTCCCCGTATCCCGGGACTGACACTATAGGCACCAGGTTACTGTAGGGATTCTCACAGACATCATTCTGGTACCTGTTGTGTCAGTTCTGGTCAGTAACTTGGGGATATCAGACAATCCTATTGGAATTCCAATAGAAAATTTGGCAGTCGAGTATAGGTATTGGTACCTATAAGGTTGTCAATAATGGGGAATTTTAGCTACCAGCAGTCCTATGGGAATTTCTATAGTAACTTTTACAGTCGACTGAAACATTTACTAAAAATTTACTATAGGAATTCCCATAAGACCAGTATTCACGCTGGTTCGAAATTTTTTGGTACCAAGTGAAATTATAATCCGGTGCCAAATGATTACTTTGGTGCCAGATGAAAGATTTTAGGGCCAAATGGAATCTGGACGTAAATGAGAACAAATTAACCATGCATCGTCCCTTGAGTGCAACAAGGCGCAATCTGCAATGCTAAACAAGATCACAGATACACTAAATCACTCCTGTTGTTCACAAGTAAACACAACAACCAACATATTTAGACATTTCATCTCGCAGTTCCTTATTCGACATTCGTTATCAACCGATAAAATCGGTTGATAACGAATGTCGAATAAGGAACTGGGAATAAGTAACGGTTGTCACGTCCGTGTCGAGAAACGTCCTCATTCGGGTCAGGGTTTGAAATTAAAATTGTATTTTTTTGTGCTTGTCAAAACTAAATGATTTCAAAGATATTTAATTTTTCATTACGTTTCGATTACAAAAAAGGGCAGCACCCATTTAGAGAAGCAACGACTTCGATTTATAGTGAAAATTGCTGAGAATAAGTAAAAAAGGAAGAGACAAAATGATGATTAACCTTTTTTAGGGTAGCATTTTTCAATTTCATTTTCGCAGTTAAATACTCGAGATGATAACGGTTGTTATGTACCTTTACTCGATTATCTTTTCAACTATTCGAATTGCTGGGAAATGTCGTCATTCAAGTACTGAACCTCAGCTTGCGAACTCTCTCTCAAACGAGTTCGTTAGGACGATAAGATCGTTTTATTGATGACCCACAATGTATGATCAAGAGGAACAATTAACCGGAACAATGTTAGGTAATATATCAGAGTGCGCCAGATGACCCCAGAATGACCATCGAAATCATCTCCGAAGTGGCAGGCTACACTTGCCCGAAAATAAAACACCACAGCACCCCCGGGGAGAGGTAACACCTTCGTGAGAGGACCCAACCTCCCACACTGGTCCTCACCCGAGAGTTCAATCAACATCAATCAACGCAGTCAACCTTCCACCCGTGACACCTTAGCCAGAACATTCTGCCGAGTACCTGAACCTTTTCCTCTTTCAACAGGCCTTGACATAAATCCAAAAGATCTCAAACAGCCAATGGGGGTCGAAAGGGGTTTGCCCCAAATCGTCCCTGCGCGCCTTTAGCGCGCGAAACCATTCCGTCCGTCCCAGAATGTGTTTCATTGTGAGCAGACAGGCGTTCTGACGTTGAATGTTTGGGTACTTGTGAACTGAAGAAACCCTTTTACATGAACTGTCTCTTTCCAAGTCATGTATTCCCTGCATGAATGGACGAGGGTGGGGGGGGGGGGGGGGGGAGTGAAAGAGTTTCAGTTGTGAAAATGTTCCAAGTTGACACAACGAATTATGGAAATAAGTGACGAGACTCCAATTTTACACATTAACTATACATTACTGTGAATGCAAAAAAACGGCCTTTTCTCGATCATATCGCGATATGGTTGTGACACATTTTCAGATTTAGATCGAGATGCCATGACTAAGATATTGCGAAGTGAAGACTAAATCTAGAGCTGCACGGTATGTCGATAAACCGATACATACCGGTATTCAAACCAGTATCGATTGAATACCGGTGTAATTGCAAAAAATATCGGTTTATCGTCATTTTGTATTTACCCACAGTTCAATTTTCAAGATGTCCAGAGTTTTTTTTTAACTGTAGTCCCGAACGAATAATATTATCCCTGTAAATAACGAATTGGCCGCACCCTCCCGGGTAATACAGAAACCGTGAAGTCAAATAGGGCTGCACGGTATTCAAAACTGAATACCGGTATCGGTATTCAAACAAATACCGCGGTATACCGGTATATCGGAAGCTGTTCAGATATCTGAACATAAGTACCACATCGAGACTTGAGGAATCACAGTCGCAACGAATCAGAATGCCTTGATGATGCGGTTCGAAACATCTTTACCCAACGCAGACAATATCAAAATTTATTATTTAAAAAAAAGTTTATCAGATTTTTCCAAACGTTTCTACAAAACAATATCATGTGACCCCTCATTGGAACGAGCTCAGCGAGCTCGTTCCAATGAGGGGACACATGATATAGTTTTGTTGAAAATTATTTTTTCAACTGCTGAATTTGTATATTACGCAGGCACACGCGGACGATTCCTTGGGTAAAGGAATAATGTTATTCATTCGGGGCTACAGTTAAAACTCAAGGCATCTTGACAGTAGCCCTTCAGTTAAACAAATATTATTTTTCAAAAAAAGTCAACAAAACCATATCATGCGACCCCCTCATTGGGGGGTCACTTGATATGGTTTTGTTGACTATTTTCTCTAACTAATATTTAAAAAAATAAATTTTGATATCGTTTGCGTTGGGTAAAGAGTCAATCGAACTGTATCATCAAGGCATGCTGATTTGTTCCGACTGTGAAGGATCGATTATGGTACGTATGTTCAGATATCTGAACAGTCTTTCGGTATACCGGTATACCGCGGTGTATTTTTGAACATGGATGTCGGTATTCAGTTTCGAATATCGTGCAGCCCAAACTAAATCAGAAGAAAAAAGCGAACGATACGAGTATCTGAGATGCAATAGGTTCGCATTTTCATTTTGGCAGAATCGGACAGAGAATTTTGTTCACTTTTGAAGTGATGGTACAGAATGTCGGGCGTAATAGTTACTTCCATTCTGGGTAAATAATGTTTAACACTCAGTTTGTTAATAAATTAATACTGATCAGTCAGGAGCTTTTTTCGAATAAAAAATACCATTTGGCTCCCCAACTCAGATTACTAACAAAACCAATCGGACAGCAAATAACCCAGATTGTCATTTTCCTGATACTGTCGTACATTATCCATCCTTTAATCTCAAATATGACGAATGTTACCAGCTCTCAACATTGCTTTGTTGTTCTCGTTTAACCTGTGAGGACTTTTTCCAGACCGAGGGATGGCTGCGTCGGGGTGGAGAAGGGGTACGTGTACCCATCATGGAACTTCAGCCACCCTGCGGAACGTCTTCCCTGAATATACATGCTTCTCAGTGACTTATTGTTCTTTTCATTCGTCTTAACCCTTTACCCAACCTAACGGCCAAAACCGGCCAGCGCTATTCTCAAAAATCGCCAATTAATTTTTATTATTTTTTCATTTTCTGTCTCAAAAACATAGGTTATGACCCCTCATTGGAACGAGCTCGCCGAGCTCGTTCCAATGAGGGGTCATAACTTATGTTTTTGAGACAAAAAATAAAAAAAAATTAGTTATTCAAGAATTTTTTTTTACAAGTGTCGTCTGCTTTTCATTTATAGGTAAAGGGTTAACCATACAGAGTATGACCTGATCTAACTTACACAACGATATATCGTGTTATTAGTGTAACAAGGTGCTAACAGCAATACTAAACAGGCCCGCAATAGGATCTCAAAATTTTCCGACATGGTTGGACGGGAATTAAAATTTTCCGACAATGTTCCCGGGCCGTTGAACGTAGGTACGATCCTGAATCCAAACGCAATATACTTCTCTAAAACAATAATAAACGAAACGGGTCGGAAACGTTCGCTTTTTATTATTATTTTAAAGAATTACTTTTTAATAATATACATGTCAATATTTTAATATAATAACAATACGCGAACTTTTAACGTGCACATGCCTACTCGATTGTCATATACTAATAAGGAGCGAAACATAACGGTATTTTTTCACAATAAAAATTGTTGTTTCGCCGGATAGTCATTTTTTTCCAAATCAGCGACTTTCTGAGAAAATTTTGGTATTCGAGAGCCCAATATTTTTTTCCGTCGGACAACAAAACCTTCGGCGGACATGGTCATGGACATGAGTGCCACCCCCCCCCCCTCCACCCCCTCACGCTGCATATTCATTAGCTGCAACCTGATGTTGAAACATCACAAAAGGCATCTTGTTGCACTCAAAAGAAGATGCACACAATTGACATCTAATCTTTTCAACGCTGACATCAAGAATACAGTTGTTCTTTGTTGGAATCGATATTGACATCCGGGGCGAATCCACTCTGCATGGACCGTAGCATTAAACGATTACTGGTCCCTTCTGGCCAGTTTGGCATCTGTTATTCCACCTGACGTTCTATTGCCACTATTGCCAAATTTAATTAGCAACAAAAAATATACCTAGCGAGTTAATAGAGACAGTTTTATTTATTTCCGTTTTTCAGATCACAGTTTCTGTTCCCTTACTGAAATGTTCTATTCTCAATGGGGTACAGTAAGCTGTAATGTGAAAGAAAAATTATTTTCGATTTTCACGGAAAGAGTTAAAAATAATATCACCTCAGCTTGTGTTGGTCAGAGTTCAAACCTATATAACAGTCTTTTTATGATACCCGATTTGCTTAAATATGACTGGCAAAGGAGAGATACCATAACCCGATGAATGTTTTTTTCTATCGTATGAATGCATTTGCTTTGTCTCTATCCGTTTGTCAAAAACATGTGGGCGTGTCCTCCAGCGGTGCAATTGTCCACACTTGTTTTTCTCTGGAGTATTCGAGATACGTATTATTAGGTTGTGCTGAGAATAATAAAACCGGGTCTGCACAAAAGGTGGTGCGATTGATATGGAATAAATAGCGGAGTCTTAGGTCGCTTAAGGGCACGTTATAATATAAGTAAACACTCTAAATTAAATTATGATAATTAAAATGAAGTATCTGTCGCTATTCGAGTATGTATGTGGGATGGGTGCTTTAAGTTCTGTATGAAGTACTACGTACTTCATACAGAACTTAACACACCCAACCCACATTCATACTCCGCTAAAACGACAAATAATTCGTTTCAATTCTTATAAATTATAAATATCAGCATTGAATTTCACATGGTAAATCGGTTTTCACACACAATGCTCGTAACTCTGTTGTTTTTATACCTGTATTTTCTTTCTAAGTTAGTTTCCTTTTGGTGGGACAGTTCCATTATCTTAGCGTTACTTTTTGGACTCGTTCTTTTTTACACTGTTATATTTAGAGGAATAGAATATAAGAAATAATGAATGTAACTGTAGGAATTTGGTACATCGTGTAAAATATTTGGTATACTAGATTGACAGTTGACATTTGTAGTAACAGTCAAACATATCTGCCCGACTGTTGAGATGGCAAAATAGCGTACCAGTGAAAACACCAGAAACTGAGGTCAATGTTTTTTTTCTCTCTCCCCATTCTTACAAATCCATCAACTTGACATGGACGCAGGCATTCACAAATTCAATAAACATTGATTACTTTTTAGATAACAGATGCTTTAACTTGACAAAATGATATAGTGGGAATGAGCGAAATCATATAATTGTTTTACGAAGTATTTTGTCACTTTATATCTAATTATCCGAACCATAGAAAAATAATGAGGAAGACTACAGGTCGATGTCTAATGACTTATCACGATGTTATCTGGAACTTCTGTGATACTGATGCAAAGGCCAAAGGTGTTTATAACAATCAAATAAGGAGTACCGAAGAGACCATTTTTTGAGAATGATATATTCCATCATAATATTTTGCGGGGAATTTAGGTGTCCCCATTGATCCCCGTGCTTAAGTTCTACCTAACATTTTGTCACGCATTAGCTGATTGTTGGCTGGGGAGGAAAAGGTCGACATTGGTAAGACAATGTATGTAAATGTATACAAACTGAAACGGCCTGATATTTTGTACAGGTTTGTAACAATCTTCAGATATTGAATATTGTCGAATCAAACAATGTAACAGAGAAATAATTTTCAACCTCCCACAGAGTTCGCCAGAGTAATGTAATCGGCGTCGACAGTGTCGTATACGACACTGTCGACGCCGATTGCTTTTAACCGGCGCACTCTGTGTTGGCATGTGCTTAAAACTTCAGATATATTCATGTCTGTGGCATCGCCTATTAAACTACAAGCGTAATATACTTTGAAATAGGATTTTGGCTTGACTCTGGAACACAAAAAGCCTTCTCGGGTAAACTGTAGATCAAGGAAAAGAACCAATAATAATGATGAAGATCTATAACAAGAGGCTATAAACTAGGAGTCTAAGCGTGAGAAACCTGAAACCAAAAACCAAAAACAGACAAACATCGTATGAATGCATTTGCTTTGTCTCTATCCATTTGTCAAAAACATGTGGGCGTGTCCTCCAGCGGAGCAATTGTCCACGCTTGTTTTTCTCTGGAGTATCTGAGATACGTATGTATTAGGTTGTGTTGAGAATTATAACACCGGGTCTGCACAAAGGGTGGTGCGATTGATATGGAATAAATAGCGGAGTCTTAGGTCGCTTCAGGGTACGTTATAATATAAGTAAACACTCTAAATTAAATTATGATAATTAAAATGAATTATCTGTCGCTATTCGAGTATGAATGTGGAATGGGTGCTTTAAGTTCTGTATGAAGTACGTAGTACTTCATACAAAACATAACACACCCAACCCACATTCATACTCCGTTAAAACGACAAATAATTCGTTTCAATTTTTATAAATTATAAATATCAGCATTGAATTTCACATGGTAAATCTGTCTTCACACACAATGCTCGTAACTCTGTTGTTTTTATACCTGTATTTTCTTTCTAAGTTAGTTTCCTTTTGGTGGGACAGTTCCATTATCTTAGCGTTACTTTTTGGACTCGTTCTTTTTTACACTGTTATATTTAGAGGAATAGAATATAAGAAATAATGAATGTAACTGTAGGAATCTGGTACATCGTGTAAAATATTTGGTATACTAGATTGACAGTTGACATTTGTAGTAACAGTCAAACATATCTGCCCGACTGTTGAGATGGCAAAATAGCATACCAGTGAAAACACCAGAAACTGAGGTCAATGTTTTATTTTTTCTCTCTCCCCCATTCTTACAAATCCACTAACTTGACATGGACGCAAGCATCCACAAATTCAATAAACATTGAGTACTTTTCTTATAACAGAGGCTTTAACTTGACAAAATGACACAGTGGAAATGAGCGAAACCATACAATTGTTTTTCGAAGTATTATGTCATTTTATATCTAATTATCCGAACCATAGAAAAATAATGAGGAAGACTACAGGTCGATGTCTAATGACTTATCACGATTTTATCTGGAACTTCTGTGATACTGAAGCAAAGGCCAAAGGTGTTTATAACAATCAAATAAGGAGTACCGAAGAGACCGTTTGTTGAGAATGATATATTCCATCATAATATTTTGCGGGGAATTTAGGTGTCCCCATTGATCCCCGTGCTTAAGATCTACGTAACATTTTGTCACGCATAAGCTGAGTGTTGGCTGGGGAGGAAAAGGTCGACATTGGTAAGACAATGTATGTAAATGTATACAAACTGAAACGGCCTGATATTTTGTACAGGTTTGTAACAATCTTCAGATATTGTATATTGTCGAATCAAACAATGTAACAGATAAATAATTTTCAACCTCCCACAGAGTTCGCCAGAGTAATGCAATCGGCGTCGACAGTGTCGTATACGACTCTGTCGACGCCGATTGCTTTTAACCGGCGAACTCTGTGCTAGCATGTACTTAAAACTTCAGATCTAATATATTCATGTCTGTGGCGTAATAGACATTGAAATAGGATTTTGGCTTGACTCTGGAACACAAAAAAGCCTTCTCGTATAAACTTTTGATCAAGGAAAAGAACCAATAACAATGATGACGTGCCATAACAAGAGGCTATAAATGAGTGTAAGCGTGAGAAACCTGAAACCAAAAACAGACGTCGAGGAAGAGAGAACACCGGCGCTTTTTCTCCCACCATGCAAAATTACGGGGGAACCGCATTTGTCGTTGTGCCCAACTGAGACTAATCTAAAGAGCTGCTGTTAACACAAATAGTTTAAAATCATCAAAATTAGACACGACAATCCGCAAGACCGTGGTAAAAGCATTGGAAGGCTGCCACGGCTTTTAACACAAGCTTGCTGCTTGCAGTGACTACGTTGAAAGCACATCAGACTCACATGTTAACCCTTTACCTAACGAATCGCCCGCATCCGCCCGCGTAATATGCAAATTCAGCAGTTGAAAAAATATTATTTTTTGAAAAATTTCAACAAAACCATATCATGTGACCCCTCGATGGAACGAGCTCGTCGAGCTCGTTCCAACGAGGGGGTCACATGATATGGGTTTGTTGAAAGTTGTTGAAAAATTTAAAAAAATCATATTTAAAATAATAAATTTTTATATCGTCTGCGTTGGGTAAAGGCTTAATAATCAAGCACCGGCTGATGACAGTTTTTGCCTATACAGAGTTCTTTGAACAAGCGAAGCTTCTAGGCTCTTCTAATTATACTGGATACTCTCGGATGTTTGATTTCCATGTCTGTATCAAGGACCATGAGTTCTCACTTCCGGTCTGTATGGAAGTGTTCCAATTAAGATGAGCTTATCCTTTGGGCGGAATACTATCTCCGCTTTAGAAATGCACCACGAGGCAAATAACTTGGGAGAGGATGCTAACCCCACCCTCCAAATTTACCACCCTGCATAAAGCCGATGTAAGGTAAGTGTGTTTAAATGTAACTAATGGTAGACCAAATTGTCAAGTGAAAACAGTTACTCAGAGATCGTAGAAATTTTGTTAAACCAGTCATCAGACTAAGACTAAATACTATTCTGGTACTGTGCAAACTCTTATAGTTACAACAAAACCTTAAACAGAACAAGAGCCCTGTCTGTAATGACAAAACAAGCTCCTAACTTGGTATCTTAAAATGCTCTCACAGAGGGCATTCCAAGAACCCATGCCAGGATGTAGAATTATCATCATTGAACAGGATCAGTTAATCCTTCAGTCATCCGACAGCTTATTAAGGCGCACCACCACAGTGGTGAAACTTATTGTTATTGCTCAAAAAGAAATTTTTGTTGTTTTTTTTTTATTTTTATTTTTTGTTTTTTTCCCCCATTTTCATTTTGTGACGTCTAGATCTCGGAAACTGGATGTACGATTCTTCTAAAATTTTGCACACTTATTTACTAAACATCTGGCGGCGTGCCTCCACGTACAGCCATTTGAGTGAAACCATCTATCACTTCAGGCGGACCAAAATATAACAAAAATGACCCTTTTTCGAAACATTCTCGAACACTATAGGTCATGTGAAGATAAAATTGTCTATACAGTACGTGGAGAGTGGATTATCACTAAATCACCCACAGAGTGGAGATTCCACCCAAGCAATAATTGCAAATTTGTTGCAAAGTATAACAAGCACAAGCAAAGTTTCAGCCAATGGACCTCCGGGTTAAACCCGGAGGTCCATTGGCTGAAACATTGCTTGTGTTTTTAGTCGATATATACAAAATTTGAAAGTTATGGTTTGGGTGATAACTCAACTCCGCGGGTGATTTAGTTACAATCCACTCTCCACGTACTGTATATTTAGAGTCTAACATATTGCAATGAGATCACTTAAAACATTTTTTAACTTTAACCCCCATCGATCTCAAAGGGCCGACGTTTGTGATTTTCAGCAAAATAGCATAACTTCCAGAGACCATTTCTCGATACTGCGAGTGATATATGCCAAAGATGTTAATATAGGAAGATGCCATGTTAATTGGAGGATAACTTTGTGGTTCAAGTTAGTTTGTCGCATTTAATCCTTTAGCACAGTGATATCTAGAGTAAGGGTAGAGCTTGAAAAATATGAAAATGTGCAACTTTGTTTAACTGGAATTGTTTTGTTTTGCCATGTGGAGAAATATCTATTCATCAAACTTGCTTGGTAAGTCTAAGTATCAGACTTAACTCACACCCTGTTTTTGTAACTTGAATTCAAGTGATGTCATAGTTTGTACAAAGTTCACACACTTTGTGTTCACTTTTCTGGCATTGGGAACGAGGTAGACGTAAATTTGTTGCACATGCGTATAGAGCATTAACTGATGAACACATTTGCTGTTATAAGTTATCTCGAAATGTTTAACCCAACTCCTCTTATGTCCGCATGAAAGTGGGAACTGTGCGAAAAATATGAAAATTTGAAAACTTTGGTTACCGTTTTCGATCAGTTGTACGAGGGTTAACTTTAAACTTTGTGTTTTGTCATGTGCAGAAATATCTACTCGACAAACTTGCTATGATAAGTTAAAATATCGGACATATACCCTCACCCTGTTTTTGTAACTTGAATACGAGTGGTGTCATATTTTGTACAAACTTCACGCAATTTGAGTTCACTTTTCCAGAGTTGGGAATGACGTAGATGTAAATTTGTTGGAAAGGCGTATAAGTCATTAACTGATAAACCTTTTTCCTGTTATAAGGCATCTTGAATTTTTTAACCCAATGCCTCTTCTGCCTGCGTGCATGTGGAACTATTCGAAAAATGTCAAAATTTGTATAGTTTGGTTACTGTTTTCCTCCAGCTGCAAGAGGGTTAACTTCAAATTTTTTGTTTTCCTTGTAAAGAATTGCAAACTAAACAATCTTGCTTTTTGTATGTGGAGACCTCAGATTTAACCCTTACCCATTCTGGTCTTAATGGGGGAGAAATGTCATATTTTTAACACATTTCACGACAATTTGCGGCCTCTAGATCTTAAAAACGGGACGACTGTTTCTGAAAGATCACACACTTACTTCTCTTTTACCATGTGCAGAAATGCCTACTCATCGATCTTGCTGTGATGGGGTTAAATGGCAAATTTAACCCTCAGCCAATTTTTGTAACTTGAATACAAGTGGTGTCTTATTTTGTACAGTATTCACACATTTTGTGTTCACTTTTCCGGCTTTCGACACGATGTAGACGTAAACATAGATTATTAACTGATGGACATTTTTGCTGTTATCAGTTATCTTGAAATGTTTAACCCATCGCCTCTACCGCCTACGTGGACATGAAAACTGTTTGAAATATCAAAATTTGCATACTTGGGTAACTGTTTTCATTGTCCCCAGCTGAAGTTGTTTCTCCACATACCGTTATTTTAAGGAAAGCATTTTACGTGCCACAATCTGAGAAAATTAAGGCGAAATTTCAGAAAAATATGGTAAAGTTTGAGGCCACATATGAATGATTTTTCCATATATTTAGAGTGTGATATGATGCAACAACTTAACCGAGCAGTGTCATCACTTTTAACCCCCATCGTTAATCTGTAATCGTTAATGGGCCATAGTTTGTGATTTTTAGCAATACTGCACAACTTCCCAAGTTAAAATCCCTATACAGCGATTGATATATAATCACAATTTTAGTATATGAAAATGCCACGTTGATTGTAAAACAAATGTATTGTTCAAGTTTGTTTGTGGCATTTAACCCTTTAGCACAGTGATTGATAGAGTAAGGGCACCAATTCAAAATACGAAAATTCACAAACATTGGTTACTGTTTTCGACCAGTTGTACGGGGGTTAACTTTAACCTCTTTGTTTCCAGGCGTGTAGAGATTCTTGGTAAGCAAAGTTGCTGTTATAAGGTTACATCTTTGATAAATACAGATTATCAGGATAATGTTCATGTCCTGTGATTTGTATCAGATTCGAGGTGGTGTCCAGAATGGGATCTCAACGAGCCGGCTTTGCCGGCGAGTTGTGATCCCATTTTTGGACACTACCGATAATCACAGGACATGCATATTATCATGATAATTCATTTATCTAACAATTCTGTCACATAAACAGATTAAATCTTAACCCTTTACCCAACGTAACGCCCAAAACCGGCCAATGCTATTCTCAAAAAATCGCCATTTAATTTTCATTATTTTTTCATTTTTGTCTCAAAAACATAGGTTATGACCCCTCGTTGGAACGAGCTCATCTGAGCTCCTCAACGAGCGGTGATACAACTACATAGATCACTTCACAGTTGCGATAATATGTATTTATCACATCGCAGGGTAACCGGTTCTCGTCAGATCACCGAAGTTAAGCAACGGCGACCCCGGTTAGTCCTAGGATGGGTGACCGTCTGAGCGATCGATTCGGACTCCCGCGTTGTGTTCTTGGGGAAGGCACTTAACCCCGATTATCCGCATGGGGGCACGATGACGCTGTGTACCAAGGCGTACTGCACGTCGATGATGCGCATTTCTTCAACCAATCTAACCCTGCCTGTGCTGTAGAGCGGAGTTACGATGTTGGGGAGCTGGCAACTGCTCGTCGTTGCTCGGTGGTTCTCTCCGGCTTCCCCCACCCGTAAAACTGTCTCGGTCATGATTAGCCATTGTGCATAAGTATGTGACCTTAAACACCAATAAATAAACAATAAATATCACATCGCAACAGTGCAAAATAAATTACAAATAATGAACGTTCATCTATGGTAAAAAAAAAGTTGCTTGGAGGGATTGTGGGGATTTCTCAATGTCTGTTTGTATGGGAGAAATCAATTTTTCATAAAGTATATATGAAAAGGAGTTCGCATTTTACTGCTGAAACAACTGTCTGTGTCAAAAAAAATGTTCAGCAATACCGATGGGACTTGATCAACGAACCGTCACATGTACCATTGGTGTACGTATACTTCATAACGAGATAGTGCGAAACAAGTGATTTCGGAATCGGAATTCCTTCGTGTTTTATAGCATCGCGCTCATCGTCCCGGCCGTTTCTTCGATTGCCAGAAAACAGACATTTTGTCGCATTCTGAGTGAACCGTTAATGATTGTTTTAGCTGATGTTTTATTTATAAAGCTACCGATAAAAGATCGAACTGATAAAACATTTTATCAGCATACTCTCTAGGGATTTAGTCTTGTTTCGCGTTAATAGACTTGACAGTTAATGGTATTGTTAAACAATTCTGACAGTTTCAAATCACATACCATCGAATGGTTTCTGAATATTTAACATAAAGGAGTCAGAGTTATGCCACCGGTGTTGAGTGGATTGAATCGTTTGTCAAACCGATAGTTCATTTCTTCATCACCGTCGGCAATGGTATTGTACAATTGAAAAGAAACGCGGTCAGGAATTATCGTACAGCACAGTGTTCGGTTAATAACGGATGACAATAACTTCTGTCGGTCGATGTTTTGGACAAATCATACAGCGTAACTAAGGTCAGTAGACGGATTGATATATAGAATATACCCATAGTAGCTTGGTGTACCAAATGTTCGCCACCAGTGGTGAAGTGGTGGTAACCGCGAGCCTTTGGCGCGCGGTTACCACCACTTCACCACGAGTGGTGAACATTTGGTACGCCAAGCTACTTTGGGTATATTTTATTTATACCATGATCGTCAGATTATTAAGAGTCGCTATTATTTTTTCTCGATTTTACTGAGCACCAGATGTACATACGTGCGAATCTGTTTTTGTTTACGCGAGCATCGGAGGGCGGTACTTCCGCCGTCAATTTTATCGCCGAAACGAAATGAAAAAAAGAAACTGAGCCTTTTTCGTTTTAGTAACATAATAGCATACTATTTCGAGTTATGCATGCTTTATCAACATGAGACAATGCATGTTTGTTAGTTTTCTGGCATCTTATGAGGTAAACCCATTTAAAAACGTAATAAATAATTGTCACTTCCATTTCACTCTTCGCGAGGCGACGTGCGATAAATTTAGACAAGTTTGCATTCAGGTCGACGTCACCAAAGGTCAACGTGGATGTAGTTCTAGTATAGGTGTAAATGTTTACTACTGAAATCCCATTGCTGGCGTGTTCATCACGGTTGGCGTGTAAAGCTAAAATTTATATCATATGCTTTTCATATATAGTAGAATAGGTAATCATGGTATAAAATGGCTTCTCTGTTCAATCCACACAAATTTCCCAGACAGACTGGGTTCAACAGTTGCATAACGGCAGGATATTTGAACCCTGAGGTTTGTTGGTTGTATCCAATCATTTTGACTTGATTACAAGAAACATCGAGAACAATGAGTGTACTTCACTTACGGTTATTTCTTTTTTTTGCACTAAATAACAAGCTCTGCTCAACCTGTAAGGCCAAAGAAATAAAGGTGAACATAACGAACATCAAAAACTTTCAAGACCTATGGCCGTACAGTTACTTCTAAGTGTCGTCTGCTCGAAGAGGCAAACATCTATTGACTAGAGACAACTGCTTAAGTTACAAAGCTTTTCGCACTCTCTATTAGTCGGTAATTGGGCATCTGCCAACAATGTCGGCTCTGAGCAGGTACCAATTTAGGGTTCGATGTGCTTTTAGAGGCATTTTGCTTTTGTTTTGTTTTCTTATTTCTTTATGTTTGCTCGTCAGTGGAACTTTCAGTTGCCAGGGGTATGAGGTTTCGGACCATTTACGGACGGAGGAAGACGGGGTACACACAGAGAAACACCGAGTAACCGTCGGACTCTTTAACTTATTTATTTATTTATTTATTTATTTATTTATTTATTTATTTATTTATTTATTTATTGGAGTTTAACGACAATTTCGACAGCCACGGTCACTTCGTGTCGGACAGTTTTACGGGTGGAGGAAGCCAGAGTACCCGGAGAGAATCACCGAGCAACGGCGAGCAACTGGCAGACTCCCCAACGTACTAACTCCACACAAGCAGGGTTAGCAATGATTGAAGACGGGTGCACCATCGACGTGCAGCGCGTATTAGTACACATCGCAACTGTGCCCTCGTGTGGTCGGTCGGGATTAATTTCCTTGCCCAAGGACACAACGTAGTTACCCCTGACGGGGATCGGAACGTGGTCCTCTCGGTTTGAATTTTTGAATGCCGTAACCACTGAGACACCGCGCTCCCTAACTTACTAATCCGACACCAGCAGGATCAGTAACGGTTAAAGGCAAGTGCATTGTGGCCGCGCTCTCCACCTATCTACACAGCCTCACCGTGGTCCCACTTGCAGATGAAGTGTCTTCCCATAGGACACAACGCAGATGATGCGATTCTGGATGGAACTGAAGACCTTTTGATCTCAAGTCCAATTTACTAACCAATGAGCCACAGAGCTCCTCCCCGGTGGCATTTTGATGCCTGCAACAGAAAATTCAGAATGTCATTTGACAAGATAAATAAGCTAAGTGAATCCACTTAGAAATCTTCTCTGAATACACATGGGATATTCCTTCCTTGTAACTTTGTATTTATTCATGCAATATTTATTACGATTCACAAGAAGTTAAGTACGGAACACTTGTGGCTGCAGATTCGACAATAAGCCAGGAAGTGTGTGGTCAGTGGACATGAGTATATTTCTATGCATAGGTATGTACATGTAGATACGTGGGATGTGAATATAGAAATATGTATATAAGAAAAATCGAATGTTGCTTGTCCCTGTGATTGTATGTTTTATGTACTTATTGTACTTAAAGTTAAAACTAGAAGTCATGTCACGAACTGTGGACTTATCTAGGCTTAATTGGGCGTAGGAATTGCGCGCAATTGTCATATCGAATGGCACCCAAAGCACGGCAGGTTCTCCTGGTTACTCATAGCAAACACAGGCAATGTTTCTGCCAATGGACCTCCGGGTTACCCGGAGGTCTATTGGCTGAAACATTGCCTGTGCACAGGCCATATGTACAGAATTTGATAGCCTTACTATGATCATAACGCGTAGATTAACGCGCAGATCGACGTTCTATTTGTGCACATTTCATGACAGGGCTTCCAGTTTTAACTGCAGACATTTAGAATGTTGGTTTCTGATCTCCGTCGGGAACTGAAACCTCCGACAGGCAAGGCACTCTGGCAAATATGGTCAACAAAAAACGATGTTTCAAAACTGGTTAAACACCGTTCGTTTCTTAATATTTTGTATGTTAAATTGTTACATATCGGAGCTGAAACAGCCAAGAGCAGTGCTGAAATATCTGTCATATGATTTTAATTTCAAATGGTGTAACCTTTGCCTTATATGACTTTGCTGAAAATGTGATAATTGATGGACCGGTACACTTCGTTGGGAGGAGGAGGAGTGCAGGATTGAAAAAAGGTACATGCTGAATTATCCACTGCTATAATTTAGTTTGTTACTTTGTTGTTTTTCGCGTGTTTACTGCAGATCAAGATGTCAAGAGCCTTCTCCAATGCCTATAGTTATGGTTCTGGTTAATGTTTAAGATCGGGAACGGGAATTTCACAGCTCTGCGGCTCCAGGTTTTGAAAGTCAACCACAATACCAGGGTAGTTCATAGACCATGGTATCAATCGTTGCCTATTATATACTGAGTCAAAAAAGAAAGTATACTACTCAAAGTTTGCTAAGCACTAAATATTTGACACATCATTGTGAAATTTGCTGCAGACATATTTGCGATATTTTGGGTGGATATGACTGAGGAATGTATTGATTGAGATGGTCCCAGTGTCTACATTAGCTCTCTTGACAGGCACACTTTCCGTGACCGTCATGGAAAACATGTACCCCTTGATTTTCAGGATTTTTGTGTACTGTCTACATGAACATGACATGTGTCGGGTATTCAATCTTCATTTCTACACAAACCCCTGTGATTTAATGATTGAATATGGCAAATGCAAATGTAAGACGACATTTGTCTGAATCAGAAATGAGGCGGACTGTAGGGATGGTGGAGCAAGGGCCTACCCATCGTCAAGATGGTGAAGTCCTTGGTGTGCACCATACGGTGATAACCAGAGCCTGGACAAGATTTCAGCAGTATGACACACCAGTAAGACGGTGACACACCAGAGACAGGGCAACATCTGCAGCTGAAGACCGGTTTTTGATCATTCAGGCCCGTAGGAACCGCTTTGCCACAGCAACCCAGCTTCGCAGTGACCTTCAGAATGCACCCGGGATAAATGTTGCGACGCAGACTATCCGGGCAAGGTTGCACGAAGGTGGTCTCCAATCAAGAAGACCATGTATTCGTATTCCGCTGTCCCAGAACCACCGCCAGGCACGACAAGAATGAGTCATGGACCACGTTGGATGGACCAGACAAGATTGGCGACCTGTCCTTTTTACAGATGAGTCAAGGTACTGCCTAGACCACACAGATAGGCGTTCTAGGGTATGGAGAAGACCAGGAGAGCGATTCCATGCTGCCAACATTGCTGAGAATGACCGCTATGGTGGAGGGTCAGACATGGTCTGAGGCGGCATCAGCTGGGATGGATGTGCAGAGCTCTGTCTCCTTGAACGTGGTACATTGACTGCACAACGGTATATTGATGAGATCCTGGATGTCCACTTCAGATTGTATGCAGGTGCAGTGGGTGATAGATTCATTCTGATGGACGATAATGCCCGTCCTCATGTTGCCCATGCTGGCGTGGAGTACAGACAGAGGGAGGGGATTGAGCGTATGGACTGGCAGCAAGATCCCCTGACCTCCACCCAATCGAACATGTCTGGAATGAGTTGCAGCTTGCAATTTCAGGCCATCCAGTCCAGCCAAGAAGTGTCCAGGAGCTTGGTGCCATGTTGATCCAAGAATGGAACAACATCCCACAAAGACCCACCAGAAAACTGATTGGGAGCATGAGAAGGCGTTGTCAAGTTGTAATTAACAGTAATGGGTCTCATACTCGATATTGAACCTATACCAGATCGCTCCGTCAACATTTTGGCAAATTTGAAAAATTTCCTCTTTTACCAATACTATCCACTTTCCATGGTTATCGTATTCAAAAGCTAAAAAATAATGTCAAACACAAATAAAATCTTAATTTCTGTACTTAAATCATTAAAGATATAATTAAATAAAAAATATATACACTTTTCATTACAATATTTCAACTAAAACATAAAACACGTAGTTGGCTGTACTTGGTGCTGGGCAAACATTGAGTAGTATAAAATAAACTTTCAGGAGCAATTGTTTTTAGTATTATCGATTGTACATTCATATTTCGAGTCTAGCTGTATGAATTAGAATAGTTTAATGTTCTTACTGTTGCCAGCGTCACGTCAGGACGTCGCAATTCAGACATGGGGTGAAATGAAAAGTCCTCGCATGCAGTCAATAGCGTGTATGTCCACCGTTTTCCTCTTGGACGGCATGACATCGCCGGCGCATGGACCTGATAAGTCTCTGGATGTCACCCTGTGGTATTGCGTTCTGCCTTAGAACATTACGTAAATCGCCTAACGTCTGGAGATCATGAAGTCGTACCCGACGGTCCAATTGATCCCAAAGATGCTCGATTGGCGACAAATCTGGCGAAAGTTGGGAGGGGGGGGGGGGGCAGGGAAGAAGTTCGACGCTCTGCTCCTCAAAAAAGTCACGACAACACGCGCCACGTGACATCGGGTATTGTCTTGCTGGAATAACTGCAATCCGACGTTAGCGTTGAACAGCGGGACAACAACAGCGTTAAGAATTTCGTCCCTATATCGCTGTCCATTCAGATTACCATCGACGAAGATCAACTGCGTTCGATGGTGAAAGGAAATTCTTGCCCAAAACATACACTACCCCCCCCCCCCCCCCCCCGAAACGGCCGCATTCCCGCACGCAAGTATCAGAAAACCGTTCTCCTCGTTGGCGATACACTCTTGCCTTACCATCAGCGCGCCGTAGACAAAATCGTGATTCATCACTAAACAAAACTGTGCTCCAACGCTGCTGAGTCCAGCGAACACACTGACGTACCCATTCCATTCTGACGGCACGATAACGTTGGGTAAGGATAGGTCCGCGGTATGGACACCTACTTCGGATGCCGTGTTCAGCGAGTCTGATGCGGACAGCTTGTGCACTAATTCTATTGTGAGTTCTACCAGGAGTAATTGCTGCTGCTCTCGTCGTCGTCGGGAGCGATCCCGCACGTGAGGCATCCTGATGTGTCGGTCTTGTGCAGGGTTCGTAACTCTTGGTCGACCTGGACGCAGTCGGCCGGCAGTAGGTCCAGTGGTTCTATACCTTCCAATGAGACGGTAAATAGTGGCCACAGTGACTCCGAACTCAGCAGCGAGCTCATCTGGCGGTAACTCAGCCTCATGCATACCAATGGCACGCAACCTCTTAACCTTGGCATTTTTTAAAATGTCGGAAGACAAAAACTAGCGGGTTTTCTAAATAACCCAGGCTCTCTAGCACAACACAACACAAAGAAGATCGTCGGTCACCCATTCAATTTGACATTCTCGGGTAGGACGCGCGTGCAATTTTGAAATCCGTAGCAAAATTGTATACGGTTGGGTGGACACCAACAACAAGTCATTAAACTCTTTGCACGACTTCTTGTCCACAAACATGCAACACTAGAACTATTATATTTCATCCTTTATGCTATTTTTCACATTTGTTCTATTATACGTTCTTTTTTGACTCAGTATAGTTTATGAGATTATGGCGAATATCAAAGTCTTCCGAGACAACCATATCCATAGCCGTTGGTTTAATCTCTTTAATCTCGAACATTCCCAGAACCTGGAAATTCAGCTGGATTGGAGTTAAATTCCAATCTTAACCATTTCAAGTGTACATACATTTTTGCGTGGAGGAAAGGTGGTTTCTTTCTTTTCTGGAGGTTTAACGACACCTTCAACAGCCAGGTCACATCGTGTCAGACAGTTTTGTGGGTTGAGGAAGCCGTAATACCCGAAGAGAAGCACGGAACAGCGGTTAGTGGCTGGCAAATTCGCCACTTACTGAACCGTCACAAACAGAGCTAGCATCGATTGAAGGTAAATGCACCATCGACGTGCAATACACCATAGCATATAGCGCCTCCGTGCCCCGACGTGGACAATCGGGATTAAGTGTCTTACTGCCTTGCCCAAGGACACAGCACAACACAGATGCCGCGGACCAGGATTGAACCGTCGACCTTTCGTTTTAAAGTCCAAGATTCTAACCTTCCTCGGGTTTCAATGAGAAGATGGTATTATACACAACAGAGAGTTCAGTAATAATTTAATCCTATGGGCTGTAGGATTACATTAGTGCTGAATCTCCCTAAACGAGCAAAATAAATTCCCCCATTCTGACGTGAACAACGTCCTACTTAAAATTCTATGTTGAGTGAATAAAACATTTGTTATGCACATTTTGTACTACTTGCACCGTGCGCGTGTGTCTTTTGTATACAATAATATTGGTCGAAACTGCTTCTGTAATAACCTCATGAATATTCACATACCTTGTGGTCCTTGTTGCGTTTTGGAGTAATGTACTCGCCAATCCATTCATTCGGGTTCCAACATTATAAAAAGAAATCTCACATTAATATTTAACCCTTTCAATTCGGAGGTCCTGTATGGAATCGTCCGGTAGGACGTTCTTCGCGTCAAAATTGGGGAATTTATTTTGCTCGTTTAGGGAGATTCATCACTAATCTAATCCTACAGCCCCTCCACGTCGATTGTGCATTTGCCTTCAATCGATGCTAGGTCTGTTTATGACGGTTCAGTAAGTTGGCGAATTTGTCAGCCACTCACCACTGCTTCGTGTTTCTCTTCGGGTATTACGGCTTCCTCAATCCGTAAACTGTCTGACACGATATAACCTGGCTATTGAAGGTGTCGTTAAACCTCCAAAAAAGAAAGAAACCTCCTTTCCTCCACGCTAAAATGTATGTACACTTGAAATAGTTGAGATTGGAATTTAACTCCAATCCAACTGAATTTCCAGGTCCTGGGGATGTAGTTCAAACAAATGTGACGTTTAAAAATGTAACGTTATGTCGCGTTGGGTTTTATGGCCAAGCAGACGGAAGACACCTCACCACTGATTGGTAGTTAGGGACTTTAATTCTGAGATGTTCCCCACTGATCTCTATACAGCTGGATTTCTGGAACGTCAGCGAAAAACCGTCGTCACTCAAACTACTCCCTTCCTAAGATGATATCAGATCAATCAATGCAATAACTTCTCTCTCTCAAGCCATGACGTTTGATGACGTGAAGCCTGTTACGCTGTAACGAAACAGTTTCACTTCATCAAACGCTATAGAGTTTACTTTACATGAAAACTAATAACACTATATTAAATATCTCACATGACCTTCTAGGCTCCTGATTGGACGAATGCTGCACCCCTATTTCGTGTAGTTTGCATCCACAGAACTGACCAGGCACTACACCCAGGCACTACACGTTTTCTGTTTTTAGCGCACTACTATATCAGTTTTATTTTCATACTGGGCGAATAAAACTAATCAGGCTAAATTTAAATATCGATTCACAGAGGCACTACATCCACAAAACGACCCGGAAAGAAATCATGTGGAAAAATGTATCGCTTTTCAATTGTTGAAGTCACATTTTCCGAGGCGTTCATTTTATTCCTTGGGAAGATGATCCATATCTCTTTTTGAAGAGAATGATCCATACCTGGGTACAACTTTCTTGAGAACATGTCCGGATATGAAAAATCGTTTGTTTCGCTGCTCATATTATTTCGCTATTTAATTGTATGTTTTGGGCAGTACACGAATAAATAATGGAATTCATTTGAATCTTCGGAGTTTTGTATCCCGTACTGACCCATTCGGTAATGTATATGCGTGACAAATGTGTTGAAATTATCAAACTGCTTTGACAAATTTCGAAAAATTTTAGCTTTCATACGCGAGTTTTTTCTATATAACGCTGGTTGGTAGGGCTGCTACCTTGGTAATAGATTAACAAATCGGACAGATGTTTTTCTTGATGGGTGTTCGATATAATATAACGATTAGTGTATGTCTAGTCGCTGACTACGCCCATATAGTGCCCAGTGAGGTGGTGTAGTTCCCGACGCGAATGGTGTAGTTCCCTCCGCTTCGCGTCGGGAACTACACCACCTCACTGGGCACTATATGGGCGTAGTCAGCTCCAAGCCATGCACTATTCTTTAAATATTTACTTTCCAATAAGATGGCGACACTGGGGGCACTTTTCTGTTTTTGACCAATGAGCATTCCGGCAATCCAGTTGTATAGAGATTGGTGGATATTCCGAGATCGTATGATTTTCAAGATTCAAAGTATTTGGAATCGATTAATGCTATATTAGGAGTTAATCCCAGTTTTAACACATATGTGTTAATTAACGGAAAATACAGAAAGAAAGGGGTGCATTTGCTCCAGTTTAGAGTTTATTTTTATATTGTCTCAAATAATTATCTCACCAATTACCGAAACTCCTCTGAAAAGCCCGAGTTTCTCTAGAGTGAGAATTGATAATATTCGAACCAGAACTAGAGTTTAATTCCGGGAACGGAAATTTTCTGGTTCACATTTTTGAAAGTCAGTCACAATACCAGGACTTTCTGGTTTTCGTTTCTGAATATCAGTCCAGATACCTGGGAAATTCATAGGACAGAACCGAGAATTAAAAGTTGCGTTCCGCAACCTTTGATTCCCGATTCTAATCTATGAATTTCCAGGGCATTAGCACTTATTTTCAGAACCGGTAACCGGGAAATTCCCGTTCGCAAGATTAAACCAACGGCTATGGTGGTCTCGGAAGATATTGATATTCGCCATTATCTCATAAACTATAATTGACAATGATTGACACCATGGTCTATGAACTTCCCGGGTATCGTAATTGACTTTCAAAACCTGGAGCCGCAGAGCTGTGAAATTCCCGTTCCCGGTATTAAACATTAACCAGAACCATAACTATATACAAGAGGCGATTTATATGCCCAAAATACCTATCATTTATCTTTGCTGGTGTACTGGATCCAATGTATTCAGATGTATGGCTCGGGTCACACTAACATCACCATGACACCAACAAATCTACATGTTCTTTTCATTCAGATACCCATCTCTCGTAGTATAGTGGATCCCACTTAATTGGATATCCCCTAATTGAATAACCCCGTTAATTGAATATCTTCCAAAACAAAACCATTTACCACATCTTTATCCAAGTTGAACCTGTCAATTGTATAAACGTTATAGAGTAGGGTGGGCTCAGTGGTTAGGGCACTTGGCTTCAAACCGAAGGTCCACGGTTCGATCCCGGCCAGCGGTAAATGCGTTATGTCCATGGGCAAGGCACTTAATCTAGACTGCCCACGTCGATGATACACTTGTGTTCAACCAATGCCAACACTGCTTGTGTGGAGTTAGTACGTTAGCGGAGTCGGACTGTTCCTCGCACCTGCTCGGTCGTTCTCTTCGTGTACTCCGGCATCCTCCATCCGTAAAACTGTTCGACACGAGATGACCCTGGCTGTCGAAAGTGTCGTTAAACCCCAATAAATAAAGACATTGGTTATGAAGTAAAAGGGAGCTCGGTGGCTCAGGAGCTAGAGATGCAGGCTGCAAGCCGAGAGGTACTCGGTTCGATTCCCACCTTCGGCAACCACGTTGTGTCCTTGGGCAAGACACTTCACCGCCATTGCCCACGTGGGGCACGGTGACGCTGTGTACTAAGGCGTACTGCACGTCGATCGTGCACTTGTCTTCAGCCAATGCTAACCCTGCTTGTGTGAAGTTAGTATGTTGGGGAGCTGGTAGTTGGTCGCCGTTGCTCGGTGGTTCTCTCCGGATCCTCCAAACTGAATAAAATTATTGTACAGTGGAACCCTGTTAATTGAATAGTCACTTTGCCAATGAAAATTATTCAATCAACAGGAGTATTCAATTAACAGGGATTGTATCACTTTCCTGTATTCTAGAGATAAACTTAGCATTTATTCTATTATATCTTGTTTGAAAGTGCTCCATGAGCTCTGTCAAACAAGATATATTAGATTAAATGCCTGTATTGGATGTACTGAGGCCAAATAGGTCTATAAGCAAATAAAAACTGGGGAGAGTCAGGGTAATTTCTCGACAGGTTACACGATTTTTTATTCAATTAACAGGAGTTTACTCTATAACCTATATTCAATTAACAGGTCAAATTTGTACTGGAGGTATGGTAAATGGTTTTGTGTTGGGAAATTATATTCAATTAACATGATTATTCAGTTAAGAGATATCCAATTAAGTGGGATCCACTGTAATATGCGGAGAAATTACGTGATACTCACCGAATTCCCCGCTGTTATACTCCTATTTAACCTCAGTACCTTCGGTACAGGCATTTAATCCATTATATCTTGTTTGACAGACCTCCATGAGTTATATCAAACAAGATATAATCGAATAAATGTTCAGTTTATCTCCAGAATAAATGAAAGTGACAAAATACATGTTAATTGAATACTCTTGTTAACTGAATAATTTTCATTGGCAAATTGGATGTTCAATTAAGATGGTCCCTCTGTAGAGATATTTACACTCTGAGCTTTCCGATCGTCTTTTTAAACAATATTTTTTATTTCGTTCAACCGCAATCGGGTTTGGCGAACAGGCTACAGTACAGTCGCCGTGGACTGGTCGTAAACCACGTGTGGGCTGTGATGACCACGCATGCGTTTACCGGGGAATACAAAATCATCATTAGGAAAATTTTAATTAATGAAGCACAGGGTTGTATCCGGTGCTTCATTAATTAAATGTTTGATGATTATTCCTATAATTAGTGTTTGGAATCTAATATTATTGCATCCGTGGAAATATTGCACACGCGTGGAAAGTGACCAGTCAACGGCGGCCGTACAGTAGGCCAATATTAACGCCGTACCCTAACATGGTAACAGAGTTACATTATTTTGTGTTTGTTCAGCTGTGCAAAAATGACCATACGCTGCAAAAAAATTTATGTTCTCTTTAGAACCAAAACTGGTTCTAATCTTGTCCTTGAGATGGAACAGTTCTGTTTAAGCAGTATTTATTTCAAATCAAATAAATTTATAAAGAATGACATTAAATATTAACAGAATTAAACATAAATTGGGGGGTTTCAGTCGTAAGTTTAGAGCTAATACGAGGTTGTCTCAAATCATTATTAAGCAAAGGAGATATAAACAGTTGGCATATCAAACCAGTTTTTGGTTCTATACAGAATCAAAACTGGTTCGATATGCCAACTGTTCATATCTCCTTTGTTTCAAAATGTTTGGCGACTGCGTTGAATAAGCTCCAAGTTTACTACTGAATCTACTTCAGTTCATGTAATATTCTGTTAAAATTGAATACTAATCTTGGTAAATTTATTTGATTTGAAATAAAAAATACTGCTTAAACAAAACTGGTTCCATCTCAGGGACAAGATTAGAACCAGTTTGGTTCTAAGGAGAACCTATATTTTTTGCAGTGTATATCAATACAGGCAAACATTTTTGAATTAATGGAAAACTCAGTTTCCAATATATGCAAACTACAGTAAATTATAAGGCATTTCTCGAACCACTCCTCAATCATGACGTGAACACAACCCACGTTATGAATTCTTCACTAAATCCATTGCGTGGTGGGGTTACATGTCTTCATTACAACACACGCATGCGCTTGAATCGTGATGACAAACTGGCATGTCTTTGTTGTTACAGACGCTATGATACCGTACGTTACCATATTGACGAGGGCTGACAGACGTTATGTCGTTACGCGACACGTCATTGGAGTCCAATAATGGGTCACATAATAGCATGGCGTCCTAGGAGAACTGCGGTCGTTGTGGTAAAAAGTCACAAATGTTCATCCCATTTGGCGGTTTCTTCGTGGTGTGAGCCTCGCTCTACAACAAACACAAATACTAACGCAATCAACAATCAGACAAATGTGCAGATTTAATATAAAATCACTTCATATAATTTTGATGAAACGATCTCGTTGCGCCAAAACATGAATTCGGTGATTATATATTCAGGGATTCATTCCCAAAATTCGGAGATTTTATTTGCATAGATATAGAATATACCCATAGTAGCTTGGTGTACCAAATGTTCACCACTCGTGGTGAACATTTGGTACACCAAGCTACTTTGGGTATATTTTATTTATACCATGATCGTCAGATTATTGAGAGTCGCTATTATTTTTTCTCGATTTTATTAAGCAGCAGCCGTACATCCTTGCGAATTTGGTTTTGTTTACGTGAGTATCTGTGGGCTGAACTTCCGCTGTCAATTTTATCACCGAAACGAAATAAGAAAAGAAACAGGGCCTTTTTCATTTTAATAACATAATAATATACTATTTCGAGTAGTGGATGCTTTATTAATATGAGACAATGCATGTTTCTTAATTTTTGGTGTTTTATGGGGGATGGGGGGGGGGGGGGTAAATTCATTTAAAAACGTAATAAATAATTGCCACTTTCATTTCACTCTTCGCGAGGCGACGTGCGATAAATTTAGACAAGTTTGCATTCAGATCGACGTCACCAAAGGTCAACTTGGATGTAGTTCCACTGTAGGTGTAAATTTTAACTACTGAAATTCCTTTGATGGGATGTTTACCAAGTTGGTGTATTAAGCTAAAATTTATGTCATAGGCTTTTCATATATAGTAGAATAGGTAGAACCATAGAATCATGGTATATATACAAAATATCTGTCGACGAACGGGTGTTTTCTGTTTTGAAGAAACGTAAATTTCACAAATGTGGCCTAAAAATGTGAGAGTTTTAGCTACATTCAGCGAATATAGTTGGATGCTATTCTCGTTCATGTATATCCTAAATCTAACACTGAACTAAACGGAGGGGGATTTTTGTATTTGTTCAAAAGCAAATAAAAAACAGAACCCAAGCTTTGCGTCGAAATTGCAAAATGAAGAGAAAACTCGTTATTTATTACTTTACTAGCGGGTCGACGTGTCTAAGAACTCGTGACCCCGCCCATGTGCCGGAAAATTTCTGGTTACATTGCATACCAAGGGTGATAATCAAGGCTTGTATTTATAGCTGAACACGGACTGAGTCACGGAGTCATGGAATCACACACTCCCCATTTATATAATGGATTACAACTCTCGGAGCATTCGCACTGCATCCAGTGTGTAAAAAATCTTATTACTGCAATTCATGAAAAAAATTCACCTACCTTTCAAAAAAAATAATATGGTATTATAATGTGTGTAAGCCGCCTTATAGACGACTAACAAAATCTCTTTAGCTTTATGCTGAATCCATATATCTTGTTGTATGTATTGTATTCCTTATTTGTCTCTTTTTTGATATTATATTGAAATTTTACTAGTCACCAGTGTATTTCCTAATCACAACACTGTCTGTTTGAATATAATTAATGTTTTAAGTGGCGACTGCAACACTGTCTGTTTGAATAGAATTTATGTATAAAGGGACGACTGCAACGCTTAAGCTTGTCGTCGGAAATTTTTGTTTCAAGGGCAAAATATTGGTGCAGTTAATAAACAGAAAAAAACCTCTTAAACAAAAACAACTGTATAAGTTAATATGGTATCCAATAAATAAATTCTAATCTCTCTTTCCCTTTCTCTCGCTCTCTCTCCCGTGATCCTCTCTCTCTCTCTCTCTCTCTCTCTCTCTCTCTCGCGCGCGCGCGCGCGCAACTTGGACTTCTTAAACAAAAACAACTGTACGAGGTAATCTGATATCCATTAAATAAATGCGATTCGCTCTCTCTCACCCCCTCTCTCTCTCCCTCCCCCCCCCCCACTCTCGCTCTCTCTCTCTCTCTCTTTCTCTCTCTCTCGCGTGCACGCATGCACAACTGGGACTTTGTATGTGTGTCGTTTGTCAAGTATTATTAACACGTTATAATTAATTTGCAACGTACTATTCAATTTCCTCCCCACAGATAACAAGAAAAAAAAACGTCGTAGTTGCTGAGTCCAGTGACTTCTTATCGTAAACAACTCTTGCTGTTCAGCTAGTCTCTTTTTAGAGGCAAGAACTTTTTGTTGCTATTTCGCAGAATTGATCGCATGTTTTCCATTACAAATCAACATGCCTGATTACGAGTTAAGTGATATAAGATGATTGCGACAATAAATTATTTATATTTATAGATTTTCCTTGTATGTTATTCAGAGTATGTTGAACTGCATGGGGACATATCAACTGTTACCTATTCCCAGTTCCTTATTCGGCATTCGTTATCAACCGATAAAATCGGTTGATAACGAATGTCGAATACGGAACTGGGAATAAGTAACGGTTGTCACGTCCGTGAACTGCACACTGTTTGTTTTGAAAATGGCGAAGTACAGTGCTGTGATAACAGAACTGGACGGAGAAGAGGAGCGGGTAGCAATCTGGCCGGAATTCTCTGCTCGCGTTCTTCCACACGACATTCCATACAGAAGTTCGTTGTCGAAACGGAAGCGCTAAAACATGACATTTTAGATGCTATTTTGAGTTTGGTTTTCCTTATTCAGTCGAGATATCGATCCACTGGTGCAAATGTGTCGTGATTAGAACGACATTTGATCCGGAAGCACGCTGCTATCGATTTCACTGTACTGTAAGACTGCGGCAGTGGTACTAAAACTACTAAAGTGAGAGGCGAGGGAGGGTCACTGACAGGATTTTCAGAAACTTTTGATAAAATGATGTGGTTCTTGTCTTAAAATTATAATAGATCCATTTTGATTTAAATTTTTGAACAAATTTTTCAAAACATATTTTAGGAAAGAAGACATCGCTGATATAAAAAAATCTATCTTCCAATGTACGGACGAAAACCTTGTTTTCTTCTTCATCAGGCGTTGCAATCAAAATCGTGTAACAGAATAAATAAAAATTGCCCTTCAAATTTTATCACTTCAATATTTGCGAAAAAGCACAGCTTATGACCATTCAATGAAACGAGCTCGTTGAACTCGTTCCAACGAGACGTCAAACGCGATAATTTTTAGATGAAATTTATTTGTTATTTCGGAATTTTTTCTGGAAGTGATGTCAACTATTTGTGTCAGGCACAGGTCAGATAATAATATGTTAATTGTTGTCCATAGATAATTTTGCATTCACCAATAGTGGGTGGAAGACCAAAATCTATGATTTTAAAAAGTGCTCCACCTCCTTCCCATTTTCGTCTCGACTACTGTAGAATTTTTAGTTATTTATTATCCCTTTGGACATGCAAGACCGCTTTTCCGGTCTAGGAACATAATACGACAAACTTTCATCTAGTAGAATGGCTGCGAAGTGAATGTGTGAATTTGACCAATCAATATTTTTAACGTGCAGTCCCAAGGCCGCACGTTGAAAATATTAATTGGGCTACCCTCCAAATAATGAGTATGGACTCTTCCAATCGCTGCCACCGAACTGACATGGAAGATACCACCAGTGTTCAAAGGGTCAAATAGGGTCAGATTTTTCACAATTCACAGAACCGTCTGAAATAAAATAAATTAATAATGCACGGTCAGTTAACTGAAAAGTGGAATGTAAACGTCCTAAGCTTCCATTTCCGGCTGTGGCTTTGAGTACTGATAGACCTCGTAGACCTGTCACGAAGTGTCAGAGCACGTAAATTACTATTCATCTCATTTGACTTCCTGTGTCGTAATTCTCGAACAGCACCAAAATCTCCACAGAGTTAAACCACAATGAGGACCAGAGACTTTTCGATCGACCATCAAGTTTAGCCTCCCTAAAACAGACTGCAGATCCAATATATACCAATTATCATGATTTTGTGCATGTCCTGTGATTTGTATCAGATTCGAGGTGGTGTCTAGAATGGGATCTCAACGAGCCGGCTTTGCCGGCGAGTTGTGATCCCATTTTTGGACATCACCGAGAAACTGATGCAAATCACACAGCATGCACATTATCATGATAATTCATTTATCTAACAATTCTGTCACATAAACAGATTAAATCTTAAATTTATTAATACAGTTTTGGGACATAATGTTGGGCGAGAAAAAGTTTTTTAAAAAAACCCATATTTTATGGAACTATATTGTTCTGCACTCTAACAAACAATGAGTAACGCGGTCACCACAAGTTTCAAAGTTGTGTTGACAAATTATTCACTCTCAGTGTCATTTCCTATGATGATCCGCTTGAATTTACGAGTGCGCGACGTGGGCACATCCTCGGGAATCAGGTAGGTGTAATATTGAATTGTGTAGTTTATATTTTTTGATGGGTGGGACGGGGGGGGGGGGGGTCATTGGCTATTAATAGTTCTGTCTCTAACTGTAAGGAATTTTATTTTGTTTTGTTTTGAAAGCGATCAGCTGAGTCGATCACTGAAACGCACATAGAGTCTATTCATGCGCCTGTTATGATAGCCCGTTGCATTACCGGAAACGAGTCGTCCATATGATGCAGAATCAGAATAAGTCGCCTATATGATACGGAATCGGAACACATTATGTGATACGTACCGTTCCTCGTGGTTTTCAGGCCAAAATCTATATGATTGTTGGATAAATATACAGTACCCATTCATTTATTTGGGGTTGAGCGACAGTTTCAAAAACGAATATCATAATCGTGTTGCTCAATTTTACGAGTGAATGAAGCCGGAGTACCTGCAGAGAACCACCGATCAGCAGTAATTGTCGGACTCGCCAATTTACTAACCCTGCACAAGCACGACTAGCATCAGTTAAAGACTTGTGTACCATCAACGTGCAGTATGCCTTAGCAAACTACACAGAATACGCCACCGTACTTCCACTCGGGTAAGTAGGATTAAGTGTCTTTCCCAAGGACACAAGGCATATGGCGCGGAAAAGGGTCGAACTTACGACCTTTCGATCCGAAGTCCAAAGGTCATCGCGCTCCCTATATACAGTACGGGGATAATGCAACGCCATGAAGATACCCGGAAGTACAGTTAAAACTAGAAGTCCTATCACGAATAGTGCGCTTATCTAGGCTTAATTGCGCGTTGGAATTACGCGCAATTGCCGTATCGAATGGCATCCAAAGCACGGCAGGTTCTCTTGGTTACTCATAGCAAACACATGCAATGTTTCTGCCAATGGACCTCCGGGTTACCCGGAGGTCCATTGGCTGAAACATTGCTTGTGCACAGGCCATATGTACAGAATTTGATAGCTTTACTTGGGCCATAACGCGTACATTAACGCGCATATCAACGCGCTATTTGTGCGCACTTCATGACAGGACTTCTAGTTTTAACTGTACTTGGTAATTAACTCCAAAACTTGTGTGAGAAAGCAAAGACGAAACGCAAGCAGAGTTTCAGTCACTGGACCTCCGGGTTCAAACGTTTTCCACAGCTGAGACAATTTGGATGGGTGGAAAGTTCACCATGTATATTTTTTTGCTGCTTATATGATCTCCACGTTCTATACACACCGAGCGATATCGACTTTCGTTATAAAAAATAACATTTATATTTAAGCTGGATGTGCCGTCACTAAGATTAAATATGGCTCAAAGTCCAACCAACTTCATGTCATCTGGGTTTATATCGAACTCCTCCATTTACACAGTTTGGCCTTTGTTTTTGGGGGATCATAACTCAAGAAATGGACAGAATCAAACGATCATTCCTTATATAATTTGAATTGGGTCCTGTACGTTATCTATAAGAACTTAGCAGTGAAAAGTCAATTAAATGGAAGTGGTTACTTTACAATACTTGGAATTAAATGTAACTTATATAGGCGTCAATTTTTTCTGCACCTTACTATTTCCAAAAAGGCTGAAAAGTTAAAAAACATTTTCTGAGTGTTCTTTACGAAATCTATCTCTGGTAGGTAAAATGACTTTTGTAAAAACTTCGGCTCCTTCAAGGTTGAAACATTCTCTTACAGTCTTCCAAAATCCTTCTGACTCAACGATCGATGAAATTAAAGCTGTTTTAGTTTTGTGGCCAAATAACAATGATAAAATAAAAAGAAAGAAGGTGATAAGGTCTGCTGAAAATAGTGCACTTAGATTTTCTCATGTGGGTCCACAGAGTACATGTAGCTTGCTAAAACTAGTTTGGATAAAAAACTTCTGGACCACGAAAATTTCTCTCAGTGGAAATCACTTCCTCTTGACCAACTGGCATGCTGTGGTTTAAACAATATTTGGTATCCCCCCAAAGACAGCCTGTCTAAAATTCAGTAGACCTGAACCCTTTTGGAGGAAACTTGCCATTGGATCCCTCAAAGTAGACATTGAACTGACCCCCCCACCCCACCCCCACCCCCCCCCCCCCCCCCACACACACACTCCAAAAAAGACATATTAACATTTTTCTCCGCCGTGTTTTCACAATCAAAATTTTAAAATAAAAAATACGTCAGGTTTCTATGAAAAAAGGATTTGAATAGGGCATGTTTTAGGAAATGACATAGCAGACATTAATGAAAATTTCCTAACTGACGAGAAACTTCAGAGAAATTAATTAGCATTCCATTTGTTACCTATCTTGGAATGATCAACGTAATTTAACCAGTGTTAGATTCACGAATAGACCCAGTATAGTCTAGATGAATGCTCCTCCCAATGTTAACAGAACTTTCTATTTTGTTTTACTTCTCAGCTTTAGCATCTGCAATGCTTTAGCATTGCCGATAGCGTCTGTTGCACTTCAGGGACGTTATATTCGGGAAGGAAATAGAGAACTCACCTTGAATTGAATTCAGACAGATAAGATTAGCGCCGGATTTTTTCGAAAGTTTCTATGCAATTGAGCATACATATTCACGATTTTGCAATATACAGTTAATTATATATATACCGCACACTCCTTGCAAGCAAAAAAAAAACCGATTAAATCTGATCTTAGAAAGACAATTATGCACTTTCTGTGGAGAGCTAGGGAAACCATGATCCGCCTCTTTTGGATGTTTCTTCTCAAGAAATATTTTTCTTTTACCCACAGAAAGATTTGTGACAAAACTGAATTTACCTGTGACCTAAAATAAAAACATTTTTTTCTACAATAGACGTTATTAATTCTAAATATTTACAAATGTTGAACACTTGTCGATCACTTTGATTGATTGGAGAGTTGGATTGCTGAATTATTTAACTGGATGATTGACTGATTGGTTATTAACACATACGTTCGTACTATTATTTTGTGCAGAGAGAAAAAAAAACCTCACAAGTAGGGAATGGCGAGAAGCATCTGAAAGTGGCATGTATATGTATATTACTCGGTACAAATAAAAAGTAATGAATTTTGCTTTTATTTCTGCCTTCGTATAGTAGCTATATTCTTCTTGTACTGTTGTTAAAGTTTACAGAGTTTACAGTCTGGTGACAACAAAAGTGGATTGATAATTGTCCGCTTTCCTACTCGCCGCACTGTTAGGACAAAACACAACGAGGGTGGGTGGGGGGGGGGGGGGGGAACGGGGAACTGGAATCAACAATCCCAGATGTAGTTTTTCTTGTATTTCACGTGCGCCGAAGGCGAACGTGAAATACAGGGAAAACTTCAACAAGAGTCGTTGATTCCTATCATTGGTACTCTACCCCCGTTATGATCTGTATTAAACATACCCAGCTTTCGGTCCGGTGTCTACTGCGCATGCGTCACTTTCGGGGGAAAAGTGGATCTAAATCTTAACACTGATGCCTATGGACAAAATATTTTAAACATTAATTACACAAATAACCTGTTGAAAGACAATATTTTACGCGTTATTTCCATTTAGTTCCATTATTTTAGTTTAATGTAATACGTTTATGTTGATTATAGCGCAATTATTTTTTGCTTCCTTTTTAATTTGAAAATTGGTCCTGAACATCGTGTAGAACATTAGTAAATTTTACGAAAAAAACCGACCCCAAGTGTGTTTAAATGTATTTTTTGACCTTTGAATATGTTAGGTGAAATTTTTACGCGTTATTTTAGTAATCTGCAATAAATACAGAAAACAGTAATATAAATATAATGAGTGTACGATATTTTGTTTTTGCTTCGTTTTTTGGCTGAAAAAGAGCATTTTTCAGAATATTTCAAGTGAGCGTCAGATGACGCGTGAACTGAGGCTCGTCTTTTAAGAGGCAGAGTATTTCTCTTTACTTCGGATAAAGTGGAATATTCATGTGCTATGTGATTTTTGTTCACAATTTTACATTAAGGTGATTATAATTTTCATAATTTTTAATTTTTTTTTCACTCGTCATTTCTGCTTCTCTTATGTATAATGAATCTGAAATTAAAGGCACGTGAGCATTGGTGATTTTTTTCTTGGAATACAATTGAAGTAAATATGAAAGGAAAGAAAGAAATCTCTATCAAAGAACACTACTGCTAGGATTAGTTTAAAAAAATTAAATTTCTTCTTATTGTCATAAAGAAAGGTTAAAAATCTCCCGTTGAGTATATTTTTATTGAGGTGATGATAAAGAATACAATCACAGTTCAGAAAATTACACTAGATTTCTCTCATGCTACCTTTCTTTACACTTGCAATGGATTAATCCAAGTAATTATTATCCTAAGACATGAAGCCTCGAAGAACAATGGATAAAATATATAAACCAGATCTTCTGTTAACAGCTACAGATTAGAGACGGGCTAAGGTGTTACTAATATTGTCATATATGATCTAAGTAATAATGAAGATCCGCTTGTACATCTGATTGTTTTTACGGCAATCGCAAACCACTGATATCAATTAAGGAAAAGTCAATTCTCTCGCTCGTTGATGTTTTCTGAATTCGTTCACCCCAGTATTTCGAGTTAACTCCCCTACCGGACAGAAAGCTGGACATGATCTCAATTAAACTTGAATTCAGTTCATGGTGCTGATATTTTTGAAGAAAAATATCACCTTCGGCGGCCTGTTTTCGTTCGTGCTTGACACTGTTTTGTTTCGAAGCATTTCACTCACAGCATAATGTCACACGGATGCGTAACGACCAATCAGACGCGTTCTTACATGACGTTCTTTCACGAATGTCGGATTCTACGCGTGGAGTACGTAAGTTTCTCAATGCCTGTATTGTATCAGAAAACGTTCAATACACACAGCAATCGTAGTATAAAAATGAATATAACCCGTAGAAAGAGAAATGCGAGAATAAATAATTCTGAGAGGTTATTTGCGATTGTTTTTCTTGATGTGGACTTGATTTCGCAGTATTTTATTTATGAAATCTTGGCCATCTAACGCAACAGTGTCGCGATTAGATCGAGGCGTGATCGGGAAAATGCCGGTTTAGTGATCACAGTGTACTATAAGTTCCAAGAAAAACAAATTTGCAAGTGTAGTCTTCTAATCGTGTTCTGGATATAGTTTACACATCTAAAAAGAGAAAAACGCACCATTGTGATATGAGAGCTACCTTCCAAACTAACCGCCAACGTTTCTATCGAATACATCGATAACGAAACTCTTCTGACAGTAGCGGGGTTGCATCGGCTCTTGAAAATATACCAAGAGGAAGGGATACCTATGAGGTGCTCTGCGCGATACTTTTTTTTTTATTCCACCTGACACCAGCAAATAACATCAGAAGAGAACACCTGACAGGATGCAGTGTTTATTAAAGCAGTAACTGTTGTCAAAACCCGCCATGGCTGCCTACGTGATATGTCCTTCTTGCGATTTGCTTCCTATTATGTGTTTCCCTGTGGCTTTATTCCATCTCTGTTTTTTTCTTGTGCAGACTCCGTTCTTTTGGCTGACAATTTTCGTCATTGGAAGAGATTTACAGGAAAGTTAGCTCCCCTTAAGTTTCTAAAGTTGACGGTAGATTTAGCACAAAGGGAATGAAAATTTCATAAAGAGTATGGAAATTGTTCATAATTCAGAACAGTTTATCTAGCTGAAAATCTTCTGGGTCGGTGGTTGATGCAATTAAGCAAGTCCATGGCGTGAAGTGCTCATTAACACAAATGATTCCCATTGCTAATATAAGGTGATACACAACAATTCGTCTCGCAATTAATGATACCCTATTGTGCTACAAAAGACATACTGTTTGACACAGAGGAAGTGTTTAAATTGCTTCGACATTTGCGTCATTCCATTACATGTGTTTTTGTGCGCACGCTAATCATTAAATGAAATTGCACATCAGTTTCATCATATCTCCAGGGAGGGGTAAGTCTTTTAAACAAAAGGTCATCGGTGTAAAAAGATGCCTTTCTCTTCTCAACGCTAGCAACATTCAATGATATTTTGTTGATTGTTATCTGATTTAAACATTTATATGAAGCATCTGATGTAGAAGAACTACGTCACAAATATATTACGGCCGGTTATTTATGGAGACTGAACAACAGAACCCTTAGAATTAACTTTTGTCACGTTTTAACTCTATCGCCGCTGGGAAGCAGGGCTTGCGCGAGGGTAGATGGTGTAGTAACCCATGTGCTCGGGGAGACGAGGGTTGGCGCTGGCTTGACCAAGGACTTGCAATAAAAGTTGTCCATTAACCCTTCACCTAACAAATCGTACGCATCCTCCCGCGTAACATGCAAATTGAACAGTTGAAAGAATATTACTTTTCAAAAAATTTCAACAGAACCATATCATGTGACCCCTCATTAGGACGAGCTTGTTGTGTTCATTCCAAAGAAGGATCACAAGATACGGTTTTGTTGAAAGTTTTTGAAGAATTTTAAGAAAATAATGTTTAAAATAATAAATTTTGATATTGTCTGCGTTGGGTAAAGGGTTAATTGGAATAAAATCCAGCAGTCGTTTACAGACTAAATTTGGGGGGCCCTCTGAGACGCCCCGACTGGTATCTATACAAGTACAGTCCTTTCGCGCACAGGGACTAAAGGTAACATCCCAGGAAATTTTCCGAATTCGCGCGTAAAAGTCGCAGGTGATCGTCATCTCCCTGGCTGAACTCTCCCGTTCTCTGCTTCGAGTCTCGCGCCATTTGTCCGAAAACATGAGCTGGAGATTAGCAAAGGGTTCAAACCCTTAACCCTTTGAACCCTAGCGGCCGTTTTTCCGGCCAGCAATATGATACGTCATAACGTCATTAAATAGGATGGCTGTTCAGTAATTGTGTTGGGTAGGCTGCACGTTGAAAATATTGATTGGTCTACCCCAAATAATGAATATGGACTCTTCTAATTGCTGCCATTGAACAGGCATGGGAGATAGCACTAGAGTTCAAATGGTTAACAGAACTTACTCTGGGGGTCCCACATTCCAACTGCCGGTCCTGATGGGAATCACAGTTTGCCGGACTGTAAAGCATTTGTATCGAATAGAAGGTCCTATCCTGTAAGGGCATCACATAGAAGTCTTCTTTCCCACTTATAGCTGCATTATCAATGACGATCGCCAATTGAATGCAAAATAATTTTAATAATAGGAGTGCTATGTCAACGCGATAACGGATTAATGACTGCGATGTATGTACATTGCGCTATGCGTAAATAGTCTAAAGGTAAAATATATTTGTAGGTATCGCGAAAAAGCATTTTCCACGCACCATCCAGAGATTAACTTACTTTTGTGTCTTCTGGTGCAGCAATGTCACAAAAGTAGATCGTTGTTTGATCGTGCATGTAAAGTAGAATGGACCTACGATATTAATACCGCAGTTTGTCCGTTACCTATTATGGAATTAACTTACATCATGTATGGTTAATTAGATCACAACCACGGATCTCTATACAACTGGATTGCTGATTGACATACAGGTAAATTTGAATACTGATTTGTTCAAACATATTTGTTTTCTTACAATTGTTTGGAGAATGTATTTAGACATTCTCCCCAAACCAGTTATAAAACAATTACTGTTGATCAAATTCTGGCTTGCAACATAAATCTAGCATGCTCTCGGTTGAGGTCATGGACGTTCTTGAGAGCAGAGTACTTCCTCTGTTGCTGTTGGGACAATGGACAGGAGTCGAATAAGTTTCGACGTTTAGCCACGGGATCAGGCGTGTGGCATTTGAAACAACGATCAGGAAATTCCTGGGAAGACGCGCGTGCGCGTAAGGTATCTTTGGAAAAAACAAATCCCAGTAGCATATGTCATTAAGAATGTATTAACTTCTATTGGTAATGATGATCTGTGCAACGGATGGAAGAATATTTTCTGTGCCCCGTCGGCAAACAGGGACGATATGGGATTTTCCAGTACTTTTCAACCCTAATTTGGTGTTCTATTGATTTGACAACAAAGGATATCAGGGAGGAGGAAAGCACAGATCTGGTCAACCCACAGCATGTACTCATGGAACTGTGGTTCACGAATCATAAGTTGTTCATGAGGAATCTCCCCCAGTGCCACACATCCTACTCCACCACCACCTCTTAGCTTCGCCCCTCATCCTTAATTTCCCTTTATTTTTTTTTAATCTTCAGCATTGAGATACATTGGCGAATTACATTAACAACATTCTTACAGTATCTCATTGCGCGTAGAATTAAAGTGGCAAAATATTACGACCTCTCTCAATTATCGAAATCACTGTACCTTTCAAATGACAGTAGTTTACTTGGTTAATGTAAGCGCAACACATATAAGTCTTCTTTCCCACTTATACATGCATTATCAATGACGATCGCCAATTGAATGCAAAATAATTTAAATAATATGAGTGCTATGTCAACGCGATAACGGATTAATGACTGCGATGTATGTACATTGCGCTATACGTAATTAGTCTAAAGGCAAAATATATTAGCTGGTATTGTGAAAAGCATTTTCCAAGCACCATCCAGAGATTAACTTACTTTTGTGTCTTCTGGTGCAGCAATGTCACAAAAGCAGATCATTGTTTGATCGTGCATGTAAAGTAGAATGGACCGACGATATTAATATCGCAGTTTGTCCGTCACCTATTATGGAATTAACTTACATCATATATGGTTCATTAGATCACAACCACGGATCTCAAAACAACTGGAGTACTGGAAAGTCGCAACTAAGACTACGCTCCTCCGCTGAAGTCACAACGTAACACCTTTCACTTCATCAAACGTCATGACTTTTACCAAGCACGAAAACTAGTTACACTGTGTTCATTTTACAATCTCGACACTTGTTTTGATGGATAATTACTAAAATATGTTGTGTATGTTCATTTTGTATTGCGAGGAAAATGTGCAATTCATCAACATATTTATTGTTGACAGGCATCAAACTATATTCTTTAAAAAGCGATCGGCCATTGCAAGGTGCCTGGAAATTGAAAACCCTTCGAAAATATTATGTTTTTTTTGTTAAAATTTCTAATAATAATAATAATAATAATAATAATAATAATAATAATAATAATAATAATATTATTATTATTATTATTTTTATTATTATTATTATTATTATTATTATTATTATTATTATTATTATATTACTCTGTAGAGCTGTAGGATTAAATTATTACTGATCCTCACTACCGATTTATCGTTCATTGTGTCATCTTAACTTCCACTGCCAATTGTTTGTCCCGCCCCCCCACCCCCCCAAAAAAATAATAATAATTGTGCATTCTGGGTTGAAAGGTGTGTCGGAATATCAGTGCTCCATCTTGTATTCGTTTATTTTGTGGGGTGGAGGTGAGAAGGTTGTTTCAATGGTAACGGGTTGACGAGACGTTGTCATATATTTGTATGTTAATCTGTAACCCTTTGAATCATGGTGGTATATTCCACGCCAGTTCCGTGGCATCACTTGGATTAGTCCATATTCGTTATTGGGGTTAGACCAATTAATATTTTCAACGTGCAGCCTTGCGGCTGCACGTTGAAAATATTCATTTATCTACCACACAAATCCACGAAGCAACCAGCTACGTTATGATTGCAAGTCGCATCACGGTCACGGATCGGAAAAGTGGTCTCTCTGGTACAAAAGAATTTTTTAGTTTTTAGGACAACACCCTCTTCCCCCAATTTCCAATTTTTGGAAGAACCCGGTATTGGAACAATGCTCACTTGACTCACTATGACGCGTACGAATCTCAGCAGAAGAGAGCAATACTCTAGACCTTGACAGTTCTGGTTGATTATCGTTTTTTGGAAAGTAATCTTTTATTTTCATTAGAAAGTTGCCATTTTAACAAAAACGAAAACAAGCGGTGATTCTCAATTGTTCCCTCGAATCCAAAATGACAAAAATACAACGACTCTGTGAGTATGTGTTTGAAGTGCTTTATAACAATATACAATGCAGGCAAACTTCATGACACTGTTACAGGAATTAGGTCCGCTCTCTCAAAATCGTTTGCTGTTGTCGGGTCTTGAGATATATTGATTCCTGGATAATGGCACCAACATTGTAGACGTTATAACACCGGGTTTAGCTGTTTTAGCTCATGGGTCAGCATGTCAAAAACAGCCACAATCGAGTTCCAAAAAACCTAGTCCCATGAAAGGTAACAGAACACAAACACTAAGTGCACGTTCAACACAATGTATATTTGCTGCAGAGGTTTGGCAAATAACTTTTTTTACAAGAAGGTAGAAACAGAAGTACTTGCTGAACAATTTCAGCAATTTTCAAGTCCCCAGCGTGGTACAGTAAACATTGCAATAATAACATCAATAATTGCAATTGCAAATGAGTATACAGAGGGCGTGCAGTACAGTCGCCGTGGACTGGTCGCAATGTTTGCATGGGCAGTGATGTTCACGCATGCGTTTATCAGGTAATAAAAATCAGCAGCAGCAAAATATTAATTAAAGAAACACCGGTTTGTACGTAGAAAGTGACCAGTCCAAGAGGGCTGTACGTCGCAAGCCAGAAAATAAGCAGACAGTCTGCAAATTAAGGTCCCCAGAGGGTGAATTTAGTGATGCTACCCTGCACAGCAGGGTAGCATCACTAAATTTACCCTCTTAGAACCTCAATCTGAATCAGGGTTTCAAAACTAAACAGAAGGAGGTACCCAGAGGATAAATTGGCCCACTCCATGGGATATCATCATCAAATTCACCCTCGGTGGACCTCATTCTGCAAATGACAGACTGCTTATTTTCAGGCCTGGTACGTCGTCACTTGTATATTCTCAACAAGTAGAATGAGCAGCAGAGTCCTTTACTGTTACATATTCTCGATGCAAATATCATCGATGCTGCACATCGTATGAAGAAAGCTCTGAAGCCACCAGTCGCCTCCTGTAAAAAAAAATTGTTTACCCACTTTTCCTGGAGATTGCGTGCAGACAACCGTTGATTTAATATGATCTCCCATCAATTCCTATAACATCGAGATTTGCTCACATCCTCTAGCAAAGTATATTCTAATCAATAAGTATTTAATTCGCTTTGAAAAACATCAAAATATGAACACAATTAGTGCATTTACGCGCAATAACTGTCATACTGAAGTTGCGGAGTGTCTCCTAATTATTTAGTAAACAAACGTGTCCAATAGTGTTGGTAATATCATTAAAGATTCGGTCAAACCAAATCGTGATTGAAAAATATTTCATGCGTTGATTCGAAGAAAGTAAATGCCCATGGTAATTTTTTGATTCAATCGGATGGAATATTTCAGTAAAATATTTCAGGCGATTGAGACTAAATATAGGCGAGAGAAAATTTAAGGGCTAGACTGGTTTCAGGTCAAAATAGCGTCGAATTCCTTATAGGCTTTGACTTGCGGCTTGAGAGCTTGCGCGTGGAGCTTACAAATGTTAAGGATATCGACACCCGTTGGAGTCATTTCACTGGTAAGGGCATCCTTGAAAATGTGTAATGTTTTGTCCACAAACGAATCGAGTTCGGTATCCACTCAAAAAGTGTATTTTTGAACAATTGACATCGCTTTTTTCGAAGGCATTCAAAGAAATTCTTTGCAGATCTTGAAGTTGAATCTGCAGTTTGAAAGAGTGACCGAACATTGCAGATTGTTGCTCGAATGTACTTCATGTCTAAGTACAAGAACAGCAGTGTAAACGCAAAAAGAGGTCTTCCCCCTTCAAATAGATAGCGACCTGGCAGTAACACTCAAATATCAGTAAGCCTAGATTTAATAAAACATATTGGTGAGTTAAAGATCAAATTAAAAAATAAAAATGAGAATAGCATTTGATATTCAATGTTATTATATGACTATGTAATTTAACTGCTAAATATCACTACTGTTTGACGAACTTTTCCTGGTCCCCGGAAAATCCATAGTGTGGAACCCGATTCCGTATCACTATAGTATGACGGACTATTTACGGGTTCGTTCGAATTCGCATAATTAGTTGTTCCGGTCGCAGTGAGTACTTTTCTCCGAGCTGGAATGGGTGCGCTCGAACGGCGGTCCGAGTTTTTTTTATCGTATTCATGATATTTTTTGACCGTATTCATGCGCATCGGGGGATTCCCGGAAGTGTGCACCCGTTACAAAAGTAAGTCTTTTTTACTTCAATCCAATTTGCCAAAAAAGGTTGGGGGAATTGTTAATGCTAGCGTTGGTATGCGATGTTGAACTATAAGTCATATTATAAACCTTGTATCGCTACAGTGAAGTGATCTGGGTCGTGGTATCACGTCGAGTTGAGGAGGTCAGCGAGTTTGATCTGGCGATCTGACCGCAACGAAACGTGATGCGACGACGCAGATCACTTCACGGTAGCGATAATATGTATTTATATCACATTTCCGTTTCTGCGGATGAGAAACTACAGTGTTGTGGGAAGGAAACACAACACTAGTTTCTATTTGGAATATGTTTTCCAGCTGGTAAAATAGAAACTGGAACACGAACATGTCGGAAACATCGCAGTAATGTCCTTTAAACATGCGTTGGTGATTAGAAATTAACGTCGGGAACGGGAATTTAACGGCTCTCGTTTCTGAATGTCAGTCTCGATACCCGAGATATTCTTAGAACAAAACCGGAAATCAAAGCTGGCGAGTTGGTTTTAGAGAAGACGTCGAATATCAATTCCCTCCGAGACCAACTTAGCAGTTAGTCATAGAGTTTAATACCAAGGATGAAAATTCCTGATTGCGGTTTCCGAAACTCGGTCCCGATACTTTGGAAACTTATGAACCAGAACTGGAATATGTTATTCCCGGTAATGGTCAATGAATTTCGCGGATATCACAGAGAAGTCCCCGTTCCCTGGATTAAACCCTACTGGTGATCTCTTTGTGCATAAAAATGTTTCGGTAATGCCTCACAGATGTGTCTTGAAATGTTTCTTGTATTATCTTACAGCGGTTCCGCGATATAAATATGTTCTATTTATCTCATTAATCGACCTCTAAGCAAACCAGAAACAAGATAAAACAAAATTAAAAGGAGCCACCAGAAAGTGGTTCTTCCATATACAGTTCCCGCAACGCGCCTACGACACACAACATAATCCCCAACGGGGAAGTGTATATTCTTTATCTTAGGGCGATTAACGTTCATTATTATATACTTTATAAATAACTACATTTCTATTGGCTGAATCTTATACACGTGACTGGAACTCAAAAATCCATGTACACCGGTTTCGCAGAGAATATCAACTTTCTAAAAATAGCTTTTGGACATCCCCTCTGAAGTTCTATTTCAGTTGACGTGATTGCGCGGTCAACCTGACTTCCGTCTCATTTTTATGTTATTCAGCAGATGATAACTATTTAATTGTTAAATAAAAGTATTTCTGGTTGATATAATTGAACTTTTAATTGACAAATAGTAGATTGTTTTTTTTTGAGGATGATGTATAATAAAAGAGTTGTGGACTATTGTGGTGATAAATATGATGTGATATGAACCTAATAACGAGGCGTTAGGTTCATATCACATCATATTTATCACCACAAACGTCCATAACTTTACAATATTAAATGGGAATATGGCGGATATTTGCCACATACTTAAAGCCAAAAAGGATTCCGTCCACAGGCAATCCCTCATTAAAATTGAATCCCACCATTGAACGTTTTTATTGTCTTGCAATGTTTTCCAAAGATAAATCTTACCTTCTTTGATTTATGCATATTCATTTGCACTTGTTTGGAACCAAGCATGATAAAAATACAGCATCAGTTTATTAAATTTATTTTGTAAACATCCACTTTGCTATGTTCTGCAGAAAATAGCTCAAGTATTACGTGGACAGTATATATTTTCAGAAAGGGTGCATAAATATAAGTGAACACGGATATATTTCATTATACATTGATAACGGGTACAGAGCTAAATAATTTTAACCCTTTGATGATTTTGTACGTCTCATGACGTACGAAATCAAACAGCGCGTTGATACTTGATGGCCATTTGTTTTGTTATTATTTTTCGATTTTTTAAAGTTTTAACACCAATTCCTATTTTCTCCCGAATAGTGCTCAGTTGACCCAAATGTCAAGACTTCTTAACTGGTTGAGGGCTAGAAGCCACTCACTACATTCAGTCAAACACAAATAATATTCTCCGATAATTTCTAAAAATACAAGTTTTGAATAACAAATTCAGACCACCAAAAATAATATATCCCTCAACCAGTTGATCACTAACGTAAAAAACATTTTGTTTTTTGTACTTTTCGACGTATGACGTCGCATTTTGAAAAATCGTTGAAGAAATTTGAATTCCCAATGACGTTTGAACGTCAGGATAATTAAAGTCTCAATGGGTTAAGTTTACAAATTTTATTCGGATATCTTTGCTTTGTTACAACTTGTGGTTGAGTGCCTTTAGGCACTTTCCCATAAATTTTAAGAAGGAGAAGACATACAGATGAAATAAATCACTTCAAATATAATTTGAACCATATCCACGGAAATGAAACCTTCAAATCGTTGCATCTGCACCTATGGCCTCCAGCTCGCAACCAGTTAACAAACGAAAAAACATTAAAATATAAAAATAAAAACCTACCTCCCTCATTGATTTGAAAAGTTAATTGCACGAGTACTAAAGGCAAATTATTCTATTTGCCTTAAGTGTTATTCGTAGGAAAAGATAACCAGAAACCAACACAAATTAAAATAGGCCTAAAAAGGTGTCTTTCTAGTGCGCAGTATCCACAGTTCAAATGCGGTATATGAAATAGTTCCCATCTGGGAAATGCAGATTCATTATTTACCAGAGAGCTTCTAGTTGATTGCCACCACACAAAAACTGGAAAACAAAACATAATCCTTAATAGAGTCAAGTTATTCTATATAGCTGGAATTCGAATCTCTGATGACATTCAGTAAATGTAAAAGGATTGATCTGAGGCTATTTGCATGTGAGGCATATGTTTGACAAGTATTTGACAACGATTTTATAATAATTGCTGCATTGAATGAACAAATGCATGCATTGTGTGATCAATTGTAACCTTTAACTGTTTAGTGCCTGGACTTACATCGCCGGCCCATAAAATCACAAAACAGTTTCGGGAATATCATGGTTACATTTCGTCCCCTGAGTTCCAATGTGTTCTATGTGTCAAAAGGCACATAGAGCACATTGGAACTCAGTGGACGATTTGGCGACATTCCGGTGAAGCATTGCGTCAATAAGTTCAAATTACAGGATCGGATTTCCACTTTTCTTCGTTTGTTTTACACATTGATGCGAAACCCAAGCGGTCTAAATATATAAAAGTAAATACATCTGAGTTGGAGCGTGTGTGTGTGTGTGTGTGGGGGGGGGGGGGGTGTTTGTGGGTGGTAGTAAGAGTGTTTTTGACACACTTTTTTATCGGAAGCACTAATGTTGTTGGAATATATTACTTGTATAACGGTACTAAATATTTACACATAGGCCAGCATTATTACGTTCCAGTGAAAGAAATATGATCGCAACAATTTTATTTGGACATTCAAGTATCTTTGTCAAGTATAACCAACCCTTCAGACAAATGTTTCTTTTCTCAAAACTGAGGTAATGCAACAAATAAAACAAATAACAAAAAAACCGAAAGGAAGGGAACTACCGGTACGGGCATATTTGTTTCGGGGAATTTCCATCAGAACACACAGTCAATTTTCTTTTGTAGGGCCTAGAGTTCATTAAATAACCCCTCCTTTTTCTCTAAAATATTCAACAATGATGCAAGATTTCAGTGCTTCAACGGTTTTTTAAACAATTTTTTTTCTCAAATCTACTTAGTTTGGACGATTGCATCATATTCGAACAACTTTTCAAGACGCGTAACTCTGATTCAGATGTTTAGTACTGCCATGCCTTCTAATCAAATCTTTCGATGGGATTAGAGATATACCTGTTTCTGCAAGTTCAGTGAGAGTCACTGGTAATGTGTGAAGAGAAAGGGGCCGTATTACATGGCTGAAATCACACACTCCATATCCCATTAACTTGGATGTTATCGTATCAGTTTTCTCAGAGAAACTGCTGTGACGAGTATTACAGGCGCAACAAGCGAAACAAATTTGGTTGTGCCTCCACTGGTTTATTTTCGGTATTGGTTTCTCAAACCATGTCCTCCATTTGTAAAGGTATAAATAACTCTACACAAAATTCTTGTTAAATAACGCAGTACTTCCAGTTTACTTGTACCAGTACAGGGACCGATCAAGACTATTTAAAATACGCTCTAGCCTCGGAGCCTATTTTTTCAATTCATGCGCCAGAATTCAATTTACGAAGTCACACTGCTGTTTGTAACACACACTGCAAGTATGTAATAGCTCTCATCATTTTCATTTAGTACACTATAGCCAACATTAATCTTCACTGTGGTTTCTGATCAAGTCTTGGCTGCCTATTTAGGCAGCCAAGATTTGATCAGAAACCACAGTGAAGATTAATGCTTGGTAATTAAGACTTGAAGTATTAACTTAAGCACTCTACAACAATGATAAATGATAATCATATATATAATACATGTAAGAGTGTCTCTCTCGATTATCCATCGAAAGAATATCAAAATATGATCTGAGAAGTTACGCGCCAACTGAGAAGCCTATTTCTGAGATTTAAGAGCCAGGTCCTGATGTTTCAGAACCAAATACGCACTGGTGCATGCCCAGGTCGGTCTCTGCCAGTAATTTCGATGCCAGAAGTAGATGTGTCTTTTTACGATGTTGTGATGTTTAACGACCAAAAATATTTGTTTTCTGGATGCATAAAATGACAAGAAACCGGAAATCAGCGCAGAAAGTACCATTTCAGATGTGCTGTACATTATCCGACTTTTGTTGATTTTAGTTGATTGTAATTGACTGCCAGACTATTTGGATGGTACTCTTTCGAGAATTCAAGAGAAAAAAAGGAAAAACAACTGTTTTTTCATGATAGATTCGTTTCTGTTTTCTAGGAGAGGTCATTGGTTTCAAATATGCATGGCACTTGACTTTATATGTTGAAAGGCGCGTGGCCAGGATTGTATAGTAGGGGGTGCCCTAGCCATTGGTTTTTGTTTGGTTTTTTTTTTGAAGGGGGGGGGGGAGGGGGGTGGCAAGCATAATATTTGAAAGACCGTTGTGAGGGTGGTGGAGGCCTCCCCATTTTTAACCATGTCCCTCCGGTTGTTACTCCATCCTCCCACTTCCCGCAACGGAAAGTGGGAGAAGGAGGTAACAATCGTAGCGTCCTAATTAGGACTAGGCCTCCCACCCCCAGGAAAAGTTTTCACTATTCGTATAGCGAACCTCGGTCATTTATAGAGTGTGCAACACTATATTGGTGACTGTTTTGGGGTTCTATATGTTATGTGAAAGTTGCATGAGGCCATTGTCTTAGGGGGCAAGCCTCCCCGGGGATACGCAATCAGTAGCGCCTCAAAGGGGTGTGGGTTGGGGGTGGTAAGGGGACAACTTCCCCGGGTCCGGGGCTGTTTTGGTGTTTCAGAAAGTGTAGGTTAACCCATCGATACGTCTTATCTGAAAGTTGTGAGAAGGATTTTGGTACGGATCTCCGACGCTGTTGGAGGTGGCAAGAGTACGTAGTTGCATTACTGACTTGGTTCCAGTCATATAAAAAACCCAACTTGTTCCAGTTTGTGAGTTTTCCACCGGTCTTTCCTGCATCTTGGGTGTAACGATTATATTTGGAGAAAAATGTACCATACACACAGAAATACAGGGAATAAATTACCCAAAATGTAAGGAAATAATTGAGTGGATATTGTCAAGAAAATGCAGAAGGATGTTTCACCGAGCACAAATTTGAACCCCCCACCCCACCCCACTCCACCCGCTTTTCGTGTCGCGCCTTCAGCGCTCGCAGGGCATCTAACGCTAGTTTCACACATTGCCCCGGGGTTCGTCCTCGCTCTTGGCGGCAACTGTATGCTGCTATTGAAGACTTATGTGCTCAATTTCGCATATCAAAACATGGATTATAATGAAACCAAAGAATGATGATTTTTTCACTCCTCTGTAATTTTCTAGCCTCTTTATTCGCTTTGTTCTATCGAGTCATCTTTAACTCTATGTACGGATCAGTTCCATGTATTACGAAGCTGTATTGGTTCAAATTTTATTGGTTTTCATGCAATCTGATGATCACTCTGAAGTTTGATCAATATCGGTTTTATTACAACAGAAATGATTATTTCATGCACAACACTCACTTTGTTTTCGAAGATTTGTTTGTGGGGAAATTTTACGACTATTACGAGCAGCTGATCCTGTACAGGAAGCCATTTTTAGATTTTATTTTCTCTTAAGCTGTTTGAACTTTACTACATTAACCCTTTACCTAACATGAAAAGCAGACGACACTTGCAAACAAAATTCTTGAATAACTACTTTTTTCATTTTTTGTCTCAAAAACCTAGGTTATGACCCCTCGTTGGAACGAGCTCGACAAGAGAGACAAAAAATGAAAATATTTTGAAAATTAATTGGCGATTTTTGAGAATAGCGCTGGCCGGTTTTGGCCGTTACCTTAGGTAAAGGGTTAAAGTAAACATATTATAATAAGGTCGGGAAATATTTCATCTATAAAGCCTATTTTACGAACGACATTAAGGAATTTCGTTGTTATCCTTTGAAGTTAGTTTTGTCGGCTATTCAAGAGGTACCAAGCTAACTAATTGTCATTATGTGGGCCTGTCATGCCAACACGCAGAATTTTCAGGATATTCAAAGTCTGTGAGTATTATTATTCTTACAAAAACATTATAGCAGCTTTCTTTACATTTTAACCCTTTACCTAACCTGAAAAGCAGACGTCACTTGCAAACAAAGTTCTTGAATAACTATTGTTTTCATTTTTTGTCTCAAAAACATAGGTTATGACCCCTCATTGGAACGAGCTCGACGAGCTCGTTCCAGAGAGGGGTCATAACCTATGTTTTTGAGACAAAAAATGAAAAATAATGAAAATTAATTGGCGATTTTTGATAATAGCACTAGCCGGTTTTGGTCGTTACGTTGGGTAAAGGGTTAAGCAACTGTTTGTAGTTAGAGAAATGTTATACTACGATCAATGCGTTAAAATCAATTCGATGTTTTGGAGGTTAGAAGTTAACCAATTTTTACTGGGAGAGTTTTTTTCTTTTTCGATCAGATTGAGATCTAGTCAGGACACACTGACTCGCGCCAGTAGCTCGGGATTTCCTAAATAAAATACTGCGAAAAAAGGTCAAGGAAAATAAATGGAAGTAGCATATCAGATTCAATGTTCTTGCATTTCTTTTCGTCAGGTCAGATTCGATAATGTTGCGACGAGGAAGGCAGACATAGCAATTCGACCGGATTGTGACCAGTGGCGATTCGTTCACAATTTCCTTCCCTTTTTGTGACTAGAATACCATAATCACACGGCACAAAGCCCTTTCTTCCAGAGGCGGACTGGCTGTATGCTCAACCGGGACAATTCCTGGTGGACCCTCTATTGAGGCCCACTTGGGTCTCCAAAAGTGATGCAGACCAACACCTGTTGGTGCATAAAATGACCAAAAAACAAAATGGATCTGACTGCCAAAAGTGCTGTATACCGAAATGCTCTCCATGTGGACTAGTAAAGGCAATCCACAAAGAAGACATTTGGATATATCAGCAGTCTTGTCTGTAATTGATAGCTTAGATGAAAGAAAACGTTTTGTTCAGTTTACAAAATGAAAAATGTCCCCCACTGGGCCGAACTATGCACTGATGTAACCATTTTTGCGGAATGGGCGATGAAGATGACACAAACATTCCATCGAAATGTCTTCCTTATGGACTGCCATTGATCGCTCAGATGCAAGGAAGCAGCGTTCTTTCAGTTCGAAAAATCAAAATTGTCTCCGGGTCAGGTCCCCTTTGGTGCATTTCTGGCCCAGTCCGCCCCTGTTTTGTTCTTTTAGCAACTGCAAAAACGTGTTCCAGGTAACTTATCTCATTTTGTAAGTTGATTGGCTGTTGATTAGGACAAAAAGGATGAAATATCCAAGTAACCCACTCGGTCGCATATTGAAACGATTCTAAATTATCGTCTTTATCTAAATTAAGTTGCATGTTTCCAGTTATTCGGACAACTGAGGAACCATCATATCTATGTTTGACTTTGTCCGCCGCACACTTGATATTGGCATATGCTTATCGAGAATGAATGGTTTCGCGCGCCGAAGGCGCGCAGGGACGGAAATGGAGAACAAGCCCCTTTCGACCCTCGTTGACTGTATAGTTTTGTCATGTCAGAGCGTGGCAGAGGAGGGAAAGAGTAAAGGTGTTTAGCGGCGTCTGTGTCTCCTGCGGTTTTTCTTGGTGGGAGGAGGATGTGTTGGAGAGATAGATGTTGGCGTTGTTGGATCTGGAGGATTAGTAGGTTCTTTGGTAGTGAATGGCCTGGTCCTTGCTGATGTTTCTTCTTGAGGTTTCCTATAGTTTTGTAAATTTATTGTGAGGATTGTCCTGATTGAGTTTGCTGGAAATTGTTTGGATTCATAGAAGCTGTAGTTTTCTTGGACTGTGGCTCTGGTGTTATCGTCCTCGATCTCCTCCCCAAGGAATGCCTCCGCGGACTCCGGGAAGCTCTCCTCCTGGTCCAAAGAAGCTGGAGAAGCAAGAGCTGGAGGGGTGAAAGGTGCGTCATCAGAGACAGCTTCCTGCACCATTGACAGAGCATCCTCCTCCATCTCCTCTTCAGATGAAGAGTCTGATGAGCTGGAGAATGAACTGTCACCTGACGACCAATGGTCCTCCGGACCCTCCTCCTGGGAGAGGGGTGCCGGGCTGGACAAGGGTTTTTCAGGGGTGACAGGCGTTGTCCCCTTGACGCCCTCACTTGCCTCCTTCTCTTCCTTTTCCTTCTTCTTCTTCTCCAAGAACTCGGTCATTCGGCGGGCATCTCGTCGTCTGGCGGAGGGTCCCTTCTTTCTTATTCTCTTCTTCTTGATGGTGGCTGTGGCTGTACTACTCCGGCTGCCTTCATCCAGCTTTTCCGTGTCACTAGGAGAGTGACCAGTGTGAGGGGAAATCCCCTCACGAAAGGTGCTACACCTCTCCGAGGACGGCGGTTCCGATTCTTTATCAAAATCCACTGTCAGGTGAATTTTACCCTTGAGCACCTGGATACTCCAGGTGGTGGCAAGGGTAGCCTTCACCCTGACAAGTGTCTCTTGGATTACCAGTGGGAGCTCCATTGATCAGTTGTTAGCACCTCGGAGTCCAAGGTGCGAATGTAATGTGGCATATGCTTATCCCATAATTGGAGGTAATTTATGTATTCGCAAGGAACTAACCAGAATGTGCTGTTTATGTGCGCTATAAAAATCACAAGATAAAATTCAATAGAACGTCGATTATTCAGTAATTTGCATGGAATGTCCTGCGACAAAAGATCTCACCTTTTCAACTTCCTCCAATCATCTTAAACCGCCTTTTTCAAATGATATCTATTAAGTGAATGATTAACATGAGAAACTCATATTTGGCTTTAAAGGAGCAAAAAGCCGCTATTTTGAAACCAAACAATTTAGTTTATCATATAAGTTACAACAAACCCACAATTTCAGTTATGCAAAAGTACCAGCATTTTTTATACGTCATTCGTGTAATAGCGTCCGATTCGATTAACAAATTATCTTCTAGATGAATTTATCGGATATTTGAAAAAGGTGGCCATTCTCACCTTCACTTCAGGGTAATTTATTTAATCGAATCGGACGTATTCATGTGAGTGGTATACAAAGCATGAGGATACATTTCCATAACAGAAATTGTGGTTTTGTTAAATGGTCAACTTACCTTTTTCAAAATCGCCGCTTATTGTCTCTTTAATTAAGCAAAATCATTAACGCTTCTTTTTGAATTTTGTTAATTTCTGTGTAAAAAATATCTATACGCAATGGTTTTTACAACGTGAATAATATCTCAAACCACAATTATCCCTTTACCCAACGCAGACGATATCAAAATTTATTATTTTAAATATCATTTTTTTCAAATTTTTCAAAAATTTCAACAAAACCATATCATGTGACCCCTCGTTGTAACGAGCTCGTCGAGCTCGTTCCAACGAGGGATCACATGATATGGTTTTGTTGAAATGTTTTGAAAACTAATATATTTTCAACTGCTGAATTTGCATATTACGCGGGCGGATGCGGCCGATTGGTTGGGTAAAGGGTTATACAGCACCACTATGATTACAAAAGCGGACATGGAATTTCGACTGGGTCTCGCTCCGGTAAAAATTATCCATGCGCTTTCCTCATCAAAACCTTGTAGAATTTCACTTGTCGAAAACGTAAAACGAGAACAGCGTCTCGAATGCCATTTGCTTTTCTTTTTGTATTTTTTTTATCTAGTCTCGATTTCCCAGTATTTTATTGATGAAATCTCGGACCGCTGGAGTGAATGTGTCACAAACAGATCGCGATCTGATCAGGAGAGATGCCTCTTTTACCATGACAGCAATGTAGGTAGCTACAGTACGGCTGCCGTGGACTGGTCACTTTCGAGGTCTGGACAATAGTTCCACGGACGCAATAATATTAAATTCCAAACACTAAATATAGGAATAACCATACAAATTATGAGTACAACCCGGTGCTTCATTAATTAAAATTTTGCTGATGATAATTTTTATTACTTTGTAGTGCATGCGTGGACATCACTGCCCACTCGTGGTTTACGACCAGTCCACGTCGTCTGTACTGTATAGTATTTATTTATTGATGTTTAAGGTCACATATTTATGCACAATGGCTAATCATGACCGTGACAGTTTTACGGGTGGAGGAAGCCGGAGTACCCGGAGAGAACCACCGAGCAACGACGAGCAGCTGCCAGCTCCCCAACATCGTGACTCCGCACTGCAGCACAGGCAGGGTTAGATTGGTTGAAGACATGCGTACCATCGACGTGCAGTAGTACACGGCGTCATCGTGCCCCCATGCGGGCAATGGAGATGAAGTGTCTTGCGTACTGTATAGTGAAAATCATTTTTTTTCTAGCAATAACCAGGACATCAATCTATTTCACGATTGTGCGAACCATTTCCATCGCTTAAAAACATACATACCTTTTTTCTGTGGTAAATATTTGAAATGTGTTATGGATGATTATTTCATTGTTTGGGTTTTGATGTTATTTCTTCCTTACTGATTAAATTTTGACGAGTTTCGTTGTCTTAACACAGACGGCTTTTGCATGGATAACGTTCAACTGTGGGTGACATGCGCCATTTCCTGATCAAAATCAATAGCGGATGTGCTCCCCCACCCCCGGACTTCAATCGCCGCTCTAACTCTCCTTAGCATTGACACCATCAAGTTATTTATGGCCCTTTGAGGGATGTTATTCCACTCCTGAAGGAGGGCCTGCGTGAGCTGAGTGAGGTCGTTTGGGACGTGGACGCGCTTCCTGGCCCTCCTGTCCAGCTCGTCCCACAAATGCTCGATCGGGGTCAAATCTGGACTGTAGGATGGCCAATCGAGAACTGGGACATTGTTTTGGTTGAGAAAGTAACGAGAAACCCTAGCAACGTGCGGACACGCATTAACCTGCATCAGCATAAGGTAACACGCACATATGAGTGGAAGAACGTAAGGCATGAGGACCAGATCCCGATATCTTACGGCTGTAAGATTGCCCTCGATGACCACGAGAGTTGTCTTCACGCCCCAACCATAACAGACCTTCCCCCAAATCTGTCGTCTTCCTTAACGCACGCGTCCGAATATCGCTCACCTCGACGTCAATAACAACGGTGTCGCTCATCTGACCTGTAAAGCGTGAACCGAGACTCGTCAGTGAATAACACACGTCTCCAGTGGGCCAAGTGAAACCGATTTAGTGCATGTGCCCGCAGCCATTGCAATCGACGTTCACGTCGCCTGGGTGTAAGTTGTGGACCAACGTAGGGACATCGTGGCCTTAAATTGAACTCCCGAAACCGATTCCTAACTGTTCTTGGATACACTCGGCGACCATGAGTGCCTACAACTTATCTCCGTCGCCTTCTGAAATCGGTTACGGAAGTATGAGAGACGTATGCCTCTATCTTGCCGTGGCGACGTAACACGCGGGCGTACGCTCCTGGGACGGTCAGGTAATCTTCCTCTGGCTCTGAGTCGCTCAACTAAAGGAGCTATCGTTGACTTATGGACCCCAAATTGCTGGGCGCCGAGGCGTTTCGATTATCTCTGCATAATTAGAGCAAATCCCTACCCCTATCAACTTCGGACATTCGCGGCATTTTCTTTTCAATCGAGTTGAAATGAAATGTTTACAATCGATGTGTATTCTTCAAAGGGGGCGCGGTGGCTCAGTAGGTAGAGGTGCAGGCTGCAAGCCGAGAGGTCCTCAGTTCGAATCCCACCTGCGGCAATCGCGTTGTGTCCTTGGGCAAGAGTAGTAGTGCTCGCACGTTTCAGGGGCTATTTGGATGACCCCGGTTGATGACCCCGGAAGTGACGTCATGTCACGTGCCCTAGGGCCGCCATGTTTGGTTGTCATGGTAACCGGCGTGAGCGGCCATGTTGTGACGTCATCTTCATAGTGATATGTGGTGTTAGTGCGCATGCGCAGCGCGTGTTGTTAGGGTGATAGTGTTTCCGTCGTCCATTTTGTACACAGGAGGCCGCCATCTTGGTTTCTATGGTAGAACGTGATTGCTATGTTATCTAAGGCCTACAATAAGACAGGGGTATGTTCGGAGGGTATGTTCGATTGAATCGGAGTATTTTCTGGAACGACTTCCCTGGATAATTACCACAAACAACCCGACAACTTTATTATTTCGAATTCTTTCAGAATTCTCTGCTTCTATCTATATATGCAATAGTTTACGTCTACCTAGGCATGTTCCTTTATTCTAGAGTATACTCCAGTAGCGTAGAAGAGCCTATTAATTGGAACAGCTTTACTTATTATTACTATATTTAGCAATTTCTGGTCTATTCTTGTTAGTTCTGACCCTATTCCAAGTACTCTTTTTGTTTCATTTATCTAGATCATTTATATAAATTATAATTAACCAATCAGATTGCTTGATTTCCCATAATCTGTATGCAGGGTTATCTCCCTTCTGTAGAACAAAAGACTATATCCAATGGCCATATCCCATGGAATCCCATTTTTTGCAAAACACCTGTGGCTATGGAATCCCTTTTTTGTCGTATGAGGCCATGAGGGCTATGTAAAAGCCCTCAATGAGTCCTCATTTATTATCCCTCATACCCTCATTGAATTTTGAGGTTATGAGGACCGTGAAAAATCCCTCAATGAGGTGTAATTTACTACGACTCTTATCCTCATTTCAGTATTTAACAGGTATATCCTATGGAATCCCATTTTGGAAAACGCCTGTGACTGTGGAATCCCTTTTTGTCGTATGAGGCCATGAGGGCTATGTAAAAGCCCTCTATGAGTCCTCATTTACTATCCTTCAATGGCCTCATTGAATTTTGAGGTTATGATGACCATTAAAAATCCATCAATGGGGCATAATTTACTACGACTCTTAGCCTCATCTCGGTATTTGAGGATACCCATGGCCTGGTATTGTATTATTCGAGGATACCTATCGAGGATACCTTTTATAGGATACTTATCCGAGGATACCATATAGGCTGTACATATCCCTATAGGTCTCTTGCTGGTCCTTAGTACTATTAATCCACCTGATGCTTTATGTTATCCTATGACTGGTATAGGTAGTATGCAATGCTAGGCATCGGGGTATTGTGGGTAGGGGTACTGCCTAGTAGTTTAGAACGGTACTACATGTATAGTATGGCGGTATATACACCTATAGGCCCCTGTTTGTGCTTGGTACTATTAACCAACCGATTGCTTTGTTTTATTATATGGCTGGTATATGTAGTACGCTATGGTAGACCTAGTGATTTTGTGGGGGCGGGGGTAATGCTTGGTAGTTTAGAACGGTAGAATAGCATAGGCTGTACATATCCCTGTAGGTCTCTTGCTGGCCCTTGATACTACTGACCCACCAGATGCGTCATATTATTGAGCGGTTTTTTAATACGACTCTTATCCTCATTTCAGAAAAAAGGGGTGCCGAAGGCCATATGTTTTTCAAAAAAGGGGTGCCGAAATTGGGGTGCCTTCTGGAGAATACCTTTTTTCTGAAATGAGGATAAGAGTCGTATTAAAAATCCCTCAATGAGGTCTAATTTACTACGACTCTTATCCTCATTTCAGAAAAAGGGATTCTCCAGAAGTCACCCCAATTTCGGCACCCCTTTTTTGAAAAGCATATGTCCTTCAGCACCCCTTTTTTTCTGAAATGAGGATAAGAGTCGTATTAATGAGGGTTTTTTAATACGACTCTTATCCTCATTTCAGAAAAAGGGGTGCCGAAGGCCATATGTTTTTCAAAAAGGGGTGCCGAAATTGGGGTGCCGGGGATATTGCCATTGATATAGGTTTTTATTACACAGAAGGGAGATAACTCTGTACGATTAAGTACAGGTTATGGGAAATCAAGCAATCTAATTGGTTAATTATAATTTATATAAATGATCTAGATAAATGAAACAACAAGAGTACTCGGAATAAGGTAGGAACTACTGGTATTACCTACCACCTTACCAGTAACAGGATGATACAAAGCATTTGGTAGATTAATACTATGAACGGTTAGGATGGGACCTATAGGGGAATATACCAACCATACTCTGCTGCCGTTCTGTATTACCAGGCATTGACCCCACCCCAGAATACCGCTCAATAATATGACGCATTGGTGGATCAGTAGTACCAAGGGCCAGCAAGAGACCTACAGGGATATGTACAGCCTATGCTATTCTACCGTTCTAAACTACCAAGCATTACCCCCACCCCCACAAAATCACTAGGTCTACCATAGCGTACTACATAAACCAGCCATATAATAAAACAAAGCAATCGGTTGGTTAATAGTACCAAGGACTAACAGGGGCCTATAGGTGTATATACCGCCATACTATAGTGCCGTTCAAAACTACCAGGCAGTACCCTTACCCACAATACCCCTATGCCTAGCACTGCATACTGCCTATACCAGTCATAGGATAACATAAAGCATCAGGTGGATTAATAATACTAAGGACCAGCAAGAGACCTATAGGGATATGTACAGCCTATATAGTATACTCAGATAAGTATCCTATAAAAGGTACCCTCGATAGGTATCCTCGAATGATACAATACCAGGCCATGGGTATCCTCAAATACCGAGATGAGGCTAAGAGTCGTAGTAAATTATGCCTAATTGAGGGATTTTTAATGGTCCTCGTAACCTCAAAATTCAATGAGGCTATGAGGGGTAGTAAATGAGGACTCATTGAGGGCTTTTACATAGCTCTCGTGGCCTCATACGACAAAAAGGGATTCCACAGTCACAGGCGTTTTTCAAAATAGGATTCCATAGGATATACCTGTTAAATACTGAAATGAGGATAAGAGTCGTAGTAAATTATACCTCATTGAGGGATTTTTCAAGGTCCTCATAACCTCAAAATTCAATGAGGGTATGAGAGATAATAAATGAGGACTCATTGAGGGCTTTTACATAGCCCTCATGGCCTCATACGACAAAAAGGGATTCCATAGCCACAGGTGTTTTGCAAAAAATGGGATTCCATGGGATATGGCCATTGGATATAGTCTTTTGTTCTACAGAAGGGAGATAACCCTGCATACAGATTATGGGAAATCAAGCAATCTGATTGGTTAATTATAATTTATATAAATGATCTAAATAAATGAAACAAAAAGAGTACTTGGAATAGGGTCAGAACTAACAAGAATAGACCAGAAATTGCTAAATATAGTAATAATAAGTAAAGCTGTTCCAATTAATAGGCTCTTCTACGCTACTGGAGTATACTCTAGAATAAAGGAACATGCCTAGGTAGACGTAAACTATTGCATATATAGATAGAAGCAGAGAAATCTGAAAGAATTCGAAATAATACAAGTTGTCGGGTTGTTTGTGGTAATTATCCAGGGAAGTCGTTCCAGAAAATACTCCGATTCAATCGAACATACCCTCCGAACATACTCCTGTCCTATTGTAGGCCTTAGGTAACATAGCAATCACGTTCCACCATAGAAACCAAGATGGCGGCCTCCTGTATACAAAATGGACGACGGAAACACTATCACCCTAACAACACGCGCTGCGCATGCGCACTAACACCACCTATCACTATGGAGATGACGTCACAACATGGCCGCTCACGCGGGTTACCATGACAACCAAACATGGCGGCACTAGGTCACGTGACATGACTTCACTTCCGGGGTCATCCACCGGGGTCATCCAAATAGCCCCTGAAACGTGCGAGCACTACTACTGGCAAGACACTTCACCCCCATTGCCCCCGTGGGAGCACAGTGACGCTGTGTATTAAGGCGTACTGCACATCGATGGCGCACCTGTCTCCAACCAATGCTAACCCTGCTTGTGTGGAGTTACTATGTTGGGGAGCTGACAGTTGCTCACCGTTGCTCGGTGGTTCTTTCCGGGTACTCCGGCTTCCCCCACCCGTAAAACTGTCGAGGTCATGATTAGCCATTGTGCAGAAATATGTGACTGTAAACACCAATAAATAAATAATAAATAGTACTCTTCAAAACTTTGATTTGGTATGATTTTCAAGCCCACAGCACGTGGGAGTGTCCGGGATGCACGCTCTGTCGAAAAATCTGTTAAAAGCATGCAGCGTCGCACGTGGTCATGCCCGACTGAATTTTAACCAAAGACCCTTTAGACAGTACACTGAGGTTGCGATGTGTCACATGTTAATAGATTTGGTCTGCGGATAAAAAAAATTATATTACCCAAACTCAAGGGGTCGTCCAACCTAATTTTGGTCAATTTTTTGACATTTTTCCTAATGCCTCAGAAACAGATAAGAGAAGTAAGGAAAGGCAAATTATATATCAAAATAATGAGTAAAGTGCATAGAAAAGTCACATATAATTTTTTTCAGGAAAAAAAGTGAATTTTAGGATTTTGAAGAAGATTAATTTGCAAATGGCATAAGTAACGGACCGTAAAATAATCGGTAATTCGAAAGCCTTGTCCTCAATATAATGATAACATACTACAGACTCGGAGAAAGCATTTTTTTGACACACACTCTGGTGGGTTTTGACGTTTGAATGTAATAGCACCAACACAAATTTTTGATGTTCCGGATGTGGCCATGTGTCAATGATGTTTTTCCGGTCATGTGATTACGATGTGGTTCTTGCAGAAATACTCAATTTGGGCAATCGTAAGAATGCAAGGACGTGATCACGCCCTTTATTTGTTCGAGACAATGTATGAGCGGATTTGCAAACAGGTGACAGCAGTAGGTAATAAATGCCGATTCGGGACCAAATGTACAAGATTTCGTACATGTACTCGTACATCGATGTACACCTCCATAGGATTTAGTGTTAAAATCGTGTACAGGTACACGATTTGTCGTTTTTTATGGTGGTCCCGAATCGGCTTTGCCGATTCTACACCACTGGATTCTATATACACATCGCTCAAGAGTGAAAAAATGTATGAAATTTTAAGGAAAAATAGGTGTATCGTCTGGTCCCGAAACGGCAAATGGGTTTCCCCCATAGGATTCAGTGTTAAAAATCACGAGCAAAAACGTGTTGCCGTTTCTGGACCAGCGTTGAAAAGTGGTCTGCCGATTCTGAACCATCCCTGTCTGTACACGATTTTAACACTGAATCCCTATGGAGGCGTACACGAAATCCATTTGTGGATTTTACGTCAGAAATCGACCTGTGTACGGTACACGGAAAAGAGGTGGTCCCGAACCGGCAAACCCACTTCCACGATGCCCAAAAGCTTGAAGTGCTTGAAATAAGTAATCAGCCAATCATTTCACGTTCCTAACGCTAATTAACCAATCAGATTGCTTGATTCTCATAAACTTAATCATACAAAGTTATCTCCCCTCGTCGTGGGGGTGAGGGGTCACGCCCATAAAAAAAATCGAAGTTTCGAGAAGGTGGTCACGTGACCTATCAAATTGAAGGTCTCGACGAGTGGATTAAGAAGATCGTAATTTTAACCCTCGTAGTGGGGTGGGGTCAGGACCAGAGCCGAAAAACGTCTTCCTTTTTACAAATCCAGACATGTGAGGTATTGATATGAAGGGCTCGATGAATACATTACAAAAATGACGTTTTTTCATTTTATGTGGGGTGGGGGTCACGCCCATCAGAAAAATCGAAGTTTCGAGAAGGTGGTCACGAGACCTATCAAATTGAAGGTCTCGACGAGTGGATTAAGAAGATCGTAATTTTAACCCTCGTCGTGGGGTGGGGTCACGACCAGAGCCGAAAAACGACTTCCTTTTTACAAAGCCAGGCATGTGAGGTATTAATATGAAGGGCTCGATGAATACATTACGAAAATGACATTTTTCATTTTATGTGGGGGTGGGGGTCACGCCCATCATAAAACTCGAAAGTTTCGAGAAGGTGGTCACGTGACCTATCAAATTGAAGGTCTCGACGAGTGGATTAAGAAGATCGTAATTTTAACCCTCGTCGTGGGGTGGGGTCACGACCAGAGCCGAAAAACGACTTCCTTTTTACAAATCCAAGCATGTGAGGTATTAATATGAAGGGCTCGATGAATACATTACAAAAATGACGTTTTTCATTTTATGTGGGGGTGGGGGTCACGCCCATCATAAAAGTCGAAAGTTTCGAGAAGGTGGTCACGTGACCAATCAAATTGAAGGTCTCGACGAGTGGATTAAGAAGATCGTAATTTTAGCCCTCGTCGTGGGGTGGGGTCACGACCTGAGCCGAAAAACGTCTTCCTTTTTACAAATCCAGGCATGTGAGGTATTAATATGAAGGGCTCGATGAATACATTACAAAAATGACGTTTTTTTTATTTTATGTGGGGGTGGGGGTCACGCCCATCAGAAAAATCGAAGTTTCGAGAAGGTGGTCACGTGACCTATCAAACTGAAGGTCTCGACGAGTGGATTAAGAAGATCGTAATTTTAACCTTCGTCGTGGGGTGGGGTCACGACCAGAGCCGAAAAACGTCGTTCTTTATACAAAGCCAAGCATGTGAGGTACTGATATGAAGGCTCGATGAATACATTACGAAAATGACATTTTTCATTTTATGTGGGGGTGGGGTCACGACCAGAGACGAAAAACGTCTTCCTTTTTACAAATCCAAGCATGTGAGGTACTGATATGAAGGGCTTGATGAATACATTACAAACATGACATTTTACACCATCGCCGTGGGGATGGGGTTAACACCGATCAGAAAATCAAAAGTTTCGAGAAGATAGTCGTGTGACCTATCAAATTAAAGCTATCGACAAGGATATTATGAAAATCATAATCTTTCCCTTCTTATAACGGTGGAGTTGGGACCATCTTGAAATCGAAATATTAAGAAAAGGTAGTTATGAAACATATTAAATTGAAAACACAACAAGTTGAATCTGATGCATCATTCATTTTTGATATCTGTGTTTAAAAACGTGAAGAATGTTTTCCAAAAAAATATATATATGATTGTTATGCAAATTAGAGATGCACTCGCTTATTAACAAGTCACGCCTTAAGATGTTTCCTTCAATAATAACTCTGTTTACTGAACCATAGATTTGTCAATACAAAAATTATAAGTTGATCTTCTAACGTTTCTAGATATTGAGGATAGCCTATTTCACCATTTCCGAAATAAGAGTCAATCCAAACTATTTTTTTTTATGAAACAATGCCCACGTCGAGAAGACATTACAAACTGAGTCAGTATAATCTTGACTAAATTCAAATAAAAAAAACATTTGTCACGTGTTAGAAAAGATTTGCAAACAGTCTAAACGCACGTGTGGAAAAGTTGTTTTGTTTTGTTTTTTACAACAGAAGTTAAAATATTTTAAGATAGGTGGCGTTATATAAATACAGCAACAACAAAAAGCAGTGTTTACAGTTTGTCAGCGTATGGCTGAATGAAAATGAGAAAAAGCTCTTTTTCTAACCACTTGATAGCGAAGCATTACATCAGTTGTCGCGATATTTGATGTCATCCAACAGCAGCCAAGACATTAAGCTTTTTACGTCGACATACCACTTGTCCAAAACAATTCTCTTTTAACCCTAAACGGGTGAAATACATCTCGGTAACGACTCCCTTTTTTTTCTTGATCAGACACAGTTGTTGGTGGAAAGTTGACTGGAGGGTCGTTCAAAACAATTGATCAAATATATCGAACGAAAACGACTCATTTTCTAACTACGATTGTCGCCGTATTCTAACGTCACCACACTAATCATACAATACGATATTGGAACTGCACTACCTCTTGAATATTACAAATTTACGATTTGTATTGTCTTCAACACAAATCGTAAATTCCTTCCCGTATCACCATACTTATACTATACCGCATCGAATTTGACATCATCATCTTCCTCTTGCTAGATAAACTTGAACTCGTCATCCAAATGGTGTTGCGAAATGAACCTATAGGGGTTAATTAAGCTCGCAAGCTCGGTAAGAGCTCGAGCTCTTGAGTTTTTATTTTGAGGATTCAGTGGACTCATGTTTATTCAATGAGCCTGATAACGTTTGGTAAGGAAACACAAAATTCCAGAGCTGGTGAGACCTCACAGAACTGCCAATTATCACAACCTTTATAGTTCGATCTTACGATCTCTGATCGATAAATTTTCCCTAACATTCCGTAACAATGGTCGATAATAGAAATTAGTATAGAAAATCGTGTGAATTGTTCTCTGAAAATTGCATTGCTTGTATAGTATTTCTGATTTTTTACAGATTGCGTTCAGTGTTTAGTTTTAAAAAAAAAACCTTGTCAAATGGTTAGGTTCAAGGGAAGTAACTCTGCTAGGTTCAAAAGGAAGTAACTCTGTCATCCGTAGGTAGAGGTTTATTATGAGGTCATCAGTGGTCTTAATACAGGTTTGGTTCATGGAAGTAACTCCGTTCATTCGTAGGTAGAGGTTTATTATGAGATCATCAAGGGTCGTGATACAGGTTAGGTTCAAGGGAAGTAACTCGGTAACAACCCATCTCTAAGTAGAGGTTTATTATGAGTATATCAGAGGTGATGATACAGGTTAGGTTCAAGGGAAGTAACTTCGTAACAACTCATCCGTCAAACGGTTATGTTCGAGGGAAGTAACTCTGTAACACCTCATCCATAGGTAGAGGTTTATTATGAGGTCCTCAGGAGTCATGATACAGGTTAGGTTTATCAAATGATTAGGTTCAAGGGAAGTAACTATGTAACAACTCATTCACCCAAACAAAATTAAAATTCGATGCACCATACTAAGAAGTGCTTGAAAAAAAAAACACTTTTAGGTTAGGTTCGAGGGAAGTAACTCTAACAACTTATCCGTTCAAACAAAAATTAAAATACGATTCACCATATTAAGAAGTGCTTGAGAAAACCTAACAATGGTCGATAATAGAAATTAGTATAGAAAATCGTGTGAATTGTTCTCTGAAAATTGCATTGCTTGTATAGTATTTCTGATTTTTTACAGATTGCGTTCAGGGTTTAGTTTAAAAAAAAACCCTTGTCAAATGGTTAGGTTCAAGGGAAGTAACTTTGCTAGGTTCAAAAGGAAGTAACTCTGTCATCCATAGGTAGAGGTTTATTATGAGGTCATCAGAGGTCATAATACAGGTTTGGTTCATGGAAGTAACTCCGTTCATAGGTAGAGGTTTATTATGAGATCATCAAGGGTCGTGATACAGGTTAGGTTCAAAGGAAGTAACTCGGTAACAACCCAACAACCCATCTCAAAGTAGAGGTTTATTATGAGTATATCAGAGGTGATGATACAGGTTAGGTTCAAGGGAAGTAACTTCGTAAAAACTCATCCGTCAAACGGTTATGTTCGAGGGAAGTAACTCTGTAACTCCTCATCCATAGGTAGTGGTTTATTATGAGGTCCTCAGGAGTCATGATACAGGTTAGGTTCATCAAATGATTAGGTTCAAGGGAAGTAACTATGTAACAACTCATTCATCCAAACAAAATTAAAATTCGATGCACCATACAAAGAAGTGCTTGAAAAAAAAACATTTTTAGGTTAGGTTCGAGGGAAGTAACTCTAACAACTCATCCGTTCAAACAAAAATTAAAATTCGATTCACCATATTAAGAAGTGCTTGAGAAAACCTCCAGGTTTTAGGTTATGTTCAAGGAAGTAACTCTTTAACAACTCATACGTTCAAATGGTTAGGTTCGAGGGAAGTAACTCTGTATAACAACTCATCCGAGGTTTATTATAAGGTCATCAGGGGGTTATGATACGGGTTAAGTTCAAGGGAGGTAACTCTGTCATCCATAGGTTCAAGGAAGTAACACAATGACACCAAGGTATATTATTAGGTCATCCGGAGTCATGATACAGGTGAGGTTTAAGGGAAGTAACGCTATCATCCGTAGATTCGGGGAAGTAACAATCAACTCACCCGTCAAATGATTAGGTTCGAGGGAAGTGACTCTGTAACAACTCATCCGTAGGTTCGAGAGAAGTAACTCTGTAACACCATAGATAGAGGTTTATTATGCCGTCATCAGAGGTCATGATATGGGTTAAGTTCAAGGGAAGTAACTCTTGTCATCCGTCAAAATAATTCGGTTCAAGTGAAGTAACTTTGTAACGCCGTAGGTAAGGGGTGTTGGGCCAGAAATGAAGCGAGGTTTGAATGTTTGTTTTTAAGTGAAACGTGAAAATTATGACTCAGGACGAAACGCCTCGTGGGTGAAAACGTCTCAGGATGAAAAGTCTCTGGAACAAATCAAATGTCAAAGCGTCAACTTTCACAGATTTATTTTACCAATAATAAAAAAAAAATCCTTTCACAACCTGCCTAATAAAATCGTGAATCACAATTTTTTCCCTCATTATATTCAAAATTATCACAACCCATTTGAACGGGTAGTTCATCCTTAAATCATATTTTTTGGAAATCTGAAAATGAAATACAAAACGAATGTTTGCGTGTTTTTTATTAACCACATAAAAAATTGTTTAATTTCATTAAAAAAAAAAATTTTTTTTTTTTTAATTCCTTCAAAAAAAAAATTTACTTTTTTAACAAATTATTTAAAAACAAAATTCGAAAAAAAAATAAAAAAAAATAGGACACAAATTCCCAATGACAGTCATTTACAATACAAATGTTACTAAAATAAATGCCAGGAGACTGTGTTCCATTCAACATAGAACCTGACTTTGCAGACTTTCCGAAGATGGGTGCGAATCCAACGTGGTGCGAATCGACCACTCCCCTTTGTGACTGTTTGTTGTCAGACTGAAAGACACCTTCCTTCTTGCTCTCATTATGACTTACCTTTTACAAAATAAAACACTTTCTGTCGTGAATATTGCTGAAACCCACCCACTTTATTAAAGTATGATTGTACCCCTTCCCTACCCACCCACCCACCCGCCCCCTCCCTAACCCCCTCCCCTAACCCCTTCATCCCCTTCCCTAATCCCCCTCCCCTCTCCTTCCCTACCCCTCCACTCCCCTCCCCTCCTTCCTTATCCCCACCCCTCCCCTTCCCTAATCCCCTCCCTTCCCCTTCCCTAATCCCTCCACTCTCCTCTCCTCCCCTCCCCTAATCCCCTTTCCCCTCCCCTCCCCTTTCCTCCCCTAATCCCCCTTCTACAATCCTCCCTTCCCAATTCCCCCTAACCCCCTCCCTAATCCCCATCCCTAATCCTCCTCCCCTCCCCCTCCACCCTTCCCCTCCCTGGGGGGCCGGCTAGGGGGGTGTATGGGAAATATATATTTTTTTGTGTTAGACAATTTAGTTGACGGTTATAATCATAGTGTTCCATAGTAGTATTCAGAGAGAGAACTCCCGTTTCAGTATCATTACAACATAAAGTGGCAGTATCTCAACTTGAGCGTTTTATCTCTGGTAAAATCTGTCAGAGTCTCAAAGATTAGGTCTTATTACTCTACTGTGTAAAAAGATAGGGATAATGTCGAGAATTTGAAATTCTAGGGGCCCATACCCCTACCTAATGCAGGTTATAAAATCCTTACAAAAAGCAGCATTGTCCTTACGATAGCGCGATGTGTTACAGTATATTGCTCACCTGGATCGCATCTGGCAATGATCAACGGGTTTTCGTGAGCGAAAGAGGAGAATTCGAAGTTCCTCTGGAGGGTAAAAAAAAAAATGAAAAAATCGTTCGATCCGCTTACCAAACACATATTCAATTTTCAAGACAGATTGGTTAAAAGCAAACGATTCTGACAACTCGAAAACGTGAGAAGCAAGAAAGATAAACTGCGTTTGATATGATTGTACCCCTTCTCATTTTATCAAGGAGAAAATCTAAAAGACGTTTCTAGGTTCAACAAACTCTTAGTCATTATTTTTATATAAAAGAAATTAAGCAAACAGCAAGAGAAATGTATATTTCGTTAATATATAAACCGTTTCCGAATCTCGATGAGGTTAACACCTCTTGAATTGAATTAAAAAAAAAGAAGTCTTCACGCGAAGGGACTCGAGTGATGGAATGGAATTGAGCTGTCCACCTTGATGTACTCGTAATAAAACCCTAACCTATCTCTCATAACATCAACACTACTATCAGTTAAAAACTGATTTTTTAAAAAAAATATTGATGTATTATTAATTAAATTAGACCATAAAAAAGAACGTCTGTTTTTCAGGCTCGAGGACTCGAGTGAGGGAATGGAATAGAGCTGTCCACCTTGATGTACTCATAATAAAACCCTAACCTATCTCTCATAACAACAACACTACTATCAGTTAAAAACTGATTTTTTTTTTTAAAATATTGATGTATTATTCATTAAATTAGACCATAAAAAGGAACGCCTGTTTTTCAGGCTCGCGCGCATGGTTATTTTTTGCTGCGCATGCAACCTTTTTATGACATCAAAAAATCTTTATAAAAAACATGAGATATTGTGCTCATTTCGGTAAATCTATATCGATGAGTTGACGATTTTTTTTTAAATAAACACTTCAAGCTTTTTTCTACAATCATACTTTAATAAAGTGTGTGGGTTTCAGCAATATTCACGACAGAAAGTGTTTTATTTTGTAAAAGGTAAGTCATAATGAGAGCAAGAAGGAAGGTGTCTCTCAGTCTGACAACAAACAGTCACAAAGGGGAGTGGTCGATTCGCACCACGTTGGATTCGCACCCATCTTCAGAGAGTCTGCAAAGTCAGGTTCTATGTTGAATGGAACACAGTCTCCTGGCATATATTTTAGTAACATTTGTATTGTAAATGACTGTCATTGGGAATTTGTGTCCTATTTTTTTTTTTTTCGAATTTTGTTTTTAAATAATTTGTTAAAAAAGTAAATTTTTTTTTTGAAGGAATTAAAAAAAAAAATTTTTTTTTTTTTTTAATGAAATTAAACAATTTTTTATGTGGTTAATAAAAAACACGCAAACATTCGTTTTGTATTTCATTTTCAGATTTCCAAAAAATATGATTTAAGGATGAACTACCCGCTCAAATGGGTTGTGATAATTTTGAACATAATGAGGGAAAAAATTGTGATTCACGATGTTATTAGGCAGGTTGTGAAAGGATTTTTTTTTATTATTGGTAAAATAAATCTGTGAAAGTTGACGCTTCGACATTTGATTTGTCCCAGAGACTTTTCATCCTGAGACGTTTTCACCCACGCGGCGTTTCGTCCTGAGTCATAATTTTCACGTTTCACTTAAAAACAAACATTCAAACCTCGCTTCATTTCTGGCCCAACATCCCTTACCTACGGCGTTACAAAGTTACTTCACTTGAACCGAATTATTTTGACGGATGACAAGAGTTACTTCCCTTGAACTTAACCCATATCATGACCTCTGATGACCGCATAATAAACCTCTACCTATGGTGTTACAGAGTTACTTCTCTTGAACCTACGGATGAGTTGTTACAGAGTTACTTCCCTCGAACCTAATCATTTGACGGGTGAGTTGATTGTTAATTCCCCGAATCTACGGATGATAGCGTTACTTCCCTTAAACCTCACCTGTATCATGACTCCTGATGACCTAATAATATACCTTGGTGTTATTGTGTTACTTCCTTGAACCTATGGATGACAGACTTACCTCCCTTGAACTTAACGCGTATCATAACCACTGATGACCTTATAATAAACCTCGGATGAGTTGTTATACAGAGTTACTTCCCTCGAACCTAACCATTTGAACGTATGAGTTGTTAAAGAGTTACTTCCTTGAACATAACCTAAAACCTGGAGGTTTTCTCAAGCACTTCTTAATATGGTGAATCGAATTTTAATTTTTGTTTGAACGGATGAGTTGTTAGAGTTACTTCCCTCGAACCTAACCTAAAAATTTTTTTTTTCAAGCACTTCTTAGTATGGTGCATCGAATTTTAATTTTGTTTGGATGAATGAGTTGTTACATAGTTACTTCCCTTGAACCTAATCATTTGATGAACCTAACCTGTATCATGACTCCTGAGGACCTCATAATAAACCTCTACCTATGGTTGAGGTGTTACAGAGTTACTTCCCTCGAACATAACCGTTTGACGGATGAGTTGTTACGAAGTTACTTCCCTTGAACCTAACCTGTATCATCACCTCTGATATACTCATAATAAACCTCTACTTTGAGATGGGTTGTTACCGAGTTACTTCCCTTGAACCTAACCTGTATCACGACCCTTGATGATCTCATAATAAACCTCTACTTACGAAAGAACGGAGTTACTTCCATGAACCAAACCTGTATCATGACCTCTGATGACATCATAATAAACCTCTACCTACGGATGACAGAGTTACTTCCTTTTGAACCTAGCAGAGTTACTTCCCTTGAACCTAACCATTTGACAAGGTTTTTTTTTTAAAACTAAACCCTAAACGCAATCTGTAAAAAATCAGAAATACTATACAAGCAATGCAATTTTCAGAGAACAATTCACACGATTTTTCGACCATTGTTACGGAATGTTAGGGGAAATTTATCGATCAGAGATCGTAAGATCGAACTATAAAGGTTGTGATAATTGGCAGTTCTGTGAGGTCTCACCAGCTCTGGAATTTTGTGTTTCCTTACCAAACGTTATCAGGCTCATTGAATAAACATGAGTCCACTGAATCCTCAAAATAAAAACTCAAGAGCTCGAGCTCTTACCGAGCTTGCGAGCTTAATTAACCCATAGGGGTTCATTTCACAACACCATTAGGATGACGAGTTCAAGTTTATCTAGCAAGGGGATGATGACGATGTCAAATTCGATGCGGTATAGTATAAGTATGGTGATGCGGGAAGGAATTTACGATTTGTGTTGAAGACAATACAAATCGTAAATTTGTAATATTCAAGAGGTAGTGCAGTTCCAATATCGTATTGTATGATTAGAGTGGTGACGTTAGAATACGGCGACAATCGTAGTTAGAAAATGAGTCGTTTTCGTTCGATATATTTGATCAATTGTTTTGAACGACCCTCCAGTCAACTTTCCACCAACAACTGTGTCTGATCAAGAAAAAAAGGGAGTCGTTACCGAGATGTATTTCACCCGTTTAGGGTTAAAAGAGAATTGTTTTGGACAAGTGGTATGTCGACGTAAAAAGCTTAATGTCTTGGCTGCTGTTGGATGACATCAAATATCGCGACAACTGATGTAATGCTTCGCTACCAAGTGGTTAGAAAAAGAGCTTTTTCTCATTTTCATTCAGCCATACGCTGACAAACTGTAAACACTGCTTTTTGTTGTTGCTGTATTTATATAACGCCACCTATCTTAAAATATTTTAACTTCTGTTGTAAAAAACAAAACAAAACAACTTTTCCACACGTGCGTTTAGACTGTTTACAAATCTTTTCTAACACGTGACAAATGTTTTTTTTATTTGAATTTAGTCAAGATTATACTGATTCAGTTTGTAATGTCTTCTCGACGTGGGCATTGTTTCCTAAAAAAAAAAAATAGTTTGGATTGACACTTTTTTCGGAAATGGTGAAATAGGCTATCCTCAATATGAAGAAACGTTACAAGATCAACTTATAATTTTTGTATTGACAAATCTATGGTTCAGTAAACAGAGTTATTATTGAAGGAAACATCTTAAGGCGTGACTTGTTAATAAGCGAGTGCATCTCTAATTTGCATAACAATCATATATATTTTTTGGGGAAAACATTCTTCACGTTTTTAAACACAGATATCAAAAATGAATGATGCATCAGATTGAACTTGTTGTTTTTTCAATTTAATATGGTTCATAACTACCTTTTCTTAATACTTTCGATTTCAAGATGGTCCCAACTCCACCGTTATAAGAAGGGAAAGATTATGAGTTTCATAATATCCTTGTCGATAGCTTTAATTTGATAGGTCACACGACAATCTTCTCGAAACTTTTGATTTTCTGATCGGTGTTAACCCCATCCCCACGGCGATGGTGGAAAATGTCATTTTTGTAATGTATTCATCAAGCCCTTCATATCAGTACCTCACATGCTTGGATTTGTAAAAAGAAGACGTTTTTCGTCTCTGGTCGTGACCCCACCCCCACATAAAATGAAAAATGTCATTTTCGTAATGTATTCATCGAGCCTTCATATCAGTACCTCACATGCCTGGCTTTGTATAAAGAACGACGTTTTTCGGCTCTGGTCGTGACCCCACCCCACGACGAGGGTTAAAATTACGATCTTCTTAAGCCACTCGTCGAGACCTTCAGTTTGATAGGTCACGTGACCACCTTCTCGAAACTTCGATTTTTCTGATGGGCGTGACCCCCACCCCCACATAAAATGAAAAAACGTCATTTTTGTAATGTATTCATCGAGCCCTTCATATTAATACCTCACATGCCTGGATTTGTAAAAAGGAAGACGTTTTTCGGCTCTGGTCGTGACCCCACCCCACGACGAGGGTTAAAATTACGATCTTCTTAATCCACTCATCGAGACCTTCAATTTGATAGGTCACGTGACCACCTTCTCGAAACTTTCGATTTTTATGATGGGCGTGACCCCCCACCCCCACATAAAATGAAAAACGTCATTTTTGTAATGTATTCATCGAGCCCTTCATATTAATACCTCACATGCCTGGCTTTGTAAAAAGGAATTCGTTTTTCGGCTCTGGTCGTGACCCCACCCCCAGGACGAGGGTTAAAATTACGATATTCTTAATCCACTCGTCGAGACCTTCAATTTGATAGGTCACGTGACCACCTTCTCGAAACTTCGATTTTTCTGATGGGCGTGACCCCCACCCCACATAAAATGATAAAACGTCATTTTTGTAATGTATTCATCGAGCCCTTCATATCAATACCTCACATGTCTGGATTTGTAAAAAGGTAGACGTTTTTCGGCTCTGGTCGTGACCCCACCCCACGACGAGGGTTAAAATTACGATCTTCTTAATCCACTCGTCGAGACCTTCAATTTGATAGGTCACGTGACCACATTCTCGAAACTTCGATTTTTTTATGGCCGTGACCCCTCACCCCCACGACGAGGGGAGATAACTTTGTATGATTAAGTTTATGAGAATCAAGCAATCTGGTTGGTTAATTAGCGTTAGTAACGTGAAATGACTGGCTGATTACTTATTTCAAGCTCTTCAAGCTTTTGGGCATCGTGGCAGTGGGTTTGCCGGTTCGGGACCACCTCTTTTCCGTGTACCGTACACGAGTCGATTTCTGACGTAAAATCCACAAATGGATTTCGTGTACGCCTCCATAGGGATTCAGTGTTAAAATCGTGTACAGACAGGGATGGTTCAGAATCGGCAGACCACTTTTCAACGCTGGTCCAGAAACGGCAACACGTTTTTGCTCGCGATTTTTAACACTGAATCCGGAGGGGGAAACCCATTTGCCGATTCGGGACCAGACGATACACCTATTTTTCCTTAAAATTTCATGCCTTTTTTCACTCTTGAGCGATGTGTATATAGAATCCAGTGGTGTAGAATCGGCAAAGCCGATTCGGGACCACCATAAAAAACGACAAATCGTGTACCTGTACACGATTTTAACACTAAATCCTATGGAGGTGTACATCGATGTACGTGTACATGTACGAAATCTTGTACATTTGGTCCCGAATCGGCATTTATTACCTACTGACAGCAAATACTTGAGCTGTTTATGTCATAACTGCAAAATATGGTTCGAAATTCCCTCTCGTGTTTACAGGCCGTCTGAACTTTTTTGTTGACAAAAAATCTAAATTATTGTGCACTAGAACGACAACATGAACCACTTGTAAAAAAAATAACCGAGTGTATAAAATCGGGACGATACACATAAAATAAGGCAATATTCATAACAAAGTAAGCAGAATGCTTCAGAAATCACTTTTACACAAAGTATATTCCAAGTGACCTGGAACTATATTGAGCGTGTTGATTTCCCCCAGATGTTGTGAAGTTATTTACTTCCTAGTAACCATGGAATTTGTAGGCGGGTATTATGTTTGATGTCTGCAAAGGACCGATTGAAGATGAGTTGAAAATGATGCATTCGTGCTTTTAAATAATGTGCGCTTGGACGATGCTGAGAATTTAGTTTTTTCTTGCAACCAACCATAGTAATACAAGCGTCGATCAGTGTCTTTTATGATCGTTTTACACTGACAAATGTGACAAATCTCCTTCACCGGAAACCATCCCCCAATTTGCATATCACAATAAACATAACTGCTGTCACGGAGTGTCAGCGTGGCCGTGTGGTCAAAACCGAAACGAATTATGGAATGCACGGCCAATATTAGCTGCAATTGGCTTTTAAACAAATGAAATACACGAAATATTCGCAATTTCTTCATTATTCATGCCGAGTTACTTTTTAACCAAACCACATGCGTTCAGTTTCGTTTGTCGGCATCAAACTGATATTGTTTGTGGTAATTAAATAGTACGAGAAGGCGAAGGAAGCCAAATATTTTCTATCATCTATTAATTAATTCAAATTGATAATTTCTTTTATTTTACTGAAATTATGAACTGATAAGGTGGGTGTGTTGCGATTATTATGCCCCAGACCTGGAAGTTGGAAAATCAAAGGTGCATCTAGGGCCGTGCAGTGGTGACCCCTGTCCTCTTAATCTTAGTCTTACCCATTCATCATTACATGTACCAACATTCTCCTTTGTATCTCAACCATTGCTACTCCAATTTGAAGGATATTTGGTGTTGTGATCGAGCATCATGGGGAAACAATGCCTGTGTAGCTGCTGTAGCATGTGTTTCTTCCCACATTTTTTCAGAGTTGTACTTTTTCACTCTTTTGAGTTAGAAAATTTTGTTTATACTAGTTGATTTGTTACATTTGTTGCAAAGTGCCTGCTAATACCCTCAATTGTATTGCTACAGAATTTTCTGGTGAAGATTTTCTTCCTATTACTTATCAAGCAACAACCTAATGAATATTCTGTATAAAGCCACCAATCTGATGTTTGACACTTTTATCGGAGCTGTTTTGAAGGCTTATGGAACTCAAAATGTTGATTATGGCAGGACTTTTCTATTCACCCATTAATCGATAAATTAAGTGTTATAGTTGGAAGTAAGAAGCAAGAAAGGTCCAGAACTAACTAAAAGTCTAAAAAGAATGTTTTGCAATGTAACATGATTTTTGCAGATACACTTATTTGGAGGGTTACCTGTCTGATAGTGTTTGGAACATGTGTGGCCAGGATCTTCAAAAAGAAAAAAAGAGTTAAACTTTGAGAAAAAAGACATATGCCTTGAGTGCCGGAGGTAGCGTCATACAAGGAAGAGAGCCCCCCCCCCCCCCCCCCCCATCTGGGAAATTTTTTGTGTCAAATGGAGCTCACTTGTCATCTTTGGGGATTGCTTTGTGTACTGCGTTCTTGAAAAAAATATGTGAGACCCTCTGGATGTGCCCTTCTGATCTCAATATGTCAATAAGCCTCCTTGGGGAAAGTACATGCAATAATGGTTATGGAAGGTTGATTTGATGTGTTTTGAATAACAATGTACTTTTAAGTACATTAGATGGTTTATTGCAGTGACAGGTTACAGTTACTCTTATTTCTTCTCCAACAGATATCATGAGTGTATTGGTGTCCAAGAGTTAAACAAAGCTATTATACTTATTGATAAACCAGACAAATTTAACAATTTAATCACTATCAAATTGATGCATGGGATAAAAGGGGTTACAGTGGAAGGGGTTTGTAAATATATTTATTCAACTACAATGTATGACTTTGCAGTGCATTCTACATTTTCCAAACCATTACAGTAACACATACATCTTGATATTGGGAGACACTCTTTTGTCCTTCCATACTTCTTCTGCTGGACTCCTTCAAATTGACCTTTGCTGAACTCCCCAAATCAAAACATAAACAAAAGAAAATGTCTGCCTTTAATCAGTGAGCACTCCACTTATAACATTTGGTCTCAATCTTTATTACTTTCATGAATTAGGAAAAGATTTCTTCGAGTATGTACTTAAATGTTTATAGAATACAGCTGTTATTTTATTTTGAGGTATTTTATTGTAAACATTTTGTTCTCTTACTTATGCCACAGCAGATTTTCAGGTGGTGCTATTTACACATGGCAGCAGTTCCATGGCAAATTTCAGTTTCCACATGTTCTATGTTTCATTCCAAGCATTTTGGTATATAATTTATTGGGGTTATTCATTTTGGGACTTTTTTAGACTTGAAAGAAAATTACATGAAATTTGACCAAAGTAAGGTTCGACGTCCCCTTAACTTGCGTTTCTTTTCTTCCGCTAGTATATATTTGTTCGTTTGAAGAGCAGTCTTCACACAGTGGGTCTGTATGTGAAACGGCAACTCATCATCAGCGAAGTGGAAGCAAGTCCACCTCATTTGGTCTCTACCGCGGCAAATACAGATATACAGAGATTTTACCGTCTGATTTATAAAATGAGTAAAATATCGGATATAGCAGAACTAAATAAGCGAATTAGAATTACCAACCTTTAACCCTTTACCCAACGCAGACGATATCAAAATTTATTATTTTAAATAGCATTTTTTTTAATTTTTCAAAAAATTTCAACAAAACCATATCATGTGACCCCTCGTTGGAACGAGCTCGTCGAGCTCGTTCCAACGAGGGGTCACATGATATGGTTTTGTTGAAATTTGTTGAAAAATAATATTTTTTCAACTGCTGAATTTGCATATTACGCAGGGGGATGCGGGCGATTCGTTGGGTAAAGGGTTAAAATTGATAGTCGGAAATGATAAAGTCTCCGAAACTAAACAGCATTGAAACACATATATTATTTTTAAAAAACTTTTGAAGCACTATACTGACGTCCAAAAGAGAGTGATTTGTTGAATGTAGGCAGTGGCGGCGCCAGAGTTACAGAAGTGAGTGGGTACTTTATAACTGATATGTTTCCAAACTACAGATGGCTCTGTTTCAGTCATCGATCCAAATACATCACTGCAAGTGCATAAAATGTCATAAATAAGATTCAGGTGAATGCAATAAAACTTTATAGAGACAATTTACTTACTTTTTAAATAATTCAGTTTGTTGGCAACTTCTACTAGCGAAGCTTTTACCTTCATTATGCTCTGTCTGTGATTTAATAGATGCATCGACACAGTGCAATACTTTGTTGTTGTCTTCGCGTGTGTCACGCGATAACATTCGTCGTATGCAAACTGAGTCTTGGGCACATAAATAGGGAAGAGGGAAATGCAGTGTATTTTTGGAATTATGACACATACAGTTAAAACTAGAAGTCCTGTCATGAAATGCGCATAATTAGCACGTCGATCTGCGCCGGTTAATCTACGCGTTATGACCATAGTAAGGCTATCAAATTATGTACATATGGCCTGTGCACAAGCAATGTTTCAGCCAATGGCCCTCCGGGTAACCCGGAGGTCCATTGGCAGAAACATTGCCTGTGTTTGCTATAAGTGACAAGGAGAACCTGCCGTGCTTTGGATGCCATTCGATATGGCAATTGCGCGCAATTCCTACGCACAATTAAGCCTAGATAAGCGCACAGTCCGTGACAGGACTTCTAGTTTTAGCTGTAGGAGCCGGTATGCAATGAATGACCCTTCACCTAACAAAACATCCAGAGCCACCAGCACAATTCACAAAAATTGCCATTCATTTTTTTCATTGTTTTGTTTCAGAAACATAGCGTATGACCCCTCAGTGGAACGATGAGCTCGTTCCAATGATGGATCCCAGGCTATGTTTTGGTGGCAACAATTGAAACTATTTATTTATTCCAAACGTTTTTTTAAGTGTCGACTTATATCCGTGTTAGGTGAGGGGTTAACAACCCAAATTACCAACAGTCTGGTGTTTGGAGATTGCGACATCATCGGTATGAAATCCGATCTGGAACTTTAAATATTGTTCAAACACGATGAAAGTCGTTTCATTGCTTCTGTTCTCAAATGTACGCCGGGAAACATATATCGATAGTGTTGCCCGCGTTTTAATGCTGATGTAATAAAGACAGAATACAGTAAAAGCAAACAAGTAATTGAATTCCACTGGGCATCGACCTCGATGTGGAGATGGATGTTACAGCGTTTGATTTTTCCTTGCCAGACTTTATGCAGGTTGTCTAAAATGACAGTCAGCAGGGGTGTAGCCAGGTTTTGTCACGGTGTCTTATAATCTGGGATTTAATGGACCATTCTTGACCAAAGGTCGCACGCAGCTCCGCAGGAAAAAGGCTGTGAAGAACACGATAGGACAGGAAAGACTTATTGAAACTCGGTTATCTTAACTATTTGGTAAATCTCCCCGACAGCCGATGGTGTAAAGTAATGTTCCAGAGTATTTTCGACTCAAATACCAAGACAGGGTGGATGGTCCAAGTGAGGGGTTTAATAGATAACTACTCATTGGAGATCACGGACCTAGACGTAGGGGCAACCAAGGGTAAAAAAATGGTCAGAGAAAAAGTCATGGAGAATGGTAACATTAATTGGCGAGAGGTCAAATCAAAGAGGTCTTTGGGTGTCTTGCGTGATAAAGAGAAGCCTGGCTTTGAAGAGTACCTTGATGGCACCTTTAGGAGGTCACTTTTGTTCAAGATGAGGTCGCGGTCTCTGGAGCTGAGGGGAAAAATTGGGAAAAACAGTGAAACGAAGTGCCAGATGTGTAATTTAGGCGTGATGTATCCCTGGAACACTTTCTACTATATTGCCTAAAATACCAGTCTAAAAGAACAAGATTCACTGGTAGTATAATGGGGAAGTGGGATGGGAGAATGAAGGACGCCCTTTTGGTTCAAGTTTGGACTGTTGTTTAACATGAGTGACCTTTTTGAATTTTCGTGAGGGGATTGGGTCACATTAATCCGGCTACCCACCGTGGATGCGCTCTTGGTCTGGACCAGTGAGAGGGGGTGCCGGGGTAGTAAGGTTGTCTACTGGATTGGAATACAAACCGCTATTTTTGGGGCACCAAATTTTTAGTGTTCATTTATGAATGTTTTTTGCAAGTGTTGCCCCTGTAGTGTTCGAAAAGGGATTAACAGCTGCCTAAAGTTAACCCTTTCAACACGCAGAGCATAAATGTTTGTGTAATTAAAAAGTAGGACGTTCACGTGCTTAGCATCAAAATAAATACCAAATTGATGCGGGGTGGGGGTGGGGGGGAGGTGAGGGGTGGCATTAACAATTTAATACTACATCCCGACAGTACTATTCGATTAAATTATTACTGAAGACCCCCTACAAATATAAAATAGACTCGTCCATTTCCCTTTCGATGGAAGTTTATAAAACGATAGGTTCGAGGGTTCCAGCGCTAAAAGGGTTAATTGTGTTCGGAGTGTGAGAATACGGGTATTTATTACACGCCTGTTTTATGTAATCCCCATTTTACAGCAACATTAACCCTTTACCTAACGTAACGGCCAAAACCGGCCAGCGCTATTCTCAAAAATCGCCAATTAATTTTCATTATTTTTTTCATTTTTGTCTCAAAAACATAGGTTATGACCCCTCATTGGAACGAGCTCGTTCCAATAAGGGGTCATAACCTATGTTTTTGAGACAAAAAATAAAAAAAATGAGTTATTCGAGAATTATTTTTGCAAGTGTCGTCTGCTTTTCATGTTGGGTAAAGGGTTAAACCATGCGGAAAATGAAATGTGCGGAACGGTAATCGTTGACGGACTATATTCAAATAGAAGCGAAATTTCTCTGAGACTTTCTACAAATCGTGCAACCCAATTACAATTTGAATCGCTAGTGATAGCTGAAAATCGTCTCCTGAATTCCAATGTGTTCTAAGTGCCAGTAGGTATATAGAACACATTGGAACTCAGGGGACGAAATAGATACACATGTTCTCCTCGCAAATTTGGTTGGCGATAAAATGTGTTGTTTTTGTTGATAGCTGTCAAATGAATTGCTGAGTGTCCTTCTAATAATTATTTTTATAGACGTGAAGGCGTGTAATAGATACAGAACGACACGCGTGTGTGAATGGGTTAATCGATATGGCACTTGTGCCATCGCGGAAGGATAAAACGCGAGGCCTGTGTCCTCTCGTTCTACCCTTCCGAGCTGGCACTCGTGCCATATCGATTAACCCATTTACACTCGCGTGTCATTCTGTGTGTATGTAACAAAGATTGTTGAAGCCAAGAGAAGATAAACTTGAATGAGATTTTGTTTTAGAATAACAAGAGCAACATGTTTTGTACTGGGAATTAGTTGGGTTTTTCTTTTCCTTTTATATTTTTATTTTTCATTATTAATATTTTTGGCAAGATAAATACCAACAGAAGTTATCATTCACCATTTAACTAACACGAAAGGCAAATGACAGTTTCAATTGTTTCTTGAATAGATAACTCACCGTTTGTGTTTAAAAAAATATAGCTTATAAGTCCCTGACTGGAATTAGCTCTACGTGCTTGTTCAAGTGAGGAGTCATGAGCAATGCTTTGAAGACCACTAATCCCTGAAAACTCATTACTACCCATTGAGTATTCTGCCTAATGAAATAAGTCGGAATGAACGCCGTAAAAATGACCTACTTTCCTCATATTAAACCTATTATCCATTCCAATTATATGCGTATTCAACATTACGCGATACAATACAGGCATGTTCTTGATACACCACGCGTGGAACCTGGATTACGCGTAAGAAAGTCATGTAAGAACGCATTTGATTGGACAGTACACGTTTGAGTGACGTTATGACGTCACTCAGACGTGTACCGTCCAATCAAATGTACCGTCCAATCAAATGCTTTGACACAAACCAGCGTCAAAGAAGAAAGTTATCAGAACGCCGAATACGATATTTTTCTTTAAAAATATAAATTTCATTCGCCTAACTTAAGTTTAATCGCGGTATTCACACATAAAGCAACGCGAATTGAGTACAGGGGACAGGAATCAACGACTCGATGTGGAGTTTTTCTTCGGCGCGTGAAATGCAGGAAACACTCCACCTCGGGTTGCTGATTCCAGTCCACCATACTCCTCCCTCGTTGTGTTCTGTCTTAATACCCCTGACTTGCTTTCTCGTGAAGCTCTCTCTGGGACTTGTAAGGAATGGTATTCTGTTTGAGGAGAAAGGGTCCATTTCTTCTTTACAGGTTTTCCTTATCTATTGTAATTGGTAGAGTAGAAATAATATTTGTTCCTTGCTTGTTAAATATCCCAACCTACTTTGTTACAACAGTTTTCGATTGAAGGTTGGAACTTTTGTTCTTTGGGTGTTTCCAGTAAAAGTCTGCAGCCAGACAAGTTATAAACACTAAGAAATCAGACCCTGTTAGACCGATTCAAAGAGATATCCACCGGCCGATAAAGGAACGGCATGACGTGTTTAAAATCCTTTTACAAATAGAAAAAAACTCTACAGTTGCGCTGTAAAATAAAATTGAACTTCATTCATATCGTCGAGATCCATGATCTCCTTCTTGAAAATTGGTATTAACTGTTTATAAAGAGAGCCTGGCCACGTGAAAACAGGCGGTTTCGCACGCAGCGCCTTTTCCATGAAATCAAATGTGAGATCACAGCAAAAATTCGGACCATGTCGCAGAATTCAAAGCTCGTCTTAAAACATTTCTTTTTGGAAGGCATTTCTCGATTCTGATAGAAGACACTTTGGGTTTTGAATAACTTAAATTTTTCATCTTTTGACTCGAAAACATAGCTCAAAATAGAATAGAATTGAAATTGACATCTTTTATTCACAGTGTATCGATTTCATTCAAAATACAATAATTGAAATAAAATTAGTTAACCCTTTATCTAACATGAAAAGCAGACGACACTTGCAAAACAAATTCTTTAATAACTAATTTTCTTTTCATTATTTTGTCTCAAAAACATAGGTTATGACCCCTCGTTGGAACGAACTCGTCGAGCTCGTTCCAAAGAGGGGTCATAACCTATGTTTTTGAGACAAAAAATGAAAAAATAATGAAAAGTAATTATCGATTTTTGAGAATAGCGCTGGCCGGTTTTAGTTTAAACATTATTTATTTTAAGAGTACAAAGTCATGTAACACAAAAATTGTTACATACATTGATATGGATTCGGCAGGAAGCTATAAGCTGATACAAGGCCCTCTCCACCCAGAACAAGATTACAAAGAGTTACTAATGACAATGGCAGGTATGAGTGACTTTAATCTTTAATTTTAACAGTATTTGTATACATTACACAAGCGTCAGTAGTCGAGCTCACATTTCGTCGCCCGAGGGTCCCCACCTCCTGCACACCAGATTAACCCCTTGCCAACGCGGATAGTATAGATAGTTGCACAAAAGACGTCTTGAGCCACTAGATATTTTTATTTTCAATTCTGTTTTGACCGTTACGTTGGGTAAAGGGTTAAACTTATTGTGATATACAGCAAGGAAGCGACATAGCAAAGTTAGCTTCTTCCCGTCGCTCCTTAGAAAGAGCAGACCGACATTTTTGAGGTGGGGGCAATATTATCACCTTGACAATATGGAATAACGATCAGAGATATTGAGAGTTCAATGCATAAATTACCGAGGGTACTAGACAAAAGTGACTTGATTGGTATCATGTAGGACAAAGTTCCATGATGTTCGGAATCGTAGAGTGACATATAGGTTAGAAACAATGCCTCCATCTTATAATAATGAAGCCAGGCCTGGAGGCCGAATCTCCCTTAGAAGAAGTTTCCAAACCTCTAACCAATGAGCCCCAAGCTCCGTACGATATAAGTATAAAACTAGTCAAGAGTATTGCAATTTATCACAGATCGTTGATTTTTTGGCCCCTCAAATTTTCGACATTTCTCTGAACAAAATGCAAATCAAAAGAAATGCTAGCAACTTTCCAGTCGATTGGCCATGAGTGTAACCCGGTGGGTCCATGGGCTGAAAGGTTGTTATTGTTCCGGTGTTCTTCAGAGAGCCTTTTAGACATATATTAACCACGTGCTACCATAGGCACCAAGATGGGGGTCACCATTCCACAAAATGGACGACGGAAACTTGTGTCACCCTAACCACGCGTTCAGCGCATGTACTCTATAAACCAACTTAACACCATGACAAGGATGTCACAATATGGCCGCTCGAGGGCTACAGTGACCACCAACCTGATGGTACGGGTCATGTAACTGCCGACGTTACTTTCGGAATCCAGCCAATGGGACTGGCTTGGACCCTGATGTACTACTCAGCAAGCATATCCCTAGAATCAATCAAGATTTTGGAACATGTACAAGAAACTGATCTGAACGCTAGATCGTTCATATTGAAGACACGCTTCAACAACAATACTCTTTGCAGACGACAGAAAGATAAAGACATTTGCCCTATTAATAGCTACTTACTTTAAAAGAGATCTATACATGATATCGAATCTGTATCGGTTCGTGTATCACAATTCGGGATGTGATAAACTTGATCTGAGCGAAAAAAGCTTTCATACTATACATATTTACGCAGATCCAACTCGATCCAATACGATTGTTTTTGGCGACGTACAGCAATAGCTGACAGGCTTCGATCGGCGCATCAATCATTGTCGGTATGGCTGAACGCAAATCTATCTGGAATTATAAGAACCCTGATGCTTCATTATACTCCCTGAGGCACGACTGAGCTGGAACGCCAATGGATTGGAGCTGAAGTTTTATTCAGAAATAGTAACACGGGTTCCCCTCGCAAATTTTGTTGGCCATAAAATGTGTTGTATTTGTTGATAGTTGTCAAATGAATTGCTGAGTGTCCTTCTAATAGTTGTTTTTAGGGACGCGAAGGCGTGTAATAAACACAGAACGACACACGCGTGTGAATGGGTTAATGCGGCCTCTCGTTTTATCCTCAAGCGCTGACACTCATGCCATATCGATTAACCCATTCACGCGAGTGTGTCGTTCTATGTATTTACTGGTGAACAAACAGCGTCTTCGTCGTATCTGATGACACAGGCTCTTGTACTTCACAGAAAGCCTGATGTAGGGTGAGGCTGCTAGCTGTCAGGACTGGTGTATAGGGTGGATGGAAATTGAATGAGAAGTCACAGGAGCCTAGCCCCTGAAGCGACGTACAACTTATGTCTCAAAAGGCCGTACATTGTTTTAAAATACATCATAGAGAGCATAACATTTTAATAACCTGTTTTGGGAATACATTTTCTTTTAATCCTTTACCCAACGTAACGGTCAAAATCGACCAACGCTATTCTCAAAAATCGCCAATTAATTTTCATTATTTTTTTATGTTTTGTCTTAAAAACATAGGTAATGACCCCTCGTTGGAACGAGCTCGTTGAGATCGTTCCAACGAGGGGTCATAACCTATGTTTTTGATACAAAAATGAAAAAAAATTAGTTGTTCAAGAATTCTTTTTGCAAGTGTCGTCTGCTTTTCATGTTAGGTAAAGGTTTTAAGTTGCTACCGTGTTACTAGTTTTAGTACTAGACTTTCGTCTGATATTCGATTTTCTGAAAGCTGTTACGTTGTGACTACAGCGTAACATCTTTCAAGTCAGCAAAGGTTACCGATAGGAGGAATAGACCATTTTAGCATAGCGCCATCTTAAATCCGGGACTCGATATGCCCGTCGAAACCAGCCATTCAGATTTGTTACTTAAAATGGCACCCACGTGTGCTGTACAGTATTGATCGCCGCGTTCCTATCCTTTGTTTCCACTTTATAAATATTTATTGCCAATGTTATTGTTCTTTTCAAACAAAATTCGATCGAGTGCCTGCCTTCCGTTCTTTGAACGAAACATTTTAGCTTTGAAGAAGCCGAAGGTATATTGTAATTGAGAGATGTGACGAACGTTGAAACGAACATGAAGGACTGCAACACGAAAATGATAAATATGGAATATAACATCGCAAAATGCACATATTTCCAACATGCAACCTTTGTTCTCTTTGGGGATGAATAAGGACGCAGATAAGGTAAATTGTCGAATTTTATTTGATAAAACGGAGGCGAAAAACGAAGCTTTCAATGCAGTTTAGTACACGTGAATGCAATGTTGATAAACAAAGCCGGTTTGAACGGGCACATTGAGTCCCGGATATAAGATAGCGCTATGCTAAAATGGTCTATTACTGCCGTGATTGACCTGACGCAGTCTTCGTCAATGTGTGTCAGGGAGGGGCAGATTGAATTGCGACAAACTAGAAGTTTCCAGTGTCTACCAATACATCCCACTTGTGCCTGATTGATCCTAGTTTGGCCAATTCATATCTCAGAAATTTCAAATTGCTAAAGCACTTAAAACGTATAAATGCGAGTGCACCTCTCCCTCTCCGCCTTCGTTGGTTACACATTCTGACAGTTTTCATGATATGTGGAGCTGAAGTTTAGCACTCTAATGAAATTTTGTCTATGGTGTAACATAGGATGGGTTTGGGTTGTCACGACTTTTCCGCGATTAGCCCAATTTGTTTTTCTCTCTTTTCGTTCGTCCGTTGTTTCAGTTTATACAAACATTCACGAGTACACAGCTAATTTTAATAGTGCTCTGTATTCGGTTTCCCTCGGATTATTCCAATTCTTGTCCCAACCTCGGGTGTGTGAAATGAGGATACCCAGTTATTTGCCAGACTGGCCACATTCCATTGGTGGACATATATGCCAATCACTTATTATAGGAATAATCATCAAAAAATTAATTGTTGAAGCCCCTGGTACAGCCCGGTGTTTCACTAATAAAATTTTGCTGATGATGATTTTATTACATGGTAAATACATGCGTGGACGTCACTGCCAGCGCGTTGATTACGACCAGTCCACGGCGACTGTACTGTAAATACACCTCTTAAAAATACATATGCTCCTTAACCCTTTACATAACGAATCGCCCGCATCCGCCCGCGTAAAATGCAAACTGAGCAGTTGAAAAAATTAAATGTTTCAAAATATTTCAACAAAACCATATCATGTGACCCCCTCATTGGAACGAGCTCATTGAGCTCGTTCCAATGAGGGGTCACATGATATGGTATTGTTGAATTTTTTTGAAAAATTTAAAACATGATATTTAAAATAATAAATTTCGATATCGTCTGCGTTGGGTAAAGGGTTAACAAGTATGTCAAATCTGAGAGAAGCGGCTTTTTGACATGTTTGAAACAAAAATTAAAAGAGAAAGCTCCATAAAATTGTGTAAATAAACTAAAGAAATATGAATGTAGTGCTGTTCATTTTGACGGAAACTCAACGAATGAAAGATGGTTTTAGCGCGCTAACGGGCACTCGAACTGTGAGGGGTCATGCAGCCCTCCCGGCTCTAGTGGTGGTGCTCACTGTGTCTGTGTCCGATGCAGTGTTGAAGGCAAAGGCTGCGAAATAGGGAATGCGTTTAACTCCTTGCATGGTGCTGTCAGATATTCTTGCCCCGGACTGGGTTTCTCTTGCCAATGACATTAGAATAATCTGAGCACATTTATTCGAATTTGTCCTCTGTAAACGTAAAGAAAAATATCTTCACAAGACCCAGCGGGTTACAAGTTAGCGGCGTTTTGATGGTTTGTTCCGTTTTTTTTTTTTTTTGGTCTGTGGCTTTGATGGACTTTTGATCAGTGAAGGTGGACTGGAAATAAGAGAGACTGGGTTCTCCACCCCTCTCAGCTGTTCTCCCTGTCTAGATCTTGCCACGACTTCTTCTAGTGCTCTGCAACACACTTCTGCCTTTTCGATCAAACTTCGTGTCTCAGAGCTATAAAAGTTCAGGAGAGATGGGGAGTCTGAAGAGATATGTTTCGAAGAACCAGATTCCATATCCGCCTCATTCTCACTAGTTACAACCCCATCCTCCACTTCCGCTCCCCGGGGAGAAGACATTGGGGTCTCGATGGAAGTCACCGGAGTTTAAGGTTGGGAAATGGTATTGACCTTCTCTGCCTGTCTCTCCACCTTCTCTTCTTTCTTCTCTTTCTGTTTCTTTTTCCTGGTGAACTCTTCCAGGCGCCGAGCGCCCCGGTGCTTTGTAAATGGTCTCTTCCTCGTCTTCTTCTTCTTGGACGTAGGTCATGTCTCTTTCGAGTGTGTCCAAGCAGAACACTTCAAGGGTTATTTTCATCACATTTATTTCCGGAAGGCACCGCAAGTATCAAGAAACCTTACCCCTTAACCTAACATGAAAAGCAGACGACACTTGTAAAAAAATTCTTGAATAACGAATTTTTTCCCAGAAACATAGGTTATGACCCCTCGTTGGAACGAGCTCAACAAGCTCGTTCCAACAAGATGTCATAACCTATGTTTTCCAGAAGCCGCTGCTTGTTTCTTGTTCCATTTAACCCTTTACCTAACATGAAAAGCAGACGACACTTGCAAACAAAATTCTTGAAGAACTACTTTTTTCATTTTTTGTCTCAAAAACATAAGTCGAGCTCGTTCCAATGAGGGGTCATAACCTATGTTTTTGAGACAAAAAATGAAAAAATAATGAAAATAAACTAGCGATTTTTGAGAATAGCGCTGGCCGGTTTTGGCCTTAACGTTGAATGTATAAAAAGGGATTTGGAAAACGTAGGGTTGAGAATAAAACGGTTTGCTAAATACCGGCATTCACGAACGTGAAGAAATCTAAATCCTGGTGTGGGTATATCAAATATCAGAATTTACAAATATTCCAAAGAGCACATTGCAGTTGGTTGATATCAAGTTGGCTGATCTTTAATAAATCAGGCAGGGAGATCAAGAGACTTTTTAATACAATGGATCAATTATAAACTTCACAAAAGAATATAAATATCTTGGGGTGCATTTTAAAGCATCGGGAAACATTGATTTTGGAGAGCTGTCGAAAAGACGTTTGAAGGCTATTTTCTTGATGAAACAAAAAATACCCATATCTAAAATAAATGCTAAAACAACAGTTAAAGTCTTTGGCGCCCTTATTCATCCTATCCTGACGTACGACGGTGAAGTATGGGGAGTGGACGCCCTTAAACTCGCACGCATAAATGAACACACACCTCTTTGTGAACGTTTCGACAAACAGAAATATAATGTTGTGCAATCGAAATATTATAAACAAATTTTGGTGGTGAACCCACGCGCTAGCACCCTGACAGTTCGCGGAAAATTGGGTGCATTCCCTTTAGATTTGTTGATACTCAAACAAATTGTAAAATACTGGCTTCGTCTCCTATCTCATGATCCGAAAGCGATCGTATCAAAATGTCACCAAGAGTCCAGTATTTATGACATCTCCTAATTTCAACCACGTGTGGACTAACAAAACCACTTTTGATAATAAGAACCTCATATCTGCTATCAACAAGCAGCTACGAGGGATATATACAACATGGTAGCAACAAAATTGTCTACCTCCTCAAAATTCTCCTTCCTCAGCAAAGTGAAGAAGGAATTCAAGTTTGAGGAATACCTCCAACTCAATATACATAAGGATGTGTGTCATAGCTTTACCTGATTCCGAATAAGCGCCCATTGTTTGAACATCGAAACCGGACGACATAAGCGGCCGCCCATCCCCAGTGACCGACGTTTCTGCCCTGAATGTCCCACTGAGGTTGAAAATGAAGTACACTCACTGTTGAAATGCCCCATATATGCAAAAGAACGTCTTTTATCTATTGACTAAAGTGAATTTTTTTATTTGATTGGTTGATAGATACGTGGTATGAGACCATATTCATTGAAACCCACGATACGTCCGCCCAGCCACTGACAAATTTCCCATACCCAGTGGAAGCCTCTTTCCGAAATCTACAAATTGTCCATACCCCGTAGAAGACGCGTTCATCGAAATCAATTTATTATATTTATACGGAAACCTGTATGGCTCAACAATGGAAGATAAAAGATCTCATGCTGTGTGTGTTCACACATGAAATAGATTGTATTTCTAAAACGGAAAGTCAATAGATAAATTCGTTACCCCGTGTCTGATCATGGTACGGGTTTTTACCTACCCGAAGCCAGCCGTATCCCATTCGGCCTTCGGGTAGGTAAAAACCCGTACCACGTGATCAGACACGGGGTAACTAATAATATTCGAGGACGAATTGATGAGCATAATAGTCCCCGATACTTTCTCTAGCAATATGAACATTATGTTGTCACTATTTAGCAACTTCGACTCAGATATAACAAGTGCGCTCATGAAATTTGTTCACAATATCATTACAAAAAAAGTCGATATGATAAATAACCATGCACGCTCAGACTTATATTTCGTTGAATAATTACGTATTATGTACATTGCTTCTTTAAATATGTATTTGAGTGTGTGTGAGTGTGTGTGAGGGTGTGTGTGTGTGCATGTGTGTGTGTGTGTGTGGGTGGGGCGTGGGGTGAGTGTGTGTGTGTGTGTGTGTGTGTGTGTGTGTGTGTGTGTGTGTGTGTGTGTGTGTGTGTGTGTGTGTGTGTGTGTGTGGTTTTGTGCGTGTCTGCACGTGTGTATACTTGGTGATGTTTTGGTGACGCTCAAATACGAAATTCAGCTCTGCGCAAGTAGCTTTTCGTCTAGTCATTTTGTTTTAAGTAATATTTTTGTTTTGTTTTGTGATTTGTTTGTTTCTCTATGTGTTTTGTTTACTTGTCATGTACCTATATATGGAACGAAAGACAATAAATAAATAATAATAATAATAATAATAGTCCGTTCAAAGTAATGTAGAACCTCCACATCAGAGTAACAACACCAACACCTCTGTTTTCTTGATCCTTCACGTTGAGCTAACTATTACGCAGGGCTCAAAATAAGCGGTGTCGCGTCGCTTTTTGCTATGCAAAACTTGCAAAAAGCTACAGAATGTTAAACTATGTATAGCATTTTTCGATACAAGATAATCAACTGCAGCCTATTAGGCTGCAGTTGATTATCTTGTATCGCAAACTGTAAATGAAAATTTGCAAACAAATTTGAAAACAAGTTCACTGATGCTTTACTTCTGATGGTGGAACATTCCAGTCATAACTCAGATTAACTCTCCATCAAGCATCATTAGCAACTTCATATGTAAGATGAGTTCTGTTGGTTTAAATACTTCCTGTTTTTACAACATTTTGCATAAAATGTCCATTAAAAATAACTACAAGCCCATCAAATTAAAAATCCCAACTTCCATTTTGAGAACTCTATTAAACAAGCAAGACGCCATTTATAACAGTATACAAGTCCATGCAACCCTTAAAGGCAGTTCAGTTAAAAAAACATAGTAAATGTTTCATGTGTTGCAGATCATTTGGAAATGCCCAGAAATGGATGAAACTATTCTATCTACTTAGAAGAATTCAATATAAAACAGCATAACATAACTCTGGTATACGAAAATACCTATGTAATTTTTTCAAAATGCTATTCATTTCTTGGAAATGCGTAGCATTTTGCTACGCAAAGAAAAACAGTTATTTTGAGCACTGCTACTGCGTATTCCAAATCCCAGAGGAAACATCAATGTGAACCTGAAGCGCGTTTGTAAGATTGAGAACATGATTTAATTGTGCCTCGTGTTTGATGATAATACCAAAGATGTGAGAGAATATTGATTAAATCTGGACGATAGGAAATTATTGATAATAAAGGCATGTTGTCATCGTATGTCACCGTTATTATCCCCATCAAGATAGAAATCAATAATAATACATTTGGTATCACCGGGTGTCGATTGAATCAGCTTAGAAACATGTGCCCACTATTTACATGAATTGCAATCTTTTTTATTCTAATCTGAGGGGCCGATACTATAGAACGTTTACAATTTTATTTTCTGGGAATGTATTTTCTAGTTTTGACTTTAAATAGGCTGAAATGAACCATTAGCATTTTTAAAGTCGTGAGTAGTTAGTATGTACCCCATCTTCCCCATTCTCCCGCCGAAGGAGCCACAGGAGTCGATGACGTCATTTTAAATGTTTTATTTTTTTTCAATTTTTTTAAATTATTTTTTTTTTATTGTTTTTAAGTTTTTTATTTGTTTTTTCATTGATTTTTAATTGATTTTAAATTAGTTTTAATTAGATTTTTAGGTAATCCCAGCTCATGGTCATCTGAGGTCAGGTTTCGGCTCAGGGTAATTAGCCACATGGTCGACAGTGTTCCGACTTTTGTTTATTAAACCTGTCCATCATCTCCCACCTGTGTTTACTAAATGGCTGGTCTGTTTTTATGTGTCTGTCATCACCCATACTCGAACATTCGTTTCGTTAGTTATATTATCGCGGAGAAGAAGGGTGTAAGAATCATTTGTCAAATCTAACCGAAGAATGGACAAGCCTTTTTAAGTTTTGCAATGGAGAGTTCATCTTGTGGCGTATGTTCCAAGATTTTGTCGTTAATTTCCAGCAGGAATCAACACGAAAGGACGGTCTGCTGTCGGCGACAAAGACCCACGCACCCAACTTCACACGTGGTCGACCTAACCCGGACCGGACTTTGACCCACCTTAAACCAACCCCTTATATCTCTGGTGGTATCACTTTCAACATCCACAGCTATATCGCGACTACAGCTCAAGACAAAAAATTATTAATCTTACCGAAGGGGCCTGACGGCTCATAAATTCGAGGGGGTCGCACCTCTGACCGAGTGGTTATGAGTCCGAACCTCGCTAACCTATGGGCGTGTCCTCCTTGTGTACTCGAGAAAGACATTTGCAGAAGTGCGAACACCGTCGTGCTAAATCACAGTTAACCTTGCCGAGTTGGAACGTTCCCCGCCCATAAAACTGTTCGGAATGGCAATAACCCTGGCTGTCGAAAGTGTCGTTAAACCCCAATAAATAAATTTATATATCTGACACCACTTGCTCTATGCTCGAACACGCGTGTCATCCATCGAGGGATGACGCGGTCGATTTTGCTGTCCCACAGAGAAACGTCGCTGTTTGGTTGAACGCAGCAGCGAAGGGAACGCCCCATCTGTTAACTAAGGATATTAAGCCATAAACAACAAACGAAATATTTTCAACGATATGAATTTTATTTCAGCTATAAAAAATATTGTATGGCTTTTTGACATTTTATTTCGCCTACAAACATATTACAGTTTTGGGGGAGCGGTGGCGTTGCAGTAGCCGGTTCTCGTAAGATCACCGAAGTTAAGCAACGTTGAGCCAGATTAGTCCTTGGATGGGTGACCGTCTGAGCGATCGATTCGGACTCCCGCGTTGTGTCCTTGTGCAAGGCATTTCACCTCGATTGTCCACATGGGGGCACGATGACGCCGTGTACTAAGGCGTACTGCACGTCTACGGTGCGCATGTCTTCAACCAATCTAACCCTGCCTGTGCTGCAGTGCCGAGTTACGATGTTCGGGAGCTGGCAGCTGCTCGTCGTTGCTCGGTTGTTCTCTCCGGGTACTCCGGCTCCCTCCACCCGTAAAACTGTCACCGACACGATATGTCATTGGCTGTTAAAGTGTTGTTAAACTCTAAGAAAATAAATAAATAAATAATTGCAGTTTTTTTCACAATACCACAATATAAATATCTTCTGGGGCTTTCTCTAGTCGTCATATGTTTCTATCGGCACATCTGAAAACATATATTTTCTTAATAAAGACTTAAAAATGTATTTTCCTTTCTCAGTTGCGAATTTTTGAGCTTCCTTCATACCGCAACCCTCACCGCGCCGAAGTCACGGAGCAGTTTCTTTGATTTTTCTGTTATCCAGATGTCGTATGACACCTGATTCGTCGCCCTAAAAAAGCTCTTATTGGCGGAATCTCTCACACTGTTTTCAAGAGATTCCATGGCCACTTTGCTGGCCTCGCCTTTGGGCAAGCCACTGTCTATATGTGACGTTCTCAACTCCTGAAATGTTTCCACATTATCCTCATAGGCACTTCGTGTAAAATCGTCTACAGGGTTGTTTTCGTGGGGTTTTTTCTGCTGTGTATTCGCTTTCAGTTGTTGTATCGGTATCTTCAGAACCTGAATTTGCGCTCTCCTCAGAATCCGAGAAGATGTCCCTTTCTTCCGACTCATGGCCTCCATCGCCCATTGTTATTCGGGAACAGTGCTTCCTACGATGTTTCGCGAAGTTATCTAAACGGGTAAAGGTCTTCCCACAACTACTGCAGCAGTGAGCAGGTATGTCTCAGTTGGCGGGATGGCAGAAACACAAATATCACCCTGGTGTCCGAATAAACCCTATTTTGAGAGACACAGAGCGGCTTCATGCCCACGCGACATGTAAGCATTTTAGCCAATCAAAATATAGGGTTGGGGTTGTTTATACGCCTTCCGGTCAATCAGAATCGTCTGAGAAGGCAATGCGTGTTATATCCTATTGTGACAACTCGAGTCCCATTTTTTCAACCCCAAAGAAATCCATGCCACCCCCATCTAGTTAATTGAAGAAGACATTGCAGGTTCACCTCGAAACCCTCAAATCGAATTTCCAGTAATTCGGATGGATTTTTACACATCCTCATACGGGTTTTTCGGCGGATATTGCAATCGACGTGTTTTCGTTTTCAGTCAACCTTTCTCTGCAAAGGATTCCAACAGCCCATTGTCTAGCGTGTCGGACTTATGAAAGAGAAGTCACGTGTTCCATTCTGGCCTGAGCTTTGAGAAGGACACTTTACCCCGATGTACCGTGGGAACCCCTGTTTGTGTGGATAGGAAAACACAGCACCGCGATTGTTCAACTCACGGACACGGCCAAAACGCACTTGATTCAGCTAAAATCGTGGTCTCATTGAACTCTCATCATCACAAGCGGAGTGATTGTGTAGAGAAACCGCACCTAGTGAATCAAGTGGCATTCCAGTAAACGTTGTGATCGATGGAATCCCTTTTTTCGTCGTTTGAGCGTATGGGGGGTTTGAGAAAAACACTAATTACACACTCAAACACAACCCCCATACCCCCATACTACGACAAAAGAGATTCTGTAAACACAGACATATCCTAAAAAGGGATTCCACAAGTGGGATTCCAGTAAACGTTGTGATCGATGGAATCCCTTTTTTCGTCGTATGAGGGTATGAGGGGGTTTGAAAAAAACACTGAGTCGGAAGAAAGGGGCATCTTCTCGGATTCAGAGGAGAGCGCAAATTCAGGGTCAGAAGATACCGATACAACTATTGAAAGCGAATACACAGAAGATGAAGCCGATGAAAACAGCTCTGTAGACGATTTTTTCGAAGTGCCTTTGAGGATAATGTGGAAGAATTTCAGGAGTTGAGGGCGCAGTATATAGACAGTGGCTTGTCCAAGGACGAGGCCAGCAAAGTGGCCAGGGAATCTCTTGAAAACAGCGTGAGAGATTCCGTCTATAAGAGCTTTTTCAGGACGATGAATCGAGTACGGATGTTCAGACAACATCCGGTCTACAGAAAAATCATAGAAACTGCTCAGCGACTTCAGCGCGTTGAAGGAATACCCAAAATTCGCAACTGAGAAACGAAAATACATTTTTGATCCTTTATTAAGGAAATATAGGGTTTTAGATGTGCCGGTAGAAACAGATGGCGACTAGAGAAAGCCCCACGAGATATTTATATTGTGAAAAAAAAACTGTAATATGTTTGTAGCCGAAATAAAATGTCAAAAGACTTTGTCCCTATATCCCGATAAATTCTGTCTTTTGATTGGTCAGAATGCCTTGGACAAATAGCCATGGCAAAGGGTGCACCCAACATCCAAGGTATATGAGAGCGTACAACATCCAGGGTATATGGGCACGCGAAACATCGGGGGTATATGGTTTAAACTAAAGCTTTCCGCTTTTGCTCGCCTCGAAATAAAAATCGAAACAAAAAACCCGAAAAATAGTCACAAATATCATCAGATTTCCGACAATTCAATCATAAAAATAAAATAAGAGCAAATAATTCGTCCCCTGAGTACCAATGTGTTCTATGTGCCAGCAGGCACATAGAACACATTGGAACTCAGGGGACGATATGTCAACACAATACTGTTCACACGTTTCCTTAATGACCCAAGGGATGTAACTCTATCTGTTGTCTTCTGCGATTATAAAAACAAAATAATTATCACGAATTTGGTCCGAGTGATTATGGAGGTGAGAAATCCGTCCACAAATTTATTTCCACTATGTTTGTATTGTGTTTCGAACGGGACAAAAATGTTATCTCCGCCAAACTTGTATGGTATATGGAGATTTAATACCTGGATGTATCATTTAAACACCTCGCCTGCGGGCTCGGTGTTTAAAAGCCGACATCCAGATATTGAATCTCCATATACCATACATGTTGACGGAGATAACTTATAATGTAATATTTTTTTTAGCTGAAATAAAATTCTTATCGTTGAAAATATTTCGTTTGTTGTTTATAGCTAAATATACTTAGTTAACAACCGGGAGAAGGAGCGTTCCCTTCTCTGCTGCGTTCAACCAATCGGGAACGTTTCTCGGTGGGACAGCAAAATCGACCGCATAATCCCTCGATGGATGACAAGCGTGTTCTGGCATAGAGCAAGTGGTGTCAGATATACAAATGTATTTATTTGGGGTTTAACGACACTTTCGACAGGCAGGGTTATTGTCATCCCGAACAGTTTTATGGGCGGGGAACGTTACAACTCGACAGGGTTAACAGTGGTTTAGCACGACAGTGCTTCCATTTGTGCAAGTGTCTTGCTCGAGTACACAAGGTCGACAAGCCCATAGATTAGTGAGGCTCGAACTCATAACCTCTTGGTCAGTGCGGCCCACTCGAATTTATGAGCCGTCAGGCCCCCTTCAGTGAAATTAATAAATTTTTGTCTTGTGCTGTAGTCGCGATATAGTTGTGGCTGTTGAAAGTGATAACACCAGAGATATAAGGGGTTGGGTTAATGTGGGTCAAAATCCGGATGGGGGTAGGTCGACCACGTGTAAAGTTTGGTGTGAGGCCTTTTGTCGCCGATAGCGGACCGTCCTTTGGTGTTGATTCCTGCTGGAAATTGATGAAAAGGTCTTGGGACATACGCCACAAGATAAACTCTCCATTGCAAAACTTAAAAAGGCTTGTCGCTTCTTCGGTTTGATATGACAAAGGAATCTTACACTCTACTTCTCCGCGATAATATAACTAACAAAATATATGTTCGAGTATGGGTGATGACAGATACAAAAAAATAGACCAGCCATTAAGTAAACACAGGTGGGAGATGATGCACAGGTTTGATAAACAGTATTTTTCTACCTATTAATATAACTGACTAAAAGGAATCATTAGCATTTTAAAAGAAACGGCAATTTGCCAACAGGCAAATTGCCACATCTTTAAAAATGCTAATGGTTCATTTGAACCCATTTAAAGTCCTAACTAGAAATATAATTTCTAGAATATACAATTGTAAAAGTTTTATAGTATTGGCCCCAGGTGGCTAATTACCTTGGCCCGCACCCTGACCTTAGATGACCATGAGCTAGGATTTCCTAAAAAAAATTAATTAAAACTAATTTAAAACCAATTAAAACATCAATTAAAAACAAACAAAAAACAAAGAAAAAACTTAAAAAACAATGAAAAACAATTTAAATTTTTTTTACAAAAATTAAAACAATTAAAAAAAACGCTATCGGCTCCTGCAGCTCCTGCGACGGGAGAATGGGGAAGATGGGGTACAAACTAACTACTAATGTGGCAATTTGCCAGTTGGAAAATTCCCGCATCTTTTAAAATGCTAAGGATTCATTTTAAGAATTTATATTAATGGGTAGAAAATGCAGTTCTAGAAAATACAGTTGTAAAAGTTTTATAGTATTGGCACCAATCTTAAACCCGGTTTATCTAATTCAGTTGGAGAAATGCTTCGTCATTCAAATGGAGTTGTTCTCTTCGTGTGTGACAAAACTTTGCTTCAGCTTCTGAGTATTTTCTTAAATTCGTCATAAAATCAAGTTATCATTGCTACAGAGCAGCCATAACTTGATTTTATGAAGCATTTAATTAAGTCTGGAATCACCAAATGTTGATATGAGGCCTACACCAATTAGTAGGTGTATAGTTTGTTACCAAGAGCCGGTATTAAGACTTCTACTTGGAAACAGAGTCTTTATGGTTTAGGCAGGATAATCCACCTGCAGCAAGGGGAGGTAAATCCATGATGTAAATAGTGTCCTGTGCTTTGTACTTTATGGGTATATATTTTTTCCAAATATGACACAACGCCTGCAGAGAGCGACTGAACAAATTAAATAGTTACTTTGGGAGCGCAGTGGCTCAGTAGGTAGAGGTGCAGGCTGCAAGCCGAGAGGTCCTCGGTTCGAATCCCACCTGCGGCGTTGTGTCCTTGGGCAAGACACTTTATCTCCATTGCCCGCTTGGGGGCAAGATGACGCCGTGTACTACGGCGTACTGCACGTCGATGGTACGCATGTCTTCAACCAATCTAACCCTGCCTGTGCTGCAGTGCGGAGTTACGATGTTGGGGAGCTGACAGCTGCTCGTCGTTGCTCGGTGGTTCTCTCCGGGTACTCCGGCTTCCTCCTCCCGTAAAACTGTCACGGTCATGATTAGCCATTGTGCATAAATATGTGACCTTAAACATAAATAAATAAATAAATAGTTACTTTCAAATATTCCCTACAAATGAGAGAAATATGATCAATAATGACCAGTGACAAAGATATAGTTTAGAGTTCCGTAATGGATTTGTCATACTAAAATTTATTACCAATTTTCAAAATTTTCAATATCTGGGACAATATGTCTTTTATACATTCAGGTTTCAAACCTTGTCCAATTTAATGGAGCCCCCCCCCCCCCCCCCACCCTCCACCACCCCCACCCCTACCCCCATTTAAGATAAAACATCCGGACCGTAGTATTTACGATAGGAATAGGAATATGGAATTTTATGGTATAACCCTTTATCCAACGTAACGACCAAAACCGGACAGCGCTATTCACAAAAATCTCCAATTAAATTTCATTATTTTTTCATTTTTTGTCTCAAAAACATAGGTTATGACCCCTCTTTGGAACGAGCTCGTCGAGCTCGTTCCAATGAGGGGTCATAACCTATGTTTTTGAGACAAAAAATGAAAAAAATTAGTTATTCAAATATTTTGTTTGCAAGTGTCGTCTGCTTTTCATGTTAGGTAAAGGGTTAACACACTCACCCCAAAAAAGCTTCCGACTCAACCGATCAGTACTACCTCAGTTGGATAAAAAATCTCACCCTCAATATCTAAGGGTCAGACATCAGTGCGAGACATCTGAAAGAAATAGTTTCAGCGTGCCGAAGGCACTAATGGGCGGTGTAGGGTTGTTCAACCCTTTCGACCCTAGTAACTGTGTGCTTTTTTCTTCTCTTTCCTGGGTGGTGCTCCCGATGGCGAATTTGGTTTTGTTCCCTTTGCAGTATCTTTTTATGATATATGTTCCTGTATACCCTTTACCGTTGCTCTATTTCTGCTTCCATTGTCCACTTGGTCTCCAGCTGCTCGAGGGTGCCCTCATCGGTCTCCAAGGGAGCCACTACCTCGACTGAGCTCTTGTTCTGAGGAAGAGAAGAATTCAGAGACGAAGCTCTGAGCACATTATCCTTCACATCCTCCTCGAGCACCGATATCATGTCGCTCTCCACCGACTCCACCCAGTGAAGGGAAAGAGTCTTGCTAGAGTTAAGTATGAAAACAGAATCACAGTTCTCCTCCTGTTCATCCTCCGTTAAGTGATGAACCGAGCTGGATGCTGGCAATTCTGGGGCGCGAGGTACAGAGTACCAGATAGCCGTTCGAATCCTCTTCTCCTCTTTCTTATTCTTCTTCTTCTCCAAGAAACTCCGTTGGTCGGTGGCCATCTCGTCGTCTCGCTGAGGGACCCTTCTTTCGTTTATTCTGTCTGGCGTCCAGTGAAAATCCAGTCTCCTTCGAGTGAGGACCAGTGTGGGAGGATGTCCTTCAACAAAAAGTGTTACCTCTCCCCTAGGGAGGTGTCGTGTGCCTTCAACTCCAAAATTCACCGTGAGTTGAACGCTTCCATCCTTCACTTGGATGGCCCAAGTGAGAGGATGAAAAGCGTTCAGTGCAAGCTGTGTTCTCTCAATGTTGTCCGGTATTTCCACGATTTCAACAGATCGCTAGTTGCTGTTCTGTGATGTCTCCGGAAATGATCCGACATCCGACCTCGTGTGGTTCTCAAATATATAACTCTGGTGTGATTTTTCTATTTCACACCAGCAGGTGTTGATGAATTATTCTGGTACTCCCCCTGTGGCCTGGGACCAGAAGAAGTTGATTGATTGAAACAGCAGCATGTTCCACATGTTCCAACTTACAATTGTCTCGTAGAAGAAAAGGACAGAAAACGCTGTTGCTTCCAATGTATGTTTGTTCACAAAGGTGCAGGAAATATCTTTGATTAGATTGACCTTAACCCTTTACCCAACGTAACGGCCAAAACCGGCCAGCGCTATTCTCAAAAATCGCCAATTAATTTTCAAAATATTTTCATTTTTTGTCTCAAAGACATAGGTTATGACCCCTCGTTGGAACGAGCTCGTCGAGCTCGTTCCAACGAGGGGTCATAACCTATGTTTTTGAGACAAAAAATGAAAAAATTTAGTTATTCAAGAATTTTTTTTGCAAGTGTCGTCTGCTTTTCATGTTAGGTAAAGGGTTAAATGGAGCTCATCGAAAGGTATTTGGCCCTCGTTATTAAAACAGTGTGATAGAGAGATGTCATTACAAGATTTGATAGAGGTTAATATCTTAATGTACTGTAATGACAAAAAAAAACGGTCAAAGAATTTCGACCGGATCGCGACCCAGTCGAATCTCGCCTGTCAAAAAGTAATTGCAACAACACTGAATCTCATATTTTTTCCATTTGTTTTTCGTTATTAGGTCTTGATTGCGAAATATTTTATTAAGGAAAGCACGAGCCAGTTGTGTAGGTATTTCGCAACCAGATCTGATTGCCCACTTGGGGGCACGGTGGCGCTGTGTTCTGAGGCGTACTGCACGTCGAAGGTGCACTTGGCTTCAACCAATGCTTGTGTGGAGGTAGAACGTTGAGGAGTCTGACAGTTCCTCGCCGCTGCTCGGTGATCCTCTCCGAGTACACCGGTTCACTACACTCGTAAAACTCTCAGACACGGGGTGACCCTGGCTGTCAAAAGTGTTGTAAAACCCCAATAAATAAATAAATAAATAAATAAATAAATAAATAAATAAATAAATAAATAAATAAATTAATTAATTAATTAATTAATTTTAATTAATTAATTAATTAACAATTTGATAACGAAAGAGACCACATAGCTATCTCGACGTGCTGTGTCAAACGAGATTGAATTGGTAAATTTCAAGGTGCATTACTGAAGAAATTTACAATATAAAATTTACGTTTTTCGACATCATTTTGAAAGGGGGGGGGGGATTAATTTACCACATTAAATACATTTCTATGCTATATTTCATTTGATATTCTTCCAAGCGTTTTTATCTCATTATAACTTTAGGGTCAAAATTCTATTTCTCTCCTATTCGGTTCATAGAATTTTTTTTCTCCCTCTAAAGGCAAATGCCTCCACTTGATGACTTAATCGAGTTTCGAAAATATTTCGTGAAACAACCTGATAAAGAAACAGCTATGTTCCGAAAAGGAGTATCGATAAACAGATTGCATACCAAATTTGCATGTGCATCACGCTTTAAGTCATTCGTCTCACATACTCGATACTGGTATAATTATTGCGTTGTAATAGGTTTGTTTCTTCTTTAAGACGACCACGCAAAGAATAGAGAAAAATTTCCATAAAGATACGCTGGTATAAAGATTGCATTCAATATCTATATGTGTATCACGTTTTGCGCATATTGACCTGACAAATTCAATAAGATATGAATTGAAAATCGACAGTGCACTGCAAGGAACTGCTCCATTATCTAAATGTCATCTTGGTGGACCATAAATTGTGTTTCACTAATTTTACTCCAAATTCAGACTTCTCTTTTTGAAGGTGAAACAGTACACGTTGGAAGTATTTGCGAACCACTAAACACATGTATTTCAAATGTATCCAGCACACATTCATACACTTTCCCGCATGTTAAGAATATTGATCAACCACATGCGCTCAGGACCGTAAGTGGCAATTTTATTTATTTATTTATTTTTTTGGGGGGGGGGGGGGTGGGGGGGTGGGGGGGGGGGGGGGGGCGGGTAGGACGTCAGTGTCCGATGGCTCGGTCATATCGCCCAACTATTTGGAACTACCTAACTGCTTTTATCAAAGACTCATACACTACAAATATACTTTCCATTGATAAAATACTATATTTTAAACATAAGACAGTTTCTTATCAGCTAAGAGGTACCTGACCATCGGGTGCTTTCAGCAGGTCATAGTCACAAAATTAATTTGTTATTAGTCACTTTCTCCCCGGATGTGGGAGTCTACCGATATACTGCTGAGTCGGGCACTTATTGCAATTTCTAATCTGGAAATATTTTTGTCGGGCAATGAAGAGATTTTGGCCAACTGAGTATTCCAAAGTGTGGGTACACTCTAAAATCGGTTGCGTTCAAAATCTACCCAAATCAGCTGGGTTGATTGAATATGAACCCAACTGACTTTAGAGTGTATATTTTCATCGGGCAAGCAAGGACGTCTGCACAACTTGATCTTTCATAATTTCTTGCCCAACCTCTGCCCGACAAAACCCATGATCGGGAGATTTTTTTGCGGTGGTTGTGGTTGGGGGAGGGGGGAAGTAACACCGCCACACCCATCCCAAACCCATACACCTACCTACCCAACCACCAGAACTTACTCACCTGCATGCGCTCGTCGAATTTATCAAATTTAGCATATTCAATAAAATATATTATTAGCTACACAGTTTGTTGATGGCCTAATATGGTATATATGGTGTCAGTTAATTTCATATTGGACGAGAGAGAAGTTCCAGTCCAATATGGAATTAACTGACACCATATATACCATATTAGGCCACCAACAAATCGTGTAACGAATATATCTTACCGACTGCTGCAATCGATGCACAGAACTAATAACAACAGCGATCAAAATTAAATGAGAGAATTCTCACAATGTGTTCACGTGTCTTTGCCTTGTTACAATTTATGGGAGAGTACAGGCACACTCCTATAAATTGTAACTAGGCAAATTTTTACATACCAAACAGTTTCATTTCGAAGGTAACATGACACACATCCACAGAATATGAAGCCTTTTAAGTTGCCTAACCTGCACTTCAGACCAAATATGGGCTTCCAACACTCAATCTTTCAACTTGAAGAGTTTATCGGCTGCCGCCATTGTGATTAATCAACGAACAAAGGGGAGATTACCCATAGCTGTTTCGGTTCGAATCCCACCTGCGGCAATCGCGTTGTGTCCTTGGGCAAGACACTTCACCCCCATTGCCCACGTGGGGGCACGGTGACGCTGTGTACTAAGGCGTACTGCACGTCGATGGTGCACCTGTCTTCAACCAATGCTAACCCTGCTTGTGTGGAGTTAGTATGTTGGGGAGCTGACAGTTGCTCGCTGTTGCTCGGTGGTTCACTCCGGGTTCTCCGGCTTCCTCCGCCCGTAAAACTGTCGAGGTCGTGATTAGCCATTGTGCAGAAAAATCTAACCTTAAACACCAATACATAAATAAATACCCATAGCTGTCAGCGTATATTGATGTTGACAGGTAGCATATGGTTTTATATGCAGTCTGCATGTGGCGTCATTGAACCAATGAAATTCCCAGATACTTGTAGGAGGTTAGATATATTATACTATCAAGACTTAAAAACTTTACTTTTCCCACGTAGGAATTTTCAATAAAACGTGACATTTACAAGTCTTGCTCAATCTGTCTCATCCAGAATGACAATCTGAATGGAAAGTGATAAAGAAATGAGAACCTGGAACCTCAGGGCAATGAGCGTATAGATATTATCCAAATGGATGATAATGCTAGGCCTCATCGATCCAGATTGGTGACCCATTTAGGTGAAAGGAATTGAGTGAGCATACAGACTAACATGCTTACTCGAACTCAACTCCATAGAGCAGGTATGGGAAGGCTCCAGACAACAGGGGGACCTTCCCATCCAATGCAAAAATCACAGCAAACTCGGACTAACCCTTGTTGATGAACAGGAAAATATGCCACAACAAATATTCCGACATTGGTCCAAGAATGTCAGAAATATGTTGAATGCTAGAGGGGGACATACTGCATACTAAAACTGGTTTTGTTGACCTCAATAAATCATTTTTGATAGAACCTATAGTTCCGTCGTTTGTTTAAAATCCCGTGAAAAGTGTCGACCCTCTTTCACATTCCTTAACTATGTACGATTGCACATACACAATAACAAATGAAAGGTTTAGGCGAATGTTGTTTTGAACTGTGGAGAGTAATTAGAGTCTACACCCTTCTTACAACGCACTTTGCTAAAAACGTTGCAAAATGTAATTATTATTACGAAGTGGAACAGCATGGACTGGAAAAAACGTTGCAAAATGTAATAAACCTTTTTTTCAAGCGGGCAATCAGAAACTAATTCATGTTATTATATAAATATTAAAATAAATTTGTATCTTTATGATTCTACGACTGCCTTAGGGTATAATATGTGTACGTTTACGGGTATTTGATCGGGTTTCGTAGATTTTCGAACATTTATTACAAAATGCAACTCCATGGACAGGAAAAACGTTGCAAAATGTAATAATTGTTACTAAATGCAACGAAATTGGCTCGACAAGAGTTGCATTATATTTAATAAACTTATTTTCAAATGGAATTATCGGAAAAGTTTTCATCTGATTAATTCACCTACATGTTCCCGCGCCATGTGTCAATCGGCAATATATTAAACCATCCATTACGGTTTCCATCGATTTTGCAAATCTTCATTTCTCCCGCTACTAGAAGTATAAAGTTGCTGAAAAGACACCGACGTTCTTGCAATAATTGGCGGATTATTTTCGTCCATTGCGAAAATACACGGTGACCATATTTATATTTCTCCATGTGAATACATTCACCATAGGGCTGTACTGCAAGGTGGGCTAGTCTGTAATACTTTGTTGATGCGATATTCAACACCCCACCCTCCGCCATCCGACTAGTCGTCTCTTGAGTTCCAATGTGTTCTATGTGCCTACTGACACATAGAACACATTGGAACTCAGGGGACGTAGTGTTGAGAGACGATTTGACATTTTTAATCGGTTAACTATACCAGAGTTGACCGGATCATAACCGCTTAACAACAATAGCAGATCGCCACCAGATATCATAGATCTGCGATTTATAGAAGTGTTACTCTGCAGGTGTATTGCTTTTATTAGGCTTTAACTCACTGCTATCATACGGGGAGCGCTGTGGCTCAATGGGTAGAGATGCAGGCTGCAAGCCGATAGGTCATCGATTCAAATCCCAACTGCGGCAACCGCGTTTTGTCCTTGGGCAATACACTTAATCCCGTCTTCCGATGTTGGGGCACGGCGGCGTTGTGTGCTACAGTTAAAACTGGAAGTCCTGTCATGAAATGCGTACAAATAGCACGTCGATCTGCGTGTTAATCTGCGCGTTATGACCGTAGTAAGGCTATCACATTCTGTACATATGGCCTGTGCACATGCAATGCTTCAGCCAATAGTCCTCCAGGTAACCCGGAGGTCCATTGGCAGAAACATTGCCTGTGTTTGCAATGAGTAACCAGGAGAACCTGCCGTGCTTTGGATGCCATTCGACATGGCAATTGCGCGCAATTCCTACGCGCAATTAAGCCTAGATTAGCGCACAGTTCGTGACAGGACTTCTAGTTTTAACTGTAAGGCGCCGACGTCATAGCTGCTCTATACGTTTCTTGATGCCTGTTTTTTCCCTTTCACATACACTCTGCATTAAGCATCCACACCCAGCCTGCGATGCACGCAATGCGCACTGTACATAGCCATGCGACTAGAGTTGGCCATTGAACCTATAGTTGTTGTGTCAGCGACAAGACATTAGGGGTCCCGATGTCCGGGAAGAGCGAGATCCGGGAGTGGGTGGGGATAGGTAGGGTACATAACATACCATGCCCGGCATGCAAGGGGCCAGTGATCATCTCACCGTATGAGGATGTAAGGTGTATGAGGAGAGGCCTCTGTGAGGATTGTTCTCATAACCCTCTATCCCTCATCTCGCTCCAAACGAGCACTAGAGATCGCCATAAGGATGTGAGGGTTGTGAGGAGAGGCCTCAATTAATTAATTAATTTATTTATTTATTTATTTATTTATTTATTTATTTATTTATTTATTTATTTATTTGTTATTGGAGTGGGTCGGGGAGAGGGGTTCACAACGCTACGACCACACACTTGACACATGTATGGGAATTCTCACAAAAACACACATTGGCAGCATTTGGTTAAGAAATACTGATACAATTTTCTATTAATAATTGTATAATACAATGAATTAGTTTGATTGCTCTGCTTGACAATATTTTATTACATTTTGCAACGTTTTTCCAGTCGATGTAGTTGCACTTTGTAAATATTTATTACATTTTGCAACGTTTTCCCAGTCCATGTATAGTTGCATTTTGTAATAATTATTACATTTGGCAACGTTTTTTCCAGTCCATTTTGTAACAAAACTTCAACCATCTACGAAACTCGATCAAATACGCGTAGAAGAGCACATAATGCACACTAAGACAGTTGTAGTATCATTGTGATCCAAATTTATTGTAATATTTGTATAATAACATGAATTAGTTTCTGATGGCCCGTTTGAAAAAGGCTTATTACACTTTGCAACGGTCCTAAGCAAATTGTCAGTTTATATAATTTGAACAACTCTGAACTTCTAAAAATTTAAAAAGTGAAGACGAGAAAACTCATACTTCATGTTGTATTTATTTATTTATTGTTATTTAATGCCATTTTCAGTATCTTTGTCTACACCATAACCGCAACAGGTATGAAGTTTTGCCAATCCTTTATACAGTACAGTCACTGTGGCTTGGTCGTAATACACGCATGAGCAGTGATGTCCACGCATGCGTTTACCAGCTTATAAAAATCATCACCAGCAACATTTTAATTAATGAAGCACCGGGTTATACCTTGTACTTCATTAATTAAATAGTTGATTATTATTTCTAAAATTAGTGTTATGTTTGGAATCTTATATTATTGCGTCCGTGGAAATATTGCCCACCCATGGAATGTGACCAGTTTACGGCGGCCGTGCTGCACCTATGCTGCCAGCTTTAGTGGACTTCCACCTCAGGCGTTAGTTCTAGGTTCCAATGGATCCGGAAAGCAGAACTTGTTTATTGATTGACTTCCTGTGGTTCCCACGGGGGGGGGGGGGGGGGGGTTGGGGGCGGCTTAATATCATACTATCATCTGAATACTTCAAAAGAGTTTATTTACTGGGGATTAGTGGCATTTTCAGCAGTCAGGGTCATATTGTGTCGGACGGCTTTACGAGTGGGGGGGGGGGGGGGGGGGGTAGCCTGAGGAAACTGTAGAGTAACTGTCGAAGTAACCAACATGGTTTAACCCTTTAACGCTGGTGGTATCTTCCACGCCAGTTCAATGGCAGCAATTAGAAGAGTCCATATTCATTATTTGGGGTAAACCAATCAATATTTTCAACGTGTAGCCTCAGGGCTGCACGTTGAAAATATTGATTTGTCTACTCCACATATTTACTGAACACATCCTATTTCATGACGTTATGACGTATCATATTCCTGTTGGGAAAAGCGTCCGCTCGGGTTCAAAGGGTTAAGCAGGAAACAAACTTTGATGGAGGCAAAAGTACCATCAAAGTGCATTATGTGTTGGCAGCATGCGGTATCACCGTGACCCACACTGACACTGGGAACAGAAAAGATACATTAGTTTAGGTAAGCACAAGATGCACAATCCTTCCATGCACTGTGCCACTATTTATTTTTTCACAAACAAGTTCCTCCTGTATGTTTAATAGCGTTTTATAACTGCAGTAGAACGTTTCTTGAAATCTAAACATTTGGCTGCATTTGATATTTGTAAAACGCGACAAATCAAAGCTTGTCTATTTATATCGAGTTTTATTATTGGTTTGATTTTCAACCTAACAGTACCCAACATTAACACTTGACCTAACATGAAAAGCAGACGACACTTGCAAAAAAATTCTTAAATAACCAATTCTTTTCATTTTTTGTCTCAAAAACATAGGTTATGACCCCTCATTGGAACGAGCTCGACGCGCTCGTTGCAATGAGGGGTCATAACCTAAGTTTTTGAGACAAAAAATGAAAAAATAATGAAAATTAATTGGGGATTTTTGTGAATAGCGCTGGCCGGTTTTGTCCGTTACGTTGGGTAAAGGGTTAATAGATCGAAAGATCCCCTTTTCAATTTCTACCCAACTATATATCCGGGTACTTACAAAATGAATGATCTCAATGATCCCATTTTCCATTTCTGCCCAACTATATATCCCTGGTACTTACATAATGAATGATCTCTTATACTGACACGTACAAGGGGTGCAGTGACTCAGTTGGTAGAGGGGCAGGCTGCAAGCTGAGAGGTCCTCGGTGCAAATCCTACCTGCGACAACCGCGTTGTGTCCTTGGGCAAGACACTTCACCCCATTTCCAACGTGAGGGCACGGTGGCGTTGTGAACTAAGGCGTGCTGCACGTCGATGGAACACTTGTCTTCAACCAATGCTAACCCTGCTTTATGGAGTTGACAGTTGTTCGCCGTTGCTCTGTGATTGTCTCCGGGTACTCCAGCTTCCTCCACCCGTAAAACTGTCATGGTCATGTTTAGCCATTGTGCCGAAATATGTGACCTTAAACACCAATAAAGGAATAAATATAAATACACGTACAAAATACTCTCCAACGCTAGTGATTTGTTTAACACTGTGAACGTGTAGTTGCACTGTCCTTACAGGTATGCGTACATGTTTGGAAATCGCAACCTCACTAAATAAACTCGGGTTTATGTAACACTTTACCTAACACGAAAGCAAACGACACTTGTAAACAAAATTTTCGAATAACTATTTTGTTTTCATATTTTGTGTAAAAAAAAATAGCTTTTGACCCCTCACTGGAATGAGCACACGAAAATTGAATGGTAATTTTTGCAAATAATGCTGGCTAGTTCCTGTTACGTTGGGTAAAGGATTAAAATAATCACCAGTCACTCTTTTAAGAATGTTCGGTTATTCTTTCGGATAACATCGACGTAGAACAAAGGAGTTTTCGGCCGTAGGCTTTAATTCGATATTAAGCTGTGAATTAATCCTCGATAATGACGCAAAGTGATTTCCATTACATGCAACGGGGTTTGGGGTGTTTCAGGAATCTCAAACTTATTAATTTATTTATTTAACGACACTTTTGACAGGCAGGGTCACATAGTGTCGGACAGTTTCACGAGTGAATAAAGCCGGAGTATCCGGAGAGAACCACCAAGAAACGGCGATCAACTGTCACACTCCCCAACGTACTAACTCCACACAAGCGGAGCTAGCATTGGTTGAAGACAAGTACACCATCGACGCGCAGTATTCCTCAGTACACGGTGCTACCGTGCCCCATCAGGGCAATCGTGATTATATGCCTTGCCGAAGGACACCACGCAGTTACTCCTGGTGGGGATCGAGCCGTATACCTTTAGGTTTGATTCCAATGCCGAAACCACTGAGCCACCGTGCTCGCCAGGAATCTTAAACGTCGTTGTGTTTTTCATTGACGTGTCTATTTTAGTATATTGGTATATTATTATTATTTTGAATTGTTTTTCTGTCATCTTGAATACGTTTGGTAAATATAGAATATACCCATAGTAGCTTTATGTACCAAATGTTCACCACGAGTGGTGAAGTGGTGTAAACCGCGAGCCTTTGGCGCGCGGTTAACACCACTTCACCCTCGTGGTGAACATTTGGTACACCAAGCTACTTTGGGTATATAGAGGATCTCAAATGAGAGATGTTTGGATATAAGAATTTTTGAAACGAGTTTGATGAATTTGATTCACAACGAGCCTTTAGGAGAGTTGTGAATCGAATTCATCAAACGAGTTTCAAAAAATCTTATATCCAAACATCACGAGTTAAAGATTCTGTATATCACATGAATTTTCGAATGTTTTTTACACTTTTTATTTAATTCATTGTCGCTAAATTCTCCCAAAACAATCGACAATCAGTTCGTTGGCTCAGACGCTTCACACCATGACGTCATGAATGCGCTTTACTTGCACCCGTTGTCGTAATTGACGTCGTGTGAACTACGCACAAGAATACAATGCTGCTGCTATGGGACCACGCGCCGAATAGACACTAGTTGATAATCAGGAAATAAGACATGGTTTGTTACGTCGAAATTAACGACGTTTCATGTGATATATTTTATTTATACCATGATCATCAGATTAATAAGAGTTTAAATGTTAAATAAGTCAATATTCACTCGTGCGAATCTGTTTTTGTTTACATTAGCACCGATGGGCGGTACTTCCGCTGGCAATTTTATCGCCGGAACGAAAAAAAAACGACATACACATATTACGGGACCTTTTTTTCATTTTAATAGCATAAGAACATACTATTTTGAGTTATGGGTGCGTTATTAACATGAGACAACGTATGTTTGTCAATTTTTGGTATCTTATGAGGTAAACTTATTTAAAAACGTAATGAATAATTACCGGTTTTATTTCACTGTTCACGAGGCGACGAGTGATAAATTTAGACACGTTTGCATTCAAGGCGAGTTCACCAAAGTTCAACCTGGATGTAGTTCCACTGTAGGTGTAAACCTGAACTATTGAAATCCCATTGCTGGCGTGTTCACCAAGGTTGGTGTGTAAAGCTAAAATTTATGTCATAAGCTTTTTATAAAAAGTAGAATAGGTAATCATGGTATAAAATTAATTAAAATGTAAGAACATTTTATGAATAAAGTCTTCATCACATCTGAAGTTCATTTCAGAAAAAGTCATTTTTGGAATAGAGCTGTTTTACAACTCTCTATATACGTTTTTTTTGTGAAATGATTTATTCCGCAGTTTACACATGTTTCATAGAAATACCGATGAGTTTATATGATCAGAGATTAATACACAGTCGCCTGTCATACACAACGGGATAAAGACGTCCCTAAACATTTGCTAGCACAGATTTACACCCCAATCTGAATTTATTGCTCTCTTAGGGAAATGGTAACATTGATTTTCTAGCTTTTACTTATATGTTCATCTCCGCTGATGGAAAATGTCTAACACTTTTACTGATGCCTGCCACATAAATCTTAATTAATTGGCGACATGGGCCTCCTTCTTCAGCTTCGACTGTCTTCATTTGTATGATTTACTACCACTCAGCATTAAAATTCAAACAGTGTGATAAAACGAGAATGAGTGGATTCTTAGTTCCCACGGTGGAAGACAAAATTTTAGTAGAAGCGTTCTTGATATATTCATATAATTTTTATGAAGTGTACATATAGAATATACCCATTGTAGATTAGTGTACCAAATGTTTACCACGAGTGGTGAAGTGGTGTTATAACCGCGAGAGGTTAGCATCACTTCACCAAGAGTGGTGAACATTTGATATACCATGCTACTTTGGGTATATTTTATTTATACCATGATCGTCAAATCTCGATTCATAAGTCGCCATTATTTTTTCTCGATTTACTGCGCAGCAGACATACACGCTTGTGAATCTGTTTTTGTTTACATGAGCATCGATGGGCATAACTTCCGCTGTCAATTTTATCGCCGAAACGAAATGGAAAACGAAACGCGCAAATCACGGGGCCTTTTCATAATAGCATACCACTTCGAGTTATGGGTGCTTTATTAACATGAGACAACGCATGTTTGTTAATTTTTGGTATCTTATGAGGTAAACTCGTTTAAAAAGTAATAAATAATTGCCGCTTTCATTTCACTCAAGTTGGCATTCAGGTCGAGGTCACCCAAGTTCAACTTGGATATAGTTCCACTGTAGGTGGAAATTTTAACTACTGAAATCCCATTGCTGGCGTGTTCACCACGGTTGGTGTGTAAAGCTAACATGTATGTCATAGGCTTTTCCTATATAGTAGAATAGATAATCATGGTATAAAGACACGTTTGTTGTTTTTATGCCCCCGATCTCTAGTGAGAAGTGACACTATGTCGAAACCATGGTTTCTGTCAATTGACTCAAGTACGTCTTCGCTTCATTCTCATCTCTTGGTGGGGCCTTGATGGTGGGTGCTGGAAGAGTCTTTTCGATAATTGTCAGGGTTCGATATCCAAAATGGTTGCCACGAGGACCATCTTGTATTTGGTTTCCGTCAATGAACTCAAGAATGGTCAGTCTGAACTCTTGGTGATGTATTGAAGATGGGTAGTGGAAATTACCTTTCGATAATTGTGCTGATTCCATAACTGACCCTTTGATCTCTCGTTTCCTGGAATGGTATCAACTTTGTGTACACTTCCAGCGGAATGGGTCAGTCCAATATCAATATACAGGGAGGATAAAATAATAACTGCAGTTTGCAGCCGCCCGGCTGCAGACTGCAGTTTTTAATTTTATCATCAATGCTTCGTGTATACACCTCTTATAATAAGACAAAAATGGGACGAAATTATGCCTTGGACCGAAAGATCGGTCTTACGAGTTCAAAGCTTAACATGGATATTGATTTAGCCATTGCAGCGATTTTGAGTTTTGGTTAACTTAACTCAAGCATTTCTTCATTGATCAGTCTCACCTCCTGGTGATGCGTTAAGGGCGGGTAGAGGGTGATTTCTGTCGATAATTGTCAGGATACGATATCAAAAATGGCAGTTACTGCGTGCGTCTTTCTTCTATTTGTTTTCCGTTAACTAACTGAAGAACTACCTTCACTGACCTGTTTGTTCAGTCTCTTATCTTGGTAATATATTGGAAATAGGTAATGGAAGATTTCTTTCGATGATTGTCTGGATTTCATAATTATTATATATTGATTTGTCCATCACGTCCTTCTTGATTTTGGTTTCCACCAATTATCTCAAGAATGGCTTCACATATTAGTGCCGTCTCTTACTGGTGTGATGACGGTGGGTTGTGATGCCACCCCAGCCATTTTGATTTTGGTTTCCATCTATTAACTCTACAATGTCTTAACTGATCAGTCAGATTTCTAGGTACAGTACAGTCGCTGTGGACAGGTTGTAATCAAAACGTGGGCACTGATGTCCATGCATGCGTTTACCAGAAAATAAAAATCACCAGCAGCAAAATTTTAATTAAAGAAGCATCCGGTTGTACCCAGTGCTTCATTAATTAAATTTTTGATGATCATTTTGATAATTAGTGTTTGGTATCTAATATTATCGTATGACTCGTCCGGTCCGTTTTGTTCACTTTAAAACATTTGATATTTTGTTTTCATATTAATCAGTGATAAATAAAGCCTTCCGTCAATTTCATTGGTCAATTTCAAAAGTAGACAATTTAATTGGCTGAACAAAATACAACTGGGCCACATTTTCATAATTTGCATAATTAGAGTTGGGACCTTCCATTGGTCAATTTCAAAACTTCACAATCTGATTGGCTAAACAAAATACAACTGGGTCACATTTGCATAATTTCGGTAGGGAGAAGTTACGTTATTGTATTAATCATTTGCCTAACGTAACGGCAAAAACCGTCTCGCGCAATACAAGAAAAATGCCATTCAGTTTTTTTTATATTTTCAGTTTTTGCTTCCAAAACATAGGTTATGACCCCTCATTGGAACTAGCGTGTCGCGCTCGTTCCAATGAGAGGTCATAACCTATGTTTTGGAAGCAAAAAATGACAATTTTTAGTTATACAAGGATGTTTTTTCCAAGTGCCGTCTGCAACTCAAGTTAGGTGATGGGTTAAAAAGTCATACTAAGTGACTAATTTGTGCGTGTGTGTATCATCTGATAAATAGAATATGAAATGAGTGTTTTTCTCATATAATATTTATGAAACTCGCCAGAGGCTCGCCCAAACGGAAAATTCTTAGACTCGTTTCATAAATATTATATGAGAAAAACACTCATTCCGTATCCTCTCTTTATTGCGCACGTGGAAAGTGACTAGGCCACGGCGGTCGTGCTGTATTGACGATGGATAACAGAATGTTCCTTTCTTAAATTCTCCGGGTTTCATATTTCGCATATCTGTCACGGCTTCCATATTGATTTTGTCCCAGCAGCCATATTGGTTTTGTTTTCCGTCAATTCCCTCACGGTCAGTCTCATCTCTTGGTATTGTGTTGAGGGTAGGTGGTGGGAGGCTCCTTTCGATAATTGTCTGGATTTGATATTTAATATAGCTGCCATGGTTGCCATCTAGATTTTGGCTTGTGTCGGTTAACTTAAAAATGCCCCGACTTATGAGTTTCAGCGCTTGGTGATGTATTGAGGTGAGTAGTGGAATGACCCTGTCGATAATTGTCTGGATTTCATATGTAATATGGCAGTCACGGTGGGCATATTGATTTTGCCACGACACCCATACTGTTATTGTTTTGAAAAAACAGCAGAAAATGATTTTTTTTTAATATCGTTGTATCGAATGCGTTTGGAAGTTAACCGTCTCTGTGTGTTGTCCTTGTTTTTGTATTTTATTTTCTTTCTTTTTTGTTTTGCTTTGTTTTTTTTTTTTTGGGGGGGGGGGGGGGGATTTTTCTTTTTTGCCTTCTGTACTTCATAGCATCGTCCATAATTGTTTAATCTGTGGGTTACTGTATTGCCTCAAAGCGCATCTTTCGGACATTTTCAGCAGATATTTGTTCATCAGAATTTGTTATGTAATGACTATGTTTGTTCATATAAATTTTTGTGGTAGAATCTTTTTATAATTTTCATGTTTTCGGCAACTAAATAGCAAAGTGTGACAGAAGGACGACAAAAACCCAACTAATAAACAAAAATTCTTGCACTTTTGGATCCAGTGCAAATGAATTCGACAGACCGACATCCCATGCTGTCATTGGTGAAGTTATCTTCGTTCATTTTCATACAGCACTTTGGCCACTAAACTTGTCGATGTCCACACACTTGTCTACGGTTGTCGCGAGTATGGTGTTCCGGTTTTCTAATCCGAGCAGAGTTTAAGTCTTCCGGTTGACTTCTGTATTTTGGTTTAGCATTCTCCCGTGTATTGTCGACCTTTTATACACAGTAAATTCCACCTATACTGGGCGAACATGGCTCATGAGTAAGAGATATGGGTGCGTCCACTGCAAGATCGCTTTCAATGAGCTGAAACTGTTTCCGGATCATTCAGTCGTGGTCTATCTATACCTGCAACTCATTTGCCGGAATAGTTAACCCATTAAATCCTCAGATTAATGTTATGTTTATTATTACCATACATATAAGTACCCAGCTGTAGATGACTAAACAGTGTTTCTACATTATTGTTGGCTGCCTCTACAGGCAGCCAACAATGATGTAAAACACTGCCAAGATAAATATAGAATAAACGTATAGGGTTTTCAAGTAAACAATTTATTCTACGAGTAGGATTAAGAATGAAACCGACGAGCCTCTGGCGAGTCGGTTTCATTCTTCATCCTACGGGACAAATAAATTTTTTACTTGAAAACACTATACGTTTATTTTGTTTATCATTTTCAGGGCAGTCGCGCGACATCGTGCTGTTACTCGCTACAAAACAATGGGGGAAGTGATAAGCACATTGGTCCTATTCGATCGAGTAGCAAAACTGCCAAAAATAAACAAGGCACAGTGATACATTTCTGTCTAAAAATAATCCCCCTACAAACTTGAGCTAAAGTTGCAAAAATACTTTATAAAATGAACTGTTCATCTTTCTGATTTTTTTCGTTTATTGTTGCTTTTATTCGTCGTCGATTCAACTTGAGTTTTATAAACAAAGCAGACGACACGTGCATTTGTTTATTTACACTTTCCTAACTTGGAAACTGCAACATCACTCATTATGCCGCCGCCTTTCACAATCAAACTTGCTTTTCAATGCTTGGTTTCGATCCATTTACTTTGTGTTTTCTTTGTTAATTGTTGTTCGTTTTATTGTTAGTCAGCGTTGAAATGTGTCATATATTCTAAAACTAAACATTTCAGCGACGGTCAACGTTTGATAATCGTCGGTTCATTTTGTCTCCCACAAACGTAAAACAGACCATGACTACACGAATGCGGTAGACGTCAGAGGTCAGCAAATCCGTCTCTACTATATGAATAAATTCTTTCAGTGTTAAACCTATGGGGAAAATGTATCACCCTACTAGCAGCTGCCATTAGGTGAATAAAGCAAAAATTTATCCAAGACTTTTATTGTTCGAATAAGCGTTCATTTATGGGATAAATACATCTTACCAATAAAGGTCTCTGGCAATAACCCTTTACCTAACATGAAAAGCAGACGACACTTGCAAAAAAAATTCTTGAATAACTAAATTTTTTAATTTTTTGTCTCAAAAACATAGGTTATGACCCCTCGTTGGAACGAGCTCGACGAGCTCGTTCCAACGAGGGGTCATAACCTATGTTTTTGAGACAAAAAATGAAAATATTTTGAAAATTAATTGGCGATTTTTGAGAATAGCGCTGGCCGGTTTTGGCCGTTACGTTGGGTAAAGGGTTAAGACAACTTTATCAGGTCAATATAAAAGAGGTTGTTTTTGGCTATATGAGAACTCGGGGATTAACTATCACATTGATTAACAACTTAATAGACATCTGTGTTTACCATTGGTAACAATACACTATTTTTTTACACTGGCGTCAGTACAAACCCTTCCTCTCTCCCCACCTCCTCAAGTACATTTTGGTAAAAACAACACCATATCCACTTAGTTGTGATAAAACAATTTGGTAAATACAACCCCGTTTCCACTGACAATCCCCATATCTCCCATATCCAGTTTTTTAATGACATTGTTGATGATTATTCCTGTAATTTGTGTTTGGTATCTAATATTACCGCGTCGGTGGAAATATTGCTCATCCATGGAAAGTGACCAGTCCACAGCGGCCGTACTGTAGGCCAGAGGTGGTGTTTTGAAAATCACAAATTGACTGGAAGGTAACATGTATTGCATAAGGTCTCTGTGCATTTCAACGGCCAAAACCGGCCAGCGCTATTCTCAAAAATCGACAGTTAATTTTCATTATTTTTTTCATTTTTTGTCTCAAAAGCATAGGTTATGACCCCTCATTGGAACGCGCTCGTCGAGCTCGTTCCAATGAGGGGTCATAACCTATGTTTTTGAAACAAAAAATGAAAAAAAATAGTTATTCAAGAATCGTTTTTGCAGGTATCGTCTGCTTTTCACGAGAGAGTAGGAATCTGCGAATCTGATATCGATATCGAATCTCAAATCGAATCTTAAAAGACAAGTTATTTCATATTGCACCAAACGGAAGTTACGGTACACTGCTTTGATGATCATTACAGGACTGACACCTTAAACACCAATAAATATATATTCGCTTTAGCACCTTCGCTGAAACAGCTCGGCCTGTTATTCTTAGTTTTAGCTTTGGAAAGCTCGGGGCTGCACGTTGCAACCTCGGGGCTGCACGTTGAAAATATTGATTGGTCTACCCAAATAATGAATATGGACCCTTCTAATTGCTGCCATTGAATTGGCATGGAAGATACCACAAGAGTTCAAAGGATTAAACTTTCATTTCTATGTTATTTACACGGAAATGTTTGGGGCAGTTCAAAACGTTTTAGTGTAGAATATGTCTTTCGTTATTGCTGTTTATGTTTCTCGTAAAATTATATTTCCTTGGGGCCAGAGATTTCTTCAATGAATGTCTGTGGGTGGGTATTTATGACATTTAGAGAACTTTCCTTCAGTTTTGGTTACAATAATTTCTGAAGATTTCGGTCTTGTTGCGTCCTTTCTGGTCTGAGTTTTGAGTTAACATGCTTATGCTGGGATTAAGTGCATCAATACTTGTACTTGATGGCTCTGAATGCCGGGAAATTCGATCTCATCAATAAGAAAGATTGTTCTGATTTCCTGTTTTCCTATTGAGTGATTCCAGTTCTGATTTTTCTATATTACCGCTTTTTGTAACCATCACACTGAGATCCTCTGCGCCTCTTGTCGTGCTGATAATATTGTTTCCAAAACAACTGTTTGAAGACATCTCGGAAGTGGTGTTGCGGCTGGTTTGAACTGTCTTTTTATATAGAAAGGGTGCTTAGAAATCCAACATTGTTTTTTATAACAAAATAAAAGTGTCCCATCTAACTTCAAACAGCATTTACAAAACATGATTACACTTAATAGCCGAAAGACCTCAAGCACTATTCCCTTAAATATTGATGATCAATACCAATACCAATACCAGTGATCAAACCTGTTACTTTTAATCCGAGGGTTGAGGATTGATAGTAACTCACAACACTATTTAAATATATACTCTCCCAAAAAAGAAAGTGTGCATGCTACAAAATAACGCTAAAAAAAAGATATATATCATTTTCATTCATGGAAATTTTATTCAATCACAGATGAATCAATTTGTGATCAACACGAGAAATTTCATTACGCTACGACGAATACTCTTGGTGCCATGGAGAGTCCAAGACACTAAGGGTCAAATACAAAAGTCACACACTCAATATCTGGTATGACCTCCGTCTGTATCGACTACTGCTGTGCATCTACGCCTCATGGAAGCGAACAAGTTAGCATGGAAGTGTTGTGGGATGTTGTTCCATATTCTGATAAGCTGTCTTTGAAGTTCCACAAGCGTTGACGGTGCATGGGAAGCCGGCGTAGCTGACGTTTCATTTCGTCCCATACGTGCTCAGTGGGTGAGATATCAGGCGAATTTGCCGGCCAGGGAAGAACATCCACTTGTTCTTGCTGCAGATAATGTTGAACAACACGAGCTGCGTGGGGTCGGGCGTTGTTCTGCTGTAGAATGACGCCGGGGCCGTGACGTTGCAGAAATGGGACAACAACAGGTGTAAGCACTTCATCACGATATCTGGCTGCATTGAGATTGCCATCAATAATGACCAGCTCAGTTCTGTTACGGGCAGTGATGCCACCCCACACCATGAGAGACCCTCCCCCATAACGGTTTCGCTCCACGACACATGGATCTGCGTAGCGTTCGTTTCGACGTCAGTACACTCTCTGGCGGCCATCTGATGATGAAAGATGGAAACGACATTCATCTGTGAATAAAACACGTCGCCACCAGTGTAAGGGATGCCTGAGATGTTGTCTACACCACTGCAGTCGAGCATGACGATGACGTAACGTCAAAATCGGACGAATTGCAGGTCTTCAAGGACGTAAGCCGTATTCTCGCAGCCGGTTGATTACTGTTTGAGGATGTATCCGTCTCAGGTTAGGGATGTTCCTGGCTGTCGTCGTTGCCGTTTGTTGCCGGTTCAGGGGATGGACGACACGGATATACCGATCTTGTGCAGGGGTGGTAACTCGGGGTCTCCCGGAGCGGGGTCGGTCTCGAACGTCATCATGTTGTGCATGTCGATGGACTAGCCTGTCTACAGTGTTACGGTGGCAGTTCAAATGCTGGGCAACCTCTCTGTGTGTTCTGCCAGCTCTAATCATACCCAGGGCAAGGAGACGTTGATTCATTGTCAATCTTGGCATGCTAGTGTGGAGTCGTTTTAACAGCAGCGCAAGTTCGAATGTGAACGGTAGGAAGGCCTTACTTTAGTGTTTAAATACCCAAGGATTCACACTGCTGCATGACTTTTCAGACTCTCCACGTGCAAAACATGCCTTTTCACAAACGTGCAGCACGTCATTTAACGTTAAGGCAATTTTAACGGGGAACGCTGTTTTTGTGTTCAATATAACTTATTCATGAACAGGTTAACACTCTTTACACCTACGAAATTATTTTTTTTGAGTTTGATCAGTTTCTGCAATGCCCACTTTCTTTTTTGGGCGAGTATAGTTACAGCCTTTACAAACCTCGACTACAATTAATAACCGAAAGACCTCAAGCACCACTTCCTGAAAATATATACTTAAAAAAATAATGATCAAACCTGTTACTTTTAGTTTAAACAATATTTATTCAATAATTGATAAATGCATACATTTCACAACAATAGTTGCATAACCAAAAAATATGAACAACAAAAAATACAGTATTTTTATGAAACAACTAAAGACAGGGAAATTTGTTACTGTTTAAAGGAGGGATTTTCGTTACTTTTAATCAGCTAGCCTCACGTTTGGTGAATGGTATAACACTAATTATAGTTCACCCTCTGGACACTGCTGGTATCTTCCATGACAGTTCAATGGCAGCAATTGGGAAAGTTCATATTCATCAATTGGGGGTAGACTAATTAATATTTTTAACGAGCAAACTTGGGGCTGCTCGTTGAAAATATTGATTGGTCTACTTCAGATATTCACTTGACAGCCATCCTTCTCAATGAAATTATGAGGTATCATGTTCTTGAGCCGGAAAAGCGGCCTGTCGTCTTCATGGAGTTAATAGTAATTGTCAGGCTTGCCGATGAAGCTGCGAACATGGGAATTAATCGTAAGTGAGGTGCAGAATCGAATATGGCCGGTAACACACATGAAGAAATTGACCGGGTGCCGAATTGTTTAGATCTCTTGGTCTATGTTGACTAACGGACCAGAATTTCTTCTGTGTTCACCAAAGAAAATTCACATAATTCATCAAAAACCGTTCTAAAGGTTCAAGCTCTTGGTTGGGGAATGGAACGTTTGGGGGGGGGGGGGGGGGGTAGGGGGGTATTTATTGGGTTTAACGATACTTTCAACAACCAGTGTCGCATTGTGTCTGGTATGTTCAAGGATTGTGGAAGCCGGAGTATCCGGACAGAGACAGCGAGCAATTGAAAGACTCTCCAACTTACAAATCCGGCATATGGCGAGTTAGCCGATGTTGAAGGCAAGTGCACTATCGAAGTGCAGTACGCCTTATACAAAGCTCCACTGTACTTCCACTTGGATAATCGCGATTACGTGCCTTACCCAGTGACATAATGAAGATGGCGTGGATCAGGATCGAATCGTTCACCTTTCGGTTTAATACTCCATCCAATGAGCCACCGCGCTCCCAGGAATGCAAATTAGCTACTGTCATGGAAAGTCTGGGAATAGGAACACAAACCGGTACCTAACCTCTGGTTCGCAGAAACAGACTACAGACCTTAACCTTTTATCCAACGTACCGTCAAAACCGGCCAGCGCTATTCGCAAAAGTCGTCAATTATTTTTCATTATTTTTTTCATTTTTTATCTCAAACGCATAGGTTATGACCCCTCTTTGGAACGAGCTCGACGAGCTCGTTCCAATGAGGGGTCATAACCTAAGTTTTTGAGACAAAAAATGAAAAAAATAGTTATTCATTATTTTGTTTGCAAGTGTCGTCTGCTTTTCGTGTTAGGTAAATGGTTAAAACTGTCTTTATAATACACAATTAAAAGAAATTTATAAACAAAGTTTACAACAGTATAACACTAGAAAGATCACTTTTCATTGCTTTAAAACAATGAAAAATATGTTGGTAACAAATATGAGAACTATTTTTTTTTAAATAATAACTTTTGAAAGTAATTTTAGTCTTTGCTATGTTATACTGCTGATGAGAGTATCTAAATACCGGATATCCAGTTCGGTGAAATAATAGTGCACTGTCTGCTTCTACCTTACTGAGCTTAGGTGCCCGTTCCTACTCACGTCCCATGTCATCTTCCTGAAAATGGATTTTCTTCAGAAATTAGAGTGATGATGTTGTATCTTCATATAATTTATTAATATAATAGTTCTGAAACAGCCTTCCCCCAACCAGGCGCGTAGCCAGGATTCTATAATAGGGGTACCCTAGCCGGGTTTTTTTGTGGGATGGGGGTGTTAAACATGGTATTTGGAAAGCATTTGTGGGGTGGAGGCTTCCCCTAGTCCTCACTAATACCCTCCGGTCTCTACCTCCTCCTCCCAGGAGGAGGGGGAAGACTGGATGGATCTATTTATGACTGTACCCCCATCCCCCACTCCCTAAGCACAGTTTGCAAAATTCACTTCTCCAAGAGTGAATCTGGAGTATTTGTAGCCTGTGTTGGGCTCTATGTTATGTCAAAGTTGCGTTGGTCCAATGTTGTTTTGGGGGAGGGGGCTGAAAAAATGTATGGGGGAAGGACCAAGGCCAACACGCCCCTCCGGGCTACGCCACTTACCCAACACAACGTGTGTTACAGCTGCTACTGTGTGACTTACTTCGTTAAAAACAAGACGTAGGTTCCAACTGAACCCGTCAAACCAAATTATTTTTCTGTCGTCATTTAAAAGCGGTGCGTTGTATACATTGTGACCAGAACCCATAAATCAATGTAAACAATAGCAATCCGGTATCTGTATTCTTCGCACAGCGTCAATAACATGAATTTATTTCAAAATCGGGAATACCAAAACCAGATATATTTGAGTGGCCAGAATACCCCGTAACATGTAATACGACATGAAAATTGTGAGGCAGATGTTTTCCGCAAAAATCACCGAACAGTGTGTTGAAATACTTTTCTCGTGAGAATAATCCACATTTCCAGAATTTTCACACCCAAGAACTCCGCGAAAGTAACGTCAGTCTAGCATAAGTGTTTGTCGGAGATCTTCGTTGGCAGATATTATTCATGAGATATTAACTTTTCAAATCTTGGAGACTTGCCACTTTCCGTCCGTCACTTTACTCCATGTTTACTGAAAAAACGGAACATGTAGACAAGAAAACAAAACGCAATGAAAATCGTTTGGCTAAAGTGATACTGTAATGTGATACTGTTTATGTTACAATAAGATAAGGTAGTTCTGTTGGGGGAAAAACTCCAAAACACATTTTTAGGAAAAGCACTATCCTTAGGAAAAGCACTATCAATAACAAAGTGCCATCATGTACCCAAATGTGGAATGATATCCCCATCAATATCAGAGAGAAAATAAATCTTGCAAATTTCGAAGCTTTCCTTAAGAGGTATAAACGTCAACCCATCCCCCTACCCCCCCTCCCCACCCCCTTGATGCTGACTAAATCGGTTGGGTTAAAAATCACCCCCAGTCAACTGGGTTAAGTGAATATGAACCCAGTTGGGTTCATATTCACTCAACCAGGGCTGGGAGGAGTTAAAATTTTCCTTAACAGGTTAACGTGTTAAATAATTCTGCGTTAACAAGTTAAATGACGTTAAATGTTAAAATGAACAAAATGTTAATAACTTCGGCCATTTTTATTGATTTGAATTTGAATATGATTGGACTTACGTACAGTTCGTCTCTTGAGTTCCAACGTGTTCTATGTGCCTACTGGCACATAGAACAATATGGAACTCAAGAGGCGAGTAGTTAATATAGTTCTCTCAGGTTATCGTAAATTCTAACATTCGGCGATGTTTTCATTCAAGAACACAATCGCTGCGGCCGTATCCTAAGAAAGAGACATCCGCCGCTGCTCGAATACAAGTCCTTAGATGGAAAATAGACGTTCGGATGAAGCTGATATTCCTGTATCGCCAAATATCGGTGGGCCAACTTCGCCAACATTGAGTGGAGGACTTCATGGTCTCTCTCCCAAATCAATAGGTCGTATAATTGACGGACATCTAAATTATCCGTGTTCTACAATTTCGTCAAATGGCGCAAAATTCGACGTCATCGACACGCGCGATTCGGCTTAGGTAAACACAAGATAACGACGCAATGTCACATATTATACAATTATAAGCTTCAAAGTTAAACGTTATTAATTTGGTTAAATTTTTTAACGTTGTTAAAATAATTTAACACGCTAACGTTTGAAACGTTAACTGCTCCCAGCCCTGCACTCAACCCAGTTGATTTGGGTTGACTTTTAACCCAACTGATTTTAGAGTGCGTTTTTCATGCGATCCATCCCTCGTTCGGGACAAATAAATCACTGCAGATTACAGCTAAACTGTAATAGCCTAAATTCGTATTCATCTAACAATCACCTCACCTCTTCCACATATTGTGTCTGTGGTGAATTTGAAATAACCGAATACTTTCTACTTCACTGGCCAGTTTACAGCGATCAACACCATCAAATTCTTGGAATGCTCCGGGACAGTTTTGACTATTCGGATCTGAATCCCTTATTGGTGAGGAAAATTGTTTTATCTTCAACCGAACGCAGGTGGATATCCTCGCCACCAGGGAAATGTGGATCTAAAGAAGGGAATGCAGTGGTATTTTTTCTTCCTGGGCGTACTGTGGCAACATGTACTACCCTTTGTGATGTGCACTCGAATTTGAGCAGTCATTAATAGGCAATATCTCGAGAATCGTCGGTCTTCTTACAAACGCTAACATGTGGATGGACAAGTCACAACCATGGCTGACCATTTTCGTCATTGTAAGAGATTTAAACGAAAGTTAGCTCCGCTTAATTTTCTAAAGTTGTCAGTAAATCTAATACTAAAGGTATGGGTATTTCTAAAAAACATTGAAATTTCGAAATGTTAGCGAAGTTGTATCATCGATGTACGCATCATTTCACAAACCGTATGATGTCAGATATGGTGATAAATAGACGATATCTACGCTGTTTCAGTGAATATCGGGAATTATCTCATGAGTGCGGACCTGAAAGTTTTATTTTTCACGAGCGCTTGATATTCACTAAAACAGCGTAGATTTTCTTTTTATTATATGCTACGTGACATTTTACCTCGCAATATTCAGCTCAATTCGACTGCAATCTGTTTCAACACAATAACAAAAAGCTGCTGATCGTTCCTTTAAGGGGTCGTCCAAGGTAACTTTGGTCAATTTTTTTACATTTTTCCCAATGCAACAGAAACAGATAAGAGAAGCAAGGAAAGGCAAATTATATATCAAAATAATGAGTAAAGTGCACAGAAAATGTACATATAATTTCTTTCAGGAAAAAAAGTGAATTTTATGATTTTGAAGAAGATTAATTTGCCAATGGCATAAGTAACGAACCGGTAAAACCACAAAATAATCGGTAATTCGAAAGCCTTGTCCTCAATTTGATGATAACATACTACAGACTCGGAGAAAGCATTTTTTTGACACACACTCTGGTGGGTTTTGATGTTTGAATGTAATAACACCAACACAAATTTTGGATGTTCCGGATGTGGCCATGTTTCAATGATGTTTATTCCGGTCATGTGATTACGATGTGGTTCTTGCAGAAATACTCAATTTGGGCAACCCTAAGAATGCAAGGACGTGATCACGCCCTTTATTTGTTCGAGACAATGTATGAGCGGATTTGCAAACAGGTGACAGCAAATACTTGAGCTGTTAACGTCACAACTGCAAAATATGGTTCGAAATTCCCTCTCGTGTTTACAGGCCGTCTGAACTTTTTTGTTGACAAAAAATCTGAATTATTGCGCACTAGAAAGACAACATGAACCACTTGTAAAAAAATAACCGAGTGTATAAAATCGGGATCATACACATAAAATAAGGCAATATTTATAATAAAGTAAGCAGAATGCTACAGAAATCACTTTTTCACGAAGTATATTCCAAGTGACCTGGAACTATATTGAGCGTGTTGATTTCCCCGATGTTGTGAAGTTACTTACTTCACAGTTACCATGGATTTTCGACGGGCTGTCTTTGATGTCTGCAAAGGACCGATTGAAGATTGGTTGAAAATGATGCATTCGCGCTTTTAAATAAGGTGCGCTTGGACGATGCTGAGAATTCAGTTTTTTCTTGCAACCACCCATACTAACACAAGCGTCGATCAGTGTCTTTTGTCATCGTTTTACACTGACAAATGTGACAAATCTCCTTCACCGGAAACCATCCCCCAATTTGCATATCACAATAAACATAACCGTTGTCACTGAGTGCCAGCGTGGCCGTGTGGTCAAAACCGAAACGAAGTATCGAATGCACGGTCAATATTAGCTGCAATTGGCTTTTAAACAAATGAAATACACGAAATATTCGTTCTTCATTATTCATGCCGAGTTACTTTTTAACCAGACCACATGCGTTCAGTTTCATTTGTCCGCATCAAACTGATATTGTTTGTGGTAATTAAATAGTACGAGAAGGCGAAGGAAGCCAAATATTTTCCATCATCTATTAATTAATTAAAATTGATATTTTCTTTTATTTTACTGAAATTATGAATTGATAAGGTGGGTGTGTTTCGATTATTATGCCCCAGACCTGGAAGTTGTAAAATCAAAGGTGCATCTAGGGCCGTGCAGTGGTGACCTCTGTCCTCTAAGTCTTACCCATTCATCATTAGTTACATGTACCAACATTTTCCCCTGTATCTCAACCATTGCTACTCCAATTTGAAGGATATTTGGTGTTGTGATCGATCATCATGGGGAAACAATGCCTGTGTAGCTGCTGTAGCATGTGTTTCTTCCCACATTTTTTCAGAGTTGTGGTACTTTTTCACTCTTTTGAGTTGGAAAATTTTGTTTATAACTAGTTGATTTGTTACAATTTGTTGCAAAGTGCCTGCTAATACCCTCAATTGTATTGCTACAGAATTTTCTGGTGAATATTTTGTTTCTATTACTTATCAAGCAACAACCTAATGAATATTCTGTATAAAGCCACCAATCTGATTTTGACACTTTTATCGGAGCTGTTTTGAAGGCTTATGGAACTCAAAATGTTGATTATGGCAGGACTTTTCTATTCACCCATTAATCGATAAATTAAGTGTTATAGTTGGAAGTACGGTAAGAAGGATGAAAGGTCCAGAACTAAAAGTCTAAAAAGAATGTTTTGCAATGTAACATGATTTTTGCAGATACCCTTATTTGGAGGGTTACCTGTCCGATAGTGTTTGGAACATGTGTGGCCAGGATCTTCAAAAAGAAAAAAGAGTTAAACTTTGAGAAAAAAGGCATATGCCTTGAGTGCCGGAGGTAGCGTCATACAAGGAAGAGAGCCCCCCCCCCCCCCCCCCCCCCCCCACCGGGAATTTTTTGTGTCAAATGGAGCTCATTTGTCACCTTTTGGGCATTGCTTTGTGTACTGCGTTCTTGAAAAAAATATGTGAGACCCTCTGGATGTGCCCTTCTGATCTCAATATGCCAATAAGCCTCCTTGGGGAAAGTACATGCAATAATGGTTATGTAAGGTTGATTTGATGTGTTTTGAATAACAATGTACTTTTAAGTACATTAGATGGTTTATTGCAGTGACAGGTTACAGTTACCCTTATTTCTTCTCCAACAGATATCATGAGTGTATTGGTGTCCAAGTGTAAACAAAGCTATTATACTTATTGATAAACCAGACAAATTGAACAATTTAATCACTATCAAATTGATGCATGGGATAAAAGGGGCTACAGTGCAAGAGGTTTGTAAATATATTTATTCAACTACAATGTATGACTTTGCAATGCATTGTACATAGGAGAATATCATAGTTTCTTTCCAAACCACCACAGTAACACATACATCTTTATATTGGGAGACACTCTTTTGTCCTTCCATACTTCTTCTGCTGGACTCCTTCAAGTTGACCTTTGTTGAACTCCCCAAATCAAAACATAAACAAAAGAAAATGTCTGCCTTCAATCAGTGAGCACTCCACTTATAACATTTGGTCTCAATCTTTGTTACTTTCATGAATTAGGAAAAGATTTCTTCGAGTATGTACTTCAATGTTTATAGAATACAGCTGTTATTTTATTTTGAGGTATTTCATTGCCAAAATTTTGTTCTCTTACTTATGCCACAGCAGACTTTCAGGCGGTGCTATTTACACATGGCAGTTCCATGGCAAATTTCAGTTTACACATGTTCTATGTTTCATTCCAAGCATTTTGGTATATATAATTTATTGGGGTTATTCATTTTGGGACTTTTGTAGACTTGAGAGAAAATTACATGAAATTTGACCAAAGTTAGGTTGGACGTCCCCTTAAGGCGATGTCATGCGCCAAATTGTAACGTCATTTAGGAAGCTACTGAAAAAATTCATCGTGTGGACCTGAAAACATTATTCTTAAAACTTTCAGGCCCACACTCATGAGATAATTCCAGATACTGACTAAAATAGAGTAGATTTTCTTTTTTATTATATGCTACGAGACATTTTATTGCACAATATTCAGCCCAATTCGACCCCAAATGCGTACTTTTCAAAACAATAACAAAGATCAGCTGATCGTTCCTTCAAGGCGATGTGATGCGGCGTAGCGTGATGTCATTTAGGAACCTACTGAGGGTTATTTCTCGAGTCGATGGATATCGAGACATATCTTTTAGATAATTTGCGATAATTCACAGGCTAGCATATAATAAAAAATAACGTCATAACAGAGGCGGACTGGCCGTAAGGTCCACCGGAAAAATTCCCGGTATTCCCCTTATTGGGCGCCCCTGGCGGCCACAAAATTGATGAAGCCCAACATCTGTTGCTGCATGAAATTTCGTGAAAATGACCAAAAGGCGAAATGGATCAGATCGCATAGACTGTCGGTATATCGAAATGTTCTCTGCGTGGACTGCCAGTGGCAGTCCACGTAGAGGGCATATCGATATACCAGCAGTCTTGTCTGCCATTAATTGGTCAGATGCAAGAAAACAGCGTTCTTTCGGTTCGAAAAATTAAAACTTTCTTCCACTGGGCCAAACTATGGTGGCCCGATCAGTCCGTGCGCCACCCCCCCCCCCCTTCCCTTTGGTGAAACCATTTTTGTCAAGCGAGCGACAAAGATGATACAATGACCAATGACAGTCCACATAGAGAACATTTCGGTATACCGACAGTCATCACCACGATATAGCCTTCGATGCTGATGTGGCGTTAAGCACCAATAAATAAATAAATACCAGTAGTCTGGTCTGCCATTGAACGCTCAGATGCAAGGAAACAGCGTTCTTTTAGTTTGTAAAATCAAACTTTTCTCCCGTTGGGCCGAATTATAGTCCTACCAGTGGGCTCTCCTCCGGTACAACCATTTTGCCGAATGAGCAATGAAGATGAAACAAAACTGATGCCTTTGAAATGTCCTCAACGTGGGCTGCCATTGATCGCTGAGATATAAGCAAGCCGCGCTCGCTCAGTTCGAAAAACAAAATTTTCGCCGGGTCCGTGGCTCCCTTGATGCATTTCCCGGAAGCTTTTCATGGCCCAGTCCGTTCCTGCGTTATAAATGATCCATCCATATCTGCTGTGTTCCATAAAACATACTGGACGTGGTTAAATGTACCGTTTGATGACACCAACGCACGTATGTTTGAGATGGAAATTCAAACATTGATCTTGTTCTTGATGCAAGCTATAAAGAAACATTTGATAACTGTTACCTTTGATAAAACTCACTTACAAGCCATCCGATATGTGACGGTTCATCCCATAGGAAACGATCTATTATCTTACCAAAGGAATGTGTTGGCTTTACGATAAAATTGAAACCTTTATCAAAAAATATTATCATCGTTGACGTTTTCGACATAATTTCACAAACGGTATCATCTCAAGCAAGATCAATCACCATCAAACCAATCAAGTTGTCACTGCTATCTGTTTACTTAATTGGTGAAACTGCTAGATTTTATGCCTCTCTTGTGTTTTCTCCCACCACCAAGGTACTGAGATATCTATACTATATTTTAGAATGTCTGTATGTATGTCTGTCTGTCTGTCCGCTATAGAAATGAATATGGGGCCACCCCGAGTGTCCAAAATGGGTCTACTAGGAGTACTTCTTAATGGCGGAGGTCATCGTCAGGTTTAAAAAAGTGTGTGGGGTGGGGATGGGGGTGTAGGGGGCACCAAAAGTTATGACCAACAATTTTTTACCGATATATGTCTTCAAAGGGGTCTACTAGGGGTACGTTTTTATCAGGAATCTGATGGTGGGGTTTAAAAAAGTATCGGGGTGAGGGTGAGGTGTAGAGGAGCGCCAAAAGTTATGACCAAAATTTTTCTCACCGATATAGGTCTTCAAAGGGGGACTACTAGGGGTAATTTTTTACCAGGAATCTAATGGTGAGGTTTAAAAAGGTGCCAGGGTGGGGTGGGGTGGGGGTGGGGGTGGGGTGTAGAGGGGCACCAACAGTTATAATACTATCCTCAGCCCGATCAACGCCGGGTAACCCTGCTAGTATATATATAAAGTGATGTTGGACAGCTGGGGAGATATGCCTGTCTCACCACACCCACGTGACAGCTATCTCACCCCAACCCTGTGACCAACCTATTTGCATATTTAATTTGGGCTGAAACTATTTGATCATCGCAAATCACGTCTGCACATGTATAAACTAACAAAATGGAAGGCTGTTTTGCTTCCGTAAATAAGACTTTATAAACGAAAATCGAAGAGAAACTTCAGGACACCTCAAATTGCTCTGTCAGTTTATGGGAGAGAAATATACATAGCGCATTAACGCTCAACATGCGGTGCTAGTCTGCATGTTTTGAAGTATATACCTTTGGTATATAGCACTCTTCTGATCAAGCTTTCCGAATATCTTATTAGTTTTCTCCCAGATTGAACCGAATATCTTATTAGTTTTCTCTCTGATTGAACGCACTAAGAAATATTTTTTCCTGGAAAATATGGTATTTTCTTATTAATGGCGTCGCACCCCTAAGATGGTGGGAGAGAAATCATCCCCGATGGGTATCTGGGTGGGACGGGTAAATCTCACCCTCGGGGCAAGATGTTTGAGCCAGACACGAGGCAAGCCTCGTGTCTGGCTCAAATATCTTGCCCCTCGTGTCTGGCTCAAATATCTTGCCCCTCCGGTGAGATTTCCCCATCCCACCCAGATACCCATCGAGGATAGTAATAATCTCTGACCGTTTACAACTTGAGGTGATGTGTTTTTTTGTAAACACTGGAAACGATTTATTTTTCTTACTTATTTATTATTGAGGTTAACGACTCTTTCGACAGCCAGGGTCACCTCGCGTCGGACAGTTTTATGGGTGGATGAAGCCGGAGTAGCCGGGGAGAACCAGCGACCAGCGGCGAGCAACTGTCAAACTCCCCAACGTTATTTGTCGTTTCGTTCATTTATCTTGTTAATAATACATACTTTGCTAATTGCCATAATGTACAGTCATTTTGATTTTGTTTTTGACATTCACTGTTGTGTGTATAATATCATTTTTTTTGCTAAACCGGCCAGCGCTATTCTCAAAAATCGCCAATTAATTTTCATTATTTTTTCATTTTTTGTCTCAAAAACATAGGTTATGACCCCTCGTTGGAACGAGCTCGTCGAGCTCGTTCCAACGAGGGGTCATAACCTATGTTTTTGAGACAAAAAATGAAAAAAATTAGTTATTCAAGAATTTTTTTTGCAAGTGTCGTCTGCTTTTCATGTTAGGTCCCCAACGTACTAAGTTAGCATTGGTTGAGGACAAATACTCCATCGACGTGCAGTACACCTCAGTACACGGCACCACCGTGCCCCCACGTGGGCAATCGGGATTATGTGCCTTGCCAAGGACACAACGCAGTTACCCCCGGCGGGGTCGAACCTTGGGCCTTTCGGGTTGAAGTCCAATGCCATAACCACTGAGTCACCGCGATCCCTTCTTCATTCAATGGAATGTACATACCTTCTTCATTCAATGGAATGTACATACGTTACAGTTTTTATTATCAATATCTGAAGACCATTTACTATATTAGTATCTGAAATGCACATATTTTACACGGAAGTGTTATGTTCCATATACAGATGACTCAGCGAAACTGACATACTGGCTCAGATAATTGCAACCTTCTTTGGTGTGGTGGCAGAGTTTTTATGAGTGGGCGATTGGGTGCCGCAGACCCGTGATGGACTCACACCGGGGCCAACTTCCGAAAAACTCTACAGTTTTCAGTTCAGTGGCTCAGACCCAGCACTGTGCCTGCTGGAGTGCTTGCTTGGCATAGGCGATAGAATATTACATTCAAGCAGTTGCATCTGCACAGATCGTCCATTATTTGCGATTCCTGTGTTTAAAAAGCTGGGGATCATAGACCATTATAAATGGTTCAGTGCATATTAACCGTGGCTTGATAAGTGGTTGACACTGCTCCACATCCCAAACACATTCAATTGTCACGACTTGCTATGGTGTATAGGCAAACTTTGGGTGTGTGAGTGTGTTACGCTTGTGAGAATTGTGTGGGTATATATTCGGTCCTTGCAAGTACCTGAACCGTTGAAGCCATTCTTGTTTAGTCTCGTAGACAATAGCACGGATCACCTTTTCAATAGAAATATGCATGCTGTTTTTGTAAAGCCTTGCCATGTGTTTTCTATGGTCGCGCAATCAAGTATTCTCTTCTATTCATAGACGATTCCTTTGTTCGCGGGGTTCATAACATTAAAGAAAACACTACCGGCTAATGGAATCCATTGTTGGGAATACAGGTTTTGTACTCAATCAAGTCTCGGATGCTTCCGCCGAAGCATCTGAATCTTGGTTAAGAACAAAATCTGTATTCGTCACAAGAGTGATAAATAATTGCGCTTACACAAAGAACGCAATGCGGGTGTTACGAATGACGTGGTAGAGTGAAGCTCAGGTTTAACAATATTTATTTCAGTCCAGTATGAATAAATATATACAGGTTGTTTCTACTATGGGAGTATCCGATATGGTGTATTGATATCCGATGTGGTGTATTGAAGTCTCGACCTCGCCTCTGGGTCATATATCGACTCGTTCTACCGGACTCGTCGACACATGCCCAGAGACGAGGTCTCGACTTCAATACACCATCTCTTCAATACACCAAGTTATCTTACAATGATCCTCACTTTCTTGACCTGTTCGCATATATTTTGACAATCATTCTGCGCCTATGAGTTGATTTTTATGAAAGAAGATCATAAAGTCATGGAATTACCTTCTTGCGCTGTGCAAGACGTAATCCCCATTCATTATTCTACTTCAAGTATAACCGCTGAAGCTTATAGTAGTGTTTCAGATGTGTGTTTCTTTGTTTTGTTTTTCCGGTTTAATGCAGTGCAGGCCTATATAAAAATATCATCCTGGCAAAATGATCTAGTCTCATTTATTTCGTTGAGTTGGCGATTTATTTATCATTTAATTACAGTAATAAAAAAAAACTTTGGCCTCGACATGTGTAATCAGTTTTTGGAGAAATGCAGGTATTGAGGTAAAAACAACTTCTATGAATTGAATGATTGCTCGTGCTTTTGCTACCTTCAACACATAGAGGATACGTCATTAGTGTTTTTCTCATATAATATTTATGAAACGAGTCTAAAAATTTTCCGTTTTGGCGAGCCTCTGGCGAGTCCAAACAGAAAATTCGGACGAGTTTCATAATATTATATGAGAAAAACACTCATTTCATATTCTATTTATCATATGACACACACACGCACAAATTAGCCACTTTGTATGACTTTTTAACCCATCACCTAACTTGAGTTGCAGACGGCACTTGGAAAAAACATCCTCGTATAAATAAAAATTTTAATTGTTTGCTTCCAAAACATAGGTTATGACCCCTCATTGGAACAAGTTCGTCGAGCTCGTTCCAATGAGGGGGTCATAACCTATGTTTTAGAAGCAAAAAGAGAAAATATAAAAAAAATGAATGGCGTTTTTCTTGTAGGTAAAAAATTAATACAATATGACCCACCCAAATAGGACAGATAACGTAAATTCTTCCCACTGAAATTATGCAAATGTCACCCAGTTGTATTTTGTTCAGCCAATCAAATTGTCCAGTTTTGAAATTGACCAATGAAAGCTCCCAACTCTAATTATGCAAATTATGAAAATGAGGCCCAGTTTTATTTTGTTCAGCCAATCAAATTGTCTAGTTTTGAAAATGACCAATGAAATTGACGGAAGCTTTATTTATCACTGATTAATATGAAAACAAAATATCAAATGTTTTAAAGTGAACAAAACGGACGAGTCATATGATAAATATTTTCATTTGCCCAGTCGTTTCCACTTGTATTGTGTAATAAGAGAGATAATATGACGCTTGATACAAAACCTGAAATTGGATTCAGCAGCAAGTTTTATGCTTATGTACGCTTTCTCCATTCACAACATTACAGATTGAGGCAACAGTTAATAAAATACAAACATCAGACACTTTCACCAATGCATCTCTCCAAATTGCAGTCATGGCTCAGTTTGATGCAAGTGTTCTGAGTCTTGCCAAGGAAGAAATACAACAATTAATGAACCTGGGTACATGCTACTACTGATATTATGGAAGCGTGGGAACAGGTGGGTCTAAGATGAGTCGTATCGTAAGAGACTGCTCTTTAAACAGACAGTGCGGTGTTGTTACCTAGAGGTGGATGCAGCAGGTTGATCCTCTTCCTTGATTTCAGCTTTGTGTTTACACAACGGACGAAGTGCCAGTGTTACGAATGACATGATCAAGTAAAGTTCAGTTTTTCTCTACTAATTCCATTCTTGGCCTAGCTTGATGCAGTAATATGAGCCTTGCTGTAGAACAAATCCAATAATTTGATTAAAAAGGGTCCAGTGTTCTGACTGGAACATTCAAATGTTATTTAGAACTGTGGCGCTCCGAGTCGTTGTGTCAACAAGATAATTAATAATGTCATGCTATATTTTTCATATTGACCTCATTGTAAACAATATTTGAGTTTCTATCACAGCAATTTTCAGATAGCAGACACTACACTGCGGCATCATTACAAACAGAGAAGAAAAATCATTATTTTTACACCATCGCATCCCCAGCTAGGCTTGCATCACACCTCTCACGTGTCGCCCAAATGCTGGAGTTTTGTCTGCTTCAAAAGGTGGTTCGCATATTCATATCACTGATACGATGTCACGAATAAACGCTGGAAAGTTCTCGTTTGGTCAATTGAGTGTGAGGTTACATGACATAATTATGGAAGACCGCTATAAGAAATGATGTGGGCGCTGTCCTTCAGTTAGCAGCACGTCAGTAAATTTACTATAATAATTACGCATGTAGTGTCAAATAACAGTGTTTTCCCCTCAAATGACTTGTTTTTCTTCAAAACTCCCGAAAAATATCTGTGATGTGTCTATTACCAGCGGGAATGACATACTGGGGACAATGCGTTTACAACTGTATTTTCCAGAATTGTATTTTCTAGTTATGACTTTAATTGGGTGGAAAATAACCATTAGCATTTTCAAAGATTCTACACAATGATAGAAATCAACAATAATACATTCGGTATCAACGGATGTTGATGTGAATCAGCACAGAAACATGTGCCAACTATTTACACGAAATGTAATCTTTTGTCCACTAATCTGCTGGGAGCCTACTATAGAACGTTTACAATTGTATTTTCTAGAATTGTATATTCTAGTTTTGACTTTAAATAGGTTGAAATGAACCATTAGCATTTTCAAAGATGTGACAATATCTTTTAAAATGCTAATGATTCATTTCAATAATTTATATTAATAGGTAGAAAATACAGTTCTAGAAAATATAATTGTAAAACTTTTATAGTATTGCACCTGGTGTGAATTACAACAAAAACACTTCAGCGTGAAGTTGACTTATGTTGCTTTATGTTGGGAAAGCATCAATCTCCCAAATGTTTCTGGATTTCGACCTCAACTCGAAAACGGGTACCACAGGTCCCAATTGGGATGCTTTCAGTCACAGCGAGTTTTTTTTCAACAATAGATTCAGTTCTGCACGAGCTTGTATCGGATGTTAAAAATAAAGGGATTTGAAGTTGGATAAATCTTCCGTCATCGATTCTTTAATGTTGCTTCGCATTTGAGCTATTAAAGTGATGCAATGTTTGTTTGTTTGTGCATTGGTGTCAAAGAAACTTTCAACAGCTACTATAGTATTGTGTCCGACAGTTTTAAGGGTAAAGGATGTACCCTGAGAGTACTACCTAACAACTCCGATTAACTGGCAGACTTTCCAACGTTTCTGCAAGGCAAGCGGGGCTGGCAGTGGGTGAATGCAAGTATACCGTTATTGTGCCCTAAGCCTTAGTACATACACTACAGACGACGTGGAGTGGTCGTAATCCACGCATGGGCAGTGTTATCCACGCATGTGTTTACCAGGTAATAAAAAATCGTCATCAACAAAATTTTAATTAATAAAGCACCGGGTTGTACCCGGTGCTTCATTAATTAAATTTTTATTGATTATTCTTATCAGTTTTTGCAATATAATATATTGCGTCCATGGGAATGCTTCCAACCCCGTGGAAAGAGACCAGTCCATAGTGACTGTACTGTAGAGTCCCCGTGCTCCCACTCGTGTAGTGGGGATAAGCTCTATCTTGTCCTAAGGATGCAAGGCATATGACGTGGGCCAGGATCGATCCGACGACCTTTTGACCTCCGGGCCAATGCGATTATTAAGCGGCCACCGCACTTCCAGTAGTGGCACATCGTGCTAAGGTGTAAGGCAAGCTGATGTCAAAGTGGGTGTGCTTAAAACAATTTTGAGCTCATCTCCTGTTTATATATGATTAATGAGTGACCAGGTCTGACCAGTTTTACTTGCTGATATACATGGCAGTTCGACCCATGTGGGAAGTCTTGTTCAGTGCACTTTCAAAACTGAATTCCTGACTGTTGAAAGTGGGGTTCCAGGTTCTGAAAGTCAGTTAAGATACCGGGAAATTCATAGACCACAACCGGGAATCAAAGGTTGTTTAACCCTTTACCTAACATGAAAAGCAGATGACACTTGAAAAAAAAATCTTGAATAACTAATTTTTTTCATTTTTTGTCTCAAAAACATAGGTTATGACCCCTCGTTGGAACGAGCTCGACGAGCTCGTTCCAACGATGGGTCATAACCTATGTTTTTGAGACAAAAAATGAAAATATTTTGAAAATTAATTGGCGATTTTTGAGAATAGCGCTGGCCGGTTTTGGCCGTTACGTTGGGTAAAGGGTTAACAGGGACCTGGTAATGTCCGTTCTCGGAATTAAACTCGAGTTCCAACATCGAAAAGGGCCAAGAACGAAGTTGATTCTGGGATCTGGTTTATGAATTCCCCGGGTAATGTGACTGAGTTTTAAAAACACGAGCGGGTAATTCCAGTTCCCGGGATTAAACACTAGGTGAAAGGGATTCTCTCACGAAGAAACATAAGGCTTTTTCATGGGTGTTCACTGACCTAAGGCACCTTTAAGGTGCAATATTATAGTTTTTCTAACAAGCATACAGACTTTGGCCTAAAGAGAAACGGTACATATCACATAACGTGTTCTGATTCCGTATCATATAGACGACTTATTCTGATTCCGTATCATATAAACGACACGTTTATGGTAACGCGATAGCGACAGTTACGGGCGCTTTACTAATAATTTTACAATAAATAGACACTGCACAATTCAATATTAAACCAACCCGGTTCCTGGGGATGTGTCCAAGTCGCAAACCTGTAAATTCACGCGGATCATCATAGGAAGTGACACTGGGAGTGAATAATTTGACAACATAACTTTGAAAATTGCTGTGACCGCGTTACTCATTGTTTGTTAGAGTGCACAACAATATAGTTCCATAAAATATGTTTTTTTAAAAACTTTTTCTCGCCCAACATTATGTCCCAAAACTGTATTAATAATTTAAGATTTAATCTGTTTATATGACAGAATTGTTAGCTAAATGAATTATCATGATAAAGTGCATGTCCTGTGATTTGCATCAGGTTCTCGGTAGTGTCCAGAAAATGGGATCACTACTTGCCGGCAAAGACGTTTCTTTGAGATCTCATTCTGGACATCACCTGGAATCTGATACAAATCACAGGACATGCACATTATCATGATAATCTGTATTTATAAAAACATCTTTTAGTTTCTGTGAATTTTTGTAGGTAGAGTACACAAACGCGGACAGAGAATTTTGACAGGGTCGCGACGAGAGTCTGGTCTGGTAGAATTATCTGTCCCATTTTCTCCTCTCAACATTATATTTCCTGTCAAGAAGCAACATGCGAGATATTGAATACTAGAAGCTATTTTCGTTTATTTTTCTTGGTGAGATCTTAGTTTTCAGATATTTTATTTGTAAACTCCCAACCCGCAAGTATTATATTTTATTGTTTGTCTCTTGATTTAGCCCAAAATGTATGGGATTTCTTGTTCATGAAAATAGTACAGAAGAACGAAATAGGATTGTCCACGGTAGTAAACACACGAACTACAATAATTTCGAAAACACATTAACTTCTCTCACTCCCATTGTGAAAGTACCATTCTGCGTAGATCGGTGGTCAATTCACCAGAACTTGTGAATTCCGCGATTATGCCACCAAGAAAGTCCAGAAAATCCTTTCCCAAGAAGACACTTCAAGCAACAAACGATTATGGTAGAGACGAAGAAAACTTAAATCAAAAGATAGAATGGCATCTTTAACCCCAGTGGACTCCAGCTACTGTCCGTCCTGTACCTCTGGCTTTGTAGTGACCGCTTCCAGATCTGATCAAGGAGGAGATTAATTTTACCATCACACTACTTAGTTGTCGCGATTTCATATGTTTTACTCTAGAACATATCCCATAAATTGTTTGTTCGAAGAATATGGTAAAGTGAAAGGTGATGGCAGGGCCTGCGAATTTCAGATACCAGATAGAATCGAATTCCGAATCGAACCAGGCAGAGTATTTTGAATCGAATCATATCTTGAATCGAATCTCACCGCCCATCAAATTGCAGATATATTGGACCAACGTACTTATCGTCAGTCTCCACGCACTAAAGTTTCGTGGGTGCGAGGTGGCTCAGTGGTAGACTGTTGGAGTTCTATGCTGGAGGTCCGTGACGACCCGCGTTGTGTCCTTGGGCCAGGCACTTTATCCCGGTTGCCTACACGGGGCTCGATGACGCCATGTACTAACGCGTTCTGCACGTCGATGGTGCACATGTCTTCAACCGCTGTTACCCTGCTTGAGCAGAGCTTGAACACAGTTAGAATGTTGAGGAGCTGACAGTTGCTCGTCGATGCTCGGTGGTTCTCTCCTAGTACTCCGGCTTCCTCCACCCATAAAACTGTCACGGTCACGATTAGCCATTGTGCATACGTATGTGACCTTAAACACCAATAAATAAATATATAAATAAATAAATAAATACTTAAGTATCGTATTCAACGGCTAAACGTCAGTTTAGGCAAGTCAATGAAAAAGCGGAATATCCCAGAACGGAAAAAAGTGGCTTCGGAAACGGAACATCCTTGAACTCTTCTTCTATCATCAGGTCTCCTGCACAGGAGACCTGATGATAGAAGAAGTGCTCGAAAACAGACTTTTGGTAGGATTTTTAGAACATCTGTACGATTCGAAAATTTCCGAATCAGCACGACTCCATCCGCATCAAATCGAATCATCGGAAGGATTTCTAATTGAATCGAATATGGTAAGGATCTGCGTTTTGGCAGAAGAATTTGTTATTGCAATAAGTGGATGTGTTAAAATTGGTAGGTCGACAAACTCCGATCACTTTAAGGAGTTCTACTGTGAATGGTCGACCTTTGTTCATCAATCATTCAAACTTGTTAATGACAACGCATGTTTTATATCGGAACAAGCACACGGGTTCTACTTCTGTCGAACCATAGATCGTTGTTCTTGCAAATTGGCGTCATAATTTTGGTGTCTGTGTCAAGCCATACTGAAGTTGCTGCCAGCAGGTGATTCCGTTTCTCCGAGTCGTCTCATAATTGCATTGTGTTCTTCCGAGATTGATGAATACAAATCTCATTATTCCGAATAATTCCAGAAAATTAAGTGTTTACGTTGCTCAGACAGATGTATACTCCAATGCAATGTCCACTTATGTATTTTGCTCCTGTAAATGACGGCTCTCCTGAAACATGTCATTGATTTAGTGTCAACTAAACCCCCTCCTCGAACAGTACAATCGCGTCTTTGAATTACATGTAATTATATTAATTTCTCGTTGGCAACAAGGAATGGCGGAGGAAGTTATCTTCCGTCCGCGTAGAATAAGTAAAAAGAATGATGCTAGAAAAGCGGTCCTTTGCGTGTACAAAGTACATCACATTGTTATAAAATGTACATGAATCATTCTGTACTTATGAATTATATAGGTTTCGTTTGAAACAGTTTTACTGGTGTAGATCCGGGGATAAGCCGAATGCCTTTACACCGTTTACAAATATTAAATTCATGTCTTTGTACCGAGCCAGGAAGATATCTGTTCCACGAATGAAAGAATGCATCCTTTAGGACTACTACGATGTCTTCGTTTATCCAATGATACTCACTGCGAAAACAAAGAGATTATTTACACTCTAAAATCAGTCGGGTTAAAATCAAACAAAATCAAATGTGTTGAGTGAATATGAACCCAGTTGGGTTCATATTCGCTCAACCCAGTTGATTTGGGTTAATTTTCAACCCGACTGATTTTAGAGTGTATATATATATTATAATAAAACACATTTTAGCCGAATAACGAGGTCTCTTAACTACAAGGTGGTCCAGGTGTGAAGACGTGGTGCTGAGTTGGGGAGAGAGATAAAAGAACAACTATTATGCCCGATAAGATTCTATTTGGAGACAGTAAAAGTCAGGGCTCCAGATAAGCGGTGTCGCGTCGCTTTTGCTATGCAAAACTTGCAAAAAGCTTCACAATGTTAAATTATGTATAGCATTTTGCGATACAAGATAATCAACTGCAGCCTATTAGGCTGCAGTTGATTATCTTGTATCGCAAAATGTGAATGAAAATTTGCAAACAAATTTGAAAACTAGTTCACTGATGCTTTACTTCTGATTGTGGAACATTCCAGGCATAACTCAGATTAACTCTCCATCAAGCATCATTAGCAACTTCATATGTAAGATGAGTTCTGTTGGTTTAAATACTTCCTGTTTTTACAACATTTTGCATAAAATGTCCATTAAAAATAACTACAAGCCATCAAATTAAAAATCCCAACTTCCATTTTGAGAACTCTATTAAACAACCAAGACGCCTTTTATAAAAGTATACAAGTCCATGCAACCCTTAAAGGCAGTTCAGTTAAAAAAACATAGTAAATGTTTCATGTGTTGCAGATCATTTGGAAATGCCCATAAATGGATGAAACTATTCTATCTACTTAGAAGAATTCAATATAAAACAGCATAACATAACTCTGGTATACAAAAATAGCTATGTAATTTTTACAAAATGCTATTCATTTTTTGGAAATGCGTAGCATTTTGCTGCACAAAGAAAAAAAGTTATTTTGAGCACTAGTAAAAGTTGTCGCTAATATGTAACATTTCAATGTGTGGTTTTGGAGGTAAAAATTAACGGTAGAGGAGTTTCCCACCGGTATAGCGACGCATTTATTTCATTCTCCGTGGTAAAATTAATTTCCAAAAATACATCATCGTGAAATAAGTTCGAACGTTTATTGCCTCAAGCCACGACGGAACTTTTGGGTTTGAGAGGTGTTTCCATTAACCTAACCGTTTATGCAGGTTTGAGAGATGCTCCAATGACCTAACCGCTTGTATATCGACGCCTGAACAAAGTGGAAAATGTGCGATAATTAGGTCAAAGCCGTCGGAGCACGATGGCGTGGGTCTCACGTACAGGGAAAGGGGTTTACGCTTGCTACTTGCCTGTAACAAAATGGACCTTATTGGGACGGAGTATATACAAACTATTGGGGTTGTCGATCGTCCTTCAGGTTGACATTCGTGTACTTTTTTCACTTTATAAAACCAAAAGATGCTCTAATTCATTTATTACACGCCATGTGGAAAATGAAAATCTGTTCCACACATATATAGGGAACGGAAATCGTTGACGGACTATTTTTAAATAGATGCGAAATTTCACTGGAATTGTCTACAAATCGTGCAACGCAATTAAAATTTGGATCGCTAGCGATAGCTGAAAATCGCCCCCTGAGTTCCGATGTGTTCTATGTGCCTACTAGAAGGCACATAGAACACATTGAAACTCTGGGGCGAAACAGTAACACGGGTTCCCCTCCCAAATTTGTTTGGCGATAAAATGCGTTGTTTTTGTTGATAGTTGTCAAATGAATTGCTGAGTGTCCTTCTAATAATTGTTTTTTTATAGACGCGAAGGCGTGTAATAAACACAGAACGACACACGCGTGTGAATAGGTTAATCGATATGGCACTTCTGCCATAGCGGAGGGATAGAACTCGAGGTCTGCGGCCTCTCGTTTTATCCGTCCGCGCTGGCACTCGTGCCATATCGATTAACCCATTCAAACGCGTTTGGCATTCTGTTTATATATTGTACGGGGGCACATTTAAAGTTGTCAAGAGTCCACGCTTTTCAACACTGTGTATATCTATGAACCATTATAAAAAGACCTCGTCAACTAATGACAACCATTGGCTTTAATTATTTCATATTTGCCCTGATGAATTATGACATTGAAATCAAGATCAGTGTGTGATATTCAGAAATGTTTACTCCACAGCTGAAATTTTCATCAGTGAACACTGTATTGTCAGTGGATTCTCAGGTGGTGTTATTTCCCCATGAATACCAGTTGCTCATGTGATTTTTCCCATGAATACCAGATGATCATATGACATTTGAACATCGCGCATTGATACTACGCACTACATTCGATTTTCCAGAGCCTGTAATTACATTCTGTAATTTCTGTTTACGTTCTATAAATAGGCGGTTTCCTCGACTCCAGTGGGGGGAATTGTATTTTAGGCACTGTATTGACAGTTTAAGGGAACTATTTTGTATCAGAAGCCATGTTGGTTTATTTCTTTTTTTATGACTAGAACTTGACCGAATTATGGTTAGTCAAGGCGGTGCCTTGTAGATAAGCCAAACTCGATATCTTGTCTGGACATAAAATAACAAAGGCGGTGCCTTGTAGATAAGCCAAACTCGATATCTTGTCCGGACATAAAATAATTATGTTTTATGAGGGGAATAAACATAAGAATTGAATCATGACTGTTTGAAATCCACGAAGTGGTGAAACAAATTGATCAAGTGCAAATTTACCACGAACCGCTTCGCGGTTCATGGAATTTGCACGTGATCAATTTGTTTCGTCGCCTCGTGGATTTCAAACAGTCATGATTCAATTCTTACGTATCCCGAAGGCTACGGATGAAACATAATTTTGAACGGAGAAGCATGGAAAATTGCCTTTTTCCTTTCTGCAGGTCCAAATAACTTACAGATTTATCTAAAACGTGGTACCTTGTTTTTTTTGTTTTGTTTTGTTTTTTGCTTTTTACTATATAACAAGTGTGCATCAATTACTGCTCACAATTTTTGACAATTTTTTCTTCTGTTCGTGCTGGGTAAAGGGTTAATCGCTGAAACAACACTACTACTCGCTTTCTCGATGGCTTGAAATTTTCGTCACTGGAAGAGATTTACAGGAAAGTTATCTCCCTTAATTTTCTAATGTTGTCAGTAAATTTAACATTAAGGGAATAGGAAACATGGTTAACTCCAGATGACACATTGACTGTCGGTGAGATCATTGCCAACGGCAAGGTTCTTACACACAACCCCAGGAAGTCACAGCGAGGTGGAGGTGTGGGTGTAATCTGTGATAACACTGTGAAGGTTAAGCGTAAGGCATCTCAGACTTGGGTTACATTCGAGTGCATTGGCACCATTGTAACGATCGACTCACACTCAGTCCGCCTCATTGTCATTTATCGACCCCCACAGAGCTCCAAAAACAAATTCACTGTCAACCAGTTCATTAGCGAATTCTAAGACTTCAAAGGAAGCATTACTGCGCTGCCAGAAAAATTCATCATTGGAGGTGATTTCAATTTCCATATGGAGAAGAAAACTTCCAGTGATTCTTCTAAACTACGTGATCTTATCAATTCAATGAATTTACGCCAACATGTTCGTGGCACTACCCATAAAGATGGCCACACATTAGATCTGCTGATCACCAGAGAATCCGAGGCAGAACTTGTTAAAAATGTATTAATTGTTGATCCTGCAATTTCTGACCATTTTATGCTTATCATCGACTTGGCACTTCCTCGTCCCTCCCCTGTCCGGAAGAAAGTCACAAACCTCAAGTATCGAAGTATTGACCTTGCTAAGTTTGCGGATGCTATTGCTTCGTCTCTAAAATTAACGAGAGGCAAACTGTTGACAGCACTGAATACATTCTCACTGGCTCACATCAGGAGGTTATTGACAAGTTTGCGTCTGAGCAAACACGCATTTTTAGCGTACGCCCTTGCTCACAGTGGTTCAGTGATGAGATTAGGCGCGCAAAAGATTTACGACGCAAACTAGAGATTCAGTGGCGGCAAACGAAACTATGTGTTCACAGAGAGATGTTTGTCAACCAGCGAAGTGTTAACAAACTGGACAAATCCGCGAAACAGAAATACTTTTCGGACTTATTGTCAGCTAAAGTTAATTCCCCTAATGTGCTGTCTGTCGTTCTTGAGAAGCTTCTGCATCGTCAAAAGACAATTGTACTCCCAGAGCATTCGTCATCCAAAGACCATGCGAATAGATATTCTTCTGTCTTTTCTGAAACAATTGAGATTATCAGAGCTTCGCTTGATACAAGCTCACAATCCGATCTTCGACAGATAACCGACATGCCATGCACCTGTGTTAAAGCTGTTGCACAGTTGTCCCAATTCAAACCTTTGGCTACAACAGATATCCAGAGGTTAATATCCAAGGCACCATCTAAGCAATGCATGCTAGATATCATTCCAAGTTGGTTGTTAAAAACATCTCTTTCAGAGTTAACTACACCGATCTTGAAACTGGTCAATGCCTCCCTCCACTCTGGCGTCTTTCCAACGATCATGAAACACGCTTTAGTAAAACCTCTTCTCAAAAAGCCAACACTTGACCCAGAGGTTCTGAAAAACTACCGATCGGTCTCTAATCTTCCGTTCCTATCAAAGATTATTGAGCGTGCGGTGGCTTCTCAGCTGAATTCTCATTTGGCAGCCCACGGCCTAGCCGAAGTTAACCAATCTGCATACAGATCTAATTTCAATACAGAAACAGCGCTTCTAAGGGTCCAAAATGATATCCTCCTATCCACGGACAGGCACAACCTAACATGTCTTGTTTTGTTGGATTTAAGCGCCGCTTTTGACACCATATACCATAACATACTTGTTGAAAGACTGGCAGTGAGAATAGGCCTTACTGACCGAGCACTTAATTGGTTTTCGCCGTACCTTAATGGTCGCACACAGAGTGTCCTTATTGGCAGTGAGTCGTCACACTACGTTTTGGCGTCCCTCAAGAATCGGTGTTGGGTCCCCTACTGTACACTGTCTATGTCTTACCTCTCGGTGACATTATCCGAAGCCATGGCCTTGACTTTCATTTTTACGCAAATGACACACAGCTGTATATTAGTTTTACTCACGCCTTTGAGCCTGAAGCATGCAGTAAGATTGAACTTTGTATTTCAGACATCAAGGCATGGATGACTAATAACTTTCTTAAATTGAACGATGACAAGACAGAAGTAATATATATAGGTCTACCTCATCAACTTTCAAAAATATCCAAACTGTCCCTCAATATTGGAGGTTCTGCGATAAAACCCAGTAGCTGTGTTCGAAACTTAGGATATTTCATGGATGAAAATTTGGCAGCTGATGAACATATCAAACATGTCTCTCGCAGTGCATTTTTTCATCTTAGAAATATTAGCAAAATTCGATCCTTCGTTGATACGCAGACGTCACAAGAGCTTTCCACGCCTTTGTTACCAGCCGCCTTGACTACAACAACTCTCTTCTGATTGACTCTAAAACATCTATTCTTAAAAACTAAAAACTACAACACATCCAAAGTTGTGATGCACGGGTCATAACCAGAACTCAAAAGTACTGCCATATAACACCAGTACTCTCTGAGTTACACTGGCTACCCGTTAAGCAAAGAATTCAATTTAAAATTGTCCTTTTGGTGTTTAAGTGTATCTCGGGATCTGCACCATCCTACCTGTCCGATCTGCTTACCATCCACAAACCACTGAGGTCTCTTAGGTCATCAGGCCAACTCAATGTGGTTCAGCCCATATCTAAATTCACTAGTGCTGGTGATAGGGCCTTTGCGGTTGCTGGCCCAAGGCTATGGAATTCTCTTCCAATCGACATAAAAAATAGTGAATCACTTGAATCAGTCATGTCTGGTACTAAAACCTATCTTTTTTTGAAAGGCATTTCCTTCAGAGGTCTTTTAATTTTGGTCATAAATTGACATTACCTGGTGCGTGGGTGTGACTGAGTCAGCGAGGATTGCCTCGTTACTCGTCAAGTTACACTCACATACTTGTTTTGGTAAAGTTGTAGTTTGTTTTGTATTTTATTTTTTTTTATTTTGTTTTAATTCAACACCCTTTTTCTTTTAGGTTCTGTCGTTTATCGCCACAATATAGCCTCGGTTGCTGATGTGGCGTTCGGCACCAATAAATGATAATAGTGATCCATGTATCAATGTATCTGTGAGAGAATGTATGTGTATGTGTGTATGTGTATGTATGCATTGATTGTACAGCCATTGAGCACCGTGTGTGGACTCTAGGCTTTAAATCCGAGCCACGTAAACAATTATCGTGTTGTTTGTGGTCATTCCATTTACTTTTATTCAATCGAACTTAACCACGGGGCCCTCTGGGTACTACAGCACTGCGTGCTAGTCTTATATGCCCCCAAAGGGGCTTCGTTAAGTCCGTTTCGGTAGTTTGGGGTGCATTTTAGTGGTTTGGAGGGATTGTAGGGTTTATTTGGGTAATTGGATTTACTCTTGTACAAAGGAACATACGCTCCGAACATTCCCCTGTCCTATAAGAAACTTTTGGGTAACAGCAACCACGTGCTACCATAGAAACCAAGATGGCGGCCTCCAGTATACAAAATGGACGACGGAAACATGTATCACCCTAACATCACGCGCTGCGCATGTGCACTAACACTACGTATCACTATGGTAATGGCCGCTCACGCGAGTTACCATGACAATACAACATGGCGCCACTGGGTCAGGTGCCATGGCGTCACTTTCGAGTTCCTGCACCGAGGTCCTTGTTGTTAGTTTGGATGCGCGTGACATGAAAACGGAACACTGCGAAAATAGCTTTCCACGAGTGTGGTCTGCTTGACTGCTTTTTCACGATATTTAAAAAAATAATACATAGGTTAAACCATTGCGTCTTCTTATTGTTACCTCAATACTACCATAGCATTATTGAGTGTTGACGACCTTTGGACCGGTTCCATGTAGATTTGAGATGTTGGTTTGATGAACGTGGTGAAATATGACTGCTGATGTCAAACGCTCTCTTTGGTCTGCAGTATGTATTGCCACAACTTTGACAACACCTAACCCACACTACAGACTAATAGCTTTTGTGTTAAGCTTACTGTTATGTAATGGTAGAGTCCACATTTAAATTTGCTGGGTAGAGAAATTAATATTGTCAGCCTGCAACAAAACTATAAACTTGGTTATTTTCTTAATTGAATTTCATTTCATGAATGAAAAAAAACAAAAAAAAAACTAGACCATACCGCTGGCAACTTAAAAGAGACATTGGCACAGATCTATCTTCAAACTGGAGTTGATAGATTGAAGTCCGAGCCCTCCCTTATAAAAATACAAGGGTAGTTGATACACCATGGATCGTTTCAAAATACCGATGCATACCCTGGAATTTCAGAATAAAACAAGGGTGTACCATTGTATTTTCTATAACTTGTTGGTGAATACACCATATGCTAACGCCGTACACGCGATGACCAGAGGGCGTGGTCTGGATGACAATCCCCGAAACTTTTTTTTTAATTTTGTTTATTGCCACGTCTCCTACTTGAATCTGATACCATTTCTATTCCCAAATAGTCTCCGGATATGAAAAAGGAGAGTTCCCATACGTAAAAGCATCCTAACTTTCCTGTGAGACTAAGTCAAAAGCCGACATATCATACCTGCTGTATTCACCAATTATTGGGGGTGAGGTGGAGCCCAAGTACATGATGTATTCAACTGACACTTTGGAGGCGATTTGTCTCCCACCTCCCCCCCCCCCCCCCCCCCTCCGTGGTCTGAGTCTTATAGTATTTCTATTCACAAATAGTCTTCCGATAAGAAAGAGACCACGAACGCAACAAAATCTTAGCTTTTCTGTGAGACAAATCATAGACCGACAAAAAATTCTTAATGGACGTACCAAGAGCGCAAGTACATGTAGCCTTCACCCGAGACGTTAGTGGGAGGATTTGTCTCCTACCTCTCATGATCTGCGGCTACATAATCAGATTTGACAATTCCACAAGCTAAATCTTGCGATTCAATGTTTATACAAAGTCGTTCGGAAAACAAACAAAGCTGATTTGGGGTTGTATGTGTGACGTTGTCAGTGGGGGTAAATCTGATTTCTTGTAACGATACTGAACCGCAAGCTTTTGGCAGATTCGTGAAGAGTTTATCATCTTTCTCGTCCTGTTCTTTCTCCTCCCATCTCCTACCGTGACGCCTCCTTTTGGTCCTTGTGTAACCGACATTGTCTGAGAGTGTGTCTGCTGCTGACAAAAACAGGAAATTGCCTTGAGAAATTTGTCATGTCGTACAATTATTTTGTTTCCCCCGTGTGGTACCTGTCTGCGTCACAACCTGACATTACCATTCTGGAGTTGTCATTCCTGGTTCAATTAACTGGGATGTGAATACAATTAACAATGCCGTAGGGTGATGGATCGTTCGTAGACAATCGTTAAAGTGTATATCAATTGCAACACTGTGTCTCCTGCACAAGAAGAGAATACAAATTATTAGTTTTGTTTCAACATCGTTTTTGAAAAGTGAGTGAATGAACTGGTGATTTCGTTTCAAAGGTACAATGCTGGGATCACGAAAGTGATATTTTTTCGATCAGATTGCAAGACACTTTTACACTAATGGATTGAGATTTATATAAAAAATGGGAAGTTAAGGCCGATTTACAGTGTTGATTGGTCACTTTCCATGGAGGGTAATATGTCCACGGACGTAATAATATCAGATTCAAAATACTAATTCTTGGAATAGTCATCAAAAATTTAGATAATGAAGCACCGGGTACTACCCGGTGCTTCATTAATTAAAATTTTGCTGATGATGATTTTTATAACCTTTTAAACGCATGAGTGGATATCACTGGTCGCGCGTGGACAGTCGACCTGTCAACGGCGACTGTACTGTACGAAAAACAAACGAAAATTCCATCTCAGATTCTCGCAGTTTCCCACCGGATGAGATTCATCAGTGATGGGTAGATAAGTATCAAAACATTCTCTGAATGCAAGCCCGCCACCGGCGTCTATACTACTAGCATAATCCCTCTGATGTCAAAATACCGAAATTTCAAGTAGCTATTTTCCCCACAATGCCATTTGGAATTTAACCAATAGAAGCGTGTTGAACAGAGCTGATCTGTGTCAAACAGGATCTAATTGGTCAAATTTCTAGTCGCAATGTGGAATATAACGTGCAACCCGAAATGTAGATATTTCGGCCAAGCGGTGTAGACAATTAACGATACTGCGTTTCGAGACATGGGTTCTGAAAGTTCAGTGCACGAGGCAACAAAAAGCTGCGTTTTCGTCTGCTTTTGTTGATTGTCCTTTGGTGTCTGGCGCGTTTTATGATGTGTTGTGAAGTGCAGGCTGCAAGCCGAGAGGTCCTCGATTCGAATCCCACCTGCGGCAACCGCGTTGTGTCCTTGGGCAAGACACTTCATCTCCATTGCCCGCGTGGGGGCACGGTGACGTTGTGTACTAAGGCGTACTGCACGTCGATGGTGCACTTGTCGTCAACCAATGCTAACCCTGCTTGTGTGGAGTTAGTATGTTGGGGAGCTGACACTTGCTCGCCGTTGCTCGGTGGTTCTCTCCGGGTACTCCGGCTTCCTCCACCCATAAAACTGTCACGGTCATGATTAGCCATTGTGCATAAATATGTGACCTTATAACACCAATAAATAAATAAATATGATGTGTTGTTGTACAATTGTATGATGGATTATTCAAATAGTAGAGCGTCTTTCCAATGAACCGCATTTATATTTTAGTAGAAGAATGTATGTTTGGTGGAGCAGGCCCGTTTGTTTGTTTGTTTTATTTGGGTACAACGACACATGGAACAGCCAGGCTCATATCGTGTCGGACCAGAAGCGAGTCCCACGTGCGTATTATGGTCATAATATTGCGTTATGTTCTTGCGTTGGAGTGGACATGCGGTGTTAGGTGGGCATTTTCGCTCTGCCTCATGCATAATACTGATATACAAGCATCTTGCCTCCAACAAATTTCTGAGAATTCCATAGGATGTAAGATGTGGAAGCGCACCATACATCACACACAGTCTGTTCAAATTTAAGAAGGAATGATAAAATGAAATATAGGATAATATTTCCTTTGTTTATTTATAAAATGGTGGCAGGTCACGATCGCCTGACGTTAACCCTTTAACCATCGCAGGCGATATCAAAATTTATTTCTTTAAATATTCTTTTTTTCCAATTTTTCAAAACATTTTCACAAACCATATCATGTGACCCCTCATTGGAACGAGCTCAAAGAGCTCGTTCTAATGAGAGGTCACGTTATGGGGTTTTGCTAATAAAATTTAAAACAATTCTTTTCTGCTGCTGAATTTGCATATTACGCGGGCGGATGCGACAATTTCGTTAGGTAAAGTGTTAAACATGTCTGAATTCTATCTTATTATTACGACAGAATCATTTATTTATTTATTGGTGTTTAAGGTCACATACTTCTGCACAATGGCTAATCGTGACCGTGACAGTTTTTACGGGTGGAGGGAGCCGGAGTACCGAGAGAAAACCACCGAGCATCGACGAGCAACTGTCAGCTCTTCAACATTCTAACTCTGTTCAAGCTCCGCTCACACAGGGTTACAGCGGTTGAAGACATGTGCACCATAGACGTGCAGTATGCCTTAGAACACGGCGTCACCATGCCCCCATGTAGGCAACCGGGATAAAGTGTCTTGCTCAAGGACACGACGCGGGTCGTCCCGGACGGGGATCGAACTCGGGATATTACGACAGAACACAACTAGGGTGGAATATGAGCGATAGGAATCAACAAGCCTAGTTTGAGTTTTTCAAGTGTTTCAATTAAAATATTGGAAAAATGCCAACGCTCTCCATGGGTTGTGGTCTGTATTTATAATACAACTAAACGCGAATTAAGTGAATGAAGCTGATATTTTTAAAGAAAAATATCACCTCGGCGCTCTGTTTACTGTCTTGATTAAAACGTTTTTGTGTCTAAGCATTTTATTCACGACTTAACGCCAATCAGATGCGTAACGACTAACCAGATGAGCTCTTACATGGAACGCTTACGCACAGGCCAGATTCCACGTGTGTCGTATCTACCACATTCCTTAATGGCTGCATTGTATCGGGCAACGTAGAATCCAAACAGCCGTAGCGGTATGCAGTACGGCTGCTGAGGACTGGTCACTTTCCACTGGTGGGCAATATTTCCACGGACGCTATAAGATTCCAAGCACTAATGATGGGAACAATTAATTAAAATTTATTTTGGTGTTGATGCTTTTTATTATCTGGTAAACGTATGCATGAGCATCACTGCCCACGCGTGGATTATAACCAATCATCGGGAACTGTACAGTAATTGTCGCAGTTGCAACTTCAGTATGCAAACACAGAAATTAGTAAATGGACAGTAAGTCGCGAATATGAAAAAAAAAACTTGACTGTTTGACACAACCAAAATGTTCGTTATGCAAGAGTACCAGAGTATCCTTAAGTCGCTTCCACATTGGTCTGGTATCCGCTTGCGTTATCCGTTATCCGTTTCTCTTGCGGGAAATAAAGGAATCGACGAGTTTTAAGACATGAATAAAATCACTGGGTCGTTCACATGTGTCCTGTACGCTCAGAGAACGCATTGAGTTTATCGCTGTTTTAGTCCTCGGCTTAAAATCATCCGTTTCTCCTGGGGAGAAGGCGCCTGGGATTTCCAATATGATGTCATTTCAAGGGTTATTCCAGCTGTGTGACAGGTCGACGCAACGCTATAAGCTTTACCAGCCCGCCTACCGGGACCACATTAGGGAGTCTCTTACCCCTCATGGTGGAGGGATGGGGCCCATTCCACCCCGGGCACCACACGGGAGAATTCCGTTAATATATATAACTCACCACACGATTAGAAGACCTCTAATTCCATCAACGAATACCGTGGTCATATTCTTAAGAATAAAGTAACTATACATGTAGTTACATACCTCAAACAGATGGCAAGTCTTTGTTTCGGGCATATAACTTCTCTGGTTTGGCTTCTTCGTGTTTGGTCCCCGGATACAAAATGTAGAATCACAGCAAATTGTTCCCGTGTCGCTCTCAAATAGCAGGCCTGGCATTCTTAAAAATGCAGGAGTGCTAAACATCGCTCTTCCCACATGGCTTAGGGGAGCGATTAGCTCTCCTCAAGCTTACAGAAGCTAAACTTCGCAAAACGAAGTTGCACTATTAATGATTTTTGCCTAGTGGGCTTTTACATTTTATTTGGTGCTGTTAACCAGGTAGTCTCTGTGAGACGGCTACACTGCCCCTCCCACAGCTCCGAGCCTTGGTAAGGCTCGGAGGTGTGGGAGGTGCAGTGTGGCCATATTGCAGAGATCACTAACAAAGCAGAGATCTGAAAACCTGTGGGCTTTAGGAATAGGCTGTTGTGGTAATCATTATTTTCTAAGGCTCGGAGGGCTATTTTTCGCCCTCCTCAAATTTGTTTAAGGCGAGCGAATATATCGCTCTCCTGAAAATGCTAGGCCTGAAATAGCCTATAAACTTTTGTTCATCAAAATAAAGGTCTCTCAAAATAAGACCATTGAAGCCCCTTGAACATTCCGCTTCTTGACAATGGCATGTTCCCAGAAGCGGCAATGACGACGTTTCCTCTTTTGGTGATAATAGTATAACAGGGATAGGAAAAGTATGTCTTCATCGTCTGAAGGGTCCATATTTAAAAGTGAGATATATCAAAAATCAGAAGCCTCATCCCATTGTTCTGTGAAGAAACGCATTGAGAACGGATGTGTGGAAAACGCGTCAGAAACGGGCCAATGTGAAAAGAAGAAACGGATAGCGGATAACGAATAACGCAAGCGGATACCGGACCAATGTAAAAGCGGCTTTATGTTTCATATATCATTCGTATGAACGCACTCGTATCGCTTAAATAAATTTACTTGCAGGCGAGAATTTACTGTCTTTATCGAAAACCTGTGGCATCGTTTTTCACCTTGATGGTGTTACTCGATTGCTCACGAAATTTCCGGTCCAGCGCAGTTTTCCATATTCGTCGAACTCAGGTCTCACAAAAAGACAAATTTGAAGTTTGAATACACTTGTTTTTATTTATAGCGTATGCGTCCATGAATATTATCTTGATTTGCTGTTGTCGATATTCGTTCTGTGGGGTTTATTGGAAGCATAACTGTGTTTCATTTGCAATAATACGACGTTTTTTTATCTTATAATACCCAGTTCGTCCTAAAATAATGCACAGTTGTTGCTCGTGGCGTTCAAATATTCGGAATGCAGCTGTGATATTCAATTATTTCAACGTGTATCAGGAATTTTTGCACGCAGTTTTCTGTTTCCATCCGATGACTTCGAGAAAATTCGTTAATTTATTTCGCAATGTCGTACCTTCTGCAAATTCGTCTACAAGCAAGTGTTTTAATCACGGATTTAAGTAATTTCTTGTTGCTTCTGAGGTCCATCACTTTGCACACAGTGTTTTTTAACATACTCTTTCACATACAACCAAAATCTGAGAGTCGATGGTTTTTTCAAATTAGCGGTTTATTGTTCCTTTAAGATATACCATTTACACGGTTTCTTAGTGATATAATATGGTATAGACAGAGCAAGTTTAAAATCTGAGAGTCGATGTTTTTTTTCAAATTAGCGGTTTATTGTCCCTTTAAGATATACCAGTTACAGGGTCTGTTAGCGATATAATATGGTATAGACAGTGTAAGTTTATTCCACTGGAGTTTGCTGGGTGGATTTAACCGACACCGTATATGCTACGTTAGGTCACAAACAAACTGTGTCGTTAATAATGTTTGTGTATAACATAGGACGCCAGAGATTCAGATAAGATTTGGGTTGATTGAGTATTTATGCCTCGACTGTTTTTGCAGTGCCTATTTCAACTTTTGCAGTCTTTTTCAACCCATATTTTAGTTCCCGAAGGGCAATTTATCCATGTACCTCTGACTTTAGATTGAATGTTTTTATAGCCATGCGAAGCCCAGATTTCGGATCGAATCGAATGTCGAATCGAATATCACCGTTGTTCAAGTCGAAGATATTGCATCTTCTTTTTTACAACAGTACACATTGTCAGTCTCTACTCAAGTATTGTATTTAACGGTGACTCGCCTATTTGGACAAATCAATTAATACCCCTTTACCAAACATTAAAAGCAGACGACACCTGGAAACAAAATTCTTGAATAACTAATTTTTTTCATTTTTTGTCTCAAAAACATAGGTTATGACCCCTCTTTGGAACGAGCTCGTCGAGCTCGTTCCAAAGAGAGGTCATAACCTATGTTTTTGAGACAAAAAATTAAAAAAATAATGAAAATTAATTGGCGATTTTTCTGAATAGCGCTGGGCGGTTTTTGGCCGTTACGTTAGGTAAAGAATTAAAAAAGCGGATTATTCTTAAAAACAGAATCCAAGTAGTTTCGGAAGCGGAACCTTCTTAAAATATTCTATCGTAAGGTCTCCTGTATGAAAATTGCACGAGTAATACCGATATTCAAAACAGGTGACGATAGAAATTTTAACAATTATAGACCTATAAGCATACGGCCCGTCTTTTCTAAGGTCATGGAAAAAATAATGTATAACAGGCTGACAAATTTCTTAAACACTTTTAAAAACTTAAATCCGCTTCAATACGGTTTCAGAAAAAATCACTCCACAATACATCCTATAATGCATCTTTTGAAACACATCGCAGTTGAAAATAACAAATTGAGTAAGGATATCACTATGGCAATCTTTCTTGATCTTTCAAAAGCTTTCGACTTGATAAACCACGATATTTTGATAAGAAAACTTGAATATTATGGAATTAGAGGTATTGGAAATAAATGGTTCCAAAGTTATCTTTCTAATCGAACACAGTATGTTACGTATAAAACAGAACAATCAAACTTTTCATACACTACGTGTGGCGTGCCTCAGGGCTCCATTCTCGGTCCCATATTGTTTTTAATATACATCAATGACATCCGGTCTGCTACTACAATTAATCTTCTGTCTTTTGCAGATGATACAACTGCATACGCTTCGGACGCTGACGTAAACCGTCTATCATCATATGTAAACAAAGAACTTGATAAGATATCCGATTGGTGTTCAGCGAACCAGTTGCTCCTAAATTCCCCCCAAAACAAAGTATATTTTAATCAATCCTAGTTGTGGAAAAAAACTATTTCTTAATCGACCCATTGTCATAAACAACGTAAAATTAAATAGAGTAGGAACACATGAATGTGACAGATATACTAAATTCTTAGGTCTTAACATAGACGATCGTCTCTCCTTTAAGTCCCATATTTCCCAACTATGCTCAAAGATAGCTTGTGCTAATTACGCCTTAAATAAGGTCAAGACACAATTACCCCACAGTTCAATGAAAATTCTTTACTACGCCCTAATTCACAGTCATCTCGTTTATGGTATACAGGCCTGGGGCAGTTCAAAAGCAGTTACAAAACTCTTTTTGATGCAAAAACGGTCCATTAGAATCATTAATAACAGCTGTCACAACTCCCATACGGACCCCCTCTTCCTGAAAGACAAAATATTAAAAGTAACAGACTTATTCAGAATACATGCACTACTTTTCCTCCTGTTTGATTGGCAGAACGGGCGCCTTCCCCAGTCCCTTGATTCATTATTCTCCACTAATAACCAACGTCGTCAAACCAGAAACACAGCTGCCTTACTGCAGCTCAGAAGTAGAAACAAGTCTTTAGATCACCTACCAGAATTTTATTTTCCGAAACTTTGGAACGAGTTGGAACCAGGTCTGCGTAACATGCAAAACCGAACTACGTTTAAAAAAGCTATCGTAGCGAAAATATTCAGTACTTACTCGAGCCATGTTGAGTGCAATAACCCATACTGTCCGGAGTATAGTTCCTGATTGTCCCATTCATGTACGCTTACATACACGGGTATGTATATGCATGCGTATGTATGTATATCCATATAAGTGTATGTGAGTGTATTTGTGTGTGTGTTCTATCTTCCTATATCACGCGGTAGATGTCTGTTTCGGCCAGCTCGTCGCGAAACAACTCTTCTCTCTCCATGTTTCCCAGCTTCACTCCCTTCACAATTTTACTTTAGACTGGGAACCACAGATGTAATCAACTACAGGGTTTAGTGAACTTCTGTTGGTTACATGGCCTCACTGGGAAACTAACAGTTGGAGAGGGGAGATGCTTTTTCCACCTGATCAACCTCCGATTCCCGCTGTGCAAAATAATTTTTCATTTGCTTATTTTAGACATTTTATGACAAATTGCAGATTTCCTATCCTAACGTCAATCATAAGAAGCAGTCTGAGACGGTATTGTTACATGGGGGATGTCAGGTAGACAGCCAATCTGGCTATGACATCCCCCGACAGTATACATATCAGTTGTCTTCTTCTGTACAGAATTACTTAGTTATTAATTATTGCTTGTAACATACCTGCTGTATAGCCTACTGATGTATCTATATATGTATACTGTCGAATAAATTATCTATCTATCTATCTATCCTGTACAGGAGACCTCATGATAGAAGAAGATTTCAGGAGACACTTTGTTGTATTTTCCACTCACGTATTGTATTCAACGGTGACTCGCCTGTGTGGGAAAGCCAACAAAAAAGTGGAATATTCCAGAACGGAATCAAACTTTCGGAAGCGGAACCTCCTTGTACTCTTCTTCTCTCATCAGATCTCCTGGTTTGAATACACTGGTGCATCTCTCGTCCGCTCCTCACGTGCGTCAGTTGTCAATAGTAAATGTAAATTTCCATAGATTATTGAATATGCGAAAATACCTAGTGTACCACGATTGTTGGGTGTATTCAACGTTACCCGATAGAATACACACCTTGAAAACTGTTAGAGATTCACCACGCGTGGAATACAGCCTAGGTGTAAGAACGTCATGTAAGATTGCATCTGATTGGTCGTTATGTATTTCTTTCATGTTATGACGTGCGTGAAATGCTTTTATACAAAGCAGCGTCAAACAAGAAAGAAAACAGAAAGCTGAAGGTGATATTTTTCTCTAAAATCTTAGCTTCATTCGCGAAATTCAAGTTTAGTCGTGGTGTAAATACAGAACTTAGGTAGAGTACGGTGGATAAGAATCAACGACCCTTCAGCGCTCGTAAAGTACAGGACAAACTCCACTCAGGTCATTGAATCCAGTCCCCTGCACTCCTTCCTTGTGGTGTCCTGCCTTAATATTTTCTTCTCAACGGACCCCCCCCCCCCGCCCCTCTCCCCGCCATCACCTCGCTTGTGATTACGACAGTAAAGGGATTTGTGTGTTCTTTGACCTGCCGATGCATTGTTTTCAAACAAACAAGTTAGTCTTGCAGACTGTTCGTTCACTATCCACAACACGACCGCTAACTTGCCAGGATATCAGTTTCCTTAACCATTTATAATACCCAACGCACGGGATATCAAAATTTATTATTTTAATTACTGTTTTTTGGGGTTTTTTTTAAATTTCAACAAAACCATATAATGTGAAGCCTTATTGGAAAGAGCTCGACGAGCTCGTTCCAATAAGGAGTCACGTGATATCGTTTTGTTGAAATTTAAAAAAATATATTTTGGTTTCAATTGCTTAATTTATAAATTACGCGGGTAGTTGCGTCCGATTCGTTAGGTGAAGGGTTAAAAAAAGTCAATAAATCGTACAAAAATTAAAACGAACGTCGACAAACTCCTTTTTATGCGATTTTTATTAATTTGCTGTTGTGTGTAATGGATTTTCCAGACAGGTAGAATGACAATGGGAATCAATTATTTGTCAAACTAAAAATTTCCCAACAGCACTCTGCTAGCTTTTAACCCAGTTTGAAATCGTGTCCACTTTTCAGTTACGAGTACGGTTCCTATAGGAGGCAACATATGAACAGCACTAAACTATACGGCAAGCTGGTTTTCAAACATCGACCACATAACCTCGTTGTGGGACAACACTACCTCAAGAAAATGATTATTAAAGCAGTCGGACGCAGTCCAACACTCGGTTATTTTCTTTGTTTGCTTTATTGGGGTTTTAGGACACTTCCAATGACAACCCACTGTCCTGGGTAGCCCAACTGAAAGCTGAGAGTGGCAAAACACAAAAAGGCCACCGTATCATATAACCGGTATAAAACCGTCACAGGTGGTTGCTAGTTTGGTGAAATGTGAATCAGAATGAGCCATAGCAATCGGAAATGCCGTGGTAAAGGTCGGATCAGTAAGCCACTCAAGCCTGGAAATAAGCAATTTGTTATTTGCAGAATGAGGTCCCCAGAGGGTGACTTTGCTGTTGCTATCCAATACAGTGGGTCAATGTATTCTCTGGGCACCTCTTTCTGATTAGGTCTGAGACCTTGATTCAGATTGAGTTTCACAGAGGGAAAGTGTGGTGTGATGCTACTCTGCTGTGCAGCGTAGCATCACCAAATTCACCTCCTGGGAACCTGGGAACCTCATTCTACAGATGACAGTCTGCTTATTTCGAGGCTTGATGCTACGCCTTTTAACCCTTTATCTAACGAATAGGCCCCATCCGCCCGCGTAATACAAATTTAGCTGTCGAAAGATTATTATTTTTCAAAAACTTTCAACAAAACTATATCATGTGACCCCTCATTGGAATGAGCTCGTTGAGCTCGTTTTAATGAGAGGTCACACGATATGGTTTTGTTGAACGTTTTTGAAACTTTGAAAAATAATATTTAAAATAATAAATTTTGATATGCGTTGGATAAAGGGTTAACATAGTGTTGCCGATTGTCGTCGCTAATTGTGTTGAGTAAAGAATCTTTGTCCGAATAGCTTGCTAGAAAGCGTAGGTTCATGTCCATGAGTACAGTCAGGCTACTTCATGTTATTGTCGGGCAAACATTCCCTCCCCACGCATTATCCGAAGATAGTTATGAGTCCGATTGTTGTTCTCGTTCCATCAAAAATCACAAGAACCAAATAAAACGCAGTGGGTTTTTTTTGTTGAAATTAGGAATCGTCAGTTCCATGAGTGGATACCGAAATAATTTCTCTCATGGATGGCGGTATCATCTCATAAGTGAGGATAAGAATGATTGTCCACGTGGGTGCACGGTGTCGCTATGTGCTAAGTCGTACATCACGTCGATGGTGCACTTGTCTTTAACGAATGCTAACCCTGTTTGTTTGGAGTAAGTCGCTGGGGAATCTCACAGTCGTTCGCATCTGCGCGGTGGTTCTCTCTTGACCTTTCTGACGTTGGTACATCCAATACATGCACTTAATCTATTATATCTTGTTTGACAGAGTCTCATGGGATCTCTCAAACAAAATATTATAGTATATATAAATGCTCGATTTATTCTAGAATACAGGAAAATGACTATAAACCTGTTAATTGAATACTCCTGTTAATTGCATACTTTTCATTGGCAAATGGGTTATTCAATTAGCAGGATTCTTCTGCATGTACAAAAATTACTCAAGCATTCTGATCGATATTTTATTATTTACAACTGTCGATGACAGCAAAGGAAGAGTTTGTTACCGATACCACAAAACTCTACCAGTGGTATTCGCGGAATTGATACGTCTATCTTCAATCTGACTGTCATTGGTAATATGCTTTTCTCTAATCCACAGGTTTCCGTTTGTAATATTGCTCACAGATCGACGTTCAGAACATCACAGAGAAACATAGCGTTGTGTCGTCAAACCGATATTCTCTTGGGGGACAGCAGTGTTTGTTCTGGGAAGGATTAATATACGTTTCAGTATACAGGATTGAGGATTCGTAAATAGACACCGAATATTGTCACTGCTTCCGGTGTTACAATTGATATTAACCAGTGCACTACTACTACTACTACTACTATTACTACTACTACTACCACTACTACTATTACTACTGTACTACTACTACTCCTACTACTACTATTGTGGCAGCTGGTATTGCTGCTGCTGTTCAAGCCAGAAAATAAGCAGACTGTCATCTGCAAATTGAGGTCCCCAGAGGGTGAATTTAGTGATGCTACCCTGCACAGCAGGGTAGCATCACCATATTTACCCTCTGTGAACCTTAATCTGAATCAGGGTCTCATAACTGAACAGAAAGTGGTACCCAGAGGATAAATTGGCCCACTGTATGGGATAGCATTATCAAATTCACCCTCTGGGGACCTCATTCTACAAATGTCAGACTGCTTATTTTCAGACCTGCTGTTGTTGTTCCTGCAATCTAATTTCTTATTAATTTATATAGTTTAGTGTTTCAGTTACTGATACAAAGGAAACTATAACTCTTACCACTACAATTCTACTACTATCATTAGCCCACCATCACCGCTAGTGTTGCTACTGCTCCTACCATTACACTATTATTTGCTAGTCCGGCTGCCACTACGGAAAGAACAACCTTTGCTGGGGCTACTACTATTACCGGTGCTACCAATGCTACTATTGCAAAATAGCACTGTGAATTTTGGGATACCACACCACTGTGTCAGTTATTACTTCTACTACCATCATTATTATTATTATTATTATTATTATTATTATTATTATTATTATTATTATTATTATTATTATTCCATTAATTCTATCCTTAGTACTACCACAACCTCTTCTACTGTCACTATTTTCGCTGCGTTTACTTCCACCACTAATACTTCCATTACCACAACTTCTGCTGATCTTTTCACAACTGCATGCATGTTATTCTGTCACTACTATTGCCCCCACTTACTGAAGTAATAGTGGTATAAGAAGTAGTAAATGTAGTATTATTACATATTTCTCGTCACATTTCACATTCACTCTGCCTTGTGGAATTCTGCTGGAGATATCCAACTTCTCGGCAGGATGCCACAGTCTGTGGAGGTCTGTGACATCATAAAATCACATTCAGGACGAGGTTCGAAGATATACTAGAGAATTGGATTGGATGTTATTGATAAATCCCATCATTCGTTTTATAAAGGAAATCTACTGTAAAAACTGGAGATAATGGATCAGTTTGCCGAGCTAGAAAAATTAGAAGATGGACATGCTGAAACATTAGAAGAGAATGGTGACTCGGAATACGACTATAAGGTGAGTGTTTAATTTGATGTGTCTAATTCATATTGAACACGCCACGCTCAGTTTAGTGAATTTGTTAGCAATTTTTCTGTTGAAGTGGTGTGGAAATAGTTTCGAGTCTAAAAGATTTCCGAAAAAATAATGACGCATTGTGTCGTAGTGACACTTTGCATGCCTGATTTCTGTCGCAAATGTTATGGTTTCGCCTTACCCCCCTCCCCCCCCCCCCCTCCATCATACTAACTGGGAATACTCATACTGACTGAAAAAAGACAATTGACAATGTACAAATTTTATTAGCGTTACACTAAAATCAATTGGATTAAAAATTATAAGGTTGGGTTAAAATATAGAATATACCCATCGTACCTTGGTGTACCAAATGTTCACCACGAGTGGTGATGAGGTGAACATTAGATTAGATTAAACATATTTTTATTTGCCATTCAACAATGCAAATCTGGATTGGAGGACAAGTGATGACCACTTAGAAAACCCCCGCTCCTGTACAAAGACTAATAGATTACAAAAGGCAGAACAAAATATAACAATATGTAAACATTATATACAAAAGAAGTTAACTCAAGAGAGAGAGAGAGAGAGAGAGAGAGAGAGAGAGAGAGAGAGAGAGAGAGAGAAAGAAAGAAAGAGAGAAGAGAGAGAGAGACTAGAAAATCGGGTAAAAGCAGAATGAAAAAAAAGAAGACAAAAAAAGCAAACAGACAAAAAAAAAACGATATACAACAGAAATTCCAGTGATGACCCCCCCCCCCCCTCCCCAATTTATTCAGTTCTAAATTTAGTTTAATACCACTAAAGAAAGTCCACAGAACATGTTGAGACCAGTTAATCTTTGCGTGCTCTTTCCACGTCCGCACTAACCTAACATCCGCCGTGTTGGCCTCACACAGATTGTTTGTCAGGTCCCGCTGTGAGAGGACACCCATAGTGGAAGTCAGATCATTTGTACAACCCTGGGACACTCAGATTTGCTGAGAGACGCAGCTAATTCAGCAACTGTAAATCAAATCTATGCGAGTCACGAATAAATTTTTGAACAGATAAGAAAACTGATACATTGCTGCTTTCGGGTAATGACGGGGTTCCATATAAAATTAAATCCAATGAATTTCAGTTGGGCGTGAGTTTCGACAAATCATCTATGACTATGAGGATACAGCGAATATCAGAATTTAAAGGACATAGGAAGAAATAATGTTCTGCATCCTCAACGCCATCGTTACATAAGCAAAATGGAGAATCTGAGATGTAGTTGCGGAATATGTCACCATTAAGGTCACTACATCCAGTTCTCAATTTTGCGTGAATGATGCTTTATTTCCTTATACCGGTTGAGAAGTATGTTGGAGGCTTACACAGGGGTGGTGAGATGGACTTCTTCAATTCCCCGAGCGACCGACTGTTTCGAACATTTGGTACACCAATCTAGTTTGGGTATATTTCATTTATACCATGATCGTTAGATTATTAAGAGTCGCTATTATTTTTTCTCGATTTTATTGAGCAGCAGCCGCACATACGAGCGAATTTGTTTTTGTTTAGTGAGCATCGGTGGGCGGTACTTCCGCTGTCAATTTTATCACCGAAACGAAATAGAAAAAGAAACAGGGCCTTTTTCATTTTAATAACATAATAACATAATATTTCGAGTTATGGATGCTTTATTAACATGAGACAATGCTTGTTTGTTAATTTTTGGTAGTTTATAGGGGGTAAACTCATTTAAAAACGTAATAAATAATTGCCACTTTCATTTCACACTTCGCGAGGCGACGTGAGATACATTTAGACAAGTTCGCATTTAGGTCGACGTCATCAAAGGTCAAGGATGCAGTTCCACTGTAAGCGTAAATTTTAACTATTGAAATCCCATTGTTGGCGTGTTCACCACAGTTGGTGAAAAAAGCTAAATTTTTTGTCATAGGCTTTTCATATAATAAAAATTATAGTAGGATAGGTAACCATGGTATAAAATCATATTCACTCAACCCAGTTGATTTGGGTTGATTTTTAATCCAACTGATTTTAGAGTGTAAAGTTGGGTTCATCATATTCACTCAGATCAGTTGATTTAGATTGATTTTTACCTAACTGATTTTAGAGTATAATAATGGATTACGACCAGTCCATGGTGGCTGAATTGTATATTATCATATGACTATGACATTTTTACTCTATATATCACTACTGTTTGATGATGTTTTCCAAACTGTTGTATCACACCGGGTGAGATTTTTCCGGATCAAAAGTCCATATCACACTCTTACGGAAATCAAAAATCCATATCACACTCCCACGGAAATATCTGAGAGTTTCCGTGAATAGTTTTCGTAACTAGGGAAGTCGTTGTTGTTTCGTCTGCTATTTTGTAACCGGCTTTTCACCGCATATTAATTAAAATGGCAAATTTGGGTGAATTTGACATCGAAACAATGTCATATGATAAACATATCATCATAACAGTGTGTTGATCCGTGTCGTCGCATCACGTCTCGTTGAGGTGGCCAGATTTTCGGATCACAGGCAGCGAGTGTGATCCGAAAATCTGGCCACCTCAACTCGACGTGATACTACGACACGGATCAACACACTGTTATGATAATATCTATTTATTACCACTTTATAGGGCCAATCCTTAAACTATTATCACTAAAAATGAGGGCGTTCATTTTGTGTATTCGTCCTGTCCCAGATTACGTCACCGGGCCGGTGGGCCAATAATAAAATTGATTTTCATTATTGGCCCGGCGGCCCGGTGACGTCAATGTCCATTCTTCATTTCGAAGCATCAAACCGCCGATGTAACTCTCTTTCACTTCCGAGAAATATCGATATATTTTGAACGCGGTCGTGTTTAAAATGATCGTTTCTCAGTCGTTTCCTTGAGCTCTCCGTTATTTCGTGAGAAAAGACCATTTCATTTGAGAGTATAATCATCCGATGATCATCGTCAGGTAAGTAACATACATTGTAAATAACATATCGTTAGTTGTTCGTCAATTTCGCCTGAACTTGGCCTATGTCTCGCCTAATGTTGATGTGAACAAGACGATTGTCAGCTGATCAGTCATGTGACTTCTTCAGCTGTCAAACAAAAACAGACGATATTTGATTGAACTTCTAGATCGAAAATGTCACAATCTAGCGAACTCGATGAAATTGATCTTAATTTAATGGAAGCAATACCTACATGTACCTAGTGCCCTTGAATATTTATTAACAGTCCATGTGGTAATAATAGTAATAACATGATTTTGTATGGCGTTATGGTTCATTAACGGCCCTACAGGAATGATTAAAAGCCCTTGGGCCCATTAGCGGTCCTCGACTGCGTCTCGGGCCGCTAATAGTCCCTTGGGCTTTTAATCATTCCTGCCGGGCCGTGAATGAAACCTAACGCCCTACAAAATCATGTTATTGTATAATTGGCACTTTTAGAAATATTTACATCTCAAAAATATATCGTCTAAACCTAATGCATTGCAGGTGACGCCTTGTTGCACTCAAATACGTAGTTCATGAATGGATGTTTAACCCTTTACCCAACGTTAGGGCCAAAAACGGCCAGTGCTGTTCTCAAAAATCGCCAATTAATGTTCATTATTTTTTCATTTTTGTCTCAAAAACATAGGTTATGACCCCTCATTGGAACGAGCCTGTCGAGCTCGTTCCAATGAGGGTCATAACCTATGTTTTTGAGACAAAAATGAAACAAATTAGTTATTCAAGAATTTGTTTTGCAAGTGTCGCTTACTTTTCGCGTTAAGTAAAGGGTTAACCGGTCCCGTAGGATACTCGAATGTTTTGTGTCAATGAGGATTCCTTTTACGATGTAATTAATCTTCGACACCCCCCTCAATATCTGAGTAAATGTACAAATCAAATTTCGCTTTCCGTGACAGCTTTTTCTTTCACTTCGATTAAAACTCCTCTTGATGTGTTTTTGTGGCAGAAAGGCAATCCAAAAAACACGTGATTACATATTTCCGTTCCTTCTGTCTCTGACCTGCAAAATATAAAAAAACTGAGTTTTCCTAAAAAGGTAATTGAGGTTACCTTGGCATTCACAACCCTTAGGTCCAATACCATATATCACTCCATGGCCGTCTTTGCTCCTACTAATATATCGTACATGCTCATATGGTAGTGCAGAATTTGGGGATAACACGTGCAACACACAAATACAAACTGCTATAGACTGCTGAATCATTCCACAGCTTCTTGGCTACTAGTTACTGCACATCTCATTCACGCACACCATGCCAATCTACGATTTTATTCGCTCCTATTATTTTGCTAACGTGTGAATGCTAGTACACAATGTGCACACGCGCCTAAGGGCCCCGAGGTTACCCCGCGTGTTTCGTATACATTAGCTCCTACATGGCTCATAAACTTTGGGCTCCTAGGTTGTAGATAACGGACTTCTTCGCAGACGCACCCGTGTTCTTCTTGGCTCCTATTGTGTCGTACGTGATTGTGTTGAGGTGCACAATTTGCACATTACACGTGTAGCAAATGAATAGATACGGCCATTGGCTACTAAAGCGTACCACAGTATCTGGATACAAGTTCCTACACATTCCATTCCCGATTCCCTTTCAGGCATTCACGGACACTACGCCAATCTACGATTTTATTTGCTCCTATGATTGTGTCGTATGTGTGTGTGTATATATATGCTGGTACACAATGCGTGCTTAGCATACGCAGCACATTGGTGCATGCGGCTATAGGCTCCTAGATCAGCCCATATGTTTCTTATGTCCTAGCTCCTAAATAGCTCATAACTTTTTTGCTTCTCGTTTGTAGATAGGGGGATTCTTACAAGACGAACCCCATGACCTTCTTTGCTGCTACGACTGTGTCATATGTGCTTATGTGCAAAGGGAAAAAGAGCCCACAGCACATGGGGTACATGGGTAAATACTTCTATCGGCTCCTAGCTCTTACACAGCACATGGCGTTTGGGTTTTTACCTCCTATACAGTTAATAACGTTTTGGCTTCTAAGTTACTAGGTCAGGAAAGACATTGTTCCGCAACACTACAGTTCGGCCGCCGTGGACTGGTCACTTTCCATGGGTTGGCAATATTTCCACGTACGCAATAATATTAGATTCCAGGAGCTAATTATTGGAATAATCATAAAAAAATAATTAATGAAACACTGGGTACAACCCGGTGCTTCATTAATAAACCTTTGGCTGATGATGATTTTTATTACCCGTTAAACCACTGCCCACGCGTGGATTACGGCCAGTCCACGGTGACTGTACTCTATGTTTCTTATTTCCTAGTTCCTACATAGCTCATAACGTTTTTGGCCCCTAGTTTGTAGGTAGGGGGCTTCTTACAAGACGAACCCCATGACCTTCTTTGATGCTACGATTGTGTCGTATGTGCTTGTGAGCAAAGCGCCCACAACACATGCTGCACATGGGGAGATACTTCTAGCGGCTCCTGGCTCTTACATAGCCCATGACGTTTTAGTTTATACTTCCTGTACAGTCAATTACATTTTGGCGTCTCAGTTACTGGGTCAGGAATGATATTGTTACATAACACTATTCTCATCTAGCGTCACTGCAGACAAAATGGAGAGTAATCGCTTGACTGGACTGGTTACGTGAAATAATTCATGAGAGCTGAGGGACGTTGTACAATATAGTCCCACGCCTCGAATGAATTATTTCAGGTAACCAGTCCAGTCAAGCGATTACTTTGTTTATTACTTTTCATTATTAAAGATAATTATATTATTTAACCCTTTACCTAACGTGACGGCCAAAACCGGCCAGCGCTATTCTCAAAAATCGCCAATTAATTTTCATTAATCTTTTTCATTTTTTGTCTCTAAAACATAGTTTATGACCCCTCATTGGAACGAGCTCGCCGAGCTCGTTCCAATGAAGGGTCATAAACTATGTTTTTGAGACAAAAAATGAAAATAATAGTTGTTCAAGAATTTCTTTTGCAAGTATCGTCTGCTTTTCGTTTTTCATGTTAGGTAATGGGTTAAAAAAGAAAAAACAATGAAGTCCCCATTACACCCAAGGCAAAGCGTCTTCGTTTGCGCCCAGGGATACATGACCCAATTGTTGATTGCATAATTCACTTGTTAAATTACGGTTATAATCAAACCGGGAAATCCCAGCAAATCACACTTTGGAAAGTAATAAACTATAATAATTCTTATTGATATGATCACATCCTGCAACCACGTCAGATTCTGACTCCTCATTTATTGTGTCTTCATTTCAAACCACATTGATCCAAAATGGGGCCGAACAAAGCCTTTCTTTCCAGATCACATTTGAACTCAATAATGTCGCAGTCTTCATCATCTCTAAGGTGTTTCTTTGTTTTCGAGATGTTTAGACGAGCGGGGTTCATATACGCGTGTGTGGTAGGACATCCTGTAGCGACTGCTTCTCTCACACAACCTTTTACAATGGCAGAAGCTTCTTCATAAGTGTGACGTTGAATCATCAACGAGCTGGGAGGCACGAGGTCTTTCATGTCTAATTCTTGGTTAGGGTTTAGTTTTTAGACGTTTCCATGGCAATATTGTTCACAGAGTTCGCAATATCCTTGTGGTTTTATATTCTGCATGCTGCGTGCATGTGATTATGGTATCTTCGAAACGTACTCACCCCTTACCATAAGGGCCTTACTGTGTAATAAGTATTCACGCGGTATTCAGGTCTGGCATTTCTGCAGGACGTGCAGCACGGCTGCACGCCTAATACGCATTCACAATTTATTTTTCTTGGAGGGCAATTTTTAGCTAGAGTGTAACTCAAGCAAACTTTTCGGCGATATTCAGAATCGGCGTTTATCTACCAAATAAAACAGTCACATCCACAATTTAAATCAAAAACAAAATAAAAAACTAAAGATACAAGTTCTGTGATCGTAACAACGAACTCTCCACTTGACATACGTGAGACAAAATAAACATTGTCAAGGCAGACCCTGTTCGACAGCCTCATCAATCTACTTGGAGACGTTGGGCATGACGTGATTGATATGACGTCATTATTATAAATAATATAATCTGCTCTCCCAAACCAGAACCCTCATTGCTGTATAGTCACACAGAGGCTAGCAATCATCAGGCATTTGGATATCCTATTTTACTGAGAGTATCACTCTTAAAGTTAGTCCTAAAAGGCCCTTCCTGTCGTTATACCTCCCGGAGGGAGGTATAGCGTCTGTCTGGAAGGCCCCCTTTAGGACAAATACAGACAGTTTTTGAGTGGGTCTCAAGAGTGTTAGACACTGTATTGTGTGAAGCCCAAAGGTCACTCGTCTACTAAACAATACTCAAATGTCTTTGGAACACTCCCCGCCCCCACCCCTTCAAAAAGGATAATGTTATTAGAGAATGCAGTTGGTCGAATGCACATTTCTTCGAATGGATAGTTGGCCGAAGCAATCGTTGGTCAAATGGACAGTTGGTCGAATGGACAGTTCGTCGAAGTGACAGTTCATCGAATGTATATTTGGTCGAAATTTGAAATTTCCATTGAATTAATTTATGGTCTGCACAATCACATTAATATTCTAGGTTAAACGGGCAAGCCAGCCAAGCATAGGGTATTTAAAATTTATAATTGTTCACGCCTTTACTTTTCATCATGTACTTTCAAATATAAGTATTTCAACTGAGTTATGCCTCTGAGTTTTCGTTTGTGTTCTGTTTGTGTCATTTGCTGAGAATGATAAAAAATATAAAAAAAATTATTTCTGACTTCTTAGAATCCCTAACACATTTGAGATATTCTTTAAAATCAGTTTTAGTGTTCTAAGTATATATTTTACTCATTTAACCCAGTAGCTAAGCAGTTTTCAGAAAAAAAGCTTTGTTCGAACAAATATTATTCGTCGAAAACTCGACGAAGTTTTTTTGAAATCATGCTTTTTGTCGAAAAATTAGAGCAAAGTCGGCTATTTTCACAAATATGGCCTAATTTAATCACAATAAAGCTTCAATAGGATCATCATGTACTACATTGATTTAAATGATGTACTTAATGAATTTGTGAAGTAAAACTTTGAAAAGAAAAAAACGTGTTCTGAAAAAATCTAAAATTTTTCCAAAATTGGAGAAAAAAAATGTTCTATTTTCAAATTTCTGAGGCCATTAAATCACTCTTAACTCCAACACCGTTATCCACATGCGCATAGCTAGTAGTTAGAAATTGCCCTGACCATTTCGGAACATGAAGCATATCAAGTTACCTCTTATTTTTCAATGGATATTGAAATATTCAGATTTATTTTACCCCTACCCCCAAAATAATGGATATTTTGCAAATCTGCCGCTATGACTATAACCTGAATCATAAAAAGCTTTAGTAGGATAGTCATACACTATATTGACTTAAAAGATGTACTAAATGAAGTATTGAAGTAAGACTTGAAATGGACAGAATTTCTACCCCAAAAGATTTGCAAAGCTAGTGTTTATAAAACCTTCCCAACCATTTTCGAGTTAAATCTAATCAGACTGCCTTCTTATTTTGGTTAGTTAACAAAATATGCTAATTTATGTTATCCCCACCCCTAAAATACTGGATATGTAAAAATGCATATATCTCTTCCACCAAAAGAGAAATATGCCTTTTGTAAGTTAAACTAAAGTGTTCATCTTATTGGATGTTCTCTGTTTCTTAGGATTTGCAAAGCATCTAAAATGGTTTTGAAGATTCAAGCGAATAAGATGCATCACATTTTATTCACTTGAATCTTCAAAACTGTTTTAGATAAAGATGATACAACCCATAGTGACTAGATAAATTAGAATGCGGCGATGCTCAGTTTTCATCTGCACTGTCCTCATCACTTTCTGAGAAGTCAGCCCATTCTTCTCATTTCTTCTACATCTGATGGAAACATATGGTAACACCACAGGGGATCTAGCTCTTTGTCCCAGCCATGTTTAGTGAAGTCCAGAGATGGAACATTTCTCTTATATGCTAACTTCTACAATCTAGCAAACCAGTTGGATCGCAAAACATGATTGTATAAGGTTCTTTGACAGGGTGGTAGAAGTGACATATCAGCAACTTGATTGTTATCAATCTTTCTTCCATATAGGATATATCTGCCTTTACAGTTTTCTCTTTCAGTCCATAAAGACTACACACAAAATGTTCAACAGATGAGGCGAGATCATTACTTATATCCCATGAATCTCAAAGTTTAGGTGCCATCTTATGATGTTTTTCTTTCTTGTTCAGGAAATTCCAACACATTTTTTTCCTTTTCGAAAGAAAGCTGAGTTGTAGTCATTGCCTGTGAGAGCATGAAATCCTATCAGTGAGTCTTTTTGCAGTTATGTCATTTCAATATCAGAAGTATGAACTATTTTCCTGGATGTCCCTTTATTGGAATCCAAGGAAATTTTATCAGGATTACAAGAAGATGCTATTGCAAGAACAACAATGTCAGTACAGTAGAATCCTCTTAATTGAATATCCATTTTGCCAGTGAAAATTATTCAATTAACAGGAGTATACAATTAACAGGTTTCCTGTGTTCTGGAGGTAAACTGAGCATTTATTCTATTATATCTTGTTTGACAGAGCTCATAGAGCTCTGTCAAACAAGATGTAATAGAATAAATGCATGTATTGGATGTAGTGAGACCAAAAAGGTTGATAGATAAGGGGAATTTGGTGTGTGTCACAGTAATTTTTTTGTCGACATATTACAAAAATTTATATACAATTAACAGGAGTTTACTCTACAACCCATATGCAATTAACAGATCAAATTTGTACTGAAGGTATGGTAAATGGTTTTGTGTTTGAAAATTATATTCAATTAACAGGGATATACAATTAAGAGATATCCAATTAAGTGGGCTCCACTGTATCACCAGAATGAGATTTGATTACTACCACTCCTTCTTCCTGCAATGCATGCTTGACGTGCAGAAAAACCTTATTATCGGCTTCTAGTTGGTTTGAGCAGAGATCTTCTTCAATAGTGATATCAACTTTACTCAGTTTCAAACATTCATTATAAGATGAAAGGAATAGAATATCAGTACACAAAGTATCAAGGATCTCATTTTTTCCTTTTTGTAAGAACACAAGAGAAGAGCTCAATTAGTCTTGCTTTGTTTTTACCACATTTTAAAAAGTCGCAGAAATCACGAGGAAGTTTAGTGAACTCAGGTTTTATCACAATTTCAGCAGAAGACCCTCGTTTAAGATGCTCATTTGATGTTAACCCTTCATCCACATAGGAATCACACACAAGGTCAATACGTTTGTAGATTTTTAGGAGAGAGAATATAACTTGCATAATCAAATCTTCATATGTCTTCAAAGAAGATAACCCCTGCACTTGAATAGCTGCCATAAGATCTACAATATATGCTGCAACTGTTTTTTAGGAGGCAACTCAGTGTTGGAAGATTCAATGAACTGCTCCACTATTTTCAACAAGACACTCTTCTGGGTGGATCTCATGATACCATCAGGAAAGGCGAGGCTGAGAGGAACAGGTGACAATGGGTACTCTAGTGCCATTTCAAAATCAATAACTCTGCCAGATTTCTTTGATATTGCAAGAAATGTCCCAAGATATCTCTATTGGCTTCTATGGTTTTTGTTTTACCCTTCACACATACTGGTTTTTCTTTCACAGATTCGGAGAACACTTTTGCCGATATTTGCTTAATCGGATCATGAAAAAGTTTTACTGTAGAGGCCAAGCATTTATCATAAACGTTTGTACTTGCTTCCTTCCCCGGATGTAGGATCTTGAGAATCTGATTACCCATTTGACTGTCAAGAGGCATGCCTGAGCTCAAGATATACAAACAGTCGGGATTTAGCTCACCACTGAAAGGGTTAATGCTTTCTTCCGTCAACAGAGTCATCACCTTAGAGACATTTGCTTCTGATGACAAAATTTGAGATGGTCTAGTTTGCTTGTAACTGGTATTTGAGGGGTTTACATTAGCAAAAGACTTCAGTGGTTCAGTATTCTTTGCTTGTTGAGCTCTGTTAAGAGTCCGCTTAAGAATAGCACTATCTTCAGGATTCAGGAACTTTATGCCACCGGTTACTTTTGCATTACGATTTATTGTCTGTTCACCTCTTTGGTCAATGGCAGTTCTTAGCAAAAATTTGTCTTGGCCTTGCAATGACACACCACATATTTGCAATAACTTACGGTTTCCTGGATAAAACACATCAATGTTATCTAAAGTCATAACATAATATGACCCATATCTGGCATAATTTATCTTGTCCAAGGCAAACTAATATGGAAGCATGATCATCCATGCATAAAGCCTCATTTCACAGTCATTTTCCATTTTCTTGAATCGCTGTATGCATGAGATGTTGACAGTCCATGATATCCAAGTAATAGGTCAACCAGAATCGTCTTCCCATGTAGACCCTTTCGAACATCCCCTTTGAATGCTTCCAAGGAAATGAGAAATGATTTCACATCCTGATGTTCTGATAACTCTTCAATTCTGGCCTTATCAAAAGATGAGACATCTGTCTTGAGTTCTTTCGGAATGTCAGTCTTAGTATACTGTACAAATCTTTCCATTAAGAGGCGTGGCAGTGTCTCGTATAGAACAGCGTGAATACTCCAACACCGATTGTAGTGGCTTCCCTTCACAATACCATTCAGGCATCCAGACGAGCATAAGTCTGCCTGAAAGACAATGTCTTCAAATCCAGAAATGGCAATAAAATTACCGATTACAGAAAAAATTTCCTTGTGGAAACGAAAATCTCCTAGATGAACCATCACATTTCGAAATCCTTCTGGAAAAAACATAGCAGTTTGTAAGCATTTATCGCAGCACCAACATCAAATGTGATATTTACGTATGGCATATTAGCAGAAATTGCTAGTCGCTGTAACTTACTGAATAGATTATTTAAGATAGGATATTCTGTTATTGGCTTAGGAATTGGAGGTAAGTATGTAACCTCAGTCTTCTGCACAATCAATCCTTCTGTTCTTTTTCGAAGAGACATCAACCATCTTGACAGCATAGGTATTCTTTGATCCCCAGATGTTACAAGTCTCAATACGGACCATATGTAAATAATATCCAGTCTTCTGGATGCATCTATGGAAGATGACTTCTTTTTGGCTTCAACTGATCAGGTGGTTCCTGCGTTTTACTGACAGAGATTGTTGGTTCAATTCTGCGATGTGAATCATCTTTGGGTATGTTTCTTCTAGAAATATGATTATGTGACAACTTCGATTTTTCTTGGAATGCAACAACATGAGTTGTGTTCATGATCTTCTAATTCCTTAATATCTGGTGGCCAACTCATTTCTGGTGGTGATTTTGAGAATGATAAAATTTCATCATACATGTAAAAAGCTGTCTGTCTTACAAGATTATTTTTGCATTGAAGAACGGTAGAAGAATTCAACCCTTCTTTGAATATAACAACGTCTGGTGTATGTTTGTCAATTTCAACAAACACGATTTTGTCTTTGAAACAATTCTTTAGTCTAGTTTTCAACCGACCTCTATACCTATGATCGCCAGCATGACCACCATCATAAACGCCATGAAGTATAGACATTGGCACAGCCTTATTAAGGTTCAACACATGACTTGTAACAAACTGCTCAACTATTTTCATTTTATCAGGACAAACACTGTCTTTGTTTTCTGATGAATTTGACTGCTTTCGTAAATGTTGTTTATAGCACGAGTTATGAAACTGAAATTCCTTTGCTATCAAGTCATAAGGTTCAATATGTAATAAAACATTATCCTGAAGCTCTTTAGCTTTATTTTTCAACTTTTCTTCTGCATCTACTGTTGCAATACAAAGACAGTTCTCTCTCATATTTTTTTATCTTTCTTTGTGCACATTTACAGAAGAAACATACATTAGGAAAAAGTTGAACAGTGTCAGATTTCTGTCTCTTTGGTCGAGGTATGTGTGCTTCACCTTCAACTCTATCGTCAAGTTTACGTTTCTGTGAAATGAATAAAGTAAACTTCTTGTAGCATGGCTCCATATGTTCTCCATGTTTTTCAGGATCAAATTGTTCAGGAATTGAATTACACTGTTGTTTATGATGATGGTCACCTCCATGTTCTGTTCTCAATTTTTTTTTTTTGCTGTTTGCAGTCTTTCGTGTGTGCTTTCAGTCAGTGGCACTAATTTTGAACACTCCCTGCTACCAGTGTAATGGACTACACACTCCATAGCATCAGCATTAAACTATCTCTGAATCCGAAAAGAAGAAAACTTCATCAGGAACACCACATGTTAAACAATCAATCTGAAAATCTGAAATCACCATATCCGAATCTCAACGAAAACTTCATAAGACTAGGATCACCCCATGAAAAACAATCAATCTGTAGACATCATCTCTGAATCTGAAAGAAAAGGCAACTTTATGTTAACTAATCAAAATAAGTAGGCAGTATGATTTGATTTAGCTCAAAAATGGTTAAAAAAAAGTTTTATAGTTTTCAAAATCTGGATAACGATTTTTGAGTTGAGATTGATTTATTAGCCATGGAAATTCAAAAAATGGACAATTTTTGTCCATTTTTGAAAAAAAAAATCAAATCCTTTTGGGTACAAATTCTGTCCATTTTAAGTCTTACTTCAATACTTCATTTAGTATATCTTTTAAGCCAATATAGTGTATGACTATCCTACTAAAGCTTTTTATGATTCAGTTTATAGTCATAGCGGCGGACTTGCAAAATATCCATTATTTTGGGGTAGGGGTAACATAAATCTGCATTCTTCAATATCCTTTGAAAAATAAGAGGTAACGTGATATGCTTCATGTTCAGAAATGATCAGGGCAGTTTTCTAACTACTAGCTATGCTCATATGGATAACGGTTTTTGAGTTAAGATTGATTTAATGGCCTCGAAAATTTGAAAATAGAGCGATTTTTTCTCAAATTTTGGAAAAATTTTAGATTTTTTCAGAACACGTTTTTTCTTTTCAAAGTTTTACTTCACAAATTCATTAAGTACATCATTTAAATCAATGTAGTACATGATGATCCTATTGAAGCTTTATTATGATTAAATTAGGTCATATTTGTGAAAATAGCCGACTTTGCTTTAATTTTTCGACAAAAAGCATGATTTCTGGAAAGTGATCCCTGGATACCTCAGAGTTTCATGAGCTCGAAGTGACCTAGATCTCATAAAAACACATGAGAATTACTCCTCTTTCGTGTGACACTGACCTCAGCTATACTCCGGTCTATGTAGGGTGTTCCAATGGAATTGTTGACAATTTATATGCCAAATCCAATATGCCTGCTGGCAGCCATCTTTTTAACAAATTTCAGACCAATCTGATAGCTCCCATCTAGACATCTACATACGGAATTTTAAAAAAGGATCGTATGATAGATGTGGCATATAGGGTGTGTCAATAGAATTGTTGACAATTTCTTTGCCAAATCTAAGATGGTCGCTGTCAGCCATGTTTTTTCAACTAAATTCGAAAAAAATAGCTAGCATCTAGACATTGCTCCAAGGCCACATATAGCATTTGGAACTGATCGGGTGAGAGCTGCGGCCTGTATGGTGTGCTAAAGGAATTGTGGACAAACATAAAACGTACGTGCGGACGAGCGGACAAACGTACGGACGGACGACCGATCGCAACCCATCCCTATAGCTCATATTTGACGATGTCAAGATGAGCTAAAAAATGTGATTTTGGAGATAAATTGTTTTTATAAAATTACTGCTATATATCAATGTCATTTATAAATAATAAATATAAAATAATAACTGTGCAGTGCCAGTGCAGATTATGTGGAGATCTGATAAATGGCTCTTCCGCTATGCAACATCAGATGTCCAGTTTATCTGCTTTGACATTGCAGCAGTTATTATTTTCCTGGCATTTCCCTCACGCATTTGAATAGGTGAGTCTGTTTTTTTAGACTATACCTTGGCGTCTCAAAGCCCGTGGCACAGTTACATATTTTCATTTTCAGCAAGGTCTTTGGTGCAGGTGGATGATCACTGGTTATTGTGATCTAAATACCACGGAAATGCCTGTTGTTTGAACTCTTTTAATGAGTATTGAGCAAATCCCATTTTTCCCTGATTTTATTGAATTTTTCAAAGTTTTCCCTCAAATTAACCATTTTTCAGTTTTGGGATTAATGGGGATTTTTTATGTTTTTTTGCATACTAATTCCTGTCCCAAAATAATACAAACATTTGTATAGCAATTTCTCGGGAGTTGGGGTATAATTTGACTTGATTGACTGGACTAATTCGAGTTGCAATTTTTACGCAATTTCTACAATTCAGCCAGATACCATCCTATTCTTCTGCGTCTTTTTACGCATGCGTACAATACTTACAAACCAAAAAATGAGTAGAATTGGGAGTCAATCCACCTGACCAATTGAAAAGTTACTGCCCATGAATTGCTGTTTGGGCTATTTCAAGTTTCCGTATTTTAGGGTATTAAGGTTTATTGTCCATGAAGATCAGAGCTGATGAAAATGTCGACCGCCGCCCATTACAGTGTTCCAGAATTATTGGCCCTTGAACATTTATCAGCAAGTTTTTTGTGCCTCTAGATGTTACTACAAGGCATGGGAATATATTTCCCAGGGTTCCTGCAGGCAATTATTGATACAATTCAAGGCTATTCAAGACCCTTTCTCGACCCTTTCCGGCATTTCCAAGGTCATACAAGTACTGTAGTTAAGTTCAACAAGCCAGTGGCAAAGATAGCATTTTATCATTAAGGGGAGAAACCATATTATTTATTTATTTATTGGGGTTTAAGGTCACATACTTATGCACAATGGCTAATCGTGACCGTGACAGTTTTACGGGTGGGGGAACGTGGAGTACCTGGAAAGATCCACCGTGCAACGACGAGCAACTGTCATCTCCACAGAATTCTAACTCTGTTCAAGCTCTGCTCAAGCAGGGTTACAGGTTGAAGACATGTGCACCATCGGCGTGCAGTACACCTTAGTACACGGCGTCATCGTGCCCCCATGTGGTCAACCGGGATAAAGTGTCTTGCGCCTTGCCCAAGGATACAACGCGGGTCGTCCCGGACGGGGATCGAACTCAGGACCTCTAGCATACAAATCCAACAGTCTACCACTGAGCCACCACACCGTCTGGAGAAACCATAAACTTTCTGATAAAAATTGGAGATGAACGGCGTCACCACTAATTGTGACACGCTGCGTCGCACTGTATCTCTAACTTTGCCCGAACTTCCATTGCCTTCACCCCGTATTTTTGTGAGTTTGTATCCACGACTGCCATGGACAATCTTTGAAACATGTCTCAACGACGTAAACTCCAAACTGATAATTTTCTTCGTCCATTTCATTCAAATATATCGTCCCTTAAAAGCTTAAATGTTCCGACTGCAATGCTGAAGCATTACAGTTTCTACATTTCAAGGTGTGATATATTGTCGCTGGATCCAAACTCTACACCACTTAATTTAACCCTTTACCCAACGTAACGGTCCAAACCGATCAGCATATTCTCAAAAATCGCCAGTTAATTTTCATTATTTTTTTGCTTTTTTTGTCAAGTTTACTTTTTAAGCATTTGTGAACATTATATTTGGCTGCAACGATTCCCATAAATGCAACGAGAGAGATGATTGCGCAACGATCAGCTGGTTTGTGTTTTTCATGCTTCGTCACTAGCTCCATCGAATATCATTATTGGAATCTTTCCAAAGAGTACATTATTCACTTTTCCGGTACCCACCCATAAGGTAATTGTCGGTACCCATGGAAAAACACTAGATACCCTCTACTAAGTCCAAAAATGAGTATAGAATGGTACTATTCGAAATACTTACAGGATAACCGCAAAAACAATAATATACTTAGGCTCCACTAAGTAGATCTTCTGTTTCTCAGACCATTTTTTGTAAAATTGCATGTAGGCGGGCGGTTTTTATTTTATTTTTTATTTTTGTAATTATTTCTTCGCCACAAAAGGTTCATGTTCTTTGTTTGTTTTCTTGTCCTTGTTCTTAATAAACATAATAGATGTGGACAGGAAAACCTAAGCGCCAATACACACCTCCGAACCTTTTATTCATTTATTATTGTTATTATTTATTTATTGTCGTTCATTCCCAAACATGGGTTTATGACATGAAACATATAGTAAAACATATTGAAATATGTTGGAGCTTGGAGTCTGGTTCTACCTTGATGCTAAATTGGAAAATTAACCAAAATTAAATTGAGAATTTGGAAATTCTCTCTCATTCTCTGGTCCTTTGCTCGATGCATCTGCACCTTCCATGTCGCATGTGCTAAATGACCTGCATATTTTTCAAGAAAAAATTGATTTTTCCACCAATAATTTTCAGATGAATTAGTTGCAGTGAATGGACAAGTGTATCGATGAGGTTCGAAAATGTAAAACCACTTATCGTTTCAATATACATGGAATCTAAAACCTGAGAATATTATAGGGTTTCGGATATTTAGTAGATAAAAGTGCTACTTTCATTCATTTGGAAATCCAATATTTTTTTATCAATATGAAGTATGTTTACGGTTATTTTACTTGAAGTCACACGTGCCTGGTCCAATTTCTCAGCATTCGTCTTTCTATATTATACAGACCTGCAAATAAAGAGCTCACATCGTAACCCGTTAACCCTTTAGCCAACGCAGATGATATCAAAATTTATTATTTTAAAAATCATTTTTTAAAATTTTTCCAAAAAATTTCAACAAAACCATATCATGTGACCCCTCGTTGGACGAGCTTTTAACAGAATTACCACAAAAATGAATAACATCTATCGTTCGATCTCGCTTTGGCGAGATCGAGGTTTAGTTGTTGCCATTTATTTGGGCGGAAAATCTCTTAACACAATATGCATGTCACTCTATTCAAATATGACTATACAGAGAGTAACCTGTGTGTGGAGTTAGTTCCGAAAGACTGTCAAATCTGACTGACAAAACGTGCGAGATAAGGATTTTAATTTATGATGTATTATTTGGTCGTAACCAGTAGTGCGTTCGCGTAGGTTACAATCAACGTAACCCCCCACGTAACCTAAACGATCATTCTCGCGTTATTTCCAGGCCTGTACATACAAGAAAATGATGAGTCCTTATGTACGTTACTGACGTACCGTGTTTATAACAGACGGTGTCGCAGATAATTTACTCTTATTGTAGTGGTAAGACCAGGGAACTACTAACAAATGTAAGCGATGCGCAGAGTCGCTTTTGGGGCTCGCGAAGATGCGCCGCTTCGCTCATTTCTGCTGGAAGTTTCATGGACTTGACCCCCGAATAACGTGAGGTTGTTGTATCCGCAACTAATGTGGAACAGTTTTTGATTATGAAGCTGAAAAAGTATTTCAGTGGTGTCGGGTTACGTGGCACCACTAGAATTCCTTCTTTTTCACCCCATGCAAAGGTGTAGAGTAAGGAAGCCTCTTCAGCCAAAGACTGAGACACGAGGATATGAGACACTGACATAGTAAGCGTCCACAGGACATACTTTTTATTTTCGGTTTGTGGTGTGCCCCCAAAGAACCCCCACCCAGGACACCCCTCAGAGCATAAAGAGTGGATTACGACTAAAACTGTCTCTGTGTAGAGTTCCCGCCCACAAAATAATCCTGAAATCCCACGAAAGCATAACAGTCATAAGAAATTTTAACTTGTCAGCATTAAGATAGTAATGGGCGGGTTTTCGGTAACGGTTATCGGTATAGGACGATATATCTGATATCAAAATGGCATGGGTATTGGCAAAATTATATCCTATAACTGATAAGTTCACTTCTGTAGTTCAAGATCCTTGATGATATGAAATTTATCTGGCAAAACTAACTCTGTAGTCATAGAGGCTGATTTTACAATTAATACTAGATTGTCCCTTGAAAGCATAAAGATGCCAGCGGCAATGTTAAAGCATTGCCGTTGGCATCTTTATGGTTTCAAGGAACGAACTTATGTCGTTCTCATCATCGTTTACTGATACAAGATTTCAGAAAGTCAAATACCTACATGCGTTAGGGCTGCTCGGTATTTGAATTTGGCTACCAGTGGTAGCATTGCAATCAATACGATGGTAGACCAATACGTCCCCAAACAGCTCAGCCTAAAAAGTAAGCTATTACAAAACACCCCTACTGAGCTGCAGGGCATCCGCGGTTTCAACAGTTCAATTATATTTATCCGTATCGATATAAGACTGATATTGCAATTGGATATATCGATTATCGGTTTTTCTGACAACACCCAAATCGACCCAACACTACCTCCATTCTGAGATCAATTTGCTAGCCTTAGCTTTGTACCGTGTACGGAATTTCAGAATATCACTAATACAGTACAGCCACCGTGGACTGTTCGTAATTCACGCGTGGACAGTGATGTGCACGCATGCCTTTACCGGGTAATAAAAATCATCATCAGCAAAATTTTAATTAATGAACCACCAGGTTGTACCCGTTGCTTCATTAAAATAAATTGTTGATGTTTATTCACTGAATTAGAGTTTTGATTCTTATGATTGTTGACTCTAATATTATTGCGTCTAGGAAAATATCGCCCACCCGTGGAAAGTGACCAGTCCTCAGCGACCGTACAGTATTGTCGCGGAGAAAGATCTTTTCTGTGAAAAGTGAAAGGCAACACCTCAATCATCTGTTATTCTACCACATTTCAGAATCTGGAGTGCAATTTGGGCGATTTTCCAAAATAACGGTAAGCATATTGTTTTAGTCATATTTCGGATTGTTTAACCATTTACCCAACATAACGGCCAAAACCGGTCAGCGCTATTCACAAAAATCGCCCATTAATTTTCATTATTTTTTCATACGGTCTCAAAAAAATAGCTTATGACCCTCTTTGGAACGAGCTCGTCGAGCTCGATCCAATGAGGGGTTATAACCTATGTTTTTGAGACAAAAAATGAAAAAAAAAATAGTTATTCAAGAATTTGGTTTGCAAGTGTCGTCTGCTTTTCATGTTAGGTAAAGGGTTAAAATACACCTCTTCTTTCACTACTGAAGTGGTTGAGAGGTATTTGTGGGGATGAGATAGTCTATTTGTAGAATTCCAACTATGCTTCTCTCCGGTTGACCGACTGGTGCCTTCAAACATTCCAAATTCCATCTTCGGGAATCTAATTGATCTCCAACTCACCACCCTTCGACGGAAATGTTCCGACCATAGATCTTTAGAGTCCGAATTTCTAACTGCTGTCGAAAAATGTTCTGATATTCTGCCAGAAAGTTTTTAACTACTGCTAAACTGTAATCAAAAAGGCAAACATTCTATCATATCTTTCGAGTCTGGAATGTAGAACTTTTGAGATGCTGTTTGTGAAAAAATGTGCTTCAGAAACAGGAACTAGTGTTTTGTTTCGGTTAAATTACCCTTGATACATAGCCGAGTTAAGTTTATTTATGCATTTATTGGGGTTTAAAGGCACTTTCGACACACAGGGTCGCCTAGTGTCGGACAGGTATACGAATGGAGGAATACTTATAAAGAACCACCGAGCAACGACGAGCAACTGTCAGACTCACCAACGTACTAACTCCACACAAGTAGGGTTAACATTGCTTGAGGACAAGTACACCATCGACGTGCGGTACACCTAAGTAGTACAGAGCGCCACCGTGTCCCCGCATGGGCAATCGCGATAAAGTGCCTTGCTCAAGGCCACAACGCAGTTGCCCCCGGTGGCGATCGAACCGCGGACCTTTCGTTTGGAAGTCCAATGCCGTAACCACTGAGCCACCGCACTCCCAGGCGAGTTAAGATCAGTGCACATAAAACTTAGCAATACTTTATAATTTTTGTTCAGCTGTGATTGCATTTTGCTCATCAGAGTGCAATTAATTTTTGAACCATAAACAGTAGCCTCATGGGGATGTCTGCTTTCAATGTCAGTATATTTGCCACTATCATGCTGGGGTGATCTGGTACAAAGGCATGTCTATTGTAGTCATTGAAGCTTTTGACCAGTATGATTCGGATACGTACGACTGAACTAATGGATTTGTGTTGAAAACTAATATAGAACATACAAGTCTTTGGTAATTATCATATAGAATAAATAGGTATTAGGGCCGATAATCAGATTTAAACCACGAGTAGGAGAAGGGTTTTAACCCTTAGTCTACGAGTGATTTGTCAATTAAAATGCAGAAAAAACGATTCTTTCTGTCGCAAACACATGGGTTTGTTTTGTTTACATCTGCGCCGGTGGGCATACGTCATTATACGTAGTAGATAATACCACAAAACGTCGTATGTTTGCATGAAACATCGCGAAGTGTGAATGTACCGAAGTCGGCAAATTTGGTCATGCCAGAGGGCAAGTTGGATGTACTTCCTACTATCGGTGTAAATTATTTTGTTTAACCACAGTAGAAGCTTTACATCGGTAGTGGGGTTAAAAGATAAAATTTAATAAACAGGCTTTTCACAGGCAGTAATATAGGTTAGCATGGTATAAAACAGCATAACTGGTGTGTATTTCGACTTCATACCAGCCATCATTCTGAGCTTGTTGTCCTTTCATAAAAAACTGTTTTGACCATATAGTATTGTCCATCCAAATGACATAGACACACTTCAAGTTCAAACCTCAGACCATGTTGCCATCAACTCATCACAATAATTCATAAAGTCACTGCTCAACAATGATAACCAAGTTGTCTTATTCCTACACTTGAAGTGTCTATGTCATTTGGATGGACAATACTATATGGTTAAAACAGTTTTTTTATGAAAGGACAACAAGCTCAGAACCTACATCGTGAAACACGAGAGGCTTATTTACTAAACTTGTGATCGCTAAAAGTTGCCTTGTTCAAGGCAACTTTTAACGATCACAGGTTTAGTAAATAAACCTCTTGTGTATCCACGACGGCACTGGATAAATAATCAATAAACCGGATAAACCAATTTCATCCTAGTTCAAATCGTAAATCGGTTTGTAATTTAAACAGCACTTCATCCGGAACACCGTCTGCTGAACACGTGAAACATCCAGAAAAATGAAGCGGCTTGCTAGTCACTCCGTTGATGAAGCAATTACGATGCGGGCGACGTCATTTCAGATATTTCGCGTTGTGACGCCAGACGGCAGCATTTGCCACGTGAGCCGTAAACATAGAATATACTAAGCGAGCTCTCGTCCAATCAGAGGAGAAGGATTTTAGTCCTATTGGAACATAAGTTTATAGTGAACAGTTTAGCATACTCAAAAGGGAACAAGGTCTCATACAAACACAATGAAACACAATATTCACCACTTCTGTCTCGAGTTAAGAGACCAAAAGCGTCTGTAAATAAATATAGTTCCTTAAAATAAGTACGCAAAAGCCTACGCGCGTCTACGTTTCGGATTGCTTAATCTGCGGACGTGAGATCTCGTGGCAGTGAGGTGTTTTTTCTTCGCAATGACATTCTCTTGTCACGATAGATATGTTTTGATGGTTCCGAAGTTCTCGTAACAAACATCGATCTGTTATTTACGATATTGATGGTGTCATAGAGAGTTACAGATGTTACAAACTTGATAGTCCCCGGCGATGTGAGCGACGTGATCAAATTATAATTAACGATTAACTTTTTTTCCACAAATATGACACACTGTGATGTCAGCAAGTTATGATTTGTCGTTGAATGATAAAAAAAATCAAAGAATGAAGTCAAGGAGAACATCTGTCACGTTATGTTGTTATAACGGAAGACTTTTGTTGTAGCGCCACTTTTGTAATGAAAATCGCCAGGTTTTGTCATAGCTTACCACTTTCAAATCAGTTGGGTTAAAATTTAATCCAAATCAACTGGGTTGAGTGCATATGAACCTAACTGGATTCATATTCACTCCACTCAGTTGATTTGGGTTGATTTTTAACCCCACTGATTTCAGAGTGCGCTGAAATCGCTAGCTTTTGTCATAATGCGATGTCACGATTTTTTTGCAATAAAAATCAACAGGTATTGTCAAAAACCAAAAATCTCACCACTTTTGGCATAGAAATCAACAGGTTTTGTAAGACATAACTTTTTTTTTCACTAGCATCAAAAAACTGTCAGCCCTAATGGAAATAACCCATTTAATGCCTAGAACCAACGTGTTGTTACTATGGTCAGTACGCAATTCACCACATCAACGTGGAAGTTTGTTGTTTACACCAGTTTCATTTGCATGTTTACAGAAATTTTACTCATATTTCTTTCATGATATATAATATACCAAAATTCCAGGTATAGTAACAATAAGCAAAGTTGTTCCAGCTGATAGGCTTTTCTACTCTACTCTGCTGGAGTATACTCCAGGACAAGCGATCATGGTCGAGTAGACGAAAACTATTGCATAGATAGATAGAAGCAGAGATTTCTGAAAGAATTCGAAAGAGGACAACTTGTCGGGTTTATTTTGGTAATTCTGCGAATCGGGAAATTACTCTTGTACAAAGGAACATACCCTCCGAACATTCCCCTGTCCTATTATAAGCCTTTGGGTAACATCGCAACCACGTGCTACCATAGAAACCGAGATGGCGGCCTCCAGTATACAAAATGGCCGACGGAAACACATATCACCCTAACAACACGTGGATGTGGATGACGTCACAAGATGGCCGCTCACGCGGGTTACCATGACAACACAACATGGCGCCACTGAGACACGTGACATGACGTCACTTCTTAGGTCCCCCGTTAGGTCTCCCCAATAAGGGTCGATTCATCGCTCTCCCTCTACTCATAGCTACAGAGAAATTTAGGTCCTTCCCCCATCTCCCTCGATAATTCGACGAGGTCCTACAAGCATGTAACCATTCAGAACATATCACGCCAAACATACTCGGGTAGCAGGTTCAGCATGAATGAATTACCTACGAACATATTTAATCGCGTAAGACGAGTGTAGTTTAGGTGAGGTCGCTTTGATCGATAGATCGCTCAATTAAGGGTTCAAGGTCGCTCCAACAAATGAGGCAATATATGGACGTTATCGGTTTCATCGGTGGGTGATAACCCACACATTAACTTGTATCACAGTGATTCCATTGCTTGAGATGTTATCCACTAGTAGACCCATTGCGACAAGACTACCAACTTAATTTAGCAAGTGATTGGCTGCTCCAACGATTTCGGATTACAAAAGCATCAAAACCTTTCATTCCGGAGGATACCACCATGTCCGCAATTTTCTTAAATGTGTAACTCCCAGCGATCACAGTGCACATTGGGGGACAAGAATCCACAATTGAATGACACCTCACACAAATACACAATGAAGGAACAGGAAAGAATGGTAGCGATTAATTTATTCGCTATGACAAACCATGAACTTATGCAAAAACACAGATGACTGTTCAAAACTCATGTAGAGGAGGGCGCTTTCCCAGTGACATGAACCGAATAAAAGTCTCTTCAGTTTTCATCAAAGAATCTGAATTCTCCTGACCACGACTAATCAGTTCGAAATCATAACTGGTAGAATGTTCTAGTTTCACTACAGCCGCCGCCGTACCCTTCTCTGCTCTCCCCAGGGATGCGTTGTGAGTGGCGTGGAGTGTATACAGTATGACCCTGGACCCGATCGCTGTACAGAAATTCGAAGCATCATATCCATCATTCTGAACTGATGGTCATGTTCCATCTTTTCAAGTCGTTCTTCTGACTCTACACGCTAAAAACTAAAGTGTTAAAAACTACACTTGAAGTGCTGTATTTAACACTTACTAAGTGCTGAACTAGCACTTTGTTCAAGTGTAGATATTCCAGAACTTGACAGGTGTTACAATAATACCACTTGGCAAGTGTAATGTCGCGACACTTAAAAGGAAACAACGCAGATGAAGCGGATCAGGCTCGACCTCTCGAGCCTGATCCGCGTCATCTGCGTTGTGTCCTTTTAATTATGTACCCACCAAGCGCAAATCAAATTATGGACGATTCTGGAAGAACCACCAATGCTAGACGCATGGGAAGTGCCATCCATTCAAGTTTCAGACGTCTGACGATTGTAATGTCTAAGTGCTTAAAGCATTGCACTTTGAGTGTTAAAATCAAACACTAAGAGTTAGAATGGGTTTAACACCTTGAAAGTGTCAGTTTTAACACTTTAGTTTTTAATGTGTATACGAAGTTTCTCAATCTCAGCTTTCTTTAATTCGGCTTCAAGTTTATTCGTTTCCATCGCTATATGCTTCTCTTCTATCTTCTCATTAGATGCTGTAAACTTATCGATGACGGTGTCAAGCGACTTTTCCAGTTTGGGTTTTTTGGAGGCTTTGTAGCTTTTCTGTACGACTTTTTCCCTGGCACTTAGTCGCTGGTGCTTGGCTGACTCTGTTGAGCATCAACCGCGGCCACTGTATCTGATTCGCCCTGTGATTCTCTTTCATCGTCACCCGCGTCGTCGGGAATAGCGGAGATACCGCTCTCATCGAAAACAAAAGCTGCGTCGGATTCCGAGTCAACAGCAGTTTCATCGCTTTTTTCTCTTTCCTGTATCTACCACTTTCACTGGGGATGATGCCGGTCGTGTACACCAAATTTCATCCAATTTGTCGTAGTGCTTGCATTTCTTTCCATTGCCTCAGCTTTACGACAGTTTCAGGCGACATTCTCGGCAGCTTTTCTTAAGAGTCTTTAACCGAGTCTTCAGCTGCTCGCTTGTCTTGTTTATTCCGTTATCTGCCAGACTTGATACCAGATCCTTATAAACCCCACTTCTGTTTAGTTTGGGATTGTCTAATATCGCCTCAACAACACGGTCGAGCCATATATCTGGTAAAATTTTGGTTTCGTATTCAGACCAAGATTGTCCTCGAGTTAATCCCCTAGGCATGATTGTTGGTTATCAAACTAGAGATGGTCTGTCGCCCGGTATACCGCCTAGAGTGGGTGACTGAAAAGGGGCATTCAATTTTTCTAAGTAAAAAAAACATCCGGTCATCTTGAATCCGATCGGAAAAAAATTATGTCACGCACTGCTCCTTATCATGTTGATAATGTTTGTGAAGTTTCGGGAAAATGCGCCTAAAACTGTGGAAGTAGTTCACTCCACAAGTATTTTGCAAAATCCAATATGGCCGCCAGTCGGCCATCTTGAATCCGATCGGGAAAACATTTATGTCACGCACTGCTCCTTGTCATGTCGATCAATTTATATTGAGTTTCATGAAAATGCAGCAAAAACTTTAGAAGTAGTTTGTTCCACAAGTATTTTGTAAAATCCAATATGGCCGCCAGTCGGCCATCTTGAAACCAAGCGGGAAAAAAAATTATGTCATGCACGTCCCCTCATCATGTTGATCATTTTTGTGAAGTTTCATGAAAATGCGGCTAAAACTGTGGAAGTAGTTCGCTCCACAATGTCATATGTGCAACGGACCAAAGACGACAGACCGACCGACCGACCGACCGAGAAGTTGACTCCTATATACCCCCTAAACTTCGTTTTGTGGGGTATAATAAGCTATTTGAATAACACGCGATGTTCGGACAAATGTTACGTCACGATGACGTGATTTGACACTGTAGTGCTCACTGTTTCGTCACATGAGTACAAAAACGTGGTGTACGTTACATAAAATAACCCTAGGTTACATGAACGCGAAACTTCGATTTGTTCAGGGTTAACTGGTTTTGCTCCACCTCAGGAGCAGGAGTGTTTTTCTAAATTTGACCCCGGGTCAAATGAAATAACCCTGGGTCAAATGCGTTTACATGACAAAATGTTCGACCCAGGGTCAAATATTTGATCCTAGATATTGTTTAACCCTGAGTCAAATCTCTTCATGTAAATGGGGTTTAAGACCCGCAAAGTAGATCTTCTGTTTCTCGGGCCATTTTTGTGTAAAATTGCATGTGGGAGGGCGGTTTTTTATTTTATTTTTTATTTTTGTAATTATTTCTTTGCCATCAAAAGTTCGTGTTCTTGGTTTGTTTTATGTTTTAGGCCTCGTAATCTAAAGAATAGCATGGGTGGTGGTGTACTTCGTCCCTTGAGTGCAAGAAGGCTTTGCAGAACTAAAGCATTGCAAAGCCTTGTCGCACTTAAGGGACAAATTTCTCACTTTCATTAACTTGGGTAAAAAATCAAAAACATGAAGCATTTAACTTTTATTTTTTTAAGTTTACATTGGTTATAAAAAGAGGACATGTGGCAGCCAAAAGGACCATGCCGAGGAGGGGGGGGGGGGGGGGGGCAGATTTTAACTTTTTGGAGCCTAACATATCTCTTAATTGGTTTATTGTAGCTGTATCCACTTAGTATACCATGACTCGTAATTTTTCACATTTCTTAAAAAATAAAACTTTTCTTTTTGTTTACCGAAAAACATACCTTATGAAAAACATAGCTTATGTGTAATCGTTCGAATGAGCTTATTCCAATGAGGTGTAACAAGCCTTGTTGAGTAGAGATGAGGAATGATATTTTTAGTATTAAATCATCACTGATCTTTACCCTGCAAAATCTCAAAACGTCTCGAATCATATCTCATTGCTTAGCAAAGGAACGATCGCAATGTGTTCCGTGTGCTTTTTCGACGAAACAGTAAAAATTCATCTTTGTTTCATACTTGTCTTGCATTTCTTCTAAAAATATCTTGAATGGAGGCCTGAGTACAAAATACTGCAACTTGAGACTGTAGGTCCGACTTGTCAACATCAGTTACTTTTCACCGCTGTAAGAACCTTTTTGTTTATCCCCAGGCTCCCAGATCCATATGGGAAGTTAGGGTTGGCTGAGGATAGTTGACTGTTCTAAATGACGGGGCGTTTTTCGGGGAGGATGTAACGGGGGGGGGGGGGGGGGAGTCTGTTTTTACAGTGTTATACACTTTACCTTCTCTGCCGAATATGAAAAATGTGGTTGGGGAGCTTTAACGCGCGTCCATCGTCGATAGTTTCTCTATTTCTAGAGGTCAACAGTTGTCGCGAAATCTATTTTCTCTCCTCCATAATGGTCGAAAATAATTTCATGTATTGTAGAAAGAGCTCAATAGCTTAATATCACAGCATCAGCGGAAGTGGGGCATCAAGAGAATTAACCCAAAAACCGGCCAGCGCTATTCAGAAAAAGTAGTATCCAATTTTCATTATTTTTTCATTTTTTGTGTCAAAAACATAGCTTATGACCCTCACTGGAACGAGCTCGTTGAGCTCGTTCCAATGAGGGGTCATAAGCTATGTTTTAACGCAAAAAATGAAAACAATTAGTTATTCAAGAATTTTATTTGCAAGTATCGTCTTCTTTTCGTGTTAGATAAAGGGTTAACAAGTTCTAAGAATTCTAGTGCCTCAAACGTCAGCCAACTAACACATAATAAATCATCAGAGGTAATTTTCATGATTTCCCTGTTGAGAGATCTAATCTTTCTATACTTACATTAACTCCTTGCTAACCCGGCGCGAGGTCGACGACAAAAAAAGTCTTGAATAATAGAGTCCTACGAATCTCAGGGTTAGAGTCATGCAGAAGATTCCGGATCTAATCATGGCAGTCCATATAGAGGGCATTTCGATAAACCGACATGCTGCGCAATCGGATCCATTTCGCCTTTTGGTCATTTTGACGACATTTCATGCGCCAACAGGTGTTGGACTGCGTAAATTTGGGGGTCCTGGGTAGTTCCCAATAGTGGGGGGGGGGGGGGGGGGGGGGGCAGCTGGAAAGTTCCGTGTAGCCCATACGGCCAGTCCGCTTCTAGGTATATAGGGAGAAACCACAGATTAATTTGGAGAAGGGCACGAAGATTGGACGGATACTTCTTTGCAAATAAATCGTGAAGTTAGGTGAGAGAGGTCTTTAAATTGATTATTTCCGTTGTCTTAAGCACATATGAACTATTTTATCGGAGAAACTATCGTCCATGCTCAAAATGAGCAATATGAAATACGTAGTCGTGTTCGTTAGCTACGCCACCTGGATATTGGTAAACCACAAGTACCGATGTGTTAAGTAATTATTGATCCGTCTTCAGCAATTTCCCCCGAGAAACGCCATCAAATTAGTGTAGCCCCATAACGAGGTTTTGTGGTTGAGGTTTGAAACTCAGCTTGTCGTATATTCAGTGGTGTTAGTATGCTGTCTCCATTGAGGACCCTGCTCGTAACTGAAAGGTGGGGACAATTTCAATATGGGTTAAAAGCAAACTGAGTGCTCTTTTGGGGATATTTAGTTTGACAAATAATTGTCCCCCATTATCATTCTACCTGTCTGGGAAATCCATTATTTATTGATTTATTGGTTTTTTAAGGTTACATAATTCTGCACAATGGCTCAGCGCGACTGCGGGCAATTCATCACATGAGAAGAATATAGAGTTATCGTTGACATTTGTTTTTATTTCTGTATAATTTATTGACTAGGTTTTTTTTTATCTTGGGAAGTTGGAGGCCGCGTCGTGGGCGGTGAACGATAGGGCCCTGAAATTTCTCCAGTTTTGTATCGAATCGAATTGAAAATCGAATGAGGCAGGGGATTTCGAATCGAATCGGGTGTCGCATCGAACCTCACTGTTCTTCATGTTATAAATATTACGCCTCCTTACAGCAGAAAATATTGCCAGTCTCCGTTCAAGTATTATATTCAACGACTAGTCATCCGTTTTGGTAAGCCAATTAAAAAACCAGAATATACTTGAACATAATAAAAATACAGGTTTCGGAGAAAGGAAACTCCTTGAATCTTTTTTCAAGAATCAGGTATCCTGTACAGGAGACTCGATTACAGATGAAGAGTTTAAGGGGAGACAATTTTCAGGAGTTTAGGAACATTTCAACGATTCGAAACTTTCCGAATAAGCCCGACTCGAATCGAATCATCGAGACGCTTTCGAATCGAAAATTCGCATTGCCCTATAATAAATGACTACAAATTTCAACTCTCTATTGGGTTATAAATCAATACAAATCAAATGGGTTGAGTGAATATGAACCCAATTGGGTTCATATTCACTCAACCCAGTTGATTTGGGTGAATTTTTAACCCAACTAATTTTAGAGAGCATTTTATACCTCAAAAACATAGTTTATGATTTCTCGCTGGAACGAGTTCGACGAGATTGATTTACTGAAGGGTTGTCAGCTATGTTTTGGAGGCAAAATTAGAACATAATTATAAAATCTGGATGGTGACAAGGCCGGGTGTGTGGGTGGTAGGGTGGTGGGGGGCAGAAGACATTTTGCGGTGGGGGTTACAGATTTTTCATTTGCATTTTTTGTAAATTATTCTGAAACGACAAGGCTAAACTGTTCTTTAGTAGGCTAATTGGCACCTATTCGTCAGGTAGGGTCGGTCAATGAGGTTACAATGATCTCGGATTCCAGTAAAATTTGGACCGGAAATCGTGTCATCCATGATGTCATCGGGATTTTTATACCTTCTTGGGCAGAGCTTGGGATCGACTGGAAAATCAGTTATCAACAAAATATATTATTTTATATAACCAAAACTACGTGACAATCAGCCAATGCAAACTGAAAAGTAACATGACTTGACACAACGGTAATCAAATATAAACTGAATCCGCTGGGTTGAAACTGTCGAAATCAAGTCAAAGTAAGTCTGCTCCAGTACATCACTAAGATAGACAAAAATTATCAGTAAAGCTGGTCAGTATTCATTGCTGCCTTTGTTTTGAGTGATTTTGACAGCAAGCTAGACTTGGGGTATTTTTTAAACTAAATTTTCTTTCATTAGTATCTAGATATCTACATGCAGGGGTAATGTATACGGGTTGGGTATCCATTACCGTATTCAAATAAAAACAAACAAAAGAGAAGGGTGAAACTGAATAGAAACAATAGAAAAAAGAACTCTGACATCTTGAGTAACTGCCAGAAGAGGCATGTGTATTCTCTTCTGGCAGTGACTCGGGATGTCAGAGTTCTGTCTTGTACCTTGAGGGAGTCGGGGAGTCCGCGTAAGGATAACGTTCAAGGGATCCACGACACCTCATGTATAAAGCCCCATTTGTTATACAATTCTATCTCTAACATCAGATTTGGTGTGAAGACAACCTAAATAACGTTTACCAACGGAAGTCTTCTTAAGACCAAGATTATAACCATTAGCTATTCGGACATGGTAGCATACTTGATTTATTACTATATGCGAGTTGAGACAATCTAACTTATCTTCTTCTCGTATTGCGAACGAAACTACAATTTTTGCGCCAATTTTTCACATTGACTACAATACTAAACCACACACACCGGTGGTCGAGTGATGTGCGCGGTTTGGTATAATTTCGCTATGTGGCTAGTGCTTACGATAATACGTTCGATGGGAGATCGAACCCCCACTATGTCATTTTCAATATGATTGACGTCCTTTTTTGACTATAAAACACTCAAGAGGTTTAACCCTTTACCTAACATGAAAAGCAGACGACACTTGCAAACAAAATTCTTGAATAACTAATTTTTTTCATTTTTTGTCTCTAAAACATAGGTTATGACCCCTCATTGGAGCGAGCTCGACGAGCTGGTTCCAAAGAGGAGTCATAACCTATGTTTTGGAGACAAAAAAATGAAAATATAATGAAAATTAATTGGCGATTTTTGTGAATAGCGCTGGCCGATTTTGGCCGTAACGTTGCCGATTTTCATTGAAGTAGAATCACCCGATGCAATCTTCAATAATTAGTATAAGTAATATTTTGTCATTCTTTTCATTGAAGAATTCTGAACAAGAGTTAAAATATATATCAAAAATCTTTCCTATTAAGAACAAACGGTAGCAAAGTTCGTGGGCGGTATATCCAGTTGATTTCAGTCTCTCTCTCTTCTCTGCCTTGTGGTGAATTCTGAGTCGGGGTTTGAGTAGCTTTGACCGACTCAGCTGTTCTTTGAGGGCACGAATATCTGACGTGAAATTCTTTAGCTGCCAACTTATGTTGATGGCATTTCATATAATATTGTATTGAGAGTCCAGTTCTCAAATTAGTATTAAGGATCTAGTTCGGACATACTATTATGATGTCACAATCAAATAGCTGTATAAAGGGGATACATTCAAGGCTCTTTGCATCTGATGAATCTCACAAAAGACAAAACCGTTCAGGCTGAAATTATTCATCACTTACCAGGACCAGGAAACATTAGGAGAGCGTGTGTTCAACCTGTTGGATCATTTCATTGTAGTTCTGAACAAGAGTTAGTGAATAGGTGTTCTCCGAAAAATTTACTGTAATCTTTTTTCATGTCGCCTAAATTTATAATTTGTACAACATTCTGGGTCGTCGGATTCGCCTGAGTTTCCGCACCACAGTTTCGCACTATTGCACAGGGGTAACATTCTAAACATAGACCATATGTTGAAACTAATGCCATGTAAATTGGAGATATATTGTTAGTATCAGATATATGATTACATCAGGCTATTTGTTGGGCAAGAGAATTTGAAGTTTTGGTCACTGGCATTTCATCAAAAATATGGAAAGACAGTTCCTGCAACCAATTCTATATTTGGTTTAATGGATGAGGTGACGGCTTCAAACAAGGGGGGGGGGGGGGGGGAGGGGTCAGGCCAAAAATTACGGATACAAGGTGGAAATTTTTACATTTTCAATTTTTGGGACCCACCACCCCCGGAATGCAAATTTTTGCCAGTCATGTCTTGGACACCCACCCCTCCCGCACAGTTTTTTCTCAAAGACAATTGGGGACCCACCCCAATTTATAAAATCTGTTTAACGAAGTATTCAAATTACCTAAATAAAAAAAAAATAATAAATAAATACTTTTCTCAAACAGGAAAGGTGCCGCAAACCAACTTGTCCGATATCCCAGCCCTGCTCTTGGGCGTCCAAGGCATCCCTAGCCACAGATGGCCCCAAAACAATCTCTCTGTATATAAAGCCACAACGGAAATGCAGCATCAGACCCCCAGGTAACCACTGGAACCCGCTTCCACCAAATGAATTGCAGATATACACCCATTCATGTTCCAAGCAACACAACCCTTACCCCGATGTACAACATGTCTATGCTGTTCAGACACCAGTCGAATCCCACCACCAAGAAGCCCTGCCCAAAATATATTGTTCCCACCTGGAAATCTTCAACTGTCCACAAGAAATAGTTGTTTTTCGTTTCATTACTTTTCGGTTAAATGTTTAGTTTGTACAGCTGGTCTGAGAGAGACCTAATACTGAGTTCTTTGACCCATGCCAGGGTGTCTTGTCTGAGATGAATTGCTAGTGTCACTAGAATCATATTTACCTTGAAATTATACACGTTTTCCACAATCAAGATTTTTATTCTATCAATCTTTCCAGTTATTCCATACATGGAAGTACACTAGACCAATGGCACGAGGCACCCAGAGGCTTACAGAAGAATCAAATAATAGGAGCTACACAGCACTAATAAGAGACACACTGCCTTAGTAGAAATATAAAGGAGTGAAAATCATGACCAAATAGCTGGGAATCACTTTTTTGTTTTGCAAATTTTTGCCAGACCCAGAACAGGACCCACCCCCTAATGAAGTGTAAAACATGGGGAAAAAATTCTAACATGGAGCCCCAACACATTATCAATGCTCTATTCTGTTCTAAGTTATGAATCTAAGCACTGGTTGTAATTACTTGTCTGTAAAATGATATTTGGCAAAAAATTGCATGACACCGGCAAAACTGCACTTTGGGGCTCGGACCCAACCACCCACCCACCCGGACCTTGTATCCTGGCATTTTTTTGCGACACCCCTCCACCCCCCCCCCACCCCCCCCCCCCCCCCCTGGTAAGCACAGAATATTAGACAAAACCGATGGTGTTTTACCGAGAGTCCAGCAGTCTGCTGAGAATTTTCATCAGTAGAAGAGGTTTACAGGAAAGTTAGCTCCCCTTAACCGTCTACCTAACATGAAAAGAAGACGACACTTTCAAAAAAATTCTTGAATAACTAATTTGTTTCATTTTTTGTCTCAAAAACATGGGTTGTGACCCCCTCTTTGGAACGAGCTCTACGAGCTCGTTCCAAAGAGGGGGTTCATAACCTATGTTTTTGAGACAAAAAATGAAAAAAATACTGAAAATTAATTGGCAATTGTTGTGAATAGCCGTTACGTTGCGTAAAGGGTTAATTGACCAAAGTTGTCAGTAAATTTAATACTAAGGGTATGGGAATTTGAAATAAAAACTTAAATTTCGAAATGTTAGCGAAGTTTTATCTCACAAACTTCGAGTATTCTCTTGTATGGTAGTTTTGAAAAACAGGAGTTGGCTTTTTACAATTTTTCCCCAATCAGTTTGAGCATTTGACCAATTTCTGTTTAAACCCATTTAAGAATAAGAAAACGGCGCTTTCATCATCTTTTGATGTTCTATAGCTTTTTCTGTTTATTATATAAACAGTGTGCGCATCGTGACATATAATACAGATATTATCCTTTGCATTAATATAAAAGAATAGGAGCTAAAATTAGCTAATGTTTTCCTGAGAAGAATACAAACTTGTAAATTACTGTAAAATTTCATTCGCTAAATAAAGAGCCCAAGTGGACTTTACTTAGTTACTTCTAATTAGCTTGCCATAAAAAAAACTAAATTCTATCAGAATTCATAAGCTGTGCTTGCTGCAGTAGCGGAAAATGCAACATTGCACTGACCTGTCAGACGCTTGCCGTTTGTAAGATGTACATTTCCAAGAGACCGATTAACCAGCTCGGTATAGCAGATTCCACAAGATAATGTCCCAAAAATCGAGTTGATGCAGTTGGGTATCAACTTTCATCTGCCCGGTGACCTATTCCGACACTTGAAAACAGAACAGCATGGTGCCGAATTTTTTTTCAAAAATGAGGTCTCTGTAATATTCGATCGCCCGATGAGAGCCGGTTCTTGATGTCCATGACATGTCAGGACGCGGAGAATCACAAAATGTACTCAATGGAATACTCTGTAATAAGTTCCAAAAATAGCGATATACAAACTATCGCCTGTGGCGAATCTAGAGGTAGCAATTGACGACGTCAATGAAACTTCAAACAGAAATGCTTGTAAAACAGTTCAAACCCAAGAATCATACACTTATTCAGCTAATACGGATTCCGAGGTCTTCACTATTACTCACATTAAATGTCCATCACCTTTCTTAAGGCCATGTGCCGTATGATAAACCCGGCCATATGGAATTTAAAAAAAAAGAATACATTGGTTGTGACAGATCATTGGAATCGGCTCAACAAGCCGATTCCAATAATCTGTCATATCCAATGAACTCCAAAACAAAGAAAATAGTGTGATGTGTGAAATGCGTGAGAACAGTTTTTAGTTATATTGTAAAAACATGTGACTTTTCTGAGAGAAGAGATTAGTGAGGAGCACTCTGCGCTTCCATTAGAAACATTGAACACCGATTGTTGAAAAATTAAACTGAGAATAAATATGGGACTTTTTTTGTGGAAAGCATGCCAGATTGGTCACGATTCGATACGAGAACTTCTAAGGCGTAGAATTGTCATGGGCAGTATAGGGGTTGATCAAAGGAAGATCGTCATGTAATATAATATGGTTTCTTATTCTGACAGTGACACTGACGAGTCTATCCAAATCCTCCACTGTTCGCTGCGTGCAGCAAATGTTACGTAGTGGCGCTCATGTCCCACATCTTTATCGGAACTATTATGGCACATATTTCCGTATTGAAAGGAGATGTCTCCTTCTCAACTAACGTAATTTAAAAACAATGTGAATGCATACAGGCGTAATGTTCGTGATTCTAAATGCTGGGATGAAAGGTCCGCTGTGTCAGTTAGAAAACCCGAGGCGGACGGAAAGTTCCAACAAAATCTCTATGGGGACGGACACCTGTTCCCTTCCAACACCCCAACTCCCTCCAACCACACACATATTGCTATTACCGCTACGGCTTAAGAGGGGTAAACAACACAGAATGTTGAACAAAGAATGGACGAATAAAACCAATTGCCATTCTTCAGATCTTATATGCCGTTTCTTGACTAGGACCATATTATTGCACGTTGTTGAAATATCTCACGGGATTCATATCTCATTCACAGACGAACATCTAAATTAGAATCTTTCCAAACTTGTTTACAGCTCGGTCCTTATCACAAATGAACGTGTCAAGAGTTGACGTCCAAACGTAGCTGAGTGCAATTCGAGTGCATACTCTTGTGAATAATCGAATTTGACATTCTATGGAACAAAATGTGATTGGTTTCCTGCTGATGAAACCAACAGTAAGGCTTATTTTCAGCTCACCCTGACTGAAAGTCAAGATGAACTATACGGGTCATTTTATGTCCGTCACCGTCCGTCGTCAACCGTCATCCAAATCTGTCGGCCTGATTCCATTGAAATTTGCATGTGAGTGTTGTTGATGTGGTGCATTTATGATTGTTCAAATGTATTGCAGCAAAACTGAATGTGAGTGATGATCGGAATTGTAATCATTACAACTTTGTTCAAATCTTGTTCCTGTCCCCCTGGGGAAAGGGTGGATCAAATACTCACCCGATATTTTTAAAAGTTGTTTCGTCATTAACCAATAGATGCAAATATCTTCAGTCTGCTTTTGTGGTGGAGAGACGGTTTGTTGAAAGGAATTTCTATTAGCAAGATCGGCAGTTCGTCTGCGAGGGGCAAGATTTTGTGTACCGCCCAAATTTTTAATTTTTAGAACCCCTGGTCAGATTTGAATGAAATTTAGATACCAATATAAGTTCGTCGCTTGGTTTGTCCATAAAAGGTTTTAGCAGTCCTCCCCTACATGGACGTTTTTTTTTGTTTTTTTTTTGGGGGGGGGGGGGGTGGTGAGTGCCATATATGTCTCAATTCAACATTGTGGGTAATGGGAAAATGTTTAAAAATCTTCTCACAAGCCATGAATCCAAATGTCGCCACGCTTACTTATATATAAAAACTCTCAGACCAGGCCACCAGTTAAATTCTGTAAGGAACCCGACACTGTTATGGGATGTTTGTTTACCCACTTCTCGTGGAGGTTTCGCACAGACTACCATTGATTTAATGTGACTTTCCTTTCCCCACAAAGATATACAGATTCTTTCGCTCCACAGTTATAAATATTCCAATCAATAAGTATTTAAACCATCAAGAAGTTACCAAAATTTGTGAAACAAAGTGGCCTTATAAAACTTCAGATGGGATGAGTATCTATTTATGATTATTTTATAAACAAACACATGTGCAGTACGGCCGCCGTGGACTGGTCACTTTTCACGGGTGGGCAATATTTCCATGGATGCAATAATATTAGATTAAATACACCAATTATAAGAATAATCATCAAAAATTTAATTAATGAAGCACCAGGTACAACCCGGTGCTCCATTAATAAAAATTTCACTGCTGATGATTCTTATTACCTGGTAAAAGTATGCTTGGGCATCACAGCCCACGCGTGGATTACAACCACTCCACGGCGACTATACTGCAATATGTGTTGGAAAAGTCATTTAAGACCGTCGGTTCACATTTCCGATCAACTGAAATATTGCAGATGAGTGAATCTAAAACTTCAAGGACTAGACTGGTTCCGTGTCATAACAGCGTCCAATTGCTTACGGACTTACTCTGACTTGAGATCTTCATTTTATCTGAGTGAAGATGATTCACAAGTTTGTTCATATCAAGCCGCCGGAGACAAATTGAATGGAGCCCTGAACCCTAGGATTTCAACACTGTGGGTAAATGGGGAAACACTGATAAAACTGTCTTCTCCCAAACCACTTATCCAAGTGTTTGCACGTTTGACATATCACATCTTAGCGAGGATGGTTTAAGTTTGTTCAGAAATTAGACCCTGATGTTATATTTTGGGATTCATGAAGCCCTTACATTTTAACGCCGTTGGTAATGTGGAAGCATTAAAACACCCTCTTTTCCCGTTACACTGTTCCAAAGTCTTCCATATTCGACATACAAATCTTGATCAAAACAAGTATTTAGGGTCATATGCAGGAATGTTGTTAGGTCTCTCCGATTTTAAGACTGCAGCAATGGAGAAAACATAGAAAAAAATATTCCCCTAAACCACTAATTCAAATACTTTCTTGTTTAACATGGGTATTTGTAATGGGTGTCCATAAGTTTGTCTAAATCCTGTCCCGGGATCATATTTAAGGGTGTTGGGAGTAGAGGACTGACATTTTAATACTAAGTAACATTAATAACATTTTTCTCACAAACCATTGTATGGCTCTACGAATATCAGATTTAGGGTAGGATTGAATCCCGAATCGAATCAAGTGGCGGAGTTCGAGTCGAATCGAATTTGGAATCGAATATTCCCGTCTTCATGTTGTAGATATTGCATCTTCATTTTTACAATCATATTGGCAGTCTTCACTTAAGTACCGCATTCGACGACGACATGTCAGCAAGTCAATTAACCCTTTACCCAACGTAACCGTCAAAACCGGCCAGCGCTATTCACAAAAATCGCAATTACTTTTCATTATTTTTTTCATTTTTTGTCTCAAAAACATAGGTAATGACCCCTCTTTGGAACGAGCTCGTCGAGCTCGTTCCAATGAGGGGTCATAACCTATGTTTTTGAGACAAAAAATGAAAAAAAATTAGTTGTTCAAGAAGTTTTTTTGCTTTTCATGTCAGGTAAAGGGTTAAAACAACGGAATATACCAGAACGGAATGAAAGTAGTTTCGGAAGCGGAACCCACTTGAACTTTTCTTCTATCACCAGGTCTCCTCTACAGGGGTGAGGGGGGGGGGGGGGGGGGTTGTACTCTATAGGAGACCTGATAATAGAAGAAGAGTTCAAGAGATGCTTCATACAATTTTGGAATATCTCTACTATCCTAAAAAGGGTCTAAATAATTTAATAATCTGTTATACTTTTGTAGCAATTAGATAACTGAGGACATGTTGTGAAGGTTAACCCCTACAACTACTACCCCTCCTCACCCCCACCCCCACCCCCACCCGGATTAAACAATAAGAAAATCCTTCCCCAAAGCAAAGGAGTTTGACATATTGTTAATAATGAGAGACTGGATATTTTTAACTGGTTAGGTGCTAGAAGCCAGTATCAGGGCTTTAAAAATGAGGGAAACGGAGTAAAAGCCTATGTTTTCCTTGCTCATGTTTCATATTCAGACAGCTGGAGTTTGTACGTCGGTGGAGTCTGACAGTTGCTCGCCGTTGCTCGGTGGTTTTCTCCGGGTACTCCGGCTTCCTCCACCCGTAAAACTGTCCGACACGAGGTGACCCTGGCTGTCGAGAGTGTCGTTAAACCCCAATAAATAAATAGTAATTCTGAGTGAAGGACAACTGAATGAATAATGGTATGTAAGAAAGGAACCCTTTTCTTACAAACTAATAAAGCACCAGTAGTTTGGGAGATAACTAGCTAAATTAAGACATCCAACGAAGTTGAAATTACTCATAGCGATCGTCAGCCTTTTTTTTTCCTTTTTTGTCTCTTTCTTTCTTTTTCGCCAGACAAAAATTTCGGGTACTTCCCATTCACCCACACGCGCAAAATTTGGCACACTAAGCGAAAATATGAAAATCTCACTGGACAACCTTTTTTCCCCAAAATTCTGTTGGGGCAAAAATTAAAATGGGTAGGATTCTTTCGAAATTTTAGAATGTTGTAAAGCGCAAAAATTTAACCCTTTACCTAACATGAAAAGCAGACGACACTTGCTAAAAACTTGCTTTTCATGTTAGGTAAAGGGTTAATCCAACCAATCAATCGATCTGTAGAGCTATTGAATTAAATTATTATTGATCCTCAGTCTATCGATTTATTATTCTCTGTGTAGTCTGCTCGTGCACTGATAATATTTTCTTGTATTTATACATGATGGGTTAAAAGTGTCTGCCTGTGTGACGTATTCTTACAGGTTAATGAAAGGCTAACAAATCAATCCAAAGGTATACTGTAAAACTAACGTTAAAAATAAAAGTACTGCAAACACAGTTGCCGCTACCTCTACAGTAAAGTTTTACAGTGAAAATATCGTATTAAGCTACCTTTGTCAGTCTCTGTTGTTCGATCTTGGCGGTAGCGCGGTGGCTCAGTGGTTCCGGCATTGGACTTCAAACCGAAAGGTCTACGGTTCAATTCCTGCCAGGGGTAGCTGTGTTGTGTCCTTGGGTCAGGCACTTCATCCCGATTGCCTTTGTGGGGGCACTGTGGCGCTATGTACTGAGGCGTACTGCACGTCTATGGTATACTTTCTTCAACCAATGCCAATCTTGCATAGGTGGAGTTAGTATGTTGTGAGTCTGACAGTTTCTCGCCGTTGCTAGGTGGTTCCTCCCCCCGTAACACTGTCCGGTACGAGGTGACCCTGGCTGTCGAATGTGTTGTTAAACTCCAATAAATCAATAAATGTTCGCTCTTGGGTTAGAACGGAGGAGAGAGATGATACTTCATTTCACTCCGTTACAGGAGAAGGCTGTTGGTTTATCATGCGACGTCAACCAATTCATTTCTTTAAACTGCAGCCTTATGTCTGCAGGCTGAAGATGTTAATTAATCTATAGTACCTTATAAATTGAGTCTTCTAAATCAAGGCACCTAAAATGAGTAAAGCCATGGACGACGCCATTTCTGAAAAGCATTAGTTGAAGGGTTGATGTTCTACTCTACAGTTTCGCACTATTGCACAGGGGTAAAATTCTAAACTAAGGGCACATAGTGAAACCAATGCGATGTAAATTGGAGATGTATTTTAAGTATCAGATATATGATTACATAAGGCTTTTAATTTTGTTGAACAAGATAATTTGAAGCTTTGGTAACGGAGTTGCAGTCTAGCGTATTGGAGAAAATTAGCAGAGGAATTATGTGAAACGGTGTCTTCGAAAAACTGACTACTTTTTTAAAATGTCAATGTAACCAAACAATGAGACGGAAACATAATTTTGTTTCACGTTTTAGAAACAGGGTATGACATGCACCAGGGGTAGATAAGTGGGGGTAGAGGGAAAAGTCTACTTTTGAGGCTGCTGGGTGGCTGAAAAAGACTGGTTTCGGCATTGTTTTCCAGGTTGAAGCCTTAAATTCGACAGTTGATTATTTCACCCACATTCAGATTGTTTATTTCTACTTATTCAGATAGTGCTGTATGTTTTTAGTGGATTTGGAAAATGAAATACATGTTATGGGTTAGATAACTAAGTGAACGCATATTCGCATTTAAGGAGAGTGTATGACGGGTTATTTTAAGAAATGCCTGCAAAAACTGTGAAGTGGAACCTGAATGCGATTGTTTAAAAAATAGTGCTCCACTGTGTATGAGTACTCCTCCATTAGTTTACATATAGAATATACCCAAAGTAGTTTGGTGTAACAAATGTTCACTTTGAGTGGTGAAGTGGTGTTAACCGCGAGCCTTCGGCGCGCGGTTAACACCACTTCACCACGAGTGGTGAACATTTGGTACACCAAGCTACTTTGGGTATATTTTATTTATACCATGATCGTCAGATTATTAAGAAGAGTCTCTATTATTTTTTCTCGATTTTACTGAGCAGCAGCCGTAGTACATACGTGCGAATTTGTTTTTGTTTACATGAGCATCGGTGGGCGGTACTCACGCTGTCAATTTTATCACCGAAACAAAATAGAAAAAGAAACAGGGCCTTTTTCATTTTAATAACATAATAACATACTATTTAGAGTTATGGGTGCTTTATTAACATGAGACAATGCATGTTTGTTAATTTTTGGTGTTTTATGGCGTATACTCATTTAAAAACGTAATAAATAATTGCCACTTTCATTTCACTCTTCGCGAGGCGACGTGCGATAAATTTAGACAAGTTCGCATTCAGGTCGACGTCACCAAAGGTCAACTTGGATGTAGTTCCCATGTAGGTGTAAATTTTAACCACTGAAATCCCATTGCTGGCGTGTTCATCACGTTGGTGTATAAAGCTAAAATTTATGTCATAAGAGAATAGGTAATCATGGAATAAATAATATAACACCTTAAGTAGTAACAGTGTTAAAATTACGATTCAAGGAACGGCCATTGATTGCCAATACTTCTTCCCTAATTTTAACGAAAATTATACCTCATTGAGGGATTTTTAATGGTCCTCATAACCTCAAAATTCAATGAAGCTATGAGGGATAATAAATGAGGACTCATTGAGGGCTTTTACATAGCCCTCATGCCCTCATACGACAAAAAAGGGATTCTCCAAAAGGTATCCTCGATAGGTATCCTCGAATAACACAATACCAGGCCATAGGTATTCTCAAATACTGAAATGAGGCTAAGAGTCGTAGTAAATTATACCTCACTGAGGGATTTTTAATGGTCCTCATAACCTCAAAATTCAATGAGGCTATGAGGCATAATAAATGAGGACTCATTGAGGGCTTTTACATAGCCCTTATGGCCTCATACGACAAAAAAGGGATTCCACAGTCACAGGCGTTTTCCAAAATGGGATTCCATAGGATATACCTGTTAAATACTGAAATGAGGCTAAGAGTCGTAGTAAATTATACCTCATTGAGGGATTTTTCAAGGTCCTCATAACCTCAAAATTCAATGAGGGTATGAGGGATAATAAATGAGGACTCATTGAGGGCTTTTACATAGCCCTCATGGCCTCATACGACAAAAAGGGATTCCACAGTCACAGGCGTTTTCCAAAATGGGATTCCATAGGATATACCTGTTAAATACTGAAATGAGGCTAAGAGTCGTAGTAAATTTTACCTCATTGAGGGATATTTCAAGGTCCTCATAACCTCAAAATTCAATGAGGGTATGAGGGATAATAAATGAGGACTCATTGAGGGATTTTACATAGCCCTCATGGCCTCATACGACAATAAAGGGATTCCATAGCCACGGGGGTTTCCCCAAAATGGGATTCCATGAGAAATGGCCATTGGATATAGGCTTTTATTATACAGAAGGGAGATAACTCTGCATACAGATTATGGGAAATCAAGCAATCTGATTGGTTTGTTATATAAATGAAACAACAAGAGTACTTGGAATAGGGTTAGAAGTTACAAGAATAGACCAGAAATTGCTAAATATAGTAATAATAAGGTAAACTGTTCCAACTAATAGGCTCTTCTACGCTACTGGAGTATACTCCAGAACAAAGGAACATGGCTAGGTAGACATGAACTATTACATATATAGATAGAAGCAGAGAATTCTGTAAGAATTCGAAATAGTAAAAGTTGGGATAGATTTTGGTGATTTGGAAGGATTGTCGGGTTGTTTGTGGTAATTAGATTTATTCCGATTCAATCGAACATACCCTCCGAACATACCCCGTCTTATTGCAGAAACATTGGGTAACATAGCAATCACGTGCTACCATAGAAACCAAGATGGCGGCCTCCAGTATACAAAATGGACGACGGAAACACGTATCACCCTAACAACACGCGCTGCGCATGCGCACTCACACCGCGTATCACTATGGAGATGACATCACAACATGGCTGCTCACGCGTGTTACCATGACAACCAAACATGGCGCCACTACGTCATGTGACATGACGTCACTTCCGAGGTCCCCCACCGAGGTCCCCCAACCTAGACCTCAAAACCACATTACATACTACTTACGCGGAGAGAAGTACCTGGCAACATTGAGTAACTGCCTCTCTAACTTGTCTACCAGGTGCGAAGTAGACGAGTATCGTTTGAAGGCGGGTGTACGTTGTGCCCAACGCCTTAGTATACAGCGCCGATCTCGTTGATCTTAGTTCATTTGAGTAGTAAGAAACCACTCATATCACCAAAAGGACATAACTATTATGAACTGAGAATAGACAGGCTTAGTTTGGTAAATGGACGAGAAACGGACATTCCAATATTATTTGAGCCAACAAAAATACTCTAATTGGATCGAACACATAAACTGGACACATCCCTATACCATCATGGGCCTTTGGGCTCCATAGTAACCAAGTGCCATCAATGATGCCCCCCCCCCCCCCCCTAATCGTGTAGCACTATATAAACCAAGGCGTTGGTCTCCATGCGACAAATTGAACCCCAGAAACACGTGTCACCCTAACAACGTGCTTTGCGCATGCACAGTAACACTACGTATCGCTATGGTAATGACGTCGCACCATGGTCAATTAAGCAGGTTACCTTGACAATCCTATATGACGTCACTGGCCACGTGAATTAAATTAGAACGTCACTTTCCCCTCCTACTTTGCGTTTCGCTGAGGTGGGCCGTTTGATTTATTTGAGGGTAGGCCACTTTGGCAGCCAATTTCTAGAAAACGGAGCAATCTTTGTTTACAGATTCTTAGAGAAAAATAATTTGAAATTAATCTTGACACAAAATTCGCTAGAATTATTTACGTTTGTGGAATATTTGTTGAAAGGTTTGGGATAAAAACTTACTTTTCCGTCTTTTTCGAGGCATATTTTGGTCGGCCATTTTGGATTTGAAGTGTCAAAAATGACATGATCGTGTGCATCATTATATCAGCAAGTCAGTTCTACTGAGAAAAAAAAACATGTTAAGTGACTGAAGTTTGGATATTGTGGCGAAATTGAATATAGGTGGAAGAGGTGATAAATCGCCGCTAACTTGGACGCCATTTTGAGTTTCACATTGCATGATTTTATGTTAACATATGAAAATCTACTATAGAGGTATTCTGGTATACGAAAACATACGTTTCATTTCATCCTGGTGGGGCGGGGGTACCTGAGAGTACCTGATACCCGAACTATAGTTGTTTCCTACTATTACTGGTATTAAATTTTAAATATCACACTCAATATCACACTCGAACTTGAAGCGCTTCGTCGCTTTTTTATCCTGGCTGAATTAATATCGTGAGTCAGAAAGTTTCTAAAAAAATGTTTATTATATATACTTGAAATAAATATTGTTTAAACTAAAGTTTCTAATGACCTTTAAAATTCCATTTTCGGTTGAGTTTCTGGTGGGTTTCTTTCCCGACATGACATCAAATATCATTTATTAACGAAGTTCCTTCGACAGAATATAATATTCACGAATGCTAGTTAACTGCTACTCCTGAACACACGAACGTTACTTATTCCCAGGTCCTTATTCGCCATTCGTTATCAACCGATTTTAGAATGTCAGAATAAGGACCTGGGAATAAGTAACGATTGTCAATACCCCCTGAACATGCCTCTACTAGGACGTGACATCAAACAAGCCACGTAGTTGTAATAGTTGTAATATTACAGATCTCAAAAATTCTGTGAACTGTGAATTCTAGTTGGGGTTGGGGTGGGGGGGGGGGGCACTAAATAATAAAACGGAGTTATTTTGTTGTTTTTTTTTAAAATGAGTTTATAAAAGCTTCGATTGAGACACGTTCACCTCATTTTGCTTTGTTTGAATATTCGATGACATCAGACTTTAAATATTCGAATATTATTCCAACATCTCTGATTGTTCTTGTGCAAGGCACCTTATCTCGATTGCCTACGTGGGGACATTGGTACTGTGTTCTTAGGGCTGCACGATATTTGAAACTGAATACCGGTATCGGTATTAAAAAAAATACCGCGATATCGCGGTATATGTCGGTATATCGAAACTCTGTTCAGATATCTGAATACACGTACCAAATGGGAACTTGAACCTTCACAGCTGGAACGAATCGGCATGCCTTGATGATGCAGTTCGATTAAAACTCAACGCGGACGATGTGAAAATTTATTATTTTGAATATTAATTTTTCGAATTTTTCAAAAAAATTCAACAAAACCATCTCATGTGACCCCTCATTGGAGGGGTCACATGTTGTGGTTTTGTTGAAGTTTTTGAAAAATAATATTTTTTCAACTTTTCAATTTATATATTACCTAGGTGGATGCGGATGATTCGTTAGGTAAATGGACATCTTGAAAATTATTTCCTGTGTAAATATGTGAACCGATATTTTTGCAATTACAGCGGTATTCAATCGATACTGGTTTGTATACCGGTATATATCGGTTTATCGATATATCGTGCAGCCCTATGTGTACTAGGGCGTATTACATGTCGATGGTGCACTTGTCTTCAACAAATGCTAAACCTGCTTGTGTGTAGTTACTGCGTGGGGGAGTCTGACAGTTGCTCGCCGCTGCTAGGTGGTTCTCTCCGGGGACTTAGGGTACGTTCACACGTAAAACTGTGCGACACGAGGTGACCCCAGCTGGCTAAAGTGCCGTAAAAACCAATGCTAATATTCCACCAAATAATTGAAGCTTCTCAGAAACCGCTGAAGATGCAATAGAAAACTCACAGCTCATCAACATTCATGTGAAACCCGGTGATTCATGAGTTATGGGTTTGGGATTTCATTTGGGTTTCGGAGTGTTTTGGTTTGGTGGGGGATCTCTCAGTTTTTGTTGGGGTGGCGAAATATTTCAGTTTGTGTTTGACACCAGTGCATACTCTAGCGAATTGTATAACATCCGAGCAATCACCCCATCACACCCCTCCCCCGCTCGCACACACATATACACATGAGCGAGCGTACATCAGTGTTGTTTAACTGTTTTTCGTGTTTTTTTTTCTATTGTTCTCGGTGTCAAACAAGTTCACACAAAGGTTTCTTTGCGAGGACTCAGAATACGCAAAGAGAATATTTGGGAGAACCCAAACACGAATGTTCTAAAAAAACAAATCGGCTGAATCGACTCCTACACACACCGTCTCATAAAGATCTTGGTGAGAACATTATTTTTTTCTTCTGTTGTTTTCTTATCACACCGCAGCAATCTGTGCCTCTGTCCCGCTTAAAATCTAGTTACACGAATCGATGGAAACCAATGGAACCGTTTCAGAGTTGCAATGGCTGTTGTTCTGGCACTCGGTTACTCGAAACAACCTTTCCACACCCACAAATTCAGACAACATACATATACTAACGAATTGACTGTCTCTCTTTTTTAACAAGAAACTGTTCGGTGTGGGAAATGGGAATTCATATTTATTTCAGAACTTACAGACACATGTGGAGATTGTCAATTTGTAAATGGAGCCAAAAGCATTACTGAATAAAATTACGTCAGGTTTACACGCAGTAAAAACAGATCCGCAAATTGCATATTGCTTACTAATTTCGTATTCACATCTCTATCAACACCTTACCTAATAGATGTTTTCAAAAATATCAATACTGCATTTCCATCGGGAATATATTGGCTGCTGAATATTTCGCTTTCAGTTATGCCTTGCACCATGAGTGCATTATTCTTGCAAATTTTGAGGTGTGCAAACGATTTGACTGTTTTTTTTTTTTATTATTTAAATTTATCTGCAGAGCTAATATCTTGTTGCGGGAAAGGAACGCACTCGTCGATTAGTCTGCGGCAAATCTCAAACGTATGGTATGCCATTTGGGTCACAAGTCTGTTTTCATTGCGATGAGATTAAAATACAGGTCCGACGTGCATTTGTATCGATGCACCTGTATTTTAGCGTTGCAACGCTATTTTGGAATGTTGGTGCAGCTGTACAAAATACAGGTGCATCGCTATCTTCTGTTTAGAGAAATCTCATCGCGATCAAAAATGCACCTTGGACGTACAAATTACACGTTGGACGTGTTTTTTTTTTTTCAGGTGCTTCGCTATTTTTTCCAGGTACACTTACATTCCAAAACAGCGTTGCGACTCTAAAACACAGGTGCATGCTAAAAAATCACGTCGGACGTGTATTTTAATGTCATCGCGATAAAAATAGACTTTTGACCCAAATGGTACAATGCGGTACGGGTGCATCGCAATTTTTTCCAGGTACACCTACATTCCAAACCAGCGTTGCGACGCTAAAATGCAGGTGCATCGCTAACAAATGCACATCGGACGCGTAATTTTATCTCTTCGCGATGAAAACAGACTTTTGACCCAAATGGTACAATGTACAAACGTACGTTGAATTTTATTTTTATTTTCCATGTGCATTGCTTCATTAGTGAACACGTTCAACATGACTAGCTGTGATACTGATCCTGAAACCTTTCAAAACGGTATGCACAGTTCTTTGCGTAAAGGAAAATATGGAAATGAGGCCTAGCCCGTAGCCAGGGGACGTGCGATGGATGCGCACGCACCTCACGACAAAATTGGAGTCTCATTTGAGGGGTTATCTCCCATTTGTGATTTGAAAAATTTGATAAAACGAGGCAACCTCACTTAGGCTGATACATCGTTCTCTCTGTGGCTTTGCCACAGAGAGTACTGTGCACCGGGGTAAGTTGTTTTAAAACATAAATGTTCTCGTTTGCATGTAGTTTTTTTTTTAAATGCACGGACGCTACTTAAATACTTTTTTTGCCTCGGCTATAAAAAGTATCATGTGCCTAGGTGTTTCAAAGAAACCAGTTGCATGGTTCTGGTATTACAGGCCTTTATGTTACACCAAGCTTACAGTATTGTTCACTTTCCACGGGTGGGCTATATTTCCACGGACGCAACAATATTACAATCCAAACACCAATTATAAGAATAATCATCAAAAATTTAATTAGGCAAATGGAGGAGAAACGGGCATTCCAATATAATTTGAGCCAGCAAAATACTCCCATTGAATCAAACACCCGGATGCTTCATTAATTAAAATTTTCCTGCTGATGATTTTTTTTATCTGGTAAACGCATGCGTGGACATCGCGATCATTGCGTAGATTTCATGCAATCCACGGCGACTGTACTGTATCGCTGTTTAATTTCTTCTAGAATCAGATATAAACAGACTTATTGGTAAAATATCGATATATCAACTTCATCGATCTATTTTGTATACAGTACGTGGAGAGTGGATTATAACTAAATCACCCGCGGAGTGGAGGTATCGCCCAAAGTATCACTTTCAAATTCTGTACATATGGACAAAAAACACAAGCAATGTTTCAGCCAATGGACCTCCGGGTATAACCCGGAGGTCCATTGGCTGGAACTTTGCTTGTGATGGTTATGCTTTGCAACAAATTTGCAATTATTGCTCGGGTGGAATCGCCACTACGCGGGTGATTTAATGATAATACACTCTCCGCGTACTGTATACAGAATATACCCATAGTAGCTTGGAGTACCAAATGTTCACCACGAGTGGTGAAGTGGTGTTAGCCGCAAGCCTTTGGCGCGCAGTTAACACCACTTCACCACGAGTGGTGAACATTTGGAACACCAAGCTACTTTGGGTATATTTTATTTATACCATGATCGTTAGATTATTAAGAGTCGCTATTATTTTTTCCCAATTTTACTGAACAGCAGACGTACATTCGTGCGAATCTGTTTTTGTTGACATTAGCTTCGGTGGTCGGTACTTCCGCTGTCAATTTTATCGCCGAAACGAAATGGAATAATAATAACACGCTATTTCGAGTTATGGATGCTTTATTAACATGAGACAAACACATGTTTGTTTAATTTTTGGCATCTTATGAGGTAAACCCATTTAAAAACGTAATAAATAATTGTAACTTTCATTTCACTCTGCGAAACGACGTGCGATAAATTTAGACAGGTTCGCATTCAGGTCGACGTCTCCAAAGGTCATCTTGGACGTAGTTCGACTGTAGGTGTAAAATTTAACTATTGAAATCCCATTGCTGGTGTGTTCACCGCAGTTGGTCTGTACAGCTAAAATTTATGTCACTGGCTTTTCATATATAGTAGAATAGGTAATCATGGTATAAGTAATTTTTCACGTACAATAGCTTGATTGATGGTACTTATATTTTATATCTAAATTTCAAATTATATTTCCCAGACGTTACCATAGAGTTTCATTTGATACTTATTTTTCAAGTTGTCTACGTCGGAGCGAGCCATGGTCGTCCCGGCGAAGCCGGTGATCGTCGATCGGCACTTAGCGCACCTCTCCGACTAAATTCCCTACTACGTGCCTGGAGGTGGCTCATTGGCTACCGTTGACCACGTTGGAGCACTTAGTCGTTCAGTACGTAGATGGTGCACTCGTCTTAAACCAAAACTCATGCTTTTGCTGGTAGAGTACCTTAGAGTCAACCACTTACTTGCCGCTCCAAGGAAGTTCTCTGTGGATATTTCAGCTTCCTCCACGAGAAACTGTCCGACGCAGTGTAACCCTGGCTGTTCAAAGTGTCGTTAAATCTAAATAGACAAACAAAGAATCTTCGGAAAATGTACTGCTGTAAACGTTTTCTCATTCGTAGTGGGGCGATTTTCGTGGAACAACTCAACAACCAAATTAACATCCCGAAAAATACACACACATGCACCATAAGAAAAAAAACCGAAATTAGCGATGCGATGCTTCGCCGCCTGCTAAAACAGCAGGCGGCGACGCATTGTGTCGCTAATGGACGGCAATTTTGTTCACCCCCCCCCCCCCCCCCATCACCATAAAAAGCTATATTCGATTTTACAAAACAACAAATTATACATTGTGCGATCGCAACAGTGAGTTGCATGTTGATTATTGATTATGATGGATGAACGTAGACCAACCTATTGCACACCACGCGGATACTGGAACCTTCACTTACCTACGGTACAGTCGCCGTGGACTGGTTCTAATCCACGCGTGGGCGTGATGTCAACGCATGCGTTTACCAGGTAATAAAAATCATCAGCAGCAAAATTTTAATTTATGAAGCACCGGGTTTTACCCAGTGCTTCATCAATTAATTTTTTTGAAGATTATTCCTATATTTTATTTAGTGGTTGGAATTTAATATTATAGCATCCATGGAAATATTGCCCACCCATGGAAAGTGACCAGTCCACGGCGGTCGAACTGTAGTCACTATTATATTTTTTTCTAAGAAGCCATTCGGGTATTTATTGTAATATTAATTTATGTTGAAACCAACGACTTCAAGTACCAAGGAGAATCTCTGTTTTGACTAATCGCCGAAATTGATAACAAGAAAATTAAAGCATTTTACAGTAGTCCTAAAGACGTCATCTCGAACAATGAACTGACAGGGATGATAATACTTAATAATGTAATCCTACAATCCTATAGGACACGGACTGAAAAGTGTACTCGTTCATTCGCCCAACTGGCCCATCAATGGCAGGAGTGAAAATCATACAAGGTGCGAGAAATATTTTATAACGATATAGCGAGTTGATACTTCAGAAAAGCAATCTTTTTCAACAGAAAGTCGTCATTTAAAAAAAAAAGAAAACAGAAAAAAAGAAAATAAAACAGAAAGATATGATAAGAGAAGGGTAATATATTGTGTATATTTCACAATTCATTGTATTTCGTATTCAGAGCGTTGTGTCGTGCATGTTCTGATAATTACTAAATCGGCATAGTAAATCGCGTATACTTGCAAACTAACATCTTCGGGTTTCGTTTCATTCGTGGTTCGTATTTTGTTACTAACCCATTCTGTCTGCGCATTTCTGTCTGCGCACCTCGCTCTCTTGATAAATAAAATCCATGATCAGAACACCTGTGTCTCTTGTCCAACTACGTGTAGTAGCTATGAAAAGCATAGCAAGACACGGCATGGTGTCAGAATAGTAACAGAACCCATAAAAATGGAGAGATAGCAAGAGGATGGCGACATTTGGCACGGGCGGGTTTCAAGTGGTACCGCTAAATTTTGATACCATCAATTTACCGGAAAATTAGAAAAGATGGAAACAGATCATTCAACTCATGTTTGAGGGTCCCCTCTCTGGCAAAACAGTGAAGCAAATGTGTAGTTTCTTCCTACTTTATATAGGACAGCAAGGGGGTGATATTTTTAATACGTGGGACATAAATCAGGATGATTTGACTTCAGAAATGTTATATGAGAAATTTGAAAATTACTGTAACCCAAAATCAAACGTTACTGTTCTGAGGTTTAAGTTCATGATCCGACAGCAAAGCCCAACAGAAACTACAGATAGGTATATTACTGATTTAACCCTTTACCCAACGCAGACGATATCAAAACTTATTATTTTAAATACCATTTTTTCAAATTTTTCAAAAAATGTCAACAAAACCATATCATGTGACCCCTCGTTGGAACGAGCTCGACGAGCTCGTTCCAACGAGGGGTCACATGATATGGTTTTGTTGAAATGTTTTGAAAAATAATATTTTTTCAACTGCTGAATTTTTATATTACGCGGGTGGATGCGGGCGATTCGTTGGGTAAAGGTTTAAAAAGGCTTGCACAGGACTGTGAATATGGTGATTTGAAAGACTCCTTGATTATTGACAAAATATTGTTTGTGGTACAAATTCTCCAGAAATTCAGGAAAAGCTTTTACAAGTAAGTACTCTTACATTGGAGAGTGCATTGAAAATTGCACGTGTCTATGAAGTATCGAAAATTCAAATGAAAGATATGAAATTGGAACATGAACAGTCTGTACATGGTGTCAAGAAAAAATCATATTCTAAGCCACATAAACCATTATCATCTAATAAAAATAACTCCATGCCAAATTGGAATAAATGTAAAAAATGTGGTCTTTCTCACGAGCCTCGTAAATGTCCAGCATTTGGAAAAACTTGCTATGCATGTGGTATTAAAAATCATTTTAAACCGTTTTGCTTGAATAAATCAAAGTCTGTTCATCATGTTGAAAATGTGGATGAAACCTTTTTTATTGGGTCAATCGATGATCAGTCTCAAAAATCTGTTGACGAAATTTTGTCCCGATAAAAATAAATAACTCTGAGGTAATAAACATGAAAGTAGATAGTAGTGCGCAAGTTAATGTAATTCCTGTGCAACAGTACAACACTGTTTCAGATGGAAATGAATTGTTGAAAACAAATGCAAAATTGACAGGTTATGGAGGTCATAACATTAAAGTGTTAGGCAAAACCTATTTAAATTGTTCGTACAAAAACATCTCTAGTGTTGTAGAGTTTTGTGATGTTGATGCCAATGCACCACCAGCTTTAGGGCTTCGGGGGTCCACAGACCTGAAATTGATTAAATTTATCATGACCTTAAATAAAGATTCAAAGGAACTGACTGAACAAGATATTTTCACTGAGTATCATGACTTGTTTGATGGTCTGGGTTGTATGACACAAGAGTATAATATAAAATTGAAAGATAACTGTACGCCAGTGGTAAATGTTCCTCGGAAAGATCCATTAGCTATGAGAGACAAGATAAAAGCTGAACTTGATAGAATGGAATCTCATGGAGTGATCACTCCAGTAAATGAGCCCACCGATCGGGTTAACTCTTTAGTAGTGGTTTCTAAATCAACCAAACAGATTCGTCTTTGTTTAGACCCTAAAAATTTAAATGAGGCTATATGTAGAGAACATTTTTCTCTTCCTACTCTGGAATATGTTACTTCCAAGCTGGCTGGAGAAAAATTCTTTACTGTTTTAGATGTTAAGTCTGCTTATTGGACTCTTCCGTTGAGTGACAACTTTTCACACACCCTTCGGCAGATATAAATTTTTGAAAATGCCCTTCGGAATCTGTTCAGCTCAAGAGGTGTTTGTAAAAAGAATGAGCAAGGCTTTTGAGGGTATGAAAGGAGTTCATCCATTAATAGATGATATTCTGATTACAGCGCCAACTCGGAAAATTCGTGACAAGAATTTGAAAATGTTTTGAACCGCCGTAGGAATTGTGGACTTAAACTGAATAAGGATAAATTGCAGTTTAAAACTAACAATGTGAAGCTCTTTGGTGTTATGTTGACTGAAAATGGTGTCAGTATGGACCCCGAGAAAGTCCAAGCTGTGTAATATGAAAACACCGGTCAGTAAAAAAGACCTACAAAGTCAATTGGGAATGTTTACATATTTATCTCAGTTTGCACCACAGCTTTCGACAAAGACTGCAGTCCTTCGTGAATTTCTTAAGGAGGAAATTGAGTGGAATTGGACTGATGTTCATGAAAAAGCATATTGTGAAGTCCAGGAACTGGTGACAAAGTCTCCTGGTCCTGAGTTGAAATATTTTGATCCAAATCAGCCTGTTACTTTGCAAGTTGACTCGTAAAAAAATGGGCTCGGTGCATGTCTCTTACAAAATGACAGACCAGTAGCTTATGCGTCTAAAGCGTTAACGTCTGCACAGCAAAATTATGCTCGAATTGAAAAAGAATGTTTGGCAATCTTGTTTGGTTGTAATAAGGTTTAAGTTCATGATCCGACAGCAAAGCCCAACAGAAACTATAGATGAGTATATTACTGATTTAACCCTTTACCCAACGCAGACGATATCAAAATTTATTATTTTAAATACCATTTTTTTCAAATTTTTAAAAAATGTCAACAAAACCATATCATGTGACCCCTCGTTGGAACGAGCTCGACGAGCTCGTTCCAACGAGGGGTCACATGATATGGTTTTGTTGAAATGTTTTGAAACATAATATTTTTTCAACTGCTGAATTTTTATATTACGCGGGTGGATGCGGGCGATTCGTTTGGGTAAAGGGTAAAAAAGGCTTGCACAGGACTGTGAATATAATGATTTGAAAGACTCCTTGATTAGGGACAAAATATTGTTTGTGGTACAAATTCTCCAGAAATTCAGGAAAAGCTTTTACAAGAAAGTACTCTTACATTGGAAAGTGCATTGAAAATTGCACGTGTCTATGAAGTATCGAAAATTCAAATGAAAGATATGAAATTGGAACATGAACAGTCTGTACATGGTGTCAAGAAAAAATCATATTCTAAGCCACATAAACCATTATCATCTAATAAAAATAACTCCATGCCAAATAGGAATAAATGTAAAAAATGTGGTCTTTCTCACGAGCCTCGTAAATGTCCAGCATTTGGAAAAACTTGCTATGCATGTGGTATTAAAAATCATTTTAAACCGTTTTGCTTGAATTGATCAAGGGCTGTTCATCATGTTGAAAATGTGGATGAAACCTTTTTTATTGGGTCAATCGATGATCAGTCTCAAAAATCTGTTGACGAAATTTTTGTCCCGATAAAAATAAATAACTCTGAGATTATAAACATGAAAGTAGATAGTGGTGCACAAGTTAATGTAATTCCTGTGCAACAGTACAACACTGTTTCAAATGGAAATGAATTGTTGAAAACAAATGCAAAATTGACAGGTTATGGGGGTCATAACATTAAAGTGTTAGGCAAAACCTATTTAAATTGTTCGTACAAAAACATCTCTAGTGTTATAGAGTTTTATGTTGTTGATGCCAATGCACCACCCGCTTTAGGGCTTCGGGGGTCTACAGACCTGAAATTGATTAAATTTATCATGACCTTAAATAAAGATTCAATGTAACTGACTGAACAAGATATTTTCACGGAGTATCATGACTTGTTTAATGGTCTGGGTTGTATGACACAAGAGTATAATATAAAATTGAAAGATAACTGTACGCCTGTGGTAAATGCTCCTCGGAAAGTTCCATTAGCTATGAGAGACAAGATAAAAGCTGAACCTGACAGAATGGAATCTCAGGGAGTGATCACTCCAATAAATGAGCCCACCGATTGGGTTAACTCTTCAGTAGTGGTTTCAAAATCAAACAAACAGATTCGTCTTTGTTTAGACCCCAAAAATTTAAATGAGGCTATATGTAGAGAACATTTTTCTCTTCCTACTTTGGAAGATGTTACTTCCAAGCTGGCTGGAGAATAATTCTTTACTGTTTTAGATGTTAAGTCTGCTTATTGGACTATTCCGTTGAGTGAGGAGTCGTCAAAATTGACAACTTTTCACACACCCTTCGGCAGATATAAATTTTTGAGAATGCCCTTCTGAATCTGTTTACCTCAAGAGGTGTTTGTAAAAAGAATTAGCAAGGCTTTTGAGGGTATGAAAGGAGTTCATCTCTTAATAGATGATATTCTGATTACAGCGCCAACTCGGGAAATTCTTGACAAGAATTTGAAAAATGTTTTGAACCGCTGTAGGAATTGTGGTCTTAAACTGAATAAGGATAAATTGAAGTTTAAAACTAACAATGTGAAATTCTTTGGTGTTATGTTGACTGAAAATGGTGTCAGCATGAACCCCGAGAAAGTCCAAGCTGTGAGTAACATGAAAACACCGGTCAGTAAAAAAGACCTACAAAGTCAATTGGGAATGTTTACTTAAGGAGGAAATTGAGTGGAATTGGACTGATGTTCATGAAAAAGCATATTGTGAAGTCCAGGAACTGGTGACAAAGTCTTCTGGTCCTGTGTTGAAGTATTTTGATCCAAATCAGCCTGTTACTTTGCAAGTTGACTCGTCAAAAAATGGGCTAGGTACATGTCTTTTACTAAATGACAGACCAGTAGCTTATGCGTCTAAAGCGTTAACGTCTGCACAGCAAAATTATGCTCAAATTGAAAAAGAATGTTTGGCAATCTTGTTTGGTTGTAATAAATTTCATTACTATCTGTTTGCACGAAAGTTTATCGTGCAAAGTGATCATAGGCCTCTTCATTTTATAATGAAGAAGTCAATTCATAATATTCCAATTCGCTTGCAGCGTATGCGTATGAGGCTGTATGCTTATGACTTCACATTGAATTACATTCCGGGTATTAAAATTCCGGTGGCCGATACGTTATCACGTAATTTTTTGGACATAGGTGAACCACTTGATACTAGTTTTGTGGATTTACATGTACATGCAGTTACCAGCTCAATGTCAATTTCTTTAAATAAGATTGAACAAATTCGTTTGACAACTAACAGTGATAAGCAGTTTCAAATGTTAAAACAAATTGTTCAAAATGGCTGGCCTGATTCAATGAGTAGTGTACCTAGTGACTTACATGAATTTTGGAATTATAGAGATGAAATAACTGAAATTAATGGTATTATGTTAGGGTCCTGCGAATATTCGAGGTTCGATTCGATATCGATACCATACGTATGCTTCGAGATCGATCCCGAATCAGTCTCAGGATTCGATTTTTTCGAATCTCTCCTACTAACTTCAATTTGTTACATTTCCAACAAAAATAGGATAAAACTGTCATTAGAAAATTCATTCATGTAGGCTCAATCCCTATTTATTTGAGTAATTGACACTGTTTAATTGTTAGGTAAGGTGTGAATTTGGCCCAGAACATTATCCATAGTTTTGGTTTTTGAAGGCTTAATTTATTACTATTCACGTTCTTAAGAACGTGAATAGTAACAAGTTAGGCCTTCAAAAACTAAAACTGTGGACAATAGGCCTAGCTGTTTCAGCGACGGTGCTACAGAGAATATTTAGTTATTGGTGTTCAAGGTGTTCACCCCGTCGCGTAAGGGTCATCACAGTGTTCCGTAACTTCCTTTTGATGCAATATGAAATAACTTGTCTATTAAGATTTGATTTGGGATTCGATTCGATGTCGATATCAGAGACACGATTAGATTCGAGATTCGATTCGAAAAGAAATTTGTGATTCGCAGATCCCTATATTATGTACAAAGGTTCCAAAATTTAAATACCACATGCTCTTCGTCAAGAAATGTTAGATAAACTGCATTTAGGGCACATGGGTGTCGAAAAGACAAAAGAACGTGCTCGTGACATCTTGTTTTGGCCTGGTATTAATAAAGAAATTGACTTTTTAATAAATAGGTGTGATGTCTGTCAGACTGACCGTGCGGCAAACACTCGTGAGCCGATGATCAGTCATGACATGCCTCTTACACCATGGCAAAAAGTTGCAACTGACTTATTTCAGTGGAGAAATAAAAATTATTTGATAGTGGTGGACTATTATAGTCGCTTCTTTGAAATAGTGCTTCTTATGAGTATGAAAGCATCCACAATGATTGAACATCTCAAATCGATATTTGCACGTCACGGTATCCCAGAGATTATGATTAGTGATGGTGACCCCTGTTATGTGGCAGAAGAGTTTGTTCGGTTTACAAAGTTATACGAGTTCACTCATGTTCTGTCTTCACCGAGATATCCACAATCTAATGGACTTGCGGAAAGAACTGTCAGAACTGTAAAATCTCTTTTAGAGAAATGTCTCGTCAAAGGAGAAGATCCATATTTGGCTATATTGAATTATCGTAACACTCCTATTGATGGTGTAGGTTCGCCGGCTCAACTTTTAATGAATAGATGGTTAAATTGTGTTTTACCAGTCACGGCTAAACAATTGAGGCCTTCAGTGTTGAAACAACGAACTGTGCAAAAGCATTTCAAAAAGAAACAACAAAGACAGAAATTTTATTATGATAGACATTCTAAACCTCTTCCATCCTTGAAATCAGGAGATCTTGTTCGATTTAAGAAACCATCTGTTTCTAAGCGGCAGTCTGCCAAAATAATTAGTAAAAGTAGTACACCTAGATCTTATGTGGTGGATTCTGATGGTGTGGAATATCGGCGTAATAGGCGACACATCTTGTTAGACTCGAGTGACGATTTGAAAGATAATAGCTCAAGAGTGAGCTCACCTGCCAAGGACATTTCAGCACCTCCTGTGTGTATTACTCCCAGAATCTCATCTCCGGCTTTACCAGCCCCTCCAAGTTCTATGGACAATAATGTTAGTGATCCATCAAAAGACTTAGAGGATAGTCATCCCATCATACAGGACTCTCAAGTCAGAACTCGTAGTGATAGAATTGTGAAAGCGAATAAAGACTCTAATTTCGTTTATTAGTCGAAATCTACTCGATATATTGTATGTCGCGTATCAGCCGAATTGTATACCTAATTATTGTTCACATATTCGCATTCTCCAGCACCCTTTCTGACGAGACTAACACCCTTATCATCTGATCTTTTATAAAAGGGGAGATGTAATATATTGTGTATATTTCACAACTCATTGTATTTCGTATTCAGAGCGTCGTGTCGTGCATGTTCTGATAATTACTAAATAGGCATAGTAAATCGCGTCTACTTGCAAACTAACACCTTCGGGTTTCGTTTCATTCGTGGTTCGTATTTTGTTACTAACCCATTCTGTCTGCGCAATTCTGTCTGTGCACCTCTTTCTCTTGATAAATAAAATCCATGGACACAACACCTGTGTTGGGTCGTCTCTTGCCCAACTACGTGTAGTAGCTATGAAAAGCATAGCAAGACACGACAAGAAGTTCCAAAATTGATTTTGCAGTCTAAGATTCACAAACCGTGCTCTTCAGTTTTTCAAAACTTCTATAAAAATAGTCTTGAAAAGCGGTTCAAAGAAACGTCCGTCGGCAAAAAAAGCCTTGTCGTAAGACCTGGCAATAGATATTGTTTTTCGATTGAATAGGGTGAATAAGAAAGAAAATGTATCATTCGCGTGTATCAAACATTCATGGGCTCGGAGTCGTACGGATTAGTGCAGGCACAACAATCAAGAGTACTGATTGTTGTAGATTTGAAGTCATTTCAGGCGCTAGCGCAGTCGAGTACAGTGTTTCTGTGATTATTTCTGTTTCTGTTGTAATTGGTTGACAAGTTGTGTTGATATATCACCACATTTTTATTGAGAACCTCGCGCCTTTATTCATTTTCCTTTCTTAATGAGAAATGAGACGAAACGTGTAATTGGTTCCATTGCCATGTGAACTTTCTGTGACATGGAGTAACTTTCTTACTTGAATGCCATAATGGGTGTGTCATCAAGCAATCTTCAAAATTTAGTACGCACGGCACTGGGTACCCCTGCCATTGCTAAGAACGTGTAGGATATTGTTGCTCTGCAAAATCGAATATAGCTTCGTATGGTGATGGTGTGATTGGTTGATAACGAACGTCGAATAAGGAACTGGATATAAGTAACGGTTGTCACGTCCGACCCATGTTGTATATTAATGGTCACATAAATATCATAAGGTGGTTCGGAGCAGGTACTTTGGGTGGAACCCAGAATACCGTTTTTATTTTTTTTTGGTTATGTGGAAAGAAGCTCAAAATTTACAAGCACAACACATCTTTACGTGGCGGAATATATTGCAGTTTCTATTTTCACAGATATTCCATTGTAAATCCTAACCCTGATAAAGAAACATTTATGTATAAAAGTTCTTTGTACGGCAGTTCGTGCTAAGTTGGCGCATAACTTTTTGATAAACGTTTATTGTGAGAGAGGGTGGGAGAGAGGATCTCTAACATATACTTTTCGAGGTGATTAACTGGTTTGAAAAACAAGTTATTTAAGGCTCTATATAAATAACAACAAATGAAATTCACAAGTCTAAAAGTTCTTAAAATTCAAATAAATATACACATGTTATACAACAAAATGAAGGTTGTGTTGTATAAAATATGAAACAGATATGCAGCAGACTCTCGTAGTGGATCGCAGGCACGAACGCTTCCCGAAAATCTGTTAGCAAATTCGTACCAGTACTGATAATAAAATATTATGTCATCCGAATAACTCGTGACCAGATGAGCTTCCTATGTCAAAGTACAAAGCTAGGAATTCAAAATACTTCAAAGGTATGTAGGTTTGTGGAAGAAAATGCCTACACTGTCGACTTTCTTTTGGGAAGAACATTGTTTACGCTTAGGTCAAGGTCAGTGAATAAAAAAGCCTCGGTATATAAAGAGAATATACCCATAGTAGCTTGGTGTACCAAATGTTCACCACGAGTGGTGAAGGTGTTCACCACGAGTGGTGAACATTTGGTACACCAAACTACTTTGGGTGTATTTTATTTATATCATGACCGTCAGATTATTAAGAGTCACTATTATTTTTTCTCGACTTTACTGAACACCAGACGTACATACGTGCGAATCTGTTTTTGTTTACATGAGAATCGATGGGCCGTACTTCTGCTGTCAATTTTATCGCCGAAACGAAACGGAAATTTTTTAATAACATAATAACATACTATTTCGAGTTATGGATGCTTTATTAACATGAGACAATGCATAGTTGGTATTCTTTGGCATCTTATGAGGTAAACCCATTTAAAAACGAAATAAATAACTGCCGGTTTCATTTCACTCTTCGCGAGGCGACGTGCGGTAAATTTGGACAAGTTTGCATTTAGGCCGACGTCACCAAAGGTCAACTTGGATGTAGTTCTACTGTAGGTGTAAAACTTAACTATTGAAATCCTATTGCTGGCGTGTTCATCACGGTTGGTGTGTAAAGCTAAAAATTATGTCATAGGCTTTTTAGATATAGTAGAATAGGTAATCATGGTATAAAAAGCCTTCTGAAACGATATTACGACACCGATCGTCTTCACGCGACATACCGGCATGAAACTCTACAGCTGGCGTATTACTCACCTGGTATCACGACACTTCCTTCAATTACGTAGAATTGCGAAATCAGTTTCCGAAAATTGGGAAGGACCTCGGATTATCGCGTGACAATAACAAACTTTGGGCAATCGAATCCTTCTTCAAGAAAGAAAAGGCAGATAGTGTTGGCAGTTTCCACGCATCCCCGACCATGCAGCTTGGAGGTGTTTTGAATTCTCCACTTTGTTCTTGGATATCTGATGCATATTTGTCCACGAGTTGTTCTGATGAATGCTATTTTATTATCAGTTCTGATGCGAATGCGGTAAAGACTTTCAAGAAACGTTTCGGAACGATATGAATTGAAAGCAGACAGTGCTTGTGTTCAAAACAGCACGACCTTCATTTTGGTGTATTGTGTATGTATATTTATTTGAATTTTACGGAATTTCATTCAGTCTTTGGAATTTCATGGTAAATTGTTTTTTTTACTTATATAGAACCTTTACACTTTGCATGCTACTAGTTGATTACCCTGTCAGGGTAGCAATACTATTGTAGTCAGAATATGGGTGTAATCTTGCTTCTGTGTAATATAATTTATCCCCGCAATTTGAATCAGTCACTTTATGAATGATTTCTGGACTTCGTTTATTTGAATTTTCCATCAAATCCAGTCATGACTGGTTCATAGCAACCATGACTGGATTTTATGAACTAATTCAAGAGCACACTTAACCCTTTGAACTATAGTGGTATCTTACATGTCAGTTCAATGGCAGCCATTAGAAGAGTCCATATTCATTATTTGGGGTAGAGCAATTAATATTTTCAACGTGCAGCCTCGGGGCTGCACGTTGAAAATACTGATAGGTTTACCCCACACATTTACTGAACAGCCATCCGATTTAATGACGTTATGGCGTATCATGTCGCTGGCCGGAAAAACTGCCGCTAGGGTTCAAAGGGTTAAGTTAGGAATTAATAAATTATGATTGAAGCTACGAAGATACGCACTGCCGAATTATGTTTCAGGAATTAAATCCTTTGTTGGGTCCACCATTTGACACAGTATTTTGTTAACACGGCTTCTCCAAGCTTCTACTCGTTTTATGTGGTGTAGAAATAATATACTACTCAAAGTTTGCTAAGCACCAAATATTTGACACATCATTGTGAAATTTGCTTGTGACATATTTGCGATATTTTTGGTGGATATGATTGAGGAATGTATTGAGATGGTCTCCAGTGTTTACATTAGCTCTCTTGACAGGCAGACTTTTCGTGACAGTCACGGAAAGCATGTACCCCTTGATTTTCATGATGTCTTCGTGTACTGTCTACATATACATGACATGTGTAGGGTATTCAATTTTCATTTCAACACAAACCCTTGTAATTTAATGATTGAGTATGGCAAATGCAAATGTAAGAAGACATTTGTCTGAAGCAGAAATGTGGCGGGCTGTAGGGATGGTGGAGCAAGAGACTACCCACCGACAGGTTGGTGAAGCCCTTGGTGTGCACCATGCGGTGATCACCAGAGCCTAGGCAAGATTTCAGCAGTGTGGCACACCAGTAAGACGGCATGGTGGTGGCACAGACAGGGCAACATCTGCAGATGAAGACTGATTTTTGATCATTCAAGCCCGTAGGAACCGCTTTGCCGCAGCAACCCAGCTTCGCAGTGACCTTCAGAACGTATCCGGGGTAAATGTTTCGACGCCGACTATTCGGGCAAGGTTGCACGAAGGTGGTCTTCGACCGCGAAAACCATGTATTTGCGTTCCGCTGTCCCAGAACCACCGCCGGGCACGATATGAATGGGCCATGGACCACGTTGGATGGACCAGAGAACATTGGCGACCTGTCCTTTTTACAGATGAGTCATGGTACTGCCTAGACCACATAGTAGGCGTTCTATGGTATGGAGACCAGGAGAGCGATTCCATGCAGCCAACATTGCTGAGCATGACCGCTATCGTGGAGGGCCAATCGTGGTCTGGGGCGGCATCAGCAGGGATGGTCGTACAGAGCGCTGTGTCCTTGAACGTGGTACATTGCCTGCACAGCGGTATATTGATGAGATCCTGGATGTCCACGTCAGATTGTATGCAGGTGCTTTGGGTGATAGATTCATTCTGATGGACGATAACGCCCGTCCTCATGTTGTCCATGCTGTCGGGAGTACCGAAAGGGGGAGCGGATTGAGCGTATGGACTGGCCAGCAAGATCCCCTAACCTCAATACAATCGAACATATCTGGAATGAGTTGTAGCTTGCAATTTCAGCCCGCCCAGTTCAGCCAAGAAATGTCCAGGAGCTTGGTGCCTACTGGTCCAAGAATGGAACAACATCCCACAAAGGACCACCAGGAACCTGATTGGGAGCATGAGAAGGCGTTGTCAATCTGTAATTAACAGTAATGAGTCTCATACTCGATATTGAACCCATACCAGTTCGCTCCGTCAATTTTTTGGCAAATTGAAAAATTTCCTCTTTTACCAATAAAATTCATTTTCCATGGTTATCGTATTCAAAAGATAAAAAATAATGTCAACCCCAAATAAAATCTTAATTTCTGTACTTAAATCATTAAAGATATAATTAAATAAAACATATATACACTTTTCATTACAATATTTCATCTAAAACGTAAAACAGGTAGTTGTATATACTTGGTGCTTAACAAACTTTGAGTAGTACACGCGTATGTAAACATAGAGGAGAAATAGTGCTGTTGCATTTATTTATGTGAGTATGGTATTGTGCTATGAGAACAATCTGGTCGATTCTATATATCACGGACGGAGAAGCAAACCCAAATAGAATCAGATTCAGATTGTTTTGTGTGCTATTTGTTTTGAGGTGCTGTTTCAACAAAACATTGGAATGGCCGTCTCCAGAAGATCTGGATGACCAGATAAAGCCAATATATGTGTTTTATTGTTCGAATGTGGCTTGTACAAAAGTTCCGTTCCGTGCTTCACCGATTTTCTACAGTAGCTAAGCCCTTTCTTGCAGGGTTTGTTCTGCGCATCATCTCAGTTCAGACATTTTTGTGTTCAGTATACAATGGCAGGTGGTTTATTGTACGGCAAACGTACATTAACCCCGTCAATATTTTCTGTTTCCAGAACATTTTCCAAATTTTTCGCGTGCGTCTGGGACGCATTCTTTATACTTTTCGTCAGGGGCGTAACTATGGTGGTTGGTTACATAACCCCACTCCCTCCAAATTTTCCGCTCGGGACATTCTCATCTGGAAAAGTTTAGTTCTTCTTATAACGCAAATGATGTGAATCTTCAAATCTCTGGTTATTATCAAGACACATCATATGATAACTCTTTCAGGTACGTGTTAACGAATGTCGAATAAGGAACTGGGAATAAGTAATAGTTTTCGCGTTTGTAACGCTTTCCTTATTAACCCTTTACCCAACGCAGACGATGTCAAAATTTATTTTTTTAAATATCATTTTTTAAAATTTTTCAAAACATTTCAACAAAACCATATCATGTGACCCCTCATTGGAACGAGCTCAACGAGCTCGTTCCAAAGAAGGGTCACATGATATGGTATTGTCAACTTTTTTGGAAAAATAACTTTTTTTTCAGCTGCTGAATTTGCATATTACGCGGGCAGATGTGGCAGATTCGATGGGTAAAGGGTTAAAAAGATAAAGTGTTCCAATAAGCCCATTAGAGTTGCGCCACCAAAGACTATATTAATTTTCATCGTTTCGGAGAATAGATGAAAATATATGTCTTGACGGTGTGTGTCAGAACTAAAAGTTGTAAGAAAAGTATTTGTTCGGTCTTGAGGGGACCATTGGAAAAATGTATGTAGTCACGTGTGGAGAGGTGGGAGTATTGGCCAATTAGAAAAATAAAGAGTAGTGACGCGGTATGCAAATTATTGGCGGAGCCAATAGTTATATAGAGTGTGTGGGGGATATTTATAGAATAAAGGGGGAAAGGTTGCATTCTCAATTCTAGCTAGCGCCATGTTCTAGATCACTCGTTTTTTAAGTTCACGATCACATTGTGTAATTCCATATATATATATATATATATATATATATATATATTTTTTTTTTTTTTTTTTTTTTTTCCAAGTTACAAGTCCAGTAACTTCCCCGAGACGTAACTCGCATTTACTATTGGACACAGGTTTCTAGAGTATTTTTTCAATTTATGAAAAAGTTTTTTATCTCTAGTTTTTCCTGGGTGGCGCTTTACGTCAATGAAGGGTAGAAAAATGTATTGAATTACTATCATGTTTGCTTACACCAATTATGTATTATGTGTATGATATGGAAAAATAACAAAGCTAGAAATGAAAGTGATGAGCAAAAGCTATCAATAAATTATTCGTCGGGTGGTCTAAGCTGCTCGCCGGGCTAGTTCGCTAAAATGTTTTAGTTGTTTTTAACATAGTTTAGACCAGACCTTTTATAACACTCCGTACATAAAAACAAACTTATGAAATTCGTGTTAAGAAATCCAGCTGACCATAACACAATATAAACAACAAATTACCGCAGACCTACGCAAAAAGGGCGATGACAAAAATATCTTCATTTACAAATGAGTGAAACTACAGATGCATTTTATCGAGTCCAATGTCAAGTTGTAAAAATATGTGTATCATATAGAAAGTGGTAAAATGAATAAATTAGAATTTATCTAAAACTTAGTTACTAAAGAAGCAGATAGAACACAACATCTCTTAAAGGTGGTTATCTGTAGGAAAAGCATACTTTGATTGGCATTCAGCTTTTGTCATAAGAATTTCTAAGCAACTGTGGAGCGTTGTCGCAACAAAATTTCCTAATATAACCACGTGTAACAACCAGTAGTGTAATAATCAACAAGTAGTGTAATATTGACCAGTAGTGTAATAAAAATTAACCAGTAGTGTAATAATCAACCAGCAGTGTAATACAAATCAACCAGTATTGTAATAACCAGTAGTGTAATAAACTTAACCAGTAATGTAATAAGCATCCATGAAAACCAACAATTTTTTAACAAAATTTGAAATTTTTTGGGGTGGCTCAAATCATAGTTTGGGTACATCTTATCGATTTTTAATCATTTTATCGTACACTTAAAGGTGTTTTGCAGGTCATAGACCATTTCGTGGGTTCAATGTGGCGAGGAAAGGTTTTTTTATGTGATGTGCGTATTTTCGGGTGTTTAATGTCACTTTATGCATTTGTGGCTTTATTTAAATTCAAAGTTGACCAATTATTTATGATAATGTTGTGCTTTGAGAGACTTCTTACCCCAGGCATAAGTTGTCAGGTGCCATGATAACAGAATAAATTGTCAAGATAATTTACAGGTGCTGAAGTATGATATTCAAGGACGTGTCTCCTGTGTGTTGTCTTCAATTATAATATTTAATACGGCCCTGACGGATCACTGAAGGTCGCCCACACTCCCTTCTCCCGCTTTACGCGTCTACCTTTACGTGTGTGTGTGTGGGGGGGGGGGGGGGTATCTTATTATTGACATTATACGATATTTAATTAACTTTTACCCGGTGTAAAGGAACATAGATCTCATTGGCTCTTAAAGAAGTGTTAATTCTATTAGTTCAACTAGACTGAAAAAGCCACGCATAATGATACAGCGACTGAAATGGGTGGATGTGAGAGAGACCTTCAGAGATTCGCCAAGGCGGTATTAAATATGATAATTGTAGACAACGCAGAAGATCACACAATTCTAGCCCTTGAATACCACACTTTATCACCCATAAGTTTTCTGGTATGATAGAACCTGTGTCGGAAACCGGGATTTTGTCGTCGTTGCTGAGGGAAATAGATTCACGCAGCGTATTCAACCAAAACTCAAGGAGTGTTGTCTGAACCCGTGCGTGAACGTATGTCTCGCCGTAACGAACCTGCCCGTTTCACTTTTGTTGGTGTGGTTCTTATCCTGAAGGGGTTGATAACTTCTCCTCGAAAAGCATAAATCATCAGGGGCTCACTTAATACAATAATTTTAATACATATATATAAAAATAAATATGACATGGAATTCAAAAGAAAAAGAAAGCAAAACGTCAATCATCCCCCTACCCACACAGTTTTTGAGTCACTTGCGGGCCCACATTATCTGTTGTCGCTGCTGTTTTTCCTCCTTTTCGCTGGTATTTGTTCCTTGGTCGCCTTTTCACTTCACCTTTTCTCTGCCATCGCACGGCCACTAACGTATTGTCACTTTATCGGACACCTCTGCTCTAACATCTGACGGAATGTCACTCTATGACTGCCGTTGCACGGCCACTAGCTTATTGTCAATTTACTTGACACTTTTCACACAAGTAGGCGCCACCAGTGGGGTTAAATTCTCCCTTACGTTTGTCTCAGAATAATAATGTCCACACAGGCAAAGCCTACTCTGCCTACGTATGGCTTGCCTCCTAAAACCGGTAATGCCATTTACCTAAATGCAAATTAGCTGCCTGAGCTCGTACTTCGTGTTTCTGATCGTATTCTCAGAAATGGCCACTGACTTGGCCCGCGACTGCTCCTATTCTAAATATGTGCTCTGTGGGTCCCCTACATCACAACGTGCCTATACTTTCGCACCGATGCGGCACCTCATCTAACCTATAGTATGCGACATCCCCATCTACACGCAACGACCCATAGCCTTACACACCTTCAGACTGGGATTGGCCGGAATGTATTTTTCGAGAAACTTCCCGATCCCGATATTTATTTCCATAGCCAGAACATTAATTCTCAGTTTAATGCCTCTATTGAACTTAGCCGCTTAGATATATCTTAATTTAATACTCGCTTTTAAGTTTCTTTGAAAGACTAGCATTTTGGTATCTTTTGACATTTCGGAGACAGGCTAGATGCGTAATATGGGTGTGTGTCCAGAACATGCACGATGTACTGTGTTTCCGACAATTATATATTAACTGGCCATAATTATACAGATACTGACTTGGTAGCTCTCTCGCTCTCTTAATCTTTATCAGATTACCCATGTGGCGTTCGACAAATACGCAATAATGGACATTAAACTTCACGCTTAATTTAGCAGAACTTGAATTATTGCTGGTCTGTTTAGATGACGAATCGGTTTTCGGGGTCCGTTATATACCTATCTTTACGCTTTACATTTAACCCAGGCAGAAATATTATTGAAAATATTTACACTTATAAATAAGAAAATCGCATTTTTTAGCTATCACCTTGACAACCTGATAACTTATGCCTGGGGTAAGTAGTCTCTCGAAAGCACAGCATTACTATAGATAATTGGCCTACTTTGAATTTACATAAAACCACAAATGCAGAAAGTGACATTAAACACCAGAAAATACGTACATCACACAAAAATCCTAAATATACCTTTCCTCGCCGTATTGAACCCACGAAATGATCTTTGACCTGCAAAACGCCTTTAAATGTACTATAAAATGAATAAAAATAAAGATAAAGATGTACCTAAACTGTGATTTGAGGCGCCCCAAAAATTTTTCAAATTTTGTTGAAAAATTGTTGTTTTTTATGGATGTTTATTACACAACTGGTTAGGTTTATTACACTACTGGTTGATTTGTATTACACTACTGGTTGATTATTACACTCCTGGTTAATTTTTATTACACTACGGGTTAATATTACACTACTGGTTGATTATTACACAACTGGTTGTTACACCACAGCGTTCCTTTTCCCGGGCAAGGTATTGGAGAGTACACAGGAAGAGACTGATAGACTATATCCTGTTTTCATATTTCTATTGAATGTCTTCTGCTAATAATGTATTCAAGTTATGATTATTATGCTGCTACCTTTTGAAAATATTCTCATTCACGCAAATAAGTAATCATGTTTAAACTTGTGTAAAATTGAGAACCCCGTGCCTTTATTCATTTTCCTTTCTTAATGAGAAATGAGACAAACGTGTAATTGGTTTCATTGCTATCTGAACTTTCTGTGACATGGAGTAACTTTCTTATTGACCATTAACCACGGAACGCACAAACATTTGCCTGTTACATTTGATTCCGTTTATTTCGTGTGAAGATATATCACTTTTGTGTTTAAAAAAAAGAAGCCATTTAAGACTAGTTTTCTAGTCGGAGTGCGGGGTGTGTATTGTATATGTGTGTGTGGGAGGGGGGCGTATCTGGAGGCTTACATTATGTACCGTCGGGTATTGAGACACCATCACCTTGTCATGAGTACGTTTGAACTCACACCAAGTCATGGAATACCTGGAATACCTGGAAGAGGGCGTAGATATGTCAGTGGAATGAAGCTCTTGAAAATTCTGAAACCTGGAGGGTGTGGGGTGTTCTCCCTTCCATAGGTGAAGCACGGGTTAATAACAGGACTTATCTTGAAATGTGAATGCCCTAAGAATAAGTCTGAAGTGTTCTATCGTGAATACATGGAAAATTTAGAGACGCCACTTGCCCCCCCCCCCCCCCCCCCTTTCCCCAAACCTCCTCCACAACTGACCAACTCAGGACCGTAGATCTTATAAATTTCGATGTTGTGGGTGGGGGGCCTTTTTGTAAAAGTTTGCCCATTAGTTAGCGTATTACCAAGAGAGCATGTGCCATTAGTTTCTTTTCTGGTTTAGATTGAGTTATCGTCCTAAAAATGTGAAATGACATCAAAACCCGCCAATTAGTTGACGCGTTGCTACGTAAGCACGTTGGATGCTATGGAGACTACGTGAAAAGTTTGCAATGTAGAACATATAATTGCTGGACCAAAGGCGAAAATGCTTACTAAATGACATCAAGGTCGCTCCAGTAGTTAAGATGTTGCCAAGGAAGCACACCGGTTGCTATGGGGATTACATGGTGTGCTTGTCACTTTGTTTAAATTGTTTCTGTCTGTGGTGTGGGCTTGTATATGAAAGTTTGTTGAATGGATCCAGTAGTTGGCCCATTCATAAGAACGCACCGTGGTTGCTGTGGGCATCACGTGACATTGCTGTTACACCATTAGTTTCATTTCGGCTGATTTATATTCCTCATTGTGAAATAACATCAGAATCTACCAATTATACAATGCTTTGCTAAGGAAGCACGTGGGTTGATATGGAGACTATGGGAGCAGATTACTTTGCAGATCATTTTAGGGCCCCAATGTGGACTTGTGTACTAAATTACAGCAAGATCTCCCCAGTAGTTTAGTCGTTGCTAAGGGGGTGCTCTGGTAGCTATGGAAACCGTCGAAGTCGGTTGTCATGTAGTTTATTTAGTTTTCGGATAATTTGTGAGGCTAAAAACTAAATTTTGCTGAAATCGACCCAGTAATTAGCCTGTTACTAAGGAACATCCCGGTTGCTATAAAGCTCACCTGCCATTGTTGTAAAACTATTAGTTTCATTTCTTGATGAGGTCTTGTCCTAAACGTGCAATACGATCAAAACTACCCATTAGTTACTCTGTTGTTAAGGAAACTAGCTTTCTGCTATGGAGTTAAAAGTAAGCAGCTTGCGATATCTATCATTTTACTTCTAGTCCCGTTGCTGACCTGTGTATTAAATTACATCAAGATAGTCCCAGTAATTAACCCGTTGCCGAGAAACCGCTTTGTTTACTATAAAAACGCTTGTTTCTATTGCCATCTAGTTTATTTAGTTACTGGTTAAGCTGTAAACGTACAGCTTAAATTTGATCGGAATCGGCCCGGTAGTTAGCTGTTGCTAAGGAAGTTCACTGATTGCTTTGGTGATCGCGCGATTTGGTTGTCAACTTCTTAGTTTAGTTCTTCATATAATAACGAGTAGACCTATCTATAAAACTGCATCAAAATCGGTCCAATATTAAGCCGTTGTTAAGGATTAGGCACCTTCTTTGCGCTGTAGTCACGTGCCATCATTACTCCTTATTAAGACAATAATTCCAACTGGTGGGGGTGGAGGGCGGGGGTTAACTCTTATACCATCTTGATCCTGAAACCTAATAAACCACAGGAAGTTATTAGCAAATAGAAATCATTGTTTCCAGGAGATCGTATAAGAAGCATTCGGTACTGAGCTTCTTTCAATAATCCCCGATTCACTGTAAAGTGTCGGCGAATCACGACCCGCGAAAAACTTCAGAAGATTAAAAAAACGTGAACACAATATAAAGGACGTCGCACTCGAGAGTCTTCTGCTACATCGCCCTTTAACTCTATACCCAACGCAAACGATATCAAAATTTATTATTTTAAATGTAATTTTTTATTTTTTTCAAAAAATGTCAACAAAACCATATCATGTGACCCCTCATTGGAACGAGCTCGTTCCAAAGAGGGGTCACCTGATATGGTTTTGTTTTCATTTTTCGAAAAATAATATTTTTTCAGCTGCTGAATTTGCATATTACGCGGGCGGATGCAGGCGATTCGTTGGGTAAAGGGTTAAACAACCACAAGAATTGCCGCTCATTTAACGCAAAACACAAAAACAAAAGCCATATATGACTAAACCGTTTTACCATAATGTAGCATAACATAACATAACATAATATAATATAACATCATATTTATTTGCAAAAAACATCCTCTACAGGACAGTATGCGAGAATATTCAAGTCAAGTGTCATGAACAAAAATATTACTCAACACATATCGATTTCATCCACCAATTTTCCATGATCAAAGTACTACATTTTATTCATTTAATACGCGAACCAGAATTTCACATACACTTCCCTAAACATATCCTAATCGTCTGGCGGATCACGCTGCAGATTTTTTGGTATAAACTGGAGGTTCTATTTTTAAGAATAAATTTGAAATTAGGTCGATCTCACTGTTGATCAAAACAAATAGTTCTGATCGAAGCTCGGAATAATGGTATTCGTTTATTTTATTTTCCCCGAGTTAGTTTCACAGTGAGAATATATCCTGTCGATAACAGGCTTCGGCGATTGATAATGTCGCCCTTTCTCAATAGCTGACTTATGATTGCTGATACGAAGCTTAGAGAAAATGTCCCGGTCTTTTGTCGAGTTCGTTTCCACTAAGTACATTTCCATTGAATGTTCATTTTTAAATAGCCTGTAAGTTTATTACCGCCATTCTTTTTGTAGTCCTCAAATATTTACTTTCTCAATGTGTTTACATGATGCCAGCGCAAATTATACTTGAGCTTATCAAAAACATTGGTGTTGGTGATAACTGGGTGTTGAGGTATAGCGACAACAAAATGATATACAAAAGACCCGTTGTGATAATAATAATAACACTTTGGCCAGCCGCTGATTTGTCGCGGTTCTCGGACGAGAAGGCCATGGTTACCCCTGTACTCCCAACTGCCTCCCTATTCCCACGCTTCTCCTCTCCTCCCAACACTCGGAGACGAACTGCTTGATGATATCCCTTGTCCCATTCTTCCCAATCTCTCCGATTAGCATATTAACCCTCTCCTTTGAGTCTCCCCCTAACCACATGTCCTTAATTCTCCCACCCCACTTCCCCATTATACTCCCACTGAATCTCATTCTTTTAGACTGATACTTTGGGCATTCTAGAAGAAAGTGTTCCAGGGTCTCCACCATGCCCCAGTTACACATATGGCACTCCCTTTCGCCGTCTTTCCCAATTTTTCCCATCAGCTCCAGGGATCGCGACCTCAGCTTGAACAACAGTGACCCCCCCCCCCCCCAAGGTGCCACCAAGGTACTCTTCAAAACCTGGCTTCTCTTTATCACGCAGGCCACCCAAAGACCTCTTTGATTTGACGACCCCCTCTCGCCAATTACGGTTACAATCCTCCATGACCCTTTCTCTGGCGATTTTTTTACCCTGGTTTGCCCCAACGTCCAGGTCCGAGATCTCCAGTGAGTAGTTCTCTACTAGCTCCCTCACTTGGACCATCCACCCCGTTTTGATATTTGAGTTGAAAATTCTCAGGAACATTACTTTACACCATCGGCTGTCGGGGAGATTTACCAAATAATTAAGATAACCGAGCTTCAGCAGGTCTATCCTGTCCTTGATCCTCATCCACCCAAGCTCACCCCTGGTTGCTTCTAGCGTTGCGGCATTACTCGACCCCGTTATCCATCGGCCTGCATCGTTCTGCAGGATTTCCAAGCTCTTTACAGCCGTCTGGTTTAGGGGTACCACTTCCGTACCGTATGTTATACTTGGCAGCCCCACCATTTCCCAAATGGTTTTCCCCACGAAAACCTTATTGAAACTGTTTCTCCCTATAAGTTTCATTTGGTTAAGGATTCGCTTCCCCTTCAGAATCAATTTATTTGTGTGGTTACCCCAAATACTCGTGATCACCTGTCTCTCCCACACTGAGAAGTTTGCTGCTCCCTTCCGGAATGCAGAACTCACCCACTCTCCACCTTCGAGTGGGGTCCACTTTGCGGCCCACGGGTATAACTTTGCTCTTGCTTTCATTAAGTTCGAGTCTCCATTTGCTCCCATATTTCCCAACAATTCCCAGCATTTTCGTTAGCCCCTTTTCGCTTTCTGACACTAGAACCATATCGTCTGCAAAAAATAGCCCTGGGATCTTCAAGTCCCCAACTGCTACCCCCCTCCTCGCTACGCAGGAGTTCATCTCCTAAACCTTTGATATACAATGCAAACAGGATCGGCGAAAGGATACACCCCTGTTTTAGGCCTATCTCCATAGGCACACGTTTCGTTGTAATGTTTCCCAGGCTAAGTTCACTCTGTACATCTTTATTTTATGCTTTCATAATTCCAACAAACTCGCCTCCTAAGCCCATAGCCTCCAGCTTGCGCCACATACCTTCCCTCCATACTCTTTCGTATGCCTTTTTGAAATCCAAAAAGGCCATAAACATCTTTTTCTTTTTTGCTTTCGCGGATTCTATCATTTGGAATAGTGTGAAAAGATGGTCAGTAACTCTCTTTTCCTTCCTGAAGCCATTCTGGATTTCTCCCAAAAAACCCTTCTCCTCAATCACCTCCTCTAGTCTCCCATACAGGACTTTACAGAAAACTTTTCCAATGTTGCTGCTGACAGAGATCCCTCGATAGTTAACCAAAACGTCTTTTTCCCCCTTTTTGTGAATACATGTCACTTTACTTTCTCTCCACTCCTTTGGGACCTCTTGATTTTCTATGGCTAGATTGAATAGGGCAGTTAGGCTTTCCACGAGTTCCTCTCCCCCTTTTTTGATAAACTCGTTAGGAATTTCATCCACTCCTCCCGCTTTTCCATCCCTTAATTTTGATATCACCTTTCGCACCTCCTCCGTTTTAATTTCGCTGCACACGAAGCTCGATAGGTTTTCCTCGACCTGATTCGGACACTCTGGTGGGCTCCCCATGCCCCATCGCTTATCGTTTACCTTTTCCCAGTGCTTGACTAGTTCTGATACGACTTGATCTTGCTCGTCTGTAACTCTGCCATCTACTTTAATACTCTGTGGGTTACTTCCTTTGTTACGTTTATTCATCCATTTCCAAAATACGTTCGAACTTGACCCCCCCCCCCCCACCCCCTGACGTTCTTATCGTCCTAATAAGACTGCTATTTCGTACTCTCCGATTATCGTCTTTAATCTTATTTTTTATTCTTTATTTCGTGCTTGGTGGTATTCTTCCTTAGCAACTGTGGCCTCATTGCTTTCCGCCCCCTTAAGTTTTCTACTTCTCCTGTATGCAACACATTTAGCTTTTCTTCCCTTTATGGCCCTTTTCAGTTCTTCGTTCACTCTGTACCCAAGTTCCCGTGTTGGCTCCCTGACCTTTCCTACACTTTCCTTTCCTGCCTCCACCAGGCTCGCAACTATGACGCCGGCCATCTTCTGGACACTGCCCCTCTTGGGTACGGTTGCAAGCTTTGGTTTCAGTTTTTCATTGAACTTCGCTCAGTCAGCATCTTTTTGAGTTCCCAAATCTCCTTAGAGCTTCCTTTGCTTTTTACTAGAGTTTTGGCCCTGATCGTCACTGTAATCAAGTTGTGATCACTATCCACCTCAATTTTACCCTCATCATCCACTTCTACCCCTATCACCTCCCTCCATAAATTAATATCTGTGAGGATGTAGTCGATTATTGATTTTCTGTCGTTCCTCTCCCAGGTCCATTTCCCCTTACACCTCGCGTCCCTGTTCAGAATCTTAAGACCGAGCTCGTTTGTGAAGTTCAACAGCTTCCTTCCATTCCTGTTGACTTTATTGTCCCCACCCTCTATGCCTTCTTCATCATTACCTATGTGGCCATTAAAGTCATCCATCAGAATTATACCGAGCCCCTTATTTGTAATTCGGTGATATTGGACATTAGTGTTGAGTATATCGAATCATTCCATTCGGGTTTGCTTCCCTCCACCGCACAATACACAACCCCAAGGGCAATACTTTTGTTTTTCAGACTGATCCTTACCCGTCCAATTTCTTTCGATACCTCAGCCGGGGTGCTGATGTTTTCCAGGTCTGTGATCAGCGATGGTTTTAAATCCTCTTTAATGCACATGCCTACCCCTCCCCCTTGTTTCTGGCCTTCCGTTCGCCCTACACCTATCCATACATACCCCCTTACTTGGTCTACCCGTTCCTCGTGTCTTACCCACGTTTCGCTTAAGCCCATGACGTCAAACTCCTCTGCCTCAATCAATGTAGCAATTTCACTTACTTTCCGGTGGAGACCCTGGATGTTGCTATAACCCACTTTCAGGGTGTCAAGGTTCATTGGCTTCCGCCTACTGGTCCCATTATTATCTAGTCCCTGTATGTTTGTATATCCTACTTCCTTGGGAGGCTATTCCTATTGATTCGGATTTTTGGTCCCTTTTCCTTATCCCCTTGTCCCATTTTTTACACCTATGGTTCGTGACACATTTTCTGTGATTATTCCCCCCTTCACTGACCCCCCCCCCCCTCCCCCTCCCTATACCAAAAAAGGCTCCACCACCTGCAACATATTTCTTCCTAAAACCTCTGTACCCATTGGGCTAAGATGGAGACCACCCCTTCCATATAGGTCATTTCTGACCCAAAACGATCCCCAATTGTCTACAAAGGGTATCCCAAGTTCCTTACAATACTCTCCCAATTCCTCGTTGGTCCCAATGATCCGCGAATTACGCTCGTCCCCACCACCTAGTACTGGGAGAAGCCCCGAAACCACTACCTGAGCATTCTTGGCATTCAGTTGAGTTATTTAGTCCTTGTAAGTCTCAATAAGCTGAACTGATTTTCTCTCCCTGATGTTGTTGGTCCCCACGTGTACAACAACCACTGGGTCTGGGCCTGACCCCTTTACTAATCCACCCACTCTGTCCCTTAGGTCCTCCACCCTACCCCCAGAAAGCACAAATTGGTCATGTTGACGCTGTCGGACCCACACACCACCCTATCTAACCCACGCACTATACTACTCCCTGCAACCACCAACTGCCTCTTCCTATCCTTTCCTGTCCTCTTTCCCGTCCTACTACCCCTGTTACCACCCCCGTCCCCACTGGGCCGGCTCGCAATCTTGCACTTCGCCACACTAACCCCCATGCCTACCTCCACCTCCACCTCTTCAGACCCAACCTGCTCCTCAGAATTCTCGAAATTACCTAACACACTGAATCTATTTTGGGCACTGCACCCCACCTTCTGCCCACTCCCACTACAAGCCACCTTGTCCTCGTTTCTCACCTTCCTAACCTTCCCTCTGACTCCTGCCCTGACAGACTCCGCATGGTTATCGCTATCTCTCTCACTATCCGATTCTAAAAGAATACGCCTTTTCGCCCCCGACTCACACTACTAGCCTGGGAATTTGACACTCTAGCCCCTACTTCTCCTCTACCCTCAACCCGACGCACCTTCCTATTCCCAAAAGACCCACTATCCACTCAAAAGTCCGCTTCCTACTACCCACCACCTTCCATCCCCCATCGAATGGCACCCTAACTGGGGTAACATCAGACTTTCCTGCCCTCCCCAGTTTCTCCCTCACCACCTGCACCTCTTCCTCCAACTTTACATATGCCTCTAGCAGCTGCATTAGCTCTACGCAGATGGCACACATCCCCAACTTCCTCAGCTCACACCCATCCACATACACCATATGGCAGTGCCTACACACATCCGACCGCTGGCCGTCCGTTGGTAACTCACTAGCAGTAGCACCCCCCTGTGCTGGCCTCAACCACCCCCCCCCCCCCCCCCACCTGGACACCTATACTAACCGTGTCTGCCATGCTGGTCTGAACCTCTCGCGTCACGAAACACTTACCATCCATAGCCAAAATTAGAATGCGAAGCTTGAATTTTAAAAAGCGGTCGAACTCGTAAACAAAACAAAAAACAGTACACCGAAAATGACCCGCGCGAAGATAGGGAACACGCCACTGATATCCGATAAAGAAACTAAACAAAACACTAATATAACTATCTTTTATTAGAAATCACATCTATACAGCCCTAAAACAATATATATATACATATATATCTACAGAACACCTGGAAAAAAAAATATAGATACTTGAGCTAACTTTTGACAACTGAATCGAAATACTCCCTGTTGGTTTGGATATGGATACGGACACAGTGTGATGTGTTGCGTCCTTTGTAGTCTTCTGGTTCGCGGGTGCCCCGTGCCAGTTTACGCTCTATCCCTAACAGGAACAAACAGTTCCTTCTTTTCAGGTGGGAACATCATATTAACTGTTGATAAAATGTTTTTATTCTGTAACAAATCAGACCTTTTATCCGAAAAGGGGTTTAAACTGCTTTCATCGGATGTAATCTAATAAAATTATTACATTAACCCTTTACCCAAACATAACGATCAAAACCGACCAGCGCTTTTCACAAAAATCGCTACTTAATTTTCATTATTTTTTTCATTTTTTGTCTCAAAAACATAGTTTATGACCCCTCATTGGAACGAGCTCGATGAACCCGTTCCAATGAGGGGTCATAAACTATGTTTTTGAGACAAAAAATGAAAACAATTAATTATTCAAGAATTTTTTTGGGCAAGTGTCGTTTGCTTTTCGTGTTAGGTAAAGGGTCAAAGGTTGAACACGACTTGTCAACTCAGCCGCAAATGCAAGTCGTGAAATTCTTAAGCAGGGTGGCTCCGATATCCTAGCGATACGTGACAAATGTTACTTATTTCCAGTTCCTTATCCGACATTCGTTATCAACCGATAAAATCGGTTGATAACGAATGTAGAATAAGAAACTGGGAATAAGTAACGATTGTCGGGTCCGTTATCCTTGCGAGTTTCAGAAATATTGATGTATATGATGATGCCAACCTCTCGGAAATCATTCATATATTTGTCAGATAACGGAGCCAAATTTTGTCCAAGTTAACTACATGTCAATTTATATTGCATTATATGGTGCATTCACATCAGGTTCAAAATTACGTTTTACGATACTTTGCTTAGCGTCATTTTAATTATAGTCAGGATCAATTTTTGTATACAAGAGTATTCCATCACTTTCATGTATTAACTTAAATGCTGACATAATGGTATGAAACGGTGCTTAAAAAAGAAACACTTGATGTTGAAATGTCAGTGATATTTTACAGTGGATTTCACGGAACACAAAAGACAGATTGCCTCTGTAGGCTACTTTTTTAATTTATGTATCGTATACAAATTCGATCATTTGCAGTTACTGGCGTTATTAATGATGAAAAGTCGGGGGGGAGGGGGGGGGGGGGGTTGTTCGGAAATAAAAATAAAGTTGAACAGTACTGCTATCACACCATCGGAAATACTTTCAAAGTTGCGCGAATTGAAAACCGGGAAAGCATCGGGTCTTGACAATATTACTATCAGTTTTCTGAAGGCAGTTGGTCCATGGCAGATAATTTATCAAAACTCTTCAACCAAGTTTTAACTTCTAGTTGTTATCCTGAAGATCAGGCCTGCAACCACTGGGTGGCAGGGGGGGGGGGGCGGCGCCCCCTCCCCTGGAAACATTTTCGCCCCCCCCCCCCCCCCCGCGAAAAATTTCAGACACTGTTTTTCAGTTTTCACCATTTTATCTACCAGTCAATTAACTCAGAGTTGTCAATTTACACCTGTAATTACATTGAATATAATCCCATGACTGAGTCTCTGTTGTTATATTTGAGGTGTTTATTCAACACACAGATTATACACAACTATGACAATACGAAACATTAACTAATTAACAGAAGAGATTGATTATCAGTCCTCAATAGCAGGTTAAATTTCAAGTGATGAGTGGTTACTGGTAATTGAAAGTAGGAAAAATGCTCTCGCAAACAGAGGATTTCCATGGGACAAATACAGGAAATTGCTCCTTTTAATCCCAAATTTCAAAATGTTTACACGCCGGGTGGAACCATGGTCAACCCGGGGCACATGTGCTTGGCAAAGAGTATCCAAATTAGTGGAATTTAGTCTCTTTGAAGGGATGGGGGCGGGGGGGGGGGGGGGGTGATAAAATGATTCTGAATGGTCCTTCAAAAGTTAGTGGACAGAAATAAAAAAAAATTGCAAATAATGAATCTTGTTATTTGAGCAGAAAAATAAAACTGTTTGGGGTATGTTGAAGCAGGAATTGATCCTTCAAAAGACAGGAAATTGCTCCTTTTAATGCCAAATTTTAAAATTTTTCCTTGCCGGGTTGAACCATGGTGGACCCGGCACACATGTGCTTGACACGGTGTATCCAAACTAGTGGAATTTAGTCACTATTGTTGGGGATGGGGGTTGGGGGTAAAATGATTCTGGATGGTCGTTAAAAAGTTAGTGGACAGAAATTTAAAAAAATCAAATAATGAATCATGTTATTAGTGCAGAATAAATAAAACTGTTTGGGGTATATGTTGAAGTAGGAATTGATCCTTTGGAAGACAGGAAATTGCTCCTTTTAATGCAAAATGTTGGGGTATGTTGAAGTAGGAATTGATCCTTCAGAAGACAGGAAATTGCTCATGTGCTTGGCACGGTATGTCCAAATTAGTGGAATTTAGTCATTTTGAGGGGTGGGGGGGGGGGGGGGGGGGTGATTCAGGATGGTCAATTCAAAAGTTAGTGGACAGAAATAAAAAATTCAAATAATGAATCTTGTTATTTGAGCAAAAAAAAAACTTTCTGGGGTATTTTGAAGTAGGAATTGATCCTTCAAAAGACAGGAAATTGCTCCTTTTAATGCCAAATTAAAAAATGTTCCCATGCCGGGTCGAACCATGGTCGACCCGGCGCACATGTGCTTGGGCACGGTGTGTCCAAATTAGTGGAATTTAGTCACTATGGGGAGAGTGAAATGATTTAGGATGGTCAGTTCAAAAGTTAGTGGACAGAAATAAAAAAAATTCAAATCAGCAATCACGCGGTTCGCGCAGAACCTGGTCGACATCCTCTGTATATTGAGCCGGTAAGTAGGATGACTTCTTTCGCTACCAAAATACCTGAGAATCATAATGGCTTGATATGTTATGCGGTTGCTGAACAGAGAAGTCGTAAAGGCAAACCGGAATCCCATTTTAAACTACTGGAAAGACATGGTCTCGCTATCCCTCGACACCCAATTATCACAAACACCAATATTATAGGTAAGCTCAAGTATAATTTGCACAGTTGGCAGCATGTAAACGCGTTCAAAAAGTCCATGTTTGAGGACTGCAAAAATAATGGCGATAATAAATTGAGAACTTATGTGTTATTTAACCCTTTAGCCAACGTAACGGCCAAAACCGGCCAGCGCGATTCTCAAAAATCGCAAATTAATTTTCATTACTTTTTCATTTTTTGTCTCAAAAACATAGGTTATGACCCCTCATTGGAACGAGCTCGTCGAGATCGTTCCAATGAGGGATCATAACCTATGTTTTTGAGACAAATTTTTTTTAAAAATCGTTATTCTTTTAGCAAGTGTCGTCTGCTTTTCATCTCAGGTAAAGGGTTAAAACGACTATTCAATAGAAACGTACTACATGTACTCAGTGGAACCAAACTCGACGGAAGACTGGAGAATTTCCACTGAGCTTCGTAATCATAAGTTAGCTATTGAGAAAGGGCGACATTATCAACCGCCGAAGCCTGTTATCGACAGGTTATGTACTCACTGTGAAACTAACTCTGGGAAAATAGAAAACGAATACCATTTTCTTATGGAATGTACACATTATTCAGACTTCGATCAGAACTATTTGTTTTGATCAACAGTGAGATCGACGGTTTTAGTGATCTGAGTAAATTTGAGCTAGTCAAATTTATATTTGAAAATAGAACTCCCTGTTTATGCAAAAAAATCTGCACCGTGATCCAGCTGCGTGATCCGGATTTTTTTCGCCAGACGATTATAATGTGTTTAGTGATGTGTATGGGAAATTTTAGTTCACATCTCCACGTTCTTTCGCATATCAAATTAATAAAAATATAGTACTTTGATCATGGAAAATTGGTGGATGAAATTGTAATGTTTTGAGTACTGTTCTTGTTCATGTTAGTTGTGTATTCTCGCATACTATCATGTAGAGGATGTTTTATGCTAATAAATATTATGTTATGTTATGCAACCCCAGCCAAAACTTCAATAGTTGGATATTTTAAGCCACGAATACTATCATGTAGAGGATGTTTTATGCTAATAAATATTATGTTATGTTATGCAACCCCAGCCAAAACTTCAATAGTTGGATATTTTAAGCCACGAATTCCCAACAGCTGGAAATTTCAGGTCCTATGGTTGTAGATTTCATGGCATTCTATCTGTAGCTGTGATCCTGTGACCGTGTGTAACAGACTCTGATAAGAGATGAGCGTGGCTGTCGAAAGTGCAGTTAAATCCCAATAAATAAATAAATAAATAAATAAATAAATAAATAAATAAATAAATAAATAAATAAATAAATAAATAAATAAATAAATTGTAACAGACATTTTTAAATATCATTCTATGGGTTTTCTAACTGCAGTCAATACTAACCGCTCCGTGAGTGCAACGAGGCGTCATCTGCAATGTTTTGACATTGCAGATGGCGCCATGTTGCACTCGATAGATGATTTCCAACTTTAGAACCCAAAGATTATATATTTCGAACAGAGGGGGGGGGGGGGGTGCACTAGGATTTCTTCAACTGTTTGAAATTCTCAGGTAGCAGTTGGAAATTTCTCACTCGCAGGGAGGGTGCAAATGGTTTCATCAAAAGTTAGATGTTCGGCAGCCGGGGTGGAGGGATACAGCCGGAAATTCAGAGAGTGCACACCCCCTCGAACCCAAACTCTCTGCGCGCCCTCCCTGGATTCAAATTGAAACAAAGTAGCAAATAAAATGCATATGGCCTCAAACAGTTTTAACAATGTGGACGCGACAGCCAATAAAATCGTTTGATAACGAATGTCAAATGAGGAACTGGGACAAATTAACGGATGTCACGTCCGTTTTAACAACTATTTTTACAGGCAGGATATGTTAACACGTCAGACATAATGTTTATGTAATTTGAGGTTAAAGCATATATATATACTTAACCCTTTACCTGACCTGAAAAGCAGACGACACTTGCAAAAATAATTCTTGAATAACTATTTTTTTTCATTTTTTGTCTCAAAAACATAGGTTATGACCCCTCGTTGGAACGAGCTCGACGAGCTCGTTCCAACGAGGGGTCATAACCTATGTTTTTGAGACAAAAAATGAAAAAAATAATGAAAATTAATTGGCGATTTTGAGAATAGCGCTGGCCGGTTTTTGCCGTTACATTGGGTAAAGGGTTAAATTAACTGGGCGGAAGATCGTTGATTTCATCTTCAGTTCGCCTAAAAAGATTTAGAGCAACCGACTTTTAGTTTACCTACGTCACTAGACTTTACATAAAAAGGAACATTGTTTGCTTGATTTGCATTTGGTAATTATTTTTAACTTTTTTAAGACCATGATCCCTTTTTGTTGTTCGGTTGTTAAATGCTACAATGTTAACAAATTACCTGCCAGACCAAGAAGTCGACGCTCTCCGAAAGATTCCCTGAATAACTTACAAATTGGCATCCAAAACATCGTTTATGAACCCTCATTGTGACGAGCATGACAGCCCTCTCTTTGGAACGAGCACGATGCTATGTTTCAGAAGCAAAAATTTGAAAATATGCTAAAATCTGAATGATGAATTTTAGAAAAATAGTGCTGGCCGAATATGGTATGGACGTTAAGCTCGGTAAAAGATTAAACATTGTAAAAAGAACTCTCTCTCTCTCTCTCTCTCTCCTCTCTCTCTCTCTCTCTCTCTCTCTCTCTCTCTCTCTCTCTCTCTCTCTCTCTCTCTCTCTGTGCCATTTCCAACACTGTATTACATAGCAGTCGTGTAGCATGTACCCGATCGTCCCCTATTACTCGGATCTTTGAGGGAGTAGCTAGTGTTAAATTCCCATAGAACCTGACTTTTGTGGGAGTAAATTTTTCTTGTACAAAACTTCCGTTCCATCCAGCTAGATCTGCCAAATGGTGCACGTTCTGCATATATAGTAAGCTATGGTATATATGGTATATATGGTATATATGGTATATATACTGATTTTTGAGCACTCTGGGCTCTGGGTATGTAGTATGGGTAAGTGATGGAATGTTGATGGGGAAGCTGGGTTTTCTGGAAAGTTTTTCCCGGAAGCGGTTGACGTTGCTATTAACGTCGTAGCGTCATGATGAGCACGCGACGTCATAGAAACGTTGACCGTTGTTGTTGTCCACTGTACAATCCAACATTACGTTGTTTAGGAAGAGCTGTGTCGTAAGGGTGTGGCGGGATTCTCGCACGGGAATGATATTGTAGTATGGTATGGGCATATACACCCCTGTAGATCCCCTGTTAGCCCTTCATACTATTAACTGACCTGATGCTTTATATTATCCCATGACTGGTATTGGTAGAACGAAATGCTTGGTCAAGCAGTATAGTGGTGTGGGTTATGCATGGCTGTCTAGTGCGGTAGTATGGCGTGTACGGTCTCTAAAACTGAAAGGTCCTCCCCTGTTTGCCCTTCGAATCATCAATCAACTTAGGGCTTTACAAAGTCCTATAGTCCGTACAGGTGGTACGTAATGCTAGGCCAGGTGGTATTTTTTATCGGGGTGGGGTGGAGACTGGTCCTAACTAAGACTCTCTGGTCGTTGCTCCCTTCCTCCCACTTTCCTGCGTGGAAGTGGAAGGAGGGACAACAACCGGAGGATCCTAGTTATAGGACTAGGGAGCCACCCTAAACTCTCAGATAACGGCCTTCCAGAATCATACCCCCCCCCCCCCCGACACACACACAGAGAACAAAAACAATGGCTAGGGCGCTCCAATTATAGAATCTGGCTACGCGGCTGTTGGTGCGCGGAATTCTACAACAATTACGCGAATTCGTTCCACGAAACATTCGCTCCTCCGATCGCGGGTTGAAGACCGCGAGCGGCGTGATCAGCTTCAATTGCCGTCTGTATTACAGATGTCATTACAATGATATTAATATCACACAGGTCTTTTCATACACTTTGAGCGGCATTATTCTGTGCGAGCTGCCGTGACTGCTAAATGAGTTAAGAAAAGAATAATAGAATTAATACTACCTTTCTGTGCAAATCATTTCCCTGTGGGAGGCAATAAAAGTAACGATAATGTTGTGTGGAAAGTAAAGTTTAAATACTCCTTAAAAAGAAGAATGTTTGCTTAAAGGTGCAATGCGCTGCGAATTTCAAAACTGTTCCGCTGGTTAGCTGATAAACCAAGACATTTTGTTTGCATAAATACATGGCAAAATCATTCGGTCTTAGTCGTTACTTTCTGATGTAATTAATAAATGCGAAAGCGCGCTTAACTCATAGAGGCCTGGCACACCGGAATGAAGCTATTGAATATCGCCTCACGGGGCAGCAATTGGTTCAAGCCAAGAGAACAGACAGAAGACACTTGACTAGAAATACCACAAAGTAAATATCACTGATTTTTTTCCTGTTCATTGTTATCCCAAATCGTCAGTGTCAGGGTACCTGCTGTTCAATACGAACGCCAAGTGGAATGGGCGGCAAGCTTTTACTTTTTATACGCTTAGTAACGGTATAGGCCTACTTAAATTTCGCTACAAAATTCTGTTACTATATATGAAGGCCGTGCAGCAAGCCCAATATCACGCATTTGTGTACAACAAGGCGACACTTGCAATGTTTAGAATACTATCCAATTTGTTGTGTTCACTTATGGGTGTTTTGTAAATGACAATCTGGTATAAAACGGAACCATTTTGCCGGTGATTCCAATTCGGGAGGGGGATATTGAAATGGTGTTCGTCCGTCCGACTTTGTCCGCTTAACTCTTCCCACAGTTTTCAGTGGATTTTTACGAAACTTGGTTTGAAGTACCAGTATCAAATGTGGACGTGCAATCGTGCATGTGGTCAGGAATTTTCGATTCGACGAATTTTGCTTGGTGACGGCCCCTGGTAATAGCAAACTTTCCGTCACAAAGGAAGTTTCGATTCGAATATTTTTTCCAGAGTTATAGCCCTTGTCGACTTTGAAATTACCAAAATTGCAGGCTTTTGGAAGATATCTCCATATGGTTCCTTCAGTTGCAATGAATCAAATTAGGCATTTAACCGTGTCCAAGGAAGTTCATTCACCATCTCAGTATTTGTTCATCTATCTTTTCATCTGTCTTGATCACCTCACATGCTTATTCCGATCATAACATAAAAACCGGCGGGGGATATGGATGCCGTTAGAATAGCTTGTCTTATTTATGATACATGTTTTTCGCTCAACCGGGGGACGTGACAACCATTACTTCTTACCAGTTCTTTTTTCGACATTCGTTATCAGGAGATAAAATTCCAAGGGGACGTGACGACCGTTACTTATTCCCAGTTCCTTATCCGAAATTATTCCCAGTAAAATCGGCTGATAACGAATATCGAATAAGGAACTGGGAATAAGTCACGTGAGGTTCAACTGGGTAAAAAACAGCACACATTTAACCATTTACCCAACGTAACGGCCAAAACCGGTCAGCGCTATTCACAAAAACCGCCAATTAATTTTCATTATATTTTCATTTTTGTCTCAAATTCATAGGTTATGACCCCTCTTTGGAACGAGCTCGTCGAGCTCGTTCCAATGAGAGGTCATAACCTATGTTTTTGAGACAAAACATTTAAAAAATTAGTTATTCGAGAATCTTGTTTGCAAGTGTCGTCTGCTTTTCATGTTAGGTAAAGGGTTAAGTTCTACTTTCTTTCTGTGCCATATTCAGTCCAGTGTTATTATGCTTATCTCAGATAACAAACGGAAGGCTTTTTATTGACTTTCTAAGCTGGACATTTAGTACATCGCCAGCTGATCAAATATACGATACTTCGATTGTCAGAGAAACTGTGAGTTTGAATGACTTCAGCTGCTTTCTAAAATAAATGAACATTTCCAGTTTCGCGTGCCTGAAACACACCATCATTTATTCTAAAAAAGATTTGCTTGCGAACTGGATAACGAGCAATTGCCACTGCTGATCACTTTTCTTATTTGTGTCTTTGTCGTGTTTTCAAGAAACACTTGTCCTTTTTGGACATTTGCCGTTTTAAAAAGACCAATGTTTTACAGAAAGCATAAGCCTGAAACAGGGTTTCCTCTTGGGGAAAAATAGTGGGTCCGGTAGTGTGATGATGTGTGACATGTGAGTCGGACGAGCCCGAAGAATTGGCCACGGTGATGTAGTTTTCTGGTGGCTCGCTGGTTTGAGCATTGGACTTTAAACCGAAAGGTCGGCGCTTCGGTTCTGACTTTCAGTAACTGCGTTGTATCCTTGGGCAAGACACTCAATCTCGATTTCCATTGTGGGGACACTGTGTACCAAGGCGTGCTTTCAACCGTTGCTAACACTGTTTGTGCATGGTTAGTGAGTTGGAGAGTGTGATAGTTGCTCGCCACTTCTCGGTGGTTGTCGTGGCTATTTTCGGTGATTCTAGACTCCCTGCCCGAATGGTTCGATGAGACGTATATATAGGTATTTATCTTACAATCAATATGTATTTTGTCTGTATTAACTCCGCAACTGTCGTGTATCCGATCCCCTGATACAGATGTTTGTATCATGGGGTCGGAGACAAGCACGTTCCTTTCGCGTGAGTTCCATTTTTTTTTTTCATTTTGTTCATCCGTACGAATAAATGGTTCGTTATTTCTTTGTCGACATTCTTGACTTATCCACAATATATTGTAAGATAAAATGATTATTACCATTATGTGGATGTACAAAATATGTATCAGATTCTCGCCCTTAGAACCCGGAGCTCGACTCGGATTCATATTGTGTACATCCACATAATGGTAATAATCTCTATATATACAGTTCAACCGCCGTGGACTGATCACTTTTCATGGGTGGGCAATATTTCCACGGATGCAATAAAAGTGGATTACAAAAAGTAATTATAGGAATAATCATTAAAATTTAATTAATGAAGCATCGGATACAACCCTGTGCTTCATTAATTAAAATTTTGCTGATGATGATTTTTATTACCTGGTAAGGGCATGCTTGGGCATCACTGCCCACGTGTGGATTACGACTGGTCCACGGCGACTTATTGTAGGTAGGTGTGCATAAGAACCTTCGGGATAATTCATGACTTGCTTGGGCAACCTCCCCACCCCACACCATATCTGAAGTTAGTGAAGGTCCTGATTTGACAGTTGTTGTCAGAGTCGTGAATCCACTCCGGCGAGTATTTGGGTGAGAATCCACTCTCCAGGGACTGTAAGTCATTCCTTATTGTTTTTTTTTTCTAATTTGGTGCAAAGAACTTACTAAAAAGAAGCGTTGGGATTGTCGTCGTCAAACGGCTTGTAAGGCGTAATTTAACCCTTTACCCAAAATGAAAAGATGACGACACTTTAAAAAAAAGTTCGTGAACCTGCTTGAACAACTAATTTTTTTCATTTTTTGTCTCAAAAACATAGGTTATGACCCCTCATTGGAACGAGATCGTTCCAATGAGGGGTCATAACCTATGTTTTTGAGACAAAAAATGAAAAAAATAATGAAAATTAACTGACGATTTTTTAGAATAGCGCTGGATGGTTTTTGCCGTTACCTTGGGTAAAGGGGTAAATGTATTTTTATTGGGGTTTAACGACATTTTCAACATCTAGGGTCATATCGTGTCGGACAGCTCTTTGGACGGAGGAGAACGGAGTAAAGCACCAAACAGCGGCGATTAACTGTTGGGATCTAAACCTTACTAATCCTGCATCAACTGAAAGCCCGTGTACCATCGACGCGCAGAACCTTAGCACACCACGATACCGTCCTCCCATATGGGTTCAAGTGTATTGCACCCGAACTCAACGCAGATGACGCGGGTTTGAGGTTTAATAACGGGAACGGGAATTTCACGGCTCGGCGGGCCCCAGTTCTGAAAGTCATTCACAACAACCGGGTAATTCATAGACCATGGTATGAATGATTGCGTGTTATAGTTTATCAGATTACGTCGAATATCTATTTCTACCAATACCAGCATCACCATTGGAGCAATGGTTCTATCTAGCGAACGGGAATTTCCCGGTTATCGGCTCTGAAAGTCAGTGGTAATGCCCAGGACATTCGTAGACTAGAATCAGTGCCGTATTAACTCATGGCTGGGCTCCTAGGCTTTTAGGTACTTCGGGCCTCCCTCCGGCACTTCAATCTGTCACCCCACTACAGCTGAGAGCCTGACCCTGGTACGGTAGGCACTATGACGCAGTACATAGCCCTATATCCATTTTGCGTATCTCCTGAAGAATTCGACTCACAATTTTTTTCAATATTTTTATTGCTTGAGTAGAATTCTTCAGGAAAGCACATTTTGGGGTATATATTGTATACTTATGAGAATATATATATGGGTAAATACATATGCAGATGTATCGCTACGGCGCAGGGTGCAAAGTGTCTTTAACCATTGGAGCCCCAAGGCGCTGGTAAGAGTGCCTCAGAAAAAACAAAGAAAAAAAAAATGGCGGGCCCCTCTGTCCCTGTGGGTCCCTAGGCTTCAGCATAGTCAGCCTTATAAATAATACGGCCCTGACTAGAATCGGGAATCAAAGGTTGCGGAACGCAACCTTTGATTCCCGGTTCAGTCCTATGAATTTCCCGTGTATCGGGACTGAGATTTAGAAACGAGAACCGGAAAATTCCGGTATCGTGACTGACTTCCAAAAACGAGAACCAGAAAATTCTCGTTCCCGGATTAGTAAACCCTAAGTGGGTCCTGATCGAACATACGACCTTTTTTATACGATGTCCATTGCTCTAATCAATGAATAACCGCGCTTCCATTTCAAATGATGCGATTGGATATTTTCGCTTAAAAGTTAGTATGATCACTGTGAAGAAATGCTAAGTATGTTTTGTTGTATCATTTGAGTGATTTAACTTCACAAAATTCAGGTCCACATCTGGAAGGAAGTGCCAAGAAATTTAGCGGGAGAATGAGTTGAACATCAAATGGTCCAAGGGAAATAACTCTATATTTTTCACAATTAGTTATCACAAACGATCAGTTCGGCGTGATTGGCGGAGAAGCCTTTTTCCGATTTGTTTTGTTTCAGTTGAACGGAATTAAAGACACAAATGTTTGTATTACAAACAATATCGTGACACTAAATGGCCGTGGCAATTGTGAGACAAAATTGTACAAGAAATAATGTCCGTAGCTGACATAAATACTTCAGTTGACATGTTTTTGTTTGGGGAGGGACAAAGAATGTGTACAATATAAATTTAGTAATGAAACAATATTTTATTTCATCAAAAACTAAAAGCCCGAATAACCGTTGAAACACGGAACCTACATGTTTAAGTTTTCATAAGTTGTGTGTATAAATATCTACATTATTATATATGTGTCATATTAATGACTTCCATACAGAAAAGTAACATGATACCCCCATGGTATTGCCCAGATACACAGAAAAAAACATTCTGTAGGTACTTTTTAAGGCAAGTCGGCGCGGTGGCGTTGCGGTAAGTTAAGCAACGTCGAGCCCGGTTAGTCCTTGGATGGGTGACCGTTTGGGCGATCGATTCGGACTACCGCGTTGCGTACTTGAGCAATGCACTTCACCCCGATTGTCCACATGGGGGCACGATGTCTCCGTGTTCTAAGGCGTACTGCACGTCGATGGTACGCATCTCTTCAACCAATCTAACCCTGCCTGTGCTGGAGTGCGGAGTTACGATGTTAGGGAGCTGGCAGCTGCTCGTCGTTGCTCGGTGGTTCTCTCCGGGTACTCCGGCTTCCTCCACTCGTACAACAGTCACCGACACGATGACATTGGATGTTAAAGTGTCGGACCACGGGGGCGAGAGGGTGCAGACAATGCTCTTCCCAGGTTCGTCACTCAATTTATTTCAATGATTTATTCTCGAAGTGGAGCTAAAATACACCCCCCCCCCAAATCCGCTGTAGGGGTTATCAAAATTCAGTGGAGATTTGGAGGAGCTCCCAGGGAGGGGGGCACCTCCTCTCAAACTCCCTCATATCTGACCTTCGGCCTTAATAAATAAATAATGATGATGTAGTTGGAATATTGGTCAATAGGAATTACTATTAAAAAACTCGAGACATCTTGGAAATCTACACTCTAAACTCAGTTGAGTTAAAAATCAACCCAATCAACTGGGTTGCCAGTTGATTTGGGTTGATTTTTAACCCAACTGATTTGTAGAGTGTATTATTATTATTGGAGAGTGCCTACAGGCACTCTCCAATAATTTGTAATAGAATAAATAAATAAAATGTTATTTGCGTTTGACTGAATTTGAAACATGGGCAAGGAAAATGTTGGTTTTTGCTTTGTTACCCTAAAAAGCACTCAGCCAGTTAAAGACTGGGGTTCCGGGTCCATGAAAGTGTTCGAAGAAAGGATATGGAAAGTCCTTGAAAAACATTTTCAGGTCTTATTGGGTCAGTTTAGTGTAAACATGGACGTGAAAGCTGTTGTATTTTATTACGAAAATGTTATTTTCCATTGTCTGAATTAATGTTTCTTGGTTTGTTGGGGCTTAAGGACACTTTCAACGACCAGTGCAGATCATGACGGACAGTTTTGCAGGTGATAGAAGCTGGAGTACCTGGAGAAAACCACCGAGCAGCGGAGAACAACTGTCATACTCACCAGCCTAACCCAACACAAGCAGAGTTAGGAGCCTTTTTGTTTGTTTTCTTTAAGCAGGGCTTAACGACACTTTCAACAACCAGGGTCACATCGTGTCGGACAGTTTTATGGATGGGAGAAGCCGAAGTACCAGGAGAGAACTATCGAGCAGCGGCGAGTAACTAAATGGGGTACTGATTCTGCACGAGCAGGGTTAGTAGTGGTTGCAGGCAAGTGCACATTGACGTGCAGTACGCCACCCTGCTCCCACGTAGCAGCGGTTGAAGACAAGTGTACCATCACCATGCAGTACAAAACAACACCGTCGTGCAACCATGCACGTGGGCAATCCGGATTAAGTTCGGGTGGCGCGGAAAAGGATTGACCCATCGACCTTTCGATATAAAGTCCAATGCTTCAACCAATGAGACACTTTACTTCCTTCAGAATTAATACTTGCACTGATACCCAGTCGAGACCCTCCCAAGTATCAGTGTCCGTTTCATGGATTATTGGTTTGGAAACAATGTTGGCGCAAGAATATTCTCGACATGGGGGGGGGGGGGGGGGGGTACTTATGTTCCCCAATAGGATGGGGGAGGGCTAGGGTAGTATCTCTTGCAAGCTCTCAAGGAAATGGTTTATCTAAGGATATTTTCCTGGTAGGTACATTTCAGTACCCGGATGTGGATCTGATCGATATAGTATTCCAACATGTGTCAACCAGGTATCCTCAGGTATCTATCCTCTAAAAGGTATCAGCGAAAGGCATCCTCCGATAGTTCATCACCATGTCATAGGTATCCTCCAATACCCAGATGAACAAAAAAATCGTAAAAACAATCACTCACTCGAGCAAATGCACGAAGGCTCATTCCTCGATTTGATTCGAGTCGTTCGAGCAACGCCCATTCAGTGGGACGTGAACTTTCAGCAAGGCTCCTAACTTAGGTGACCTCGACCTCTACCCTGCTCCACCTCACCTTACCCCACCTTACCCCATCCAGCCCCCCCCCCCCCCCCAAAAAAAAGTGTCTTAAAACTGGATGCCGTCGAGTCCGTTCCAATGAGCAGTCTAAAGCTTTGTTTTGCGGATAGAAGGAATTTTGTACAGCTGTTCGAGAAATGTTTCATTTTCAAATGCCATCTGCTTGTCGCGTTTGGTTACGAGATAACAATCCAACAGAATTCGAAATTCATACATAATTCCTAATTTGGAGACCCACCCCTCCCACACACATACCCTCACCCCAACCACCCATGCACGCCACTGTCTGAACACATTTGAATATTGCTGGAAGCCGTGCATTATAACAATCAGGGACGCCGGAAGCACGGGAGCAGAGGGTCCAGCTGCCCTCGCTGCCTTTGGACCACGGGGGCAGACAATGCTCTTCCCGGGTTCGTCACTCAATTTATTTCAATGATTTATTCTCGAAGTGGAGCTAATATACACCCCCCAAATCCGCTCTGGGAGTTTTCAAAATTCAGTGGGGATTTGGAGGAGGGGGGGGGGGCATCTCCTCTCAAACTCCCTCATATCTGACCTTCGGCCTTCGAGACATGCATGCTTCGTGATGGCGGGGCTGCTATTTCGAGTAAGTGCTCTTTTCCCGGGGTCACCCCCCCCCCCCTTCCATGACCTGAAGTGCCCCCGGCGCACCTGCTGACAAACATTTCACTGAGAAATAATAGCCTCCATAGCACTCAAAAAATTTTCAAATCAATGATCGTTTGCTTTGCTTTATGGACGAGAGCAGCAGTTCCACGTTCAAAATGATGATCCTTTAAGCTTCACTGAAGAAAAATAAATGAATGTCATAATGCGAATGTTTATAGCACATTTGAAAAGGTGGATCTCGTCAGGTGATGACTGCTAAACCAAATATAACGGGTAACACGTCGACGAGTTTATACTAATTGAATTTACAAGGTATGTTACGCTTGAGCGACAGATTGCATTGTCAACATTAACCAACCCTGTGGCATGCAGCTTTGTTTTTCCCTGGACACTTCGTAACTGTGTTATCAGAACGTTAAAAAGTCTGCAATGTCGGGATGTATGAGGTCCCTTTCTATAAATTCTCCACTTGAATTCTGTTAATCAGAATTATGTGTGTGCGGAGTTTTGAGTTTTAATTGAAAGAGAAGACAGTAAATGAATTACTTTGGAAGGAGAAGCGTGAAAAGTGTCTTCCTCACTTGAGCACATGTTCAGTACTGGTGTTGTGTTATCGAACCGACACACACTTACTTGTTTCCGTCATAAAACATTTTGTTATATCCGTGTGTTGACATTTTAGTTTTATGTGACCTTTGGGTACGATTCCTAATTTTAGAAGTTTTATTGCACCCTATTTTAGCAGATATTTCATCAGGAAGTAGGCCTTTTTAGCAGACATTTTACGTGGATTTCCAGCAGAATTTTATTTAAAAAGGAGTTTTTACACAGACATTTCAACAATAAATCATGACAGAATCCATTAAACCAACAAAAGTTCCCCTCAGAAGAAAACTATCACTAGTTGACCAGCTGAAAGACCTCTTCCGGAGAGACTCGTCAATAGACATTGATGAATCAGATGGTTTGAAGCAATCAAGAAGCATGGTTCGCCAAGATTCTGGTTTTGCTAGTATAAATAGTTTTAATGAGTCTTTGGAGCTCAGCAATGAGGAAATTCAAAAACGGGATCTCCAGGCAAGAAGACAGACCTTCAAGAGAAAGCTTTCGCTTGCTGATCAGTTAAAAAACATGTTCCGATCAACATCTATTACAGAAGCAGACGACGAAGACGCCGTCGATCGGTCGGACTGTCTGGACAGTCCGAGGAAACTTTCAGATTATAGAGCTCGCGCTGCTGAAGGACGCGGACGAGCTAGGTTGCGTCGAGCGGAAAGTACCGAACCCACGCTCTTCGAATATGGGGAGCCAGAAAAACCGGGTCTGAGACTCAATAATAATAGACCAGTATCAACACAAGGACAATATGGAAAAATTACCACTGATCTCTCGTCAATGATAATGAATGTCCCAGTAAGTTAGAATATTTCTTTTTATCAAATCGTCTATATCTGTATCTGCAACAATTCATTGAATTTGTTAACTGGTTGTGTGCTGAAACTCTATATATGGGCTTTGATAAAGCGTGCTAAAATGCTTCAAACTCTCTATATGCTCCATTTTCATTGCGGAAAAAAATGCCCATTTGGAGTTGTTTTGTTAGAATTTATTGGAGAGTGCTTATAGGCACTCTCCAATAAATTTTAACAAAACAATTGGGTGAACAGAAAGTTGGAAGACCTCTAAAGTAGGCAGCATAGGTATAAACGATTGTCTAAACTTGAATTCCTCCCTGTGTTGCGGTCGTGAGTAATGAAGATGCTAAAAAGGACCTTAAGGTGCTATATAAGTAAAAGAATTTTGTTTATTTTGAAATTCCCACCTCTGATATTCCTTAAATTCAAATTAAATATACACACATTATACATCAAAATGAAGGTTGAGATGTATAGAACACGAAACACATATGTAATCAACTCATAGAGTTGACAGCAGGCACCACTGGTTCCTGGAAGTCTGCTACCGTATTCGTACCAGAACTTGATAATAAAATAATATTTCACGAGAACAATTTGTGGCCAAATGTGCTTCAAAATGTAATCAACTCGCCGAGTCGACCTGAGGCACCAATGGTTCATACCCAGCTTTCCACTTCAACTGACGGGTTCAAGTGGACGCTTATCTCCCATTATCGACTACCTGAACTCATCAGCTAATTGCTTCACGATAATCGGCCAAGGTGTGAGAAATAAATCAGATTTTACAGCATTTTGGACATCAAAGGAAAAAAGTCAAGAGTTGTGTCTGAAAGACATTTTTACCAGATAGCAGACACAACGTCACACAAGATCATATTTTCCGAATTGATGCGCTTCCCAGTTTTTTGTCAAACCAAAAAGCGTACATAGACGGCCAAAAGTCGGTGGAAACACTGTTTGTAAACATTTTTAGCATGATTGCACTGGAGAAAACAGTACATTTTTTTAAATGACAGGGGAACAAAACTCCTGAAGATGGTTGACTGGCAACATTCAACAATCACTATAAAGAAAATACATTGAACTTTCAGATATCATGAGCTTCCATGAAGTAACTTTTGAAGATTTTATTTAATCTTACGAATTGAAAAACTTTCCCATCTCCAAAATGCTAATTTCAAATCCCCAGAACGACAATTTCAGGGCTGATAACCAGGCCGTTTTTCGAGTAATTTGAAGATGGACATGCCTGGATGTCCGCTACCGTATTCAAACCAGAACTGGTGATAAAGTAATATTTCAGGAGACCAACTCGTGTCGAAATGTGCTTCAGATTTCCAAGAACAACGCTTCGAAATCAACTTTCTTCAAAACGCAGCGACAGAGCTGCGTGGGGTGATTTCCAAAACTCTCGGCTTTGTTTTCGAAGTATGTTTGTTTACATTTTGGTCAAGGTCATCGGGGGAAAAACGCATCGAAATACAATGCCGTCTAAAATCAAATAATGAGAAAGATCGCATTTATACTACACACTATTATTACATGGAGACAGCGAGGTTGAGGTAATTATTCGTCGATGAAAATTCATGGTATCGCGTGATATGCGTATGTCCATGGAATTCATCTTCAGCAAAAAAAAAAAAAAATCTGACAGTATTGTCCATTCCTTAATGGCTGAAGGGGGGCACGAGGGAGAGGGTAGGAATACTTATTGAAGAAATTGAAAAAGAGGAAGTGAGGGACACTATTAAGCAGTTTATATCTGAATGCTGGGAGGAGAGGAGAGGAAGAGGGGGTGGGGTGCAGGGGGAATGATGGCCTTCTCTTATGAGGACCGCGACAAATCAGCGGCTGGCCAAAGAGTTATTATTATTATTAATCCACGCGTGCGCAGTGATGTCCACGCATGTGTTTAGTGGGTAAGAAAACCCACCATCAGCAAAATTTTAATTAATGAAGCACCGGGTTGTACCCGGTGCTTCATTAATTAAATTTTTGATGGTTATTCCTATAATTAGTCTTTGGAAGGTAATATTATTATTACGTCCGTGGAAATATTGCCCACCCGTGGAAAGCGACCAGTCCACGTCGGCCGTATTGTGCTGTACAGCTATTGGCGTCTCCTTGGATTAAAGCGTATGCTTGTACCTATTAAGCTGTAAGCCCATTTATTTATGTTGAACGGGGCATAAATAAATAAAATAAAGTAAATTTGCACATTAGTCGCATTCAGTCAATATGTGTTGGGTTTACCGAAATGCTCAAAATTCGAGATTGCAAACCAAGAAGTAAAATAGGTGTCATTTCACCATACTCGGATCGCGTCCAATGTGTAACCAATGGTGTGGCCAGGCTAAATGAATGGGATGGAGACATCTCCCACTTCATTTTAGCTCGTGCTCGATTAAGCATTTACCCAATGCACACGATATCAAAATTTGTTATTTTAATTTTTCAAAAGAGATTCGGAAAACCATATCATGTGATCCCTCATCGGAATGAGCTCGGCGAGCGACGAGGGATCACATAATATCGTTTTGATGAAATTTCTTGTAAAATGTTATTTGTCGAGTTGTGTTAACAACCGAGACTTATGGTTTGGCGACGGTCGGTGTGCGTCCGGGATGGCGGGTGGGTGGGTGGTTGGGCGGGCGTCCTCACACTCTTAGCGCAATATCTTGAACAAACGTTCTCCAATTTGACTAATATTTGTCATACAGGTCTTTTGCAATAATATCTCAAGTGAGTCGTGTCAGATTGTTTTATGGATAGTGTACATCCCCTAATCGTGATATCGTGATTGAGCGGCGTGCAATTCGAAGTGGAGGCAGAAGTTATCGAGAATTTATGTAAAAACACGGTATCCAATTTTACGGAGTCTGATTAGAATCCCACTTACGGAATCCCTTTTTGGGAAACCCCTGTGGCTATGGAATCCCTTTTTTCTGAAATGAGTCGATGAGCAGTATATTGAGTCACTCATTCGAGCAAATATTCTATGGCTTATTTTCTCGATGGGAATCGAGTTGTTGGAGCAATCGGAGATAGTTAGGAAGCCTGTATTGATGATACAAGTCAGTGGTAATCTTACAAGGCTGTAAGGGATGCATAAAACTATAGTAGTAGGTAAATACAGCGGAAGCTGATCATAGGACATGGGTGAAGCCGATGGTAAGACTATGTGTATACGAGTTGTATAGAAGTTTGAATCCCACGTATGGAATCCCACTTATGGAATCCCTTTGTGGAATCCCACTTATGGAATCCCTATAGAATCCCTTTTTAGGAAACGTCTGGGTTATAGAATCCCTTTTTAGGAAACGTCTGTGTTATAGAATCCTGTTTTTCCGAAATGAGTCGATGAGCAGTATTTCGAGTCACTCGTTCGAGTAAATACGCTATGGCTGATTTCCTCGATGGGATTCAAGTTGTTCGAGCAATGACTTTTCAGTAAATGCACGATAGCTTATTAGGGAAATTTGGAATAGGTATGAACAAGTTATTCGAGAAACCTGTAGTGCAATGATAGTAATATGATTTGCAAGCCAGAAAATAAGCAACCTGTCATTTGTAGAATGAGGTTCCCAGAGGGTGAATTTGCTGATGCTATCCCATACAGTGGGCCAATTTATCCTCTGGGTACCTCTTTCTGTTCAGGTTGGTGACCCTGATTCAGATTGAGGCTCACAGAGGGTAAATGTGGTGATGCTACCCTGCTGTGCAGGGTAGCATCGCCAAATTTACCCTCTGGGAACCTAATTTTGCAGATGACAGTCTGCTTATTTTCTGGCTTGATGATTTGGGACCCCTCAGTGGTATTAATGTACTAAGGGCAGTAGTAGTACTACAAGTTAGTAATGGTTGAGAGACAGAACAGAATAATAGTAGCCAACAGTAATGGCACAACACCTTAATGGCACAAGACTGTAAGAACTCCATACTAAAGGTGAATACTATACAAACTTATCATATGTCACGTGATAGTGATAACGGACAAGTAGTGGTCTTGGGGGTATACAGGTGTTGGGTGGTCTAGAAGATGTATAATATCCATAACTGTCTTTAGATAGATATCCTCCAATAGGTATCCTCTAATATGTATCCTCCAAAAGTATCCTACAGTACTACATCACCATGTCATAGGTATCCTCCAATACCGAAATGAGTATAAGAGTCGGAAAAAAGAGTTACTCGATCGAGCTATTCCTCTATAGCTCATTTGCTGGATGGGATTCGAGTCGTTCGAACAATAAATGTTCCAGTCACTGCTTATTAGGGGAACCTGGAATAGGGTTAGAAGCAGCCAGAACAGACCATGAATTCTATATTACCGTTCTAAACAAATAAGTATGATTCCACCTGGCACTACCTATACCAGTCAAAGGATAGTGCAAAGTCTTAGGTCAATTAGTAGTAACAAGGACGAATAAGGGATCTGCAGGGGAATATACCACCAATACTATACTACGATATCACCCCACCGCCACCCCACCCACTCCCCGTACGAGAAGCCCGACACCCCCTGACCCGAATAATGTTATGTCGGATTGTGCAGTGGACAACATCAGTGGTCAACGTTTCTATTACGACGTCAACAACAACGTCAACCGTTTCGCGAGGACACCTTTCAAGAAAACCCACCTTCACCTATAATTTTCCATCACATACCCAAAATAAATACCCAGAGCCCCGTGTTTACATATATCACTATACATATCATAGCATACGATGTAAGCCGTGCGTACACCACTTGCCGGATCTACATGGATGGAGCCAACGTTTTGCACAGGAAAAAATTGGTCCGGCAAAGGTCCGGTTCCTATGGAAATTTTTCACTAGCTGCTCCGGCAAAAGTCCGGGCAATAAGGGACGATTGGGTACCTGATATACTACTGTTATTATTTTTTTCAAGTTTTGCTACCAAAATTTAGATTATGACTCCTCAGTTGAACGAGCTCTACGACCTCGTTCGAATGGGGGAGGGGGCGGGGGGTCAAAAGTTAAACTTTAAAAGCGAAAATAGAAAATCTAAGTTATTCTAGAAATATTTTTGCAACTGTCGTCTCCGACTCATGACAGATGAAGGGCAAAGATTTTATTTTATATTCTAAGGTTGGCCGGAAGTTATTTTCAGAGTTTTCTATATGTAATTTCCGTTATTCACAAGCATACTGGTCTAGTTTCCGTTAATTTTATTTCAACAAAATTCGACAGTTAACTCTCCCAGAGACAATCTTCCGGTTATGAATGATTAACCCCCATTTATTAACGATACCAGTAAGAATGGTTTAGGATCAGTGAGGGATGATCATAAAATGGAGGTATACGACTCAAAATTTGCTACGGATCAGTCCTACCCAGGGGCGCGGAGGCACTTCAGGGCAGGGGGGTCAGACCCCTGGAAAAGGGTATTTACTCGCACTAGCAACCCCACCATGACATGCCGAAGCATGCATGCCCCGAAAGCCGAAGGCACAAGATGAGGGGAGGGGTTGATAGGTGTGCCCCTCCCATCCGGGGGGGGGGGGCACCTTTTCCCAAACTCCCCCCAACTCTCCATTGAATTTTGAAAGCTTTCAGAACGGATTTTGGGTGTTTTTTAGCTTTACTTCAAGAATAAATCATTAAAAAAAGAGTGACGAACCTGGGAAGGGCATTGTCTGCCCTCGCTCGTCCCCCGTGTTTCGAAGACGGGGAGGGCAGCTTCCTGCGTCCCTGCTCCTACCTATCTACATATTGTACACACAATGTGAATGCGTGCATTTGTTTGTTGGTGTATTTGTTCACTGGGGTTCTCTGCACTTTGCACAATCGGATAATTTAACGAGTAGAGGAAGTCGGAGTAACCGGAGAGAACCACTGAGCAACGTTGGGTAACTGTCGAACTCTTCATAGCAGGGCTAGCATTAGTTAAAGGCAAGTGTACAGTCGACGGGTTATACATGCCACACATCCACGTCGGTACATTTTGAAATGGTTTGAATTTCTCGTTTTGCTCTTGGGAAAATGAAGCACATTTGGCCACGAGATTTCTCATGCAATGTTATTTCATTATCTGATCTGTACGAATTCCGCAGCAGACTTCCACCAAGCATTCATGCCTGCTATCAGCTATGCGTGTCAAAAGCATATTTGTTTCTGTTCATTACACTACATTCTTCATTTTGGTGTATTGTGATTTTCAAATAAATTAAATTTACGACTATAGCGCCTTAACCCTTTACCTAACGAATCGGCGGCAGTGTAATATGCAAATTCGGCAGTTGAAAAAATACTATTTTTCAAACAATTTCAACAAAACCCTATAATATGTCCCTCACTGGAGCGAGCTAATCGAGCTGCTTCCAATGGGTGGGGTGGGGTGTGTGGGAGTGTGTGTGTGCCCCCCCCCCCCCCCCCCACACACACACTCCCAAATCATGTGAACCCCCCAACATCGAGGGTGGGGGGTTCACATGATATGGTTTTGTTGAAATGTTTTGCAAATTTTGAAAAAAATAATATTTTAAAATAATAAATTTTGATATCGTAAAGCGGTAGGATTAAATTATTACAGATCCTCAGTACCAATATATTGTTCATTGCATCATCTGCTCGTCCACAGTTAAAATTTGTCTTCAATTTGTCTTCAAGCAAACATTTACACATACCGGTTTGAAACCAGCCAGAAAATAAGCAGACTGTCATCTGCAAAATGAGGTCCCCATAGGGTGAATTTAGAGATGCTACCCTTCATAGCAGGGTAGCCCCACTAAATTTACCCTCTGTGAACCTCAGCCTGCATCAGGGTATCAAAACTAAACAGAAAGAAGTATCCAGAGAATAAATTGGCATCTGGAATAGCATCATAAAATTCACCCTCTGGGGACCTCATTCTGCAAATGTTAGACTGCTTATTTTCAGGCCTGGTTTGAAAGGGTTAACAACGATTTAATTTTGGTTTTCTACAATAAGTTTGATTTTTTTCAGCCATACCACAAGGGTAGGCATCGAGGGTGGGAGACCTTGGCCCACAAAATCACTACCTGCCTCCTAAAAATTTCTGCATGGGTCGTCAGCTAATGAAATTAAATATGACATACCACTCTTTACGTTCTTTCGAGCCACAGAAGAGCGAGATTTTCCAAATTTATAAATTTCCCCGAAGAAATCTTCCCAAAATATACCCCACCGTCCCACCCAACGCGAGAAGGACGCCACCTTGATACCTTTCCCCAACTCAAGACATCGATATTCGTTATATGCCAACTGTATAAAAATGTTTGTACACCTCCAAAAGATTCACGTGTCCCTCCCTCTAATGTGGCTACTTGGCTATACGCTCCTTGGAGATATAGATGCATGAAATTGCGTTTATTGACTACCTTGTAGTTTTATACCGTCGTGTAAAACTTCCATTCGATATTTGTAACATGCATTTAATTTTAAAACACCTTTGTGCAAACAAGTTCTGTCACGAAGTAATCCCCTTTGTATATATTTCACTACCGCGTACCTCTGTACTGCTGCTGCCGTGGGCGTTTAGGATTTTTCGCTTTACTGATCAGCGAAGTTTGTTTGAAAAGCGGGTAATTACTGACACAAATAACACAAACAAAATGGGGTATGGGAAGCGCCCGTGTAACAATTTAACGTTAGGTTCCAAAAGGCCCTCCCGCATGATCCATTTGGCTGCCGCATATTCTCTTTTTATAACCAATGCAAACTTTAAAAAAAATCAAAATCAAATGATTTATGTCTGATATTTTACCCAAGTTAATAAAATTGATAAATTTGTCCCTTGAGTGCTAAAGCATTGCAAAACCTTCTTGCACTCAAGGGGCGAAATACACCACCCATGCTACTCTGTAGATTATGAGGAATATGAACATTTAATGGCAAAGAAATAATTACAAAATAAATAAAATTTAAAAAAAAAAACACCCGCCCACGTACAATTTTACAAAAATGGGCCGAGAAACAGAAGATCTACCGTGTGGGGCCTTAATAATGGTTATCTCTCTGTAAAGTGAATCTGACGTGGCATGTCTCGGAGATTTTTTCCGAAAACGTTCAAACATGATGTCTTCTAAAGTGAGCAGCATAGTCGTAAACTATTGACTGAACTTCGGACTCGACAACCATTAGTTAGTTCCTTATTCGACATTCGTTATCAACCGATTTTAGCGGTCGATAACTGATCTCGAAAAAGGAATTGGGAATAAGTAACAGTTGTCACGTACCCTGCCAAACTTGACTTCTTGAGTCAACTTGCGCTGTGATGTGGTCGATCTGGTCACAGATGCGGATTACTCTGTTTTTACTTTGAGTCCTGGGAGCGCGATAACTCAGAAGGCTGCAAGTCGAGAGGTCAAGTGTTCGAATCCCATCTGCGGCAACCGCTTTGTCTCCTTGGGCAAGACACTTTATCCCAATTGCCCACGTGGGGGCACGGTGGCGTTGTGTACTAAAGCGTAATGCACGTTGATGGTGCACTTGTCTTTAACCAATTCTAACCCTGCTTGTGTGGAGTTAGTACGTTGGGGAGTATGACAGTTGCTCGCCGTTGGTCGGTGGTTCTCTCCGGGCACTCCAGCTTCCTCCACCCGTAAAACTGCCCGACACGAGGTGACCCTGAAAGTGTCGTTAAACCCCCCAAAATAAATAAATACTTACAGTACTTCATTATGTGTACTATTGTTCGAAAGCAGTACTTAATTGTGTATACTATTGTCCGAAAACACAATACTTCATTGTGTATACTATTGTTTGAAAACAATACTCCATTATGTATGTTGTTGTCTGAAAACACAATACATCATTGTGTGTACTATTGTCCGAAAACACAAAACTTCATTGTGTTTTCTATTGTCCGAAAACACAACCCCCCCCCCCTCTCTCTCTCTCTCTCTCTCTCTCTCTCTCTCTCTCTCTCTCTCTCTCTCTCTTAGGCGTCATACCTACAAATCGTTGCTGGACAATATAAGTAGTAGATGTGGAGATCGTGCCATTGGGGGACCTAGGAAGTGACGTCATGTCACGTGACCTAGTGATGTCATGTTTGGTTGTCATGGTAGCCCGCGTGAGCGGCCATCTTGTGAGTCATCCCCATAGTGATACGTGGCGTTAGTGCGCATGCACAGCGTGTGTTGTTAGGGTGATACGTGTTTCCGACGGCCATTTTGTATACTGGAGGCCGCCATCTTGGTTTCTGTGGTAGCACGTGGCTGCTATATGACCCAAAGGTCAACAACAAAACAGGGGTATGTTCGGAGGGTATGTTCCGTTGTATAAGAGAAATTTCCCAATTCTTAGAATATCCCGAACAAACCCGACAATCCCTCCAAATCACCAGAAACGACTTTATTTGATACGGATTCCACAAGAATCCTTTTTTAGGACCGCCATACTATCGTACCGAGGGGCTCCGGTGTGAGTTCGATTGAACTAGAGTACTTTTTCTTGCTCGGATTTTCCCCAAATCCTCGGATACTTCGTAGACTCGACATATTGCTCGAACGACTCGAATCCTATCGAGCAAATGAGCTATAGAGCTATTGCTCGTTCGAGTGACTCGTACATACTGCTCGAACGACTCATTTCGGTATTTGAGGGTACCTATGGCCTGGTATTGTATTATTTGAGGATACTTTTTATAGGATACTTATGTAAGGATAATATTACTTGTTTGACCCAGCCCTGTAGGCCACCCCAGGACATACCTATTCCAAATTCTCCTTATAAGCTATCGAGCAGTTACTGAAAAGTCACTGCTCGAACGACTCGAAGCCCATGGAGCAAAGTGAGCTTTAGAGCAATTGCTCGATCGAGTTACTCCACATTCTGCTCAAACGACTCGAATCCCATCGAGCAAATTAGCTACAGAGCAATTGCTCCTTCGAGTGAATCGCACATACGACTCTTAACCTCACTTCAGTATTTGAGGATACATGTGGCCTGGTATTGTATTATTTGAGGATACCTTTCTAGGATACCTTTTAAAGGATACTTATTTGAGGATACTATTACTTGTTTGGCCCAGCCTTTTAGGCCACCCCAAGACATACCTATTCCAAATTCCTCTAATACATCATCGAGCAATTACTGAAAAGTCAATGCTCGAATGACTCTTATCTGATCGAGCAAATGAGCTATCGAGCAATTGCTTCGATCGAGTGACTCCACCTACTGCTCGAACGACTCCACCTACTGCTCGAACGACTCGAATCCCATCGAGCAAATGAGCTATCGAGCAACTGTTCGATCGAGTGACTCGCACATACGACTCTTCGACTCATTTCAGAAAAAAGGGATTCCAGATGTGCGTACGCCTCGGACTGCTTCCGGAATGTTGCTAGGCCATTGTACTTTTTAAAAGTTCTTTTAAAGTTTGAGTTTATGGGGCGGAAAAAGGTAAGACCCTGTTACACAATCAGATATAAATACGAAATGAGCGGTCTTGTTATGTCTGCTTATAGAGGACTACTGAATCGATCACAAAATGTTAGCAAATTCACCTTTTTCAACCTCAAAGACTGTGCCTTCCAATTGTGGCGAAACTACTCACCTGAAACGATGCTGCCTCCATGCAAAAGGAGCTGTACCATTTGAAAAATTTTAAATGTGTATCCCAAACTTCTTCGAGATAATATATGCGGTTCAAAATCTAACATAAGTATAAACCTTTGTACCAAATATTTATCCGTAGTTTTGTTGAATTAAATTTTAGGGATGTGCCTAAGAGAGTGGTTAGGTGACCCTTTTAAAGCAGATGTGGAAATTTTGGCCAAGCTGCATCTCTTATAGGGAATGTCGATGCGTACAAGCAACAGACACTGCGAAAAAATAAAGGTAGTCACCCTAAAATGATCGGAGGTAAACAACAGCGTGACCTAATTTATGAATACACGTGGCAATAAATTTATCTTCGTTGCTGTCCGAATTATTGCCTATCACCTATCAACTGTGCATTATTTTTCCAATAATTGAACACCATTAGATCAACAAGTTGTATTATTTAGAATAAAGCGCAGTTAAGCTTCCAATAAAACCCACAGCCCGTGTATCGACAGCAATAATCCGAAATCAAATTGCATGGACGCATATGCTATAAATAGAACACGTGTAAAAAAAACTTGGCCGTTATCCCTTTGAGAAAACCAATTTCGAGGAATGTGGAAAATGACATTGCAATTTCCTTATGTTGTTGGGTAACCAGATCGGGATGAAAAATGCTGCCTGCCGTTTTTGATAAAAAAGCAAATAAATTCTAGCCTTCAAGTTAATTTATTTAATCGACACGAACGATTTCATGTGAATATATAAATCATAAAAGGCATACCGGAAATTGTGGTTTAGTCAAATGCACAACACTCTTTTTCAAATTCGGGGCTTTCTGCCCCTTCAACAGAAGTTTGAACAACTCCAAAATGATCAAATGGGTTTGTGGCGTTGGTTTTGTTTTTGTTTTTTATCACTTCATTGTGTTTTAGTAGTAGGACATGTATCCGAACAGCCCCATTGGGTACCCCTCGGGGGACCGTGGATGTGACGTTATAGCAACGTGACCTAATTTCGACATGTTTGATTGTCATGGTAGCCCGTGTGAGTGGCCAACTTGTGACGTCATCCCCATAGTGATACGGGTCTTAGTGCGCATGCGCAGCGATTGTTGGTAGGGTAATACGTGTTTCCGTCGTCCATTTTGTATCCTGGAAGCCACCATATTTGTTTCTATAGCAGTCGTTTGTTGCTATGAGCCTAGAAGGCCTACAATAGGACGGGGGTATGTTTTGAGTGCGTAGGAGTAGTAGGAGTAGTTTTGCCCAAATCCTCTTTTACTCCGTAGAATTACCCAACTAGACCCGACAAGCACCCAAAATTACCACAATCCGCCCACAACAACCGAAACGGACCTGGCGAAGCCACCATCTAGGGCTTATAATAGTAGCAGGTAGTGTATAAGAGTAAATCTAATTACCACAGACAACCTGACAACTATTTATCTAGCACGGATTCCTTCGGAATCCTCAACTTCTAATTTTTCTGGCTACTCTCACTCGACATTCCTGGACGCCCTATGCATTGACTTCCATCTGTTTTACCCTACTCGATTGTCCATGATTATACTCCAGTAGCCTTGAAGTGCCTTCCAGTTTGATCAGTTTTAGATTTGTGATTTTATTATTATTTTTTTTAGCTTTCCTGGTTCGTTCTGACCAGTTCTAAACAACGGTATGCTTTATTTTGAAGTCCTGAGGTACTCTTTTATGGCGAACGAACCTTTAACGTTGAACAATTTTACATTCCAAAGCTAGTCGGTCATTACCTACTATTACAGACGCTATTTTGACTACCCTGGAAGTCTAACGAGGCCTCTGGTGCTACCCTTTGCCTTCCAATGATCACACTGCTTCATTTCCCTTAGTCTGTATCTACATATACAGAATTATCTCCCTTGAGTATAACGAAGTCCTACATGATTCTTAAACCCAAAAGACGATCGAGCATGGACAAGTTTTACTCGAATGGCTCGAATCTTATCCAGCAAGTAAGTTATCGAGTAATTACTCGAACGAGTGACTCCTCTTATGACTCTAATGTTCATCTCTGAAAAAGGGTATTCTATAACCACAGTCGTTTTTCAAAAGGGATTATTTTGGGATTCCCTAATTCCTATACAGCTCGTGGTAGACTTACCAATGGCTTCTACCGCAACTTCAGCTGTCTATCCTATGATTGGCCTCTGTTGTATTCTCATTACTATTGTGTTCTACCATATTTGCAGCGTTGTACCATTACTATTGAATTGACACAATGGCTCCCAGTACCTATCATTACACTACTACCGCTACGGGTCCCGATTCATACCACAATCATACCTGGCTTCCACGACTACTAATCGTGGTATACTTAAAGAATATACCTACAGTAGCATGGTATAGCAAATGTTCACCACGAGTGGTGACGTGGTGATAACCGCGAGCCATTGGGGCGCGGTTAACACCACTTCACCACTCGTGGTGAACATTTGGTACACCAAGCTACTTTAGGTATATTCTTTAAGTATACCACGATTAGTAGTCGTGGAAGCCAGGTATGATTGTGGTATGAATTGGGACCCGTAGCGGTAGTAGTGTAATGATAGGTACTGGGAGCCATTGTGTCAATTCGATTCTGTTTTTGTTCACACGTGCACCGGTGGACGCTACTTCTGCTGGCAATTTAAAAGTCGAAACGAAATAGAAAACGAAACGCGCAAATTACCGGAACTTTTTCATTTTAATAACATAATAACATACCATTTCGAGTTATGGATGCTTTATTAACATGAGACAAGCCAGACAACGTATGTGTGTTAAGTTTGGTATCTTATGAGGAAAACTGATTTAAAAACGTAATAAATAATTGCATTTCATTCTTCACGGGGCGAGGAGTGATAAATTTTGACAAGTTTGCATTCAAGGCAAGGTCGCCAAAGGTCAACTTGGATGTAGTTCCACGGTAGGTGTAAATGTTTACTATTGAAATCCCATTGCTGGCGTTTTCAACACGATTGGTGTGTAAAGCTAAAATTTATGCCACATGCTTTTTATATATAGTAGTACAGGTAATCATGGTATAAAATCTCTTGCTCTGACGAGTCGAATCTTGTCCAGTAAATAAGCTATCGAGTTGTGACTTGAACAGGAATTGCGCGAAGGACTCTAATCTTATCTAGCAAATACACGATCGAGTAAACTTTTTACTCGAACGAGTTACTCCCCATAGTACTCTTATGCTCATCTGGAAAAAGGGATTACATATCCACAAATGTTTCCCAAAAATGGATTTTATAGAGATTCCCAAAAAGGGATTTCATAAGAAAGATATCTATTTTGGGATATCTACAGTACACCTGCCGTGGACTGGTCATATTCCACGGGTGGGCAATATTTCCGCGGACGCAATAATATTAGTTTCCAAACACTAATTATAGAAATGATTATCAAAAATTTCATTAATGAAGCACCGGGTATAACCCGGTGCTTCATTAATTAAAATTTTGCTGATGATGTTTTCTGTTACCTGATAAACGCATGCGTGGACATCACTGCCGACGCGTGAATTATGCCCAGTCCACATCGACTGTACTGTATTCAATAATAGTTACGCCCCCCTGGCACCTGATCGGCTTCTAGTTTCCAGACCACCCATACATTCATAGGTCTGAGAACACTACTGCTGACTAATCCATGGTCATCTTCACCCGCACTATGACCAAGTCAAAATGTTGGTCACTCAGTACTATAGTCTTCTGCCTCTCCCCCTTCAGCCTTGCATGATCGTTACTTACTTGTAACGTTACTACAGGTTCGCTAATTATCCCCGATTGCTCGAATCTTATCAAACAAGAATTTCAAATGAACATTTATTTCAAATTGTCCTCATCTGGCGGCAGAGGTTTCATCTTGCTTTCAGCAATGACAAAGGTATATTAGCCGAGATGTTGCTTTTGCTTCTTAACCCCCTTCAAACATGGAGCCGTGGAGGTATCGTCTTATACAAGAATGTACACCATAAAATGGGCAAATCCATTTTGCTTTTGTTGGCAGGTTCCGTTAAATTTTATTTCTGTATCTCTGTAGGTTTGTAGAGTTAAATTATTAAAGACTCACTACCCATTTAATGTTCATTGTGTCCTCTTCCAAGGTTTTCTTTACGTAAACAATTTTTATTTCCAAATGCAACAAAATACTGCATTTTGATTGGCTGAGAGGTACGGTGTGACTTGCAATCCACAATAGTTTTTTTTTTTACACCGTGGTTAACCACAGGGTAAAAACAAGAATACACAATAGCAGGGTGTATGGCTAAAAAAGTACCCATTTTTAATTATTAATTCATACCTTCTGCACGGTTATGTTAGAACAAAAATAAAAATTCAGGAAATTTAATATTTATGTGTAATAAAATATTACAGATATGGATGTCATTGGAACTGGCTCATTGAGCCAGTTCCAAGACATCCATATTTGTCTGGTTTTATTAAGAAACTTACCAAGTACAAATATTCTGTCAGTTTTTCCCACAATTTAGGTATTAAGTACACCAAAATTCTTGGAAATAAATCAGTTATCCTTGTGTTTTCCAGGGTGTATGGGAATTTACACCGGTCTGGGAACTCATACAACCTTCGGCTTTGCCTCGGGGGTATGAGTTCCCAAACCGGTGTAAATTCCCATACACCCTGGAAAACACAAGGATAACTAATAATATTTATGCATATCGAATTGAAAGGGTTGTAATGTTATTCACAGAAATTGAATTATTTTCTGGGTAGAATCTCAAAATCGTATATGTTTTTTAATCAAGGGCGTCGGTAAAGAGGGTTCATGGGTGACCCCCACCCCCCCCCCCCCACCCCCCACCACCCCGTATAATTTTTCCGATCGGGACATTTTCGGCAGGATTGGAATCGTCTAAGCTGCAGTACAGCCGTCGTGGACTTGTCACTTTCCACGGGTAGGCAATATTTCCACGGGCGCAATAATATTAGATTCCAAACACTAATTATAGGAATAATCATCAAACATTTAATTAATGAATCACCAGGCACAACCCGGCGCTTGATTAGATAAAATTTTGATGATGATGATTTTTATTGCCTGGTAAACGTATGCGTGAACATCGCTGCCCATGCGTGGATTATGACCAATCCACGGCGACTGTACTGTATCGATTCTGTCTTGCTAGTAATGTTTGGAAAAGATTAGATTTGAGACTTGAACTTGTCGCACGCAGAGACGACCACACAAATGGAGTCTTTATAGCTGCCGAGTTAGAAGTCGACCAGGCCCGTAGAGGCTGAGGAGATAGGGCACGTCATGACAAACAGAAATGACAAAAGATTAACCCAATTTAGAGTAAGATGTAGGAAGATTTACATTGGAGTACAGTACATGGCTCAGTAGTTAGAGGATTGGACATTAACCCTTTACCCAACGCAGACGATATCAAAATTTATTATTTTAAATAACATTTTTTCAAATTTTTCAAAAAATTTCAACAAAACCATATCATGTGACCCCTCGTTGGAACGAGCTCGACGAGCTCGTTCCAACGAGGGGTCACATGATACGGTTTTGTTGACATTTTTTGAAAAATAATATTTTTTCAACTGCTGAATTTGCATATTACGCGGGCGGATGCGGGCGGTTCGTTGGGTAAAGGGTTAACCCTTTTACTACCACGCCCACTTTAGCCATATATGGACGATCTCTATGCGAGGAAGTTTAATAAAATTGATGACATACTTGAAACTCTATCACCCGATTAATTGCTGGAAAGGGCTCTTTGTAGTAGATTTGATCTGTGCATACCAGAACGTACGGATAATCATCATAAAATAGGTGACAATAGTCGCTTTCGGCAGAGTAAGCGTTAAACCAAGTGCTCACCGGTTCGATTCTGACCAGCGGTAACTGCGTTGTGTCCTTGGACAAGATACTTAATCCCGATTGCCCACGTCTAACTCTGCTCGTTCAAAGTTAGTAAGTTGGAGTGTCGGACAGTTGCTGGCCGCTGCTTGGTGCCAGTCGGTTTTCTCCGGGTACTCTGCTTTACCCACCCGTAAACTAACTGTCCGACACGATGTGACACTGGCTGTTGAAGGTGCCATTAAATCCGCAATGGGAGCGCAGTGGCTCAGTTGTTACGGCATTGAACTTCAAACCGATAGGTCCATGGCTCGATCTCCGCCAGGGGTAACTGCGTTGTGTCCTTGGGCAAGCTACTCAATCCCGATTGCTCACGTTTGGGGGTGGCGGCGCTGTGTACTGATGGTGCTCCTGCAGAATGCAAATGCTAACCCTGCTTGTGTGGAGTTAGTATACGTTGAGGAGTCTGATAGTTGCTCGCCGTTGCTTGGTGGGTTCTCACCGAGAACTTCGGCTTCCTCCACTCGTAAAACTGTCCGACACGGAATTACCCTCGCTGTCGAGAGTGTCGTTAAACTCCAATAAATAAATAAATAAATAAATAAATAAATAAATAAATAAATAAATTAAATCCGTAATAAACAATAAACTTGGGAGTGCGGAGGCTCATTGATCTCCGCTTTGGACTTCTCCCTGATCAAGAGATGAATTCGAATCTGAACGGATCGTCTGCGTTGTATATATACTATTCAAAAACAGGTAGGGGATATTTGATAAAAGTGAGATATTTGAAAATATATTTATATTTTCATCAAAAAGGCAGTTGAGGCATTGCACTTTGACATCTGGTGAATGTTTGCAGCGAAAGCTTGGTGCTTGGCAAGCAGACATTCCACGCACTGAGCTGTAGAAGACATGGACGGTCAGTCAGAATTTACCACATTAAGTCCAAGACCTCAATATCTTGTAAATCCTCCTCGGTTCGCGAGACAAGCGCGGATCCGACGTGGCATACTCCTCATCAAACGTCCAATATCAGCTCCCTATGTTATTCCATTCTTCCTACAGTGCAGCGGCGAGTTCATGGACATTGGTTGGGGATGTTGGCGTTGTTGTAGGCGCCTGCCAAGCATATTCCAGACGTGCTCGATTGGCGAAAGACCTGGACTTAGTGCTGGCCAAGGCAGTGTAGTGATGTTCTGCTCCTGGAGGAACTCTGTAGCGACACGGGCCCTGTGTGCTCTTGCATTGTCATCTTGGAAAGTGAATTGACCGCCGTGATGTCGCGCAAATGGCACCACATGAGCTGCTAACATGTCACGGTAGTACTGCTTTGTGACACGCCCTCGGATGACATGTGATGCTTTTCTGCTTGTCATGGTTATACCTCCCCATACCATAACCGACCCACCACCAAAACGATCGTGCTGCCTAACGGATACGTCATGGTATCGCTCGGTCCACCGCCGCCACACTCTGTTTCGCCTGTCGTGGAAATCGAGAGTGAACCACGATTATTCGGGAAACATGACGTTGCTCCACCGACGATTGTCCCAGCGCTGTCGTGCTCCACACCAATTGCGCCTTGCTGCGGTGTGACGTTCAGTCAAACGTGGAATTATTCGAGGTCGTCGAGCGTACAGATTCCAGCTGTGTAGGCGATTTCGGATAGTAAGACCACTGACTCGCACATCTGTCGCTCGGTGCAGCTGCTGTCCAATTTATAAGGCACTTTGATGACGGTTACTAATGCTTTTGTTCGGATGAAACGATCCTGGTTAGCAGTTGTCGCCCTTGGACGACCTGACCGACGTCTGGCATCAACATTGCCTGCCTGACGGTAGCGTGACCACAACCTGCTAATCACCGATTGAGTAACGTTGAGAATTTGAGCCACAGCAGTCTGTCTGTTGCCAGCTTCCAACATGCCAAACGGCACGTAAAAGTTCGTCACGTGTCAGTCATCGCATACTTCAAAAGTTACGTTTCGACCAGAAACTATATTGATGAACGAGTTTATACCAGGAAAAGAACGTTGAGACCTCCGAAAAAGCACGTCCAGTACAAATGAAAATTTCAAAACGTACCCCACAGACATTAAAGCGGCGCTCGTGCGAAAAACCTGCAAGAAGTTTTCGTGGGCCGGTGACATTCATGATCCACACTAAACTTGGTAACATGTTGATATTTCCAATCACGCGCATCCAATACCATTTTCCGAAAATATCGGCATCAGTTTGGATATCCCCCACTTTTTTGAACAGTTTTGTACATTATTCATCCCATTTGCCATAGTTTGAGCACGGTGACGCGATGGGCGTATGTGTGTGTGTGGTATGTTGCTCTGATATTTGCTTTCAGTATTTTGGCATTTTCCGCGGTCTTTGCTGTGTTGGACTGGCTGACAGTTACTCGTCGCTAATTGGTATTTTCATCTGGGTAAATACTGTTTGTTAACCATTTACCAAACACGAAAGGCAGACGACACTTAGAAAGAAAATTCTTGAATAACTATAATATCTTTTTCATTTTTTACGTCAAATACATAGCTTGTGACCCACTATTGGAACGAGCTCAACGAGCTCGTTCCATTGAGTTGTCATAAGCTATGTTTTTGAGGCCAGAAATGAAAACAATAAAGAAAACTGAATGGTGATTTTTGTGAATAAGGCTGGCCGGCTTTGGTTGCCGTTACGTAGATTAAAAGGTTAATGAATTGAGGGGTGTTTTTCAATACCCAAATCGAAGTTTAGAATATTTTTAATTTCTGTCAAACTGAATGTTAAGCTTTTGAACCCGAGCGGCCGCTTTTCCGGCCAGAAACATACGTTTATAACGTCATTAAATAGGATGGTTGTTTAGTAAATGTGTGGGGTAGACCAATATTTTCAACGTGCAGCCCCGAGGCTGCACGTTGAAAATATTGACTGGCCTGCCCCAGTTAATGAATATGGACTCTTCTAATTGCAGCCATCAAACTCGCATGGAAGATACCACTAGGGTTCAAAGGGTTAAAGTATTTATTTCTTTGCTTTTGTACACTTGGAATTTTTCTTGCTGATTTTCAGTACAAATACAAAACGTGCAACAGATGGGGCAAAATCAATATCTCTGCATATTTTTCAAAGGTATAACTGGAAATTAATAAAACGTCAATCATTTGGTCGGAACACAGTACGTACTCTCGAGATATTATCGCAAAAAACTTGTCTTTGGGAGAAAAGTCTCGTCAATTGAATTTGTTCTTTGTAATCCTAAGCAAATGGGTTTTAGAGATCTTAGTCGCCGACATGGTGACAAGATGGACTTGTATGAAGTCGAAAAGGATTTCGATGAGCTTCGTTACTCGTCTGTTGGATCCGGAAAGGTGTTTATCATTTTCATACTTGTATATTTGTGATTTTATTTAGCTGCTGAGTATATACGTACGTAATATGACTGCGACGATATGCTTCCCTAATAATACGATATGTATCATTAGTCAGTGCGCACGATACGGTATGTATCATGATATCTCATGGCATGCAACTTCAGATGTCATCTACATTGGGAAATGCATGTATTCATTTTAAGTAGCTTACTTATATTACAAACTAGGATGCACTCTTTAACAATAGGTAACTTCTCAATGTGATAACCCTTGGCATTTAGTAATTTACGTTTTTGATTTTATGACCCATTTCCAGTGCTTTTTTCCTCCCAGAAAATAGAACTAAACATTTAATCCCATACATCTTGTTTGACAGAGCTCATTGAGCTCTGTCAAACAAGATATAATGGATTAATCAAACAAATATTTAGTATAATAGAGGGAATTCACCAAAATGTGGTTAACTGAATAATCCCTTTAATGGCATTTTTATTACTATCAGTGTTGTTGGTATGCTAAAAGTTTTCTCTGAACTATTTTTCAAAATCCAAGAAGTTGTTTTGCATGATATTATTTATATTTATTGTATCGTGATATATAGTGAACAACGATACGTATTGAATCGCGAGTAATGTATCGCGATTCAAGTGTATCACGATTAATCGTTGCAGGGGAGCGCGGTGGCAGGCTCAGTGGGAAACTGTTGGACTTCTGTGCTAGAGGTCCCGACTTCGATCCCCGTCCGGGGCTACCCGCGTTGTTTCCTTGGGCAAGGCACTTTATCCGGATTGCCTTCACGGGGGGGGGGGGGGGGGGGGGGGGGCACGGTGACGCCGTGTACTAATGCGTACTGCACGTCGATGGTGCACATGTCTTCAACCGCTGTAACCCTGCTTGGGCGGAGCTTGAACGGAGTTAGAATGTTGAGGAGCTGACTGCTGCTCGTCGTTGCTCGGTGGTTCTCTCTGGGTACTCCGGCTTCCTCCACCCGTAAATCTGTCACGGTCACGATTAGCCATTGTGCATAAGTATGTGATCGTAAATCGTTGTAGCCCCAGTACGTATCCGTTTATATTAAAAAAGGGAGCGCGGTGGCCCTGTGGTTACGGCATTGAACCTCAAAATCAAAGGTCCACGGTTCGATCCCCACAAGGGGTACCTGCGTTGTGTCCTTGGGCAAGGCACATCATCCCGCTTGCCCACATGGGGTAGGTTGGCGCTGTGTACTTAGGCGTACTGCACGTTGATGGGTGCACTTTTCTTCAATCAATGCTAACCCTGCTTGCGCGGAATTAATACCTTGGGGAGTCTGGCAGTTGTTCGTCGTTGCTCGGTGGTTCTCTCCCGGTATACTGGCTTCCTCCATCCGTAAAACTGTCCAACACCTGGTGACCTTGGCTGTCGAAAGTGTCCTTAAACCCAAGCCTAAAAATAAGCAATCTGTCATTTGTAGAATGAGGTCCCCAAAGGGTGAATTTGTCAATGCTGACCCATACAGTGGGCTAGAGTCCCCCAATTTATCCTATGGGTACCTATTTCTGTTCAGGCCTGAGACCTTAATTCGGACTGCTGTGCAGAGTAGCATCACCAAATTGACCCTCTGGGGACCTCATTCTGCAGATGACAGTCTGCTTATTTTCAGGCTTGATTAATCCCCAATAAATAAATATATAGGCCGGAATAATTAAATAAATCTCAGAAAACTGCGGGCGCCACTAAGATGGGGTTTTGAGTTTAGGGGTGTGACACCCCCAACGACTTTTCCAGCCGGGACCTTTTTCGTCTGGATTGAAGTTACATATATCGATGCACTCTTGCTTGTAATCTTAAACATTCTTATAAGACTGCGTTTAATACTTGGTTTTACGTCACAGTCTGTCGCATCACATCTGGATGGAAGCTTGTGCCTGTGGTACCCTATTCGGGTTATTGGGAGCCCAGCACAGCCAGTTTGAAGTACCATTATGACAAGCAAGTGTTTTAAACTGAAAGACGTCCTGGCAAAGATGTTTACTGAAAAAACATTTTTACTTTATGTATTCTTCTTGAATGTGGTATTACAGACTTATTAGCCTGACTTAACAAAAAACCTAAAGTTTATTCTTTTCCCCGAGGGTTCAAGTTTGGCCTTTACATTGAGTTAGGCACACTCTTCGATTAGTTATTGACCAGGTATATGTGGCCGTAAACACCAAAAATTAGCACACCCTCCCACACAGTCCTCACAAAAGCGATTAAACAAGATTGATGGTGTGTTAATATACAGGGGTCAGTAGTAGGAGATGTGGAGATCGCCCCCTTGGGGAACCTAGTCACTGTTGCGGACTTAGGATGAGATGTCATAATCACGTGACCTAGTTACGCGATGTGTGTTTGTCATGGTAGCTCGTGTGAGTGGCCATGTTGTGACGTCATCTCCATAGTGATACGTGGTCTTAGTTCGCATGTGTAGCACGTGTTGTTAGGGTGACACGTGATTCCGTCGTCCTCTTTGTATACTGGAGGCACCATTTAGGGCTTATAATAGTAGCACGTAGTGCTGTAAGCGCGTTCCTTTGTATAAGAGTTAATCTAATTCCCGTGTTCCTCAGTGGCTTCGTAGAATTACCCCCAATAGACCTGACAATCACTCCAGACTACCCAAAATCACCCAAACGGACTTGGCGAAGCCACCATCTATGGCTAATAATAGTAGTACGTTGTGCTATAAGGCGCGATCCTTTGTATAAGAGTAAATCTAATTACCCAGAATCCGCGGATACAACCCCCCCCCCCCCCCTCCAAAAAAAAAAAATAAAAAAAAAAAAAAAAAACACCCAAACACTACCGAAATGAGTTCGGATTTCCCCGGAATCATCTTTTTTCCAATACCAGGCGTGTTCCTTTGTATAAGAGTTAATCTAATTACCCAGAATCCTCAGTTAGATTTACCACAATCAACCCGACAACTATTTATTTGGCTCTGATTTCTCCCTAAATTCTTGGGTTCAGTTCTAACTCTTCTGGCTACTCTAACCCAACATTCCTGAACCTGTCCGTCTATATTAAGACTACCTTGTCCTCCCTATAAGGTATTCTGACTTCTATAGATGAATTGTGTGCTATTTCATAATGTGTACACACCACATGTAGCACATGCTGAATGTGCTGATATGTGCTAGTGCGCAGTGTGCCAACAACACACACAGTACTTGTGGGCATTTGAGGATACCTATGACGTGGTGATGTACTATCGGGGGATGCCTATTGGTGGGATACCTTTTGGGAGATAGCTATCTCCCCTAAGACCTGATTGGCTTCTGGGTTCTAGATCACCCCATGACATTCATAGATCTTAGACCTTAGGCCTAGTGTCTGTACGTTGAAAATATTGGTCTACCACAGACATTCACTTAGCAGTCAACATACTTAACCCTTTACCCAACGTAACAGCCAAAACCGGCCAGCTCCATTCTCAAAAATCGCCAATTAATTTTCAATATTTTCATTTTTTCACAAAAACATAGGTTTTGGCTCCTCGTTGGAACGAGCTCGTCGAGCTCGTTCCAACGAGGGATCATAACCTATGTTTTTGAGACAAAAAATTAAAAAAATTAGTTATTCAAGATATTTTTGCAAGTGCCGTCTGCTTGTCAAGTTAGGTAAACGGTTAATGAAATTATGACGTATCACATTCCTGGGCTGCAAAAGCGGCCTCTCGTGTTCAAAGGGTTAACAGTTTTCTACTAAATTAATTTAACAGTCTTCTAATAAACTAAATAAACACTCTCCAAATAAATTGTGGTGAAAAATTAGTAATTTGAAAAAAACAGTTTACTAATTTGTCAATTGAAATTACTGACTGGACATCGCTTGACGCTTCTGCAGAAAGGTCTTAGTGGGTTTTCTCCATCCAAAGGGCACCTGATGGCTGAGTGAAGTGCAGTCTTCAAAGATTTCCTTTAAAGCATAACCTGGAGCATAACGTCCCCCGAGTTCACAACATCCTCACCACTCACTGTGTTTGTGTGCAGGCTTTTTTTTAGGATTCGTACTGTGGGTTTTTCAATGAAAGGAATGCGACCCTTATTAGGTTAGGAAAGCCCTTTCTTGCGGATATGCTCAAACGCTATTGGAAATGAATAACTTGTTTGCTTTATCCCGACATGGCCTGGGCGCTTGAGATTTGCCAACAGAATTTATGATTTTTAATATGGAACTTTAAAGTGTGTGTCAACATTTGAGAAAGAAACAGGCTGTTTTATGAATTAAACACTGACAAACAAAGGTCTTGGTTTTCCACCCAAAGGGCCATGTGATGGCTCAGAGTGACGCGCAATCTTCAGACATTTTTTATGAAGTAGACCCCAGGGCCAAAACTCCCCCGTGCACACCACATACTGGCCATTGAATATTTCGTGTTGGCCATAGTTAAGGTTTGTGTCACGGGTGTTTTTAAATGAAAGAGGTACGGCCCATATTTGGTTGAAAAAAATAATTTTCCTCGGACGCGACCCAAGTATCATGATCAAACACCATTAGAATTCATAGGAATAGATTTCCATGGGAACTACAACCCCTCTACCTTCGTAGAAGGGGCACCAATCCTCGATGATCAGAGATAAAAAAAAATTACTGTTCTGGGTTAATCATACCTGGGTGTGAATAATGAAGTGCATTGCGAAGCGTTGAAATATGCCCGACGCATTATAACTATTTGGTAAGTACAAGAAGGGCCACAAATCTGGCAAGAACTGCGGGTAGAATCCGCCCTCTTTGCAGATCATTTCCCCTCGTGATAGAGATCATCCATACCCGAGATACAGTACAGTCGTCGTGGACTGGTCGTAATCCGTGCGTGGTCAGTGATGTCCACGCATGCGGTTACCATGTAATAAAAATCATCAGCAGCAAAATTTTAATTAAAGAAGCACCGGGTTGTACCCGGTGCTTCATTAAATAAATTTTTGATGATGATTTTTCCTATAATTAGTGTTTGGAAACCAATATTATTGCGTGCGTCGAAATATTGCAAACCTGTGGAAAGTGACCAGTTCACGGCGGCCGTACTGTACAGGGTGAAATATTCGTGTGGCCGGATGGATTAACTATTTTCTTAACCCAACAAGGACCACCACTCAGAGTGCATACAAAAACTCGTCCCATGTGGAGACCTTTTCCCCATGCTGGTATAGCAGCATAACAAATGGCAATCCAAGTTCGATTATCCACACCCCGGCTACAAGTTGAAATGTCCATAACGGCGAACGTAATCACTATATTGTAAGTCCTACAAGGGCCACAAAGCTGACAAGAAAGTGTGGAAAGAACCCATCCATTGTGGAGATCCTTTCCGCATGCAGATCTATCAACACAGACTCCACCAAAGGATAACCTAAGGGGGCGCGGTGGCTTTGCGGTAACCGGTTCTCGTCAGATCACCGACGTTAAGTAACGTCGAGCCCGACTAGTCCTTGGATGGGTGACCGTCTGAGCGATCGATTCAGACTCCCACGTTGTGTCCCTGGGCAAGGCACTTCACCCAGATTGCCCACATGGGGGCACGATGACGCCGTGTACTTAGGCGTACTGCACGTCGATGACGCGCATGTCTTCAGCCAATCTAATCCTGCCTGTGCTGCAGTGCGGAGTTACGATGTTAGGGGAGCTAGCAGCTGCTCGTCGTTGCTCGGTGGTTCTCTCCGGGTACTCCGGCTCCTTCTCCCGTAAAACTGTCACCGACACGATATGACCTTGGCTGTTAATGTGTTGTTAAACCCTAATAAATAAATAATTAAATAAAGGATAACCGAATTCGATTATCTACACCCGTTCTGCAAGGTAAAATGTTCTTGGGAACGGGCGGAATCACTATTTTCTAAGTGCAACAAGGGCCCCCAACTCTCGCAGAACGAATCCGTTCTACTTGGAGATCCTCTCCTCCATGCTGGTCTGTCGGCAGACCAAAAGGATTATCCAAACCCGAGCGACAAAGCGCAATGTTCGGAGAGATATACGCACGCGCGGGTAGGTCTCCTGGTAGAGATGAACGGTATTGAAATTTGGAGTTCGGTATCAGTTTCGGTACTTTTAGGGGGTAGGGGTATACCTCGGTATCGGTTCGGTATTTGGTATCTGACTTGACTGAGATTTGCTGATAGTACCAAAGAGGAACATCAGGAAAACACAATAAGTTGTTGCAGTATCATTCTACTACAACGATATAAATGATACTGTCAGTGAGCTCAACAGTGGCATTCTTTTACGACCACAACTCATGTCGACAGTAATTTTTCGGACTTGTTCTAAAGGCATCTTCGTGTTTAACCCTTTATCCAACGCAGGCGATATCAAAATTTATTATTTTAAATATCATTTTTTATATTTTTTCAAAACATTTCAGTAAAACCATATTATGTGACCCCCTCGTTGGTACGAGCTCGACGAGCTCGTTCCAACGAGGGGTCACATGATATGGTTTTGTTGAAATTGTTTGGAAAAATACTATTTTTTCCACTGCTGAATTTGCATATTACGCGGGCGGATGCGGTCGATTCGTTGGGTAAAGGGTTGAAGGCCACTTTCATTCCTTTACGATCTCAGAGTATATGCCCTGGCCATGTCATCTTTATGAGGTTCTGTTAACAATAGACAAAATACATGGACAGTGAATTCTGGTCTGGTCTTGGCTGCATTAACAGGCAGCCAAGACTTGACACTTGACTAGAAATCACTACGAAGGAATTCGACATGCACAGGTTGAAGTCTAGTAGGAATTCGGGACAGTTGCCCAGTCCATTGAGGATTAACAGAACTGAAAAGAAAATAAGTCACTCCTTTCATGAAAATGAACCTTTCATCTGTTATCAAGCCTCAACAGGGTCTAGTTACAGATAACGAATGTATGAAAATTTGAAAATTCAGACGGTATAGGTAGGCCTATTCAACAATTGGTTCAGTTTCGTTTTTCGGTATCCTCGTGATATCGGTATCCCCATGATATCAGTATCGGTTCGGTTTTTCGGTATAGGCCAATTGCCCACCTCTATCTCCCAGATAATAGATATCCCCACTTCCTCCTTCGCAAGTCAGGGCAGCATCTGTTTCACAGTTTTAGTGACAGCGCCTGCATGCATAATCGATGTCGGTCATGTTGTGGGAGGGGAAAAATCAAGAAATATTGTTTACTTATAAACACATTTTTAATGGGAAATGAAAACAGAAACAACGCCTGTGCCAATAGGTCTATGCCAACAGGGCTACATGTATGCCATGACTGAAGTGGCCCGTTTTCATGGTTGTCTTCAGTTCGCCCAGAAGACAATTTCAAATCAAAGCTTACTTTTCAATTCATCAAAACATTATATTTATAGGCATTCAAAAGGTTTTAAGCGTGTGAAGTTGAGTCAATATAATTTATAGCGTCAGCTGAACAATCTCCTCGGTCGTTTTAACGAGTAAATTCGTTCTGTCGACTTCTGTGAGTCGTTATGTCGCCATGAGTTACCAATGATGTTTTAACAGTTTGGCCTATGTGAACAGGGGTGTGACCAGAGGGTCTAGACTGGGGTTTATGAGGGAGATTTCCATCTTCGGAATTTCAGCCGCGCCCCATTCTTTGCTGGTCACCGAATTTATGACTTTGGTGAAGTCCATTTTCCGGGTGGAATTTTTTTTTTCTTGCTGTCACCTCAAATATACTCGTCCCAGGGAATTTACGATTTTTAGGCCTACTGTTTGAACCCTGTAATGTAATTTTCTCCAATTACCTATCAAAGTTTGGGGTCGGAATGAAGAGGTAGGGCGGGGCATTACTCACATCTCGACATCACTGTTAGATCACTGTTTCTCTAAAATGAGAAACATGGATAAAGGATTGACTAAACTTGACTTTATCTTCATGTTGCGGCCAGTTAGACAATGTACAGAAACATGTGACCGAGCAGTAATAAATATAAATAAATTTACGATTTTTGTATTAGGTCTATTTATTACGACGCTTTCAACAGCCCGGTCATATCGTGCCTGTCAGACAGATTTCCCATGGGTGAGGAAACCGGAACTCATCCACCGGGAGAGTTCTAATCATTGATCGAGCTGTGGCGAGTTGGCAGAGCCTGTAACTGCGTGTAAGGTTTTCTAACCACGCACAATTAGGGGTGAGCTTCGGTCTTCAATTACGACTGGGCTAACGATGTGAAAATAAACTGTGAGATCTCCCGGTAACTGAATTCGCACACCTCGTTACACTATTCCTCAACCCACTCACTCACCCACCCCGTCCCACACCTATACCCCATACAAACCACTTTCCAACCTCAGTGAACCTCCGCAGGGACCTCGGGATGTGGGGCAGTGCTTGTTTACTGAAATAAACAAGTGCTTAAGGCCTAGGCCTACCAGTTGGTTAAATAACACCCGGAACACTTGGGTGAAAGTAGGAAGAATGCCCCTGCCAGTAATTTGCAAAGCGTGACATCACACCTGTGTTTCGATCATGATATGAGCCATACAGGCTGAAAATGACCTTAACTGAACATCCATAACCAAATATAACCTCACCCAAATTTTGGTTAACGCGCAGGTCCGTCTGCTGGGGTGTCGTGCATTCGGGAGTTCGCGCATTTCTTGTGCCTTGTTGAAATGCTCTGTGGCCATTGTTCGTTGTTGGGCTGCAGCGAGGCTGAGGGAGACCAGGCCAAATTAAGCCGTTACTGCCATATTAAAGCGTTTGCAAAAATAACGATAGGAAAATGATGCAGCGAACGACAGATCATTTTAATCTTTCATGAAAAAGCCAAAGATCAAATGGAAACTTTTGGATTTTGCTCGTGCTTCCGGGAGAAAAGAAAGGATCGCAAAGAGATTTTAGAAGTCTGATCGTGCACAACATACAAGATTTCAATCGAAAGCGACAACGCCCGTGGAGATCCTCTTGAATGACGTCACAGATAGGAAACACTGACTATTTGCTACCGGGAGCAATTTTCCACGCTTGACATTTTATGTTTACATTATAATATGCGGGTTAGACTTTTGTGAAAATGCTTAGTACACCGTGACAGTCACTTGAATGGGCAGTTGGTAGAATGAAGTGTGTTATTCCGACTATTTAATTCAGATGCAGAGAAATTCTATCCATCGAAATTCCAACCGAAGTGGCAATCATGCCGGGGGTACAACTGCGGACGAGAGGCGTGACCGTATGTCACGCGCGGCCTCTCAAAACTCGCAAGTTTTCGACATGTCTTGCAAGGTGGGTTTGTGCAAAAGCCTAGTTTAAAATTTGTTTTGGCAGTAATGCCGACAAGGTACCATATGTTTAAATGTATACGTACTATGAGATCACAGAAATGCGTCCAGAAATTGATTTTTATTTACTTTTTCATTCTCGTCTGACATGCTGAAACTTATCGATAATGAGCCCCGGAGATGCCTTCTTGACTTTGAGTTGAAAGAACAGTACTGAAATGACCAGAAATAGTTGTCACCTGGGCGCAAATGTGTTTACTTTTTCCTTTTAAGATATTTTGTTCGTAATATTCAGTTGATATATTTGACATACACTCATTAGCCATAATGATAAACTCTTAATGATTGATGGCAGGGATTTTTTTTTCATGGTGAAATCTCAGAGTCAGATGTAAAATTTTGCAAAAATAAAAATATTAAAATTACAGTAAATTGAACCACATGTACCTGAAACTATTTTTTTCTTATTTTATTATAATATTATTAACTTTTAACCCGCTGAGAAATTTTAAAATACTTTTCATCAAATCTAATCATGGCTGCTTCACAGCAGCCATGACTAGATTTGATGAAAAAATTGTGAAAATTTGGCTTGAGTGGGTGGAGATTTAGAAATCAATCGTCAAAAGGTCTATACAATTTACAAGGTAAAATGTGGTCAAATATTTTCAAATTTTACTTATTTTAATGGCAAGAGATTTCCTTCCTGGGCAGGAATAGCCACCAGCAGCATGCAAGGAGTTAAATCAGATTAAATATTAAAATAATACTCAGGTCTCGACAATTCAGGCGAACAATCGTTCCGTTCGCCTGGAAGTTACGCAAACAAAAATTAAGGTGAACGGACGATTGGTTAACCAAAAGGATCCATCGGTTAACCAACTTTTTACGATTGTCATATTAGATACTAAGGAGAAAGTAGTACACATACAATATTAAATTTGTGCTTATTATTCAGCTGTAAGCATAATTGGAAACATGTCACAGTTTATGGAAACTCAAATGCACTGTAGCCTGATGTATCAATCAATTCTGGACCTATTTACCACTACACGTTCTTATATCATATGCAGTGTGTGCCAATAGAAAAGGCGCACAAATTAATATTTCCAGTAGTGATTGCGTATTTCTGCTTCGCTGATATTTTTATTGTCGGAAGTCATCGCATGTTGCCAACAGAAGAGGCATAACTCTATATTTCACTCCCAAACCCTCCCCATGCTTAGGCTTACTGCCTTCGGGATTTGGATTTTTGGTTAACCAACAGGTTAATGAAACAAATTTACTTAACCTTCAGAAAAGATTAATGAACAACCAAATGGGTAACTTGTTTAAAGGTTTACCGAAACATGGAATTGTCAAGGCCTTAATACTTCATTTGAACCTTCACCCTATGAATTGGCCATATCGACTCAAGTAATTTACAAAATGAACAGTTGAAAAACAAAATTGGAAAATTAATTAAATAACAGATTTTGATATTGTGTACAGCAGTGGGTATTGCATAAAGGGTTATCCCTTTACAACCTAACACATCTAGACTACAGACAACATTTGATAAAATTGTTTTTAACCCTTTACCTAACGAATCGCCTGCATCCGCCAGCATAATATGCAAATTGAGCAGTTGAAAAAATTAAATTTTTCAAAATATTTCAACAAAACCATATCATGTGACCCCTCATTGGAACGAGCTGATTGAGCTCGTTCCAATGAGGGGTCACATGATATGGTTTTGTTGAAATTTTTTGAAAAATTTAAAAAAAATTGTATTTAAAATAATAGATTTTGATATCGTCTGCGTTGGGTAAAGGGTTAAACAAATAACATTTTAAATTCTTTGGCACAAAAACGTAGCTGATGACCCCATTAAATAGGAATTAAGTCAATGAGCTTGTTCCATTGAACATGAGTAATAAGCTACATATATGGTTTGGAGGCAAAGATTAAAAACATATTAAAATTTTAGAGACCAATTTTGTTAATAACACTGGTCATAAAATTGATTACAAAACGGGTAAAGACAAACTTCAAATGCAAGAAAACATTCAAAAAGTTTTCATCAAATGATCATGCATTTTATTTTTGTTATTTTAATGTTTTGCTCATGTATTCCATGGAAAATCGTCTGATTGACTTACGATTGCTCCATTGAAGTTGCATTTCATGTATTATACCAAACTCAAATAAATTTGATTATTGATGAAAAAAGCTTTATAATATTTGAAAAATGGGGTAATATTCAGTGAAATCCCTACTCACTGTACACCAGCAGAGTGAACATATGCAGATGTTCATTAATATTTTTAATGAAAACATTTTCCCGATGCCGGCACTCAGCAGTGGTGCACTTCACTTCAGATGGTACTCTCGAGTGCCTAATAATAGTACAGGGTGGAAAATTTCCTGAAAATTAATAATAGTACAGGGTCGAATAATAGAATTATATAGGGTGGAAAATTCCAAGATGGGAGCCAACCACTATGATCTGAACCGTTTTCAGACATCTGATGCTCTTGGAAGTGGTGAAGGGCTAAATTACTTTCGTTTATCATAATTTTCACATGGATTTGACTTGTTGCAATTTATGGGAGAGTGCCTGTAGGCAAAACCTTGTAGACTAATTAATTCTGTTTCAGTGATGGTATGAAGCACATCCACTGGGTACTAGGTCTTAAAGTTATGGTAGCAGTACTCAGAATAAAACCCAGATATATGCTTCCAACTCTACCCATTAATATTTCCATTGCATTTTGTACCTTACTAGTTTGTTTTGGTGAACTTCTTGAGATAAGCAGCCGCTCTGCACATTCGGTTGCTGAAAATTAATAATCATACAGGGTCAAATAAGGATCATACAGGCAGGAATTTTGTTTGAAAAAGAATAATCATACATTGTATGATTATTAGACACTCAAGAGTAGTGAACAGTACACAGCATGCCTCCCATTTTCAAAATCAAAAGACTGAAAATAGGTTCTGCAAAAAAAGGTGACTGGTCACTTTCCATGAATGCAATAATACTGGGATTCCAAGCACTAATTATAGGAATGATACTAAAAAAATTCCTTAACGATTAATAACGATGCACCAGGTACTGCCCAGTGCTTCATGAAAGTTTTGCTGATGATAACTTCTATTACATGGTAAATGCATGATGCATGCATGGACATCACTGCCCACACGTGGATTATGACCAATCTTCGATGACTGTTCTGTAAGTGCATAACCTAAAGTGTTGTCTTGTGTAGTCCTTTCTTTTTTTTTTCTTTTTTTTTTACAAAGCCCCCGTAATTGGATATCACTTAATTGAATAACCTGTTAGTTGAATATAACTTCCAATCACAAAACCTTTTACCAATACCATATACCATTAGTAGAAATTTGACCTGTTAATTGCACATGGACTCTAGCTAAAGTAAACTCCTGTTAATTGAATAAAAAATCTTGTAATACAGTACAAGTCAAAATAAGTTGTTTGATAACCACTATAACTTATGTATTTTTCTCTTCCTATACTGATAAGATCAGAAGCTGACATCATTTTCTGGAAACTCTCACTGCAAGCTTTCCAAAAAATGATGTCAGATTCTCATCTTATCAGTGCAGGAGCAACAGTATACTTAGTTTATTGTGGTTATGCTACAAGTTATTTTGACTTGTACTGTATGTCGAGAAATTACCCTGATAATCACTGAATTACCCTTGTTTATAGACATATTTGACCTCACTACTTCAAATATCATTTATTTACAAAAAATCGCCATTCAGTTTTCATTTTTTTTGTCTCAAAAACAGCTTATGAACCCTCATTGGAACAAGCACATTGAGCTCATTCCAATTCAGGGCCCTAAGCTATATTTTTGAGGTAAAAAATAAAATTTTTTTTAGTTATACAAGAATTTTGTTTGCAAGTGTCAACTACCATTCTTGTTAGGTAAAGGGACAAACTGTCAGATCTTGTTTGACAGAACTCCATAAGCTACATGTATTTAAAACAATATATAATAGAATAAATGGACAGTTTATCTCTGGAATACAGGAAAGTAACAATATCCCTGTGAATTGACTTACTCCTGTTAATTGAATAATTTTTGCCAGCCATGTAGTGCTATTCGAATTTTAGAAAGTTCCAATGTAATGAAATTCATCAACTAATGTTAATTGTACTCAAATAGTGATACCTTACTGTAAGACTCATTAGCTTTGTCCCTGGTACCCTTTGAGCTAGAAGCCGAGGGTAACCTGGAACAAGACGGGGTAACCTGGAACAAGACAAAGAAGTCTTAAATTACAGAGCCCATAGAAACCTTCGATACCATTGACATGATAGTATGTGATTGTAAATTACAGGGATGCTCACAAATTAAAGGCCATAACAGATAGACTGGTTTGTTTTTCATTTTTTTTTTGTCTGTGCTAAGGTGCTTGCTAACCTACATGTGCACTATAACAGTTACTTTGCAGTTGTCTCTAGGAAAGTCTTTTCTGCCTATACAGGAAAATTTTGAGTTTACAAATTCTTGCATATTATTCTAGAATTTGTTCGGCAAGTGTCATTTTCTATTTCAGTTTGGTAAAGTGTTAACCATTTAGGTAATAAATCCACCGCAACCGCTGCATTTCAACAAAAGCATATTATGTGACCTTCTCATTGGAAAGGCCATTAAAGTTGGGCAATATACCAAAAAACCAAATCGAAAATCGCTGAATACCGATACCTCCTGAATTTTCCTACATTCGCTATCTCTAAGTCCCTGTTGAGGCTTGATAACAGTAGAAAGGTTCATTTTCATGAAAGAAGTGACTGATTTTCTTTTCAGTTTTGTTAACCCTCAATGGACTGGGCAACTGTCCTGAATTCCCACTGGACAACAACCTGTACATGTCCAATTCCTTAGTAGTGATTTCTAGTTAGGGCTTCACAGTATTTCTGTATTCAACCAAAATTCGGTAATTTTTAGCTTAACTTGACAAAGTCAATATAAGCTATTGTCATCATGCGTGCAGAAGTATATTAGTCTGCGAGTCTGTTCACATTTTCTTTAGCACTGGCTACACCATAGTTTTTGTCCGATCGTCACAAAATTTCATATGCAGGTTTGAGTTAGTCTGCGAGTCTGTTCACATTTTCTTTAGCACTGGCTACACTGTAGTTTTTGTCCGATCGTCACAAAATTTCATATGCAGGTTTCAGGTCATATAAAGATGAGAACGTACCCTTTTGGTTGCTACTGGTCAACCGTGATGGCTTCCTGAGCCCGAAAACCATTATCACAGTCTACAGGTTGTATTTATAAAAGGATTTCATTGTAGCTTGGTAGGATGCCTTTGTATAATATCTAGATGAGAACGACCCCTTTTGGTCATGATCTGTCAACCGTGATGGCTGCCCAAGCCAAAAACCCAAAAACTTTTAGCACAGTCTACAGGTCATATTTAATATGGAGGCCAGGGATTTCATTGTAACTTGTTAGGATGACTCTGTATGATGTCTAGATGAGAACTTCCCCATTTGGTCGCGATCTGTCAACCGCGACGACTGCCTGAGCCCAAAACTCCAAAACTTTTAGCAGAGTCTACAGGTTGTATAATGGTATTTATGAAGGGATTTCATTGTAACTTGGTAGATTGACTCCATATAAGGTCTAGATGAGAACGTCCCCTTTTGGTCGCGATTGGTCTACTGTGATGGCTGCCTGAGCCCAAAACCCAAAAAACTTTAGCACAGACTACAGGTCATATTTATGAAGGGATTTCATTGTAACTTGGTAGGATGACTCAGGATAATGTCTAGATGAGGAAGTCCCCTTTTGGTTGCAATCGGTCAACTGTGATGGCTCCACAGGCCTGAAGGCCAAAAACTTTTAGCACAGTTTACAGGCTGTATTTATGAAGGGATTTCTTTGTAACTTGATAGGATGACTCGTTTTGGAATAATTTCAATGTAAATTGGTAACTTTTGTTGATATACATTAACTGTGAGGGCGACATACATTAACTGTGAGGGCCACATTAACGCACCCCTCAATTCTTTAGTATAGTCTACACCTCATAGACTGTACTAAAGAATTGAGCATACAGGGAACAGAAATTAACATTAGGGATGAGCCGATCTATCAGGAAGCAATTGGCTATCGGCCGATAAAAGCCTATCAGCAATCGGTATGAATAGCACGAAAAATATTGGCTCTTGCCGATTGTTGAAAAAAATTATTGGGTACCTACCTATTCTAACTCTGTTTCACAGCCATTTTAATGTTCTGCTAATAACATAACAATTACACTGTCACTGTGTAGATCAGACCCCCGACGTAACATTTAATTTCTGCCAGCGACAACCAAAAAATAGAATATCTTGTCACGGGCGACAAGTGCTAATTTGGGCTTGAGTTTCATATTAAACTTGAAAAGCTATGTGATCTTAAAATCATTAAATAGTTGCCTTATGTATTGAAACATCTATTATACTATACGGTCTATCAATAACGATACTATGACAATACCACAAGGGCGAATCCAGGCATCGGCGTACTCGATATGCTCCCCCCTCCCCCACTAGTTTTTCCCGGAGATGGGTTGTGCATTGTCGATATCTGAATCAGGTGCGAGGTAATCCCATCTTTTCGGATTAAATTTCAAAAGTTGGTTGACAGTACACGCCGGTAAACTTGAGCCTAGATGCGCCTCCCCCCCTGCCCCGGCCCCACAGGTTTTCGTAAAGTCCTTCCTCTGCCACTCAACCAACTCTGAACCGGTATTGGGATGTAACGACTGTGCGAATGAACTCGCCAGAAGCATAAAAATGTCTATAATGTAGAAAGATAATTCTAGTCTAAGGGAGGTAATCAAATTAGCTATCAAAGAAATCAGCTATTTTCGAAATTGCTGACAGGGCTTTCACCATCAAGCCTGAAAATAAGCAGTCTGATATTTGCAGAATGAGGTGCCCAGAGGGTGAATTAGATGATGCTATCTCATACAGTGGGCCAATTTATCCTCTGGGTACCTCTTTCTGTTTATTCTTGAGACCCTGATTCAGATTGAGGTTCACAGAGGGTAAATTTAATGATGCCACCCTGCTATGCAGGGTACCATCACTAAATTCATCCTCTGGGAACCTCATTTTGCAGATGACATCCTGCTTATTTTCTGGATTCTTCACCATACGTGATGCCCCATATCTCTCACCAAATTTAATTTGCTTCGTTCCATGGCTGATTTTAAATAATATAAGTGATCTCAGACTTTGATATATATCATGAACCTTTTCAATTTTTTTTTATTAAGTTTTGGTCATTAAAGCCTTTCAAGGTCACGCTGGTCACCATTGCAGTGTCGTTAAGCTGACAAGTCACGACAACAGAACAAACCTTTTCACCTCAAGCAAAGTTTAAGACACCAGTATTGCAGTCTCTCTGGCGGATTGCTGATTTGGGGTTCCAGCCTTAAAACGTCCCCTGCACAGTCACTTAACTGTGGCTTAATTTATTCTTGTTTTTCAGACGAAAGAAATATACTTGAAATGTTATCGCGTGGCAAAAGCAAGTGATTCGCCAATTTATTCTATCTTTTAACAGAAAATACCCATCAAACGACTAGTCGACTACCAATTTTCTTGTCGACTACTGCATAAAAAATAACCGGTAACGATTAGTCGACTAGTCCTCCCAACACTACTCAATACATGTTGGGATCATAGTGTGACAGGTGTGTTTACCGTTTAGCTATCGTAATTTATTTTCTTTATTTATTTTATTACTTGCACCGAAAGTACCGGTATATTCAATAATGTCATCTCACTTTTTCAACCATTTTTACGGAAATAATATGGGTGAACAAAACTATTTGGTATCGGTATCGTCCAATAGTAAATCAAAACTATTTGGTTTCAGATGAATAGGCAAATCTCTTATCGGCTCATCACTAATTAACATATTCCCAGTTATCACAATTCTTGTCTTATTTCATAATCCTTTCAAAAACATTGAACATTATCCTTTTCATCAAACATAACACACAGACAAGTTACGCTACAGTGTCATTGACACTTTCATTTTAGTTCCCAGTCAATACCGTGCTCATTTTAGTTTAGTCTGTACACCATGTCTCACAGTATTTCAAATAATTCCTACAGTACCTGGAGAGTGGATTGTAACTAAATCACCTGTGGAGTGGAGTTATCACCCAAACTATAACTTTCAAATTTTATACATATGGCAATACAAGCAATGTTTCAGCCAATGGACTTCCGGGTTTAACCACCCGGAGGTCCATTGGTTGAAACTTTGCCTGTGCTTGTTATGCTTTGCAACAAATTTGCAATTATTGCTTGGGTGGAATATCCACTCTGCATGTGATTTAGTGATAACACACTCTCCATGTACTGTACGCTAATCTGGAGTAAAAATAAATAAAAAGTTTGTACGTTTATAAAATTTCTCCAATTAATTGTTGGTAGGGTACAGCCTGTACTGTTTGTTTAACCCTTTACCCAACGTAATGGCCAAAACCGGCCAGTGCTATTCACAAAAATCGGCGATTAATTTTCATTATTTTTTTCATTTTTTGTCTCAGAAACATAGGTTATGACCCTCTTTGGAACGAACTCGTCGAGTTCGTTCCAAAGAGGGGTCATAACCTATGTTTTTGAGGCAAAAAAATGAAAACAATTAGTTATTCAAGAATTTTGTTTACAACTGTTGTCTGCTTTTCATGTTAGGTAAAGGGAAAGGGTTAACTGCTGCAGACTTGGAGAAAAATTCAATGCATCAAAGGAGGACCTCCACAATGAAAGATCACAAGGGTGGCGTGTGTGTTTAACATTTACTAACAAAATAAATCTATGCAAGTTGGGATAGTTTTGACAGCTGTTATCAAGACAACTATTCATTAATAACTATTGATCAGTTGAAAAATAAAATAAAAACAAAATATACTATTTTTGTATTTTATTTTTATGCAGCGCCTAATTGTATACATGTATATTAAGCATGAAATTAACACTTAACATGTACTGGTTCATGTATAAATTATTTGTGAGTGATTTTTATTATGGGGTGTTTAGGGAATAATTGACAAGTGAGAGTGCATGTTGTCAACTTTGTTGATCTTCAGCAAAGTCAATTTGTGAAAATAAAAACACCATTTTGGCTTCGGAATGAATTTTATTTTAATAAAATAAAACCACCTGCCTCATTTTGACATATCACGACATGCAACAATCCATTTCTTAGATGGAAAAGGAAATGGACAATCGTCACCATCTTCTGGGTAATGACAACACATTGCTACTCACCTAATTTGTTTCAAATTGACCTGCGAACCAGCAGACTTTTAAAGTTTTCGAAACTGTTGGAGTCAGGGCTTGAAGACGGGAGAGCACTTTGTTTTAGACATGCCAAAATTTTTTTTAACTGGTAGAGTGCTAAATTATATTTGGTCATCAAATTTTGTACACATGTCTTTGCCTTCTTACAATTTATTGGAGAGTGCCTATAGGCACTCTCCAATAAATTGTAACAAGGCAAACCTTTACAGACTTATTAATATCACTTCAAAGATAATACAAAGTACATTCACTGAATATGAGCCTTGAAGCTGTGGTACCTGCACTCCATAATAAAGCCCAAATATGGGCTTCCAGCACTCTACCAGTTAAAGAAAAATGGTAAAATATTTGTTCGTTCTGGCAATATTCAGTATTCAGTCATACCACGGTATTTTTAAAATACTGAAACACGGTATCAAAAATTGAGTACCATGAAGCTTATTTCTAGTCAAGTCTTGACTGCCTGTTAAGGCAGCCAAGACCTGACTGAAAATCACTGCTCAGGTGTTTTGTCTATTGTCAGCAGGACCTCCTGAAGATGGCCTGAAATAGGTCTTTGAACATTAAGTTGCATTTAGAACAAGTCACAAAATTACTGTAGATATGATTTGTGATAGTAAAAGAATGCCACTGTTGAGATCATTGGCAGTGTCATTTATAGCATTGTGGTAGAATGATACTGCAATGACTTGTTCTGTTTTTTCTGATGTTCCTCTTTGGTACTATCAGCAAATCTGTCAAGTCAGATACCAAATACCGAACCGATACCGTGGTATACCCCTTGACCTGGGAAATAATTTTTCTTCGGAGAGGATGGGGGATGAGAAGATAGGGGATGATCCAATCATGGTGGGGCAGTGTATTCATGCAAAATAAAATATTTAACTTTATATATGCTACCCCTCACCCTTGTTACCTTCCTATTTAAGGCACTAACCTCTATAACCTCAACCTCTACCTCAACCTGACCTCATTACCCAGCCTTATTGTCATTATTTTACAATATTGGATATTGACCAGTCAATATTGAATCGTGTGGCATCAGCTGTCTTCGTGTGGCATCGGCTGTCTTTGGGTGTTAGGTACCACAGATTAGGGTAGTGTTAGTGGATTTAATATTGGTAACAGAAAGAAATCTGAGAATCGGCAACTCTTAAGTAACACAAATTTAACTATTCTGAAATTTAAGCCCCCCAAGAATAATATGAAAAGAAAATGATATAAAAACCTTTTATGCTATTTGGTTTACAGAAAATAAAAACAGAAATACTTATGATTTGGTCCAAAAATGTTCAATAGAATTCAGTTATCCAGTGATGAAGAAATTTTTCAGCTGGTATTATAATGTCCAAGAATGAATATGTCTGCAGAAACAGTATCCTATGTTGTAATGAAATGTTCACTCAAAAATTCAGCAGTGTCCACTAAATTACAGTAAAGCACTCGGCAAAATTCAAATGGAACTAAATATCCAGTAAGTTAGAATTTGCACCACTGTGTGAGGCAGTTTTTAAAGTAATCTAGTGGGATCCTGGCTTTTCTCAAAAGTAAATTCTCTTTTACAAAAAGAATAAATTCTCTTTTGGAAACACTTTTCCAATACACAAAGAAGCACACATTCTCAAAAATATTCCAAAGAATACATAATAAATTCCCAACTGCTTCTATAATAATAATAATAATAATAACTCTTTGGCCAGCCGCTGATTTGTCGCGGTCCTCATAAGAGAAGGCCATCATTCCCCCTGCACCCCACCCCCTCTTCCCCTCCTCTCCTCCCAGCATTCAGATATAAACTGCTTAACCCTTTACCCAACGAATCGCCCGCATCCGCCCGCGAAATATGCAAATTCAGCAGTTGAAAAAATATTATTTTTCAAAAAATTTCAACAAAACCATATCATGTGACCCCTCGTTGGAACGAACTCGTCGAGCTCGTTCCAACGAGGGGTCACATGATATGGTTTTGTTGAAATTTTTTGAAAAATTTGAAAAAATGATATTTAAAATAATAAATTTTAATATCGTCTGCGTTGGGTAAAGGGTTAATAGTGTCCCTCACTTCCTCTTTTTCAATTTCTTCAATAAGCATTCCTACCCTCTCCCTCGTGTCCCCCTTCAGCCATCTATCCTTTGTTTCTTCACCCCACTTCTGCATTATTCTTCCAGTAAATTTTATTCTATGAGGTATATACTGTGGGCATTCCAAGAGAAAATGTTCCAGGGTCTCCACTACTCCAGAGTGGCACATTTGGCATCCCTTTTCCCCATCTCTCCCAATTTTTCCCTGAAGCTCCAGTGATCTTGATCTCAGTTTGAACAGCAGTGACCCTCCAAAGGTGCCATCTAGGTACTTCTCAAAAGCTGGCTTTTCTTTATATTGTAACCCCTGCAGTGATCTTTTCACGCTAACCCCTGCTCGCCAGTTTCGATTGCAATCTTCCATGACTCTCTCTTTGACAGACCTTTTGCCTTCTTTCATTCCTACTTCTATGTTTGTGACCTCTATAGAGTAATTGTCCATTAGTTCCCTCACATGTTTTGACCACCCCGTTTCTATATTAGAATTCCAAATGGTATCGAGCATCAATTTGCACCACCGGTTGTCAGGCAGGTTTCTCAAGTAGTTAAAGTAACACAGTTTTCCCAAATCTACCCTGTCCTTGATTTTCATCCACCCAAGCTCCCCCCCTTACTGCTTCCAAAGCTGCAGCATTACTCGACCCTGTTATCCATCTGCCGGCATCATTCTGAGTACTTTCCAACTTCTTAATAACGGTTTGGTTTAATGGAATCACGTCCGTGCCATACGTTATACTTGGTAAACCCACCCTCTCCCACAGTGTTTTCCCCACAAAGATCTTATTGAAACTATTTTTCTCTAAAAGTTTTAGTTGGTTCAGAATTCTTTTCCCCTTCAGAATCAGTTTGGCTGAGTAATTTCTGTACACCCCTCTTCCCGTTATATTTATGCTTACCCCTAGATACTCATACTCTCCCGTTTCTCCTACCGTGATTTGTTTGCTTTCCCCTTCGGGGATTGAGAACTCCCCCACTCTCCATCTGTTCGTCATATCTACCTTGCGTCCAACGGGTATTACCTTGCTTTTATTTTCATTTAGTTCGAGCCGCCAAGTGTTCCCATATCTACCAACAATTTACAGCAGTTTCTCTAGCCCCTGTTCAGTTCTAGACATTAACACCATGTCGTCCGCAAAGAATAAGCCTGGTATCTTTGTGTCTCCAACATTTACCCCCTCCGCACTCTGAATTAGTTCGTCCCCTAAATCTTTAACATACAATGCAAACAAAATCGGTGAAAAGATACACCCCTGCTTGAGGCCTATATTCATAGGGACTCGTTTTGTAGTGATACTCCCTAGACTGAGTTGGCTTTGCACATCTGTATACAGTGCTTTCATGATTCCCACAAAGTCACCCCCCCAGTCCGATGCCCTCGAGCTTTCGCCACATACCTTCCCTCCACACTCGGTTGTACGCTTTTTTCACATCTAGAAATGCCAGAAACATCTTTTTCTTTTCAGCCTTTGTTGATTCTATCAGTTGGGTGAGTGTAAATAGGTGATCAGTGACTCTTCGTCCTTTCCTGAAACCGTTTTGAATTTCTCCTAAAAAACCTTTCTCTTCAATAACTTCCTCTAGTCTACCGTATATGACCTTACAGAATACTTTTCCGATGTTACTACTAACTGATGTCCCCCTATAGTTATCTAGAACTTCCTTATCCCCCTTTTTGTGTATGAACGACACCTTACTTTCCCTCCACTCTCTGGGGACCTCTTGCTTTCGCAGAGCCAGGTTGAAAAGGTTTGTCAGGACTTCAATAAGTGCCTCCCCTCCATTTTTGAGGAATTCGTTCGGAATTTCATCAGTCTCTCCCGCTTTACCATTTTTTAATTTCGAGACCACGTTCCGCACTTCTTCTGCCGTTATTTCGCTACATACACGATTGGATAGGTTCTCCTCCACCAGTGTATTTCTTTTTGGTGGGGACCCACTGCCCCATCGCCTATCGTTTATCTTTTCCCAGTGCTTGACTAACTCTGAAGCGATACGGCCTTTATCTTCTGTACTTTCCCCATCCACTTTGATACTCTGCACACTACTTTTCCCCCGTTTATTTACCCTGTTCCAAAATACGTTTGAGGTCGAACCCCCCATTTTCTTTATTGTTCTGGCAAGACTGCAATTGAGCTCCTTCCTATTATTATTCTTTATCTCATTCACCTTTCTCCATGCAAGTTCATATTCTCCTTTCATTAGTCTCGTGTCATTGTTATCCACCCCTTTAAGCTTCCTACTTCTTCTGTAAGCAGCGCATTTTACCTTCCTTTCTTTTATAGCCTTTTTCAGTCCCTCGTTAACCCTGTATCCAAGCTCTCTCGTTGGGACCCTCACCCTTCCTATACAATCCTTCCCTGCCTCTGTTAGGCTATTTACTATGCCATCTGAAATACTCTGGACATTTGCATCCCTAGGTATACATTCAAGATTTGGTTTTAGTTTTTCCCGAAACTGCTTCCAGTCGGCTCCTTGTTTTAGTCCCCAAACTTCCTTGAAGGTATTTCTGTCTCTATTCGTCTTTTTGCCCATAATCTTAACTGTTATCAGGTTGTGATCACTACCCAAGTCATTTTTTCCCTCGTCATCTATTTCTACATCTATAACCTCCCTCCATACGCTAATGTCAGTGAGTATATAATCAATTATTGTTTTCTTATCGTTCCTCTCCCAGGTCCATTTACCCTTACATTTCACATCCCTGTTCAGGATCTTTAAACCAAGCTCTTTTGATAGGTCCAACATCTTCCTCCCATTCGTGTTAATTTTCCTATCACCTCCCTGTATGCCCTCCTCCTTATCCCCGATGTGCCCATTGAAGTCCCCCATTAGGACAATACTAAACCCTCTGCTTCCAAGCTCTGTGATATTCGATCTAAGAGTTGTATATATTGAATCATTCCACTCGGGCTTACTTCCCTCCACTGCTAAGTATACAACACCAACGGCAACACTCCTGCTTCCTAACTTGATTTTTGCCCAGACTATTTCGTTGGATACTGGAATCTGAGTCCTTGCTTCTGTGAGATCTGTAATCAATGAGGGCTGTAATTCCTCTTTAGCGTAGATGCCAACACCCCCACCCCGTTTCTGACCCTCAGTTCGCCCAGCTCCTATCCACACGCAACCCTTCATCTGATCAACCCGCTCATCCCGTCGTATCCACGTCTCACTTAGACCCATTATATCGAAGTCTCCTTCGTCCATCATTGTTGATATTTCGCTTACTTTCTTGTGCAGACCCTGGATGTTGCAGTACCCAAACTTAATGAATCTTTGTTTTTTTGTCATCACTGGCACATTATTATAACCCTGGTATGTCCCTGTATTGTGCATGTTTGTTGTTCTTCCTATGTTCCCAGCATTTGTGCCCCTCTGGGTTATAAATCGGCTGTGGTCCCCTACCCCCCTTTTCTCCAAAAAAGGCCCAGCCACCTGTAAAATTTTTTGGCCCAACAGGTCTGTACCCATCCTACTTAAATGCAATCCGTCTCGCCCATACAACTCTCCTTGTCCCCAGAATGAATCCCAGTGGTCAATGAAATGTATTCCCAAGTCTTTGCAGTGCTCTTCCAGCTCCTCGTTTAGTGCCATAATCCGCGAGTTCCTCTCATTCCCACCACCCATAACGGGGAGCACCCCTGAAACGATGATCCGAGCATTCCTGCTAAGTAGCTTACTAATTAGGTCCTTGTATGTGTCCACCAAACGAACTGATTTCCTCTCCCTGATGTTATTAGACCCCACATGTAATACCACTACCGGATCAGGCCCCGACCCAGCTACAATACCGTCCACTCTATCCCTCAGGTCCTCCACTTTAGCCCCCGGAAAGCACAGAACTGTTCTATTTTTACTGTCCGGACCACAGACAACCTTGTCGATCCCCCGAACTATGCTACTTCCCACAACCACCAACTTACTTTTGGCCCTCGCCTTATTTATCTCCTCTAGTCTCCTATTGTTCACAGCGTCCTCTTCCTCTCCAACAGCCCCACTCGGAATCAATATCGGTATCGGTATCTTTGACCTAGGATTACTCCTATCCTTGTCCCTCCATCTCTTTCCAGGCCCTGAACTACCTGGACTACTCCCCTGGTCTTCTCCTGGATCCCTCCTCCTTTTTCCTGGCCTAGACCCCAAGCTACTACCTGTTGCAGCTACCTCAATCTCCTCCTCTGTCTCTTCCGAATCGAGCACATCAAATCTGTTTCTGGTGCTGCACTCCCCACTGCCTTTGGACTTTACACCCCTATCTACCTGCTTCTCTGGCCCCCCTTTCCTACCACTTTTGATAGTCCACGCCAAACGCTTTACAGCATTGCTCCGTCCTGGGCCCCCCTCATCTGTCCTCCGTACTTTTCTAGCAGCCCCCACCTCATCACCTACCTCATTCACATCAAAGGTTCTACCCCCATGTTTCCTCTTGGAACCACCGACAACCTTCCATCCTTCTCGGAAAGCTACTTTCACAGGCGTAACTCCAGACAGCCCCGCCCTACCAAGTTTTCCCTTCAGCTCAGCAATCTCCCCCTCAAACTTAACAATTGTCTCAAGAAGGCGCAGGATTTCCTGACAGTTTGCACATACCTCTCCATATCCCATCGAGCGACAGTCCCCATACATCATAGAACACTGTTTACAAACTTCAAGCCCAATATCGCCATCGGTGGCCCCACCAACCCGGCTCTGACCGACACCCCCAGTGACCTCTGTCTGCACACCAATACTTACCCCGTTGACCTGGACCGCGATATTACACGTATTTACCCCATACTTACCTCCGTCTGAACAGACTTGCTCGCCATCATCAAGACAAAATTACGCGATCGGACAGGGAAAACTGTAAACACGCGACAAAAGGCAAAACGACGAACTGTTCGACAACTTAGCGCTCACAGTTTTTTTTAAGACCTCCTAACTTTGTCCCAGTTACTATACTAAACTAACTCCCCACAAAGTTGAATAAAATAACCTGAAAATGAAATATATATGATTAGTAAACAATAAAAATACTTAATTTCGATTCGTAACCAAGGAGACTTCTTCTGTATACTTATAATGCACTGTCCTGTAATAATAATCTCCATTGTTCAATTAATGCTGAATGTAAACAAATGACTTCTCAATGTTCTGTTATGAATAGAACGCCTTGTGTTATGGTGTGGAAATAATGATATTGTTAACAGAAAGAAATCTGAGAATCGTGTGGAAATAATGATATTGTTAACAGAAAGAAATCTGAGAATCAGCAACAATAACTAGGAATTAAACTATTCTGAAATTTAATTAAAAAAAATTAATATAAAAAAAAGATGATACAAAGATCTTTTACACTAATTGGTTTACAGAACATGAAAACAGTGATACCTATCAATTATTGAATTAGGCCAAAATACAGTTAGACAGAATCCAGTGGTGGAGAATCTTGTGAAGAAATTTTCCATCTGGTAGTATTAAGTGCAAGAATGTGTCTTCAGAAACACTATCCTGCATGTTTGTAATGAAATGTTCACTTAGAAATTTCAACAGTCTCCAATAAAATATAATAAAATGCTCAGCAAAATTCAAATGGAGTAAAAATCCAATAAATATTGGCGCCACAGGTAATTTCCAAATAATCCAGTAGAATCCTGGCTTTTCACAAAAATATATTCTGTTTCACAGTAAGTATAAATTCTCTTTTACAAGATGAATAAATTCTCTTCAAAATTCTCTGTTTGGAATCACTTTTCCAAATTCACAGAACCACTCTTCTATAATAAAATGCACTGTTCTGCAACAATAATTATCTCCAATGTAAACAACTGCTCTGTTATGAATAGAATGTCTATCTGAATTGAGTTTATCTGAAAAGAGTTTTTCTGAAAATGAGTCTTTGAATTCTGTTGATATTTGATAATGGTTTAACCCTTTACCTAACATAGAACGCAGATGACAGTTGCGAAAAAAATTCTTCAATAACTAATTTTTTTCATCTTTTGTCTCAAAAACAGGTTATGACCCCTCTTTGGAATGAGCTCGTTCCAATGAGGGGTCCTAACCCACGTTTTTGAGACAAAAAATGAAAAAATAATGAAATTAATTGCCGAATTTTTAGAATAGCGCTTGCCGGTTTTGGCAGTTACATTGGGTAAAGGGTAAAATAATTATCAGCTAGAATGTTCTGCAATTTTCTATTTTTCATCGATTTTTGATTGGTTGATTAAAATCACCTCATTAAGCTTCTAGATGATTCTGTCTTATTCATGTAAACAAGGATGACCTACTTAAACAATTAAACAATCAACAGCTATATGTACAGTGATCTAAAAATAGTTTTTGTGCAACCTTAGATGTAAACATGTTTACATATGTAGATACACACAGAGGTCACTTAGTGCAAATGAGTCACACCAGCTAGAGATGAAGAGAATATCTGAATTCTGTTGACAGAGGTTATTCATATAGTCTTCAGATAGAAAGTTCCAGAATAATAAATTTTTTCGATGTTCTATTAATTTTTGATTGGTTGATAAAAGTCACTTCATTAAACTTCTTGATGATTCTGATTTCAGGTAAACAAGGGTGACCTATTTAAACAATCAGTGAGCTACATGTACGCTGAACTAAAAATAGATTTTGTGTAACAGTATCTGTAAACATGTTGAAAGGTACATTTTAAAGGCCACTCGGTGCAAATAAGTGCTCACACTAGCCATTGTTTGCTTGTTCCAAATAAAAAAAATACTTTTAGAAAAATATTAATTATGTATAATTATTAACCCTTTACCCAACGTAACGGCCAAAACTGGCCAGCGATATTCTCAAAAATCGCCAATTAATTCTTATTATTTTTTCATCCCAAAAACATAGGTTATGACCCCTCTTTGGAATGAGCTCGTTCCAATGAGGGGGCATTACCTATGTTTTTGAGACAAAAAATAATTTGTTCATTCAAGAATTTTGTTTACAAGTGTCATCTGCTTTTCATGTCAGGTAAAGGGTTAACTAAGACATATCAATTCTGATATTACAATAGGAGGCCATAACACATGCTCAAGTCGGAATCTTTTGATGTATGGTATTCCGCATCCTTAGAGGATCAGATTCAAGTGCGTTCAAATCAAGTCCCTGAGTTTATACTTGGACTGCCTATAGTAGCCCATATTTTAACATGGTCCAGTATGAGGAATATTCTTTAGAAAAATCTTCTTCAGTTCCACCAATCAGAATATTTTGAAATTTGGTATATACAGCATTCTTATGGGGATAACATTTAATTTTGTTTAAATCAAGTCACTGGGTTCATATTTGGTCTCCTTTGAGAGCCCACATGTTAACTTGATGTTATATGAGGAAATTATCAGGGGGGGGGGGGGGGGGGGGGGGCATGGTAGCATTGCGATAACCGGTTCTCGTCAGATCACCGAAGTTAAGCAACGTCGAGCCCGGTTAGTCCTCGGATGGGTGACTGTCTGAGCGATCGATTCAGACTCCCGCGACATTGTGTCCCTGGACAAGGCACTTAACCCTGATTGTCCACATGGAGGCACAGTGACGCTGTGTAGTGAGGCATTCTGCACGTCGATTGTGCACATGTCTTCAACCAATCTAACCCTGCCTGTGCTGCAGTGTGAAGTTACGATGTTGGGGAGCTGGCAGCTGCTCGCCATTGCTCGGTGGTTCTCTCTGGGTACGCCGGCTTCCTCCACCTGTAAAACTGTCATGGTCATGATTAGCCATTGTGCATAAGTATGTGACCTTAAACACCAATAAATAAATAAATAAATGAGGAGATTCTCCCGTGGAACCCAGGGCAGTGAAGCACTGCTTGTTTACTGTGGTAAACAACTCTATTTTACTGGCAAAATACAACCCAGTCGTCAGTTCCTGAGGTGGAAGTCCTCTAAAATGGGGAACAATTTACATTGGTATAAATGATTGACTAAACTTGACTTTATTTCCATTTTACAGTCACAATTAGCAATTTTGCAGAAATATGTGACCATCCTTAAGCACCAATAAATAAATTTTTACTTTAAGGAATATTCTTTAAAAGTCTTCAGATCCACCAGTCAGAATCTTTCGATATTTGATATACAGCCTCCCTTTGGGGGTCAGATTCATGTTTGTTCAAATTGAGCCCCTGGGTTCATATTTGGGAAAAACCTTAAGATCCACCAGTTAGAAATTTCTGAAATTTGGTATACAAAATCCTTATGGGGATAAATTTCAATTTTGTTTAGATCAAGTCCCTTGTTCATATTTGGGCTCCTTATGAGAGCCCACATGTTAGCTTGGTGTGATACAAGGAATATTCTTTCACAATCCACAGATTCACGAGTTGGAATCTTTTGATATTTGATGTACAGCCTCATTCTGGAGGTCAGATTCAATTTTGTTCAAATTGAGTCCCTCAGGGTTCATATTTGGGCTACCAATGTCTCGCAATGTGAGCGCAAATTTAACTTATAATTTATAAAGTGCAGTATGAGGAATATTCTTTAAACATCTTCTTGATATCCACATGTCATAATAGATTCATATTTGGTATACAGCGTCCTTAGTGGGGTGTGATTGAACTTTGTTCAAATCAAGTCTTTTCTTCCATATTTGGGCACCTTATGTGAGCCCAAAGTTCCACTGAATGAAATATGAGGAATATTCCATAAAATCTTCTTCAGATCCTCCAGTCAGAAACTTTTTATGTTTGATATTTACACGTCTGTCATTTTAAGGAGGGTGACTGCTCTCGCTCTCAATGACTCTCCTAAACTAAAATTTATGAGGGCGGAAAACATCCACATACAAGAAGAGCTACAAAAGTGAACTTTGTTCAGTAGTGGTAATCTGTATCGCTCACCTTAATATGTGATTGTGCACTTTGGAAAAGCTTACTTGTAGCTAGTCTCTGTGATGCCCATACACCTGCCCTCTGGCCTGAGCTGGAGGCCAGGTGTAGGGGTCTCGCAGATACTACATTTGCTCACTTATCGGATACTGACTATACTAGTAATTGTCTGACAACATACATAATTTGGGTAGAAGTCCTGACATGTTCAGCAAGAAATTATTGCATTTGTCAAACCTACCTTAGATAATATATGCACAATCCAAACAAGATTCAAAATAAGGTAAATCACCATTCTCAAGAACAGACCCCAGTGTCTCTCCTTGTGTCAAATTAATGTGGGCCAAAAATGGCCATCCTAAGATCATTTAACCCACCTGCACACTGATGTCAAAATATCTAAATCTCAGGCAGAAAAAATTTCCCATAATGTAACTAGAAATTTAACCAATTCAATCTCGTTTGACAGAGCTCAATTTCTAGATGCATTGTGGGAAAAAACAGCTTCCTGAAATTTTAGTATTTTGATATCAGAGTGAAGAGTCCATATCCATTATTTGGGGGAAAAGCAATTAATATTTTCAATGTGCAGCCTTCAGGCTGCACGTTGAAAATATTAATTGTTCTACCACACACGTTCACTTAGTAGCCATCCTACTTAATGAAATTATGACGTATTGTATTGCTGGACTGGAAAAGCGGTCTCTTGTGTTGAAAGAGTTAACTATGAAATTAACCAATTCTATCTTGCTCACTGAGCTCTGTCAAAAAAGGTATATTTGGTTAAATATCAAACTGTATTATGGGAAATATTTGCTGCTGAAAACTTTGTGATTTTGACATCAGAGTGCAGAGGGTTAAACAGCTCTCTCAGACCAGTGATTAAGGCCTTTTAGAGTTTTTTGTTTAATCAGATTATTACATGCACTCTGTTTACAGTACGGCCGACGTGGACTTGTCACTTTCCACTGATGGGCATTACACCCACAGATGCAATACTATTCAATTCCAAACTCTAATTACAAGAATAATCATCAGACATTTAATTAATGAGGCAAACAACCCGGTGCTTCATTAATTAAAATTTTGTCGATATTTTTTATTACCCACTAAACGTATGTGTGGACATCACAGCCCATGTGTGGATTACGACCAGTCCACGGCTGCTGTACTGTACATGTATCAAGCAAACTGGCTTTCAACATTACCCCAATTATTAAATATTCCAGCAAACCTTTTATGCTCAACTTAATTGGAGACCTGTTTTGAAAATTTTTATTTTTATACTTCAATTTGAATAATATATGTATATATGCGTATATGATTCAAGTGTTTTAAGGATGTCAGAGAGTTTATGGTCCTGCATTGTATTGACACCTATCTATGTCAGCAATCTTAAACCAAAGTGACAGTGTGTCATGTACTCAACTTGCTTGAATGATGGATACCTTTTGATGTCTTCAAGTAAAGAAGTTCATTTCTTTCTGTGAAATATATGGACCATTAAAGTAAAATAGTGGTAGACTGGCAATAAAAACGTTGGCGATAGCCATTTAATAATTTATTCACTGAACAATTGTTTCGTCATGCACAGTGGCAGATTTGCAAAGAACATTGCACATAGGCTTGTACAAAGGGGGAGAGTGCGATTTAGGACAAGTTTTAATGTAAATCATTGGTTGAACATTTTGTGGGATACTGCTGTTTGTGAATGAGGAAGGCATCCACAAATGGAGGTTGGAGAAGAATTTCTCTCAACAAACTGCAAGAGCTGCGTGATTTTGCTTTTCCACCTCTCAAAAAGGTATGGTACTGTTTGTGGGAACAAGTATCCCAATTCATGTTTATTAATAGTATCTCCTCATGGGAACCCTAGTGAAGAGAAGCAGTGCTTGTTTACTGTGGTAAACAATCTGTGTTTTACTGGTAGAATAGGGCCTGAGCATCAATGCCTGGGCTGGAAGCCCTCGAAAATTGACAACATAGTATAAAAGTTTTGCTGAACTTGACTTTATATCCATGTTGCAGTCAAGATCAGCCATTGTTCAGAGATATGTGACTATAAACCCCAATAAATAATAAACAAATAAATAAATAAATAAATAATAGTATCAGGGATGAGAGAGTTTGGTTAATTTAATTAGTGGATTTTGGGATAATTCATTACCGGTATCAAAAGTTCTGATGAAATTTTATTTTATAAAAATCTTCAAGACCATTTTCATGTAGATTTATAGAAATAAAATGTCCACCGAGTTCTTCATTAACGATATGTCCTCTTAATTTCTGAAGAAACATCATTTTTTCAAATTTTCAATTTAAAATATGAGAGTTTAACTTTTACCCAACGAATCAGCCACATCCGCCTGCGTAATATGCAAATTCATCAGCTGAAAAAATATTATTTTTCAAAATATTTCAACAAAACCATATCATGTGCCCCCACTTTGGAATGAGCTCGTTCCAATGAGGGGGTCACATGATATGGTTTTGTTGAAATTTTTTGAAAAAATTAAAAAAATGATATATAAAATAATAAATTTTGATATCGTCTGCATTGGGTAAAGGGTTAAGCTTATGTCAGGTAATTCAAATGTAATCTTTGTAATATGCCGGCACATATATGCAAGTGAAATGTGATGAACACCACATTCCGGCTGGACAGGGTAGGCCAACATGTATATAGAATGTGAATCCAATCTATTATCAGTGGTTACATACATGTACAACATTATTCAGGGTGTGCACATCCTTGAAAAGGCCTTGAATTTCAATCTTACTCCTTGAATTTTGAAAATTCAGAAAATGTACTTGAAAAGTACTTGAAAATCCATCAGACTCCTTGAAAGTCCTTGAATTTTGCCCTATATCATTTTACCATGTAATAGTGGGCAATTGAAACATCTCTTTTGCACTTTTTTTTTGTTGAAAAATGAAAGAAATGAACATAAATAATGGATAATTGATAAATGAGGAATTAAAGTTCAGACATTATTTAGCAGGGTGTCATTCTGTGAGCACCATAATTTTGTTACAGAGCATTTTAGAAGCACCGTTTTTCTGGAATTGAGAAGGATGAGGTAGAAGACATTTTTAACCCTTTACCCAATGTAACAGCCAAAACCGGCCAGTGCTATTCTAAAAAAATGGCCAATTAATTTCAATTATTTTTTTCATTTTTGTCTCAAAAACATAGGTTATGACCCCTCGTTGGAACAAGCTCATCGAGTTTGTTCCATTGAGGGGTCATAACCTATGTTTTGGAGACAAAAAAATTTGAAAATTAGGTATTCAAGAATTGTTTTGCAAGTGTCGTCTGCTTTTCATGTTAGGTAAAGGGTTAAAATAGGTGAGGCTTCTAAAAATGGTTATATTCCAAATGTGCATTTTAAAAAAAACAACCTTGGAAAATGCTGATATGTCCTTGAAAAGTCCTTGAATTTTTTCGGTCCTTGACTGTAAGAACCCTGTAATTGCCATTCAAAAATACATGTACAGTACGTGGAGAGTGTATTATCACTAAATCACCCGCAGAGTGGAGATTCCACCCATGCAATAATTGCAAATTTGTTGCAAAGCATAACACGCACAGGCAAAGTTTCAACCAATGGACCTCCGGGTTAAACCCGGAGGTCCATTGGCTGAAACATTGCTTGTGTTTTTTTTGTCCATATGTATAAATTTTTAAAGTTATAGTTTGGTTGATAACTCCACTCCACTGGTGATTTAGTTACAATCCACTCTCCACGTACTGTACGATATCATCAGAGATCATCCTTTGACAATGGTGAATTATACACAAGGCACACAAGTGCTTATGCAGCTTGCCTGCAAGGTTGTGTCACTGTAGTGGAAGTGACATTTTCGTCAAGTGTGGGTGTCCAATTTTCACATTGCTGTAAGTAGGCTGACATGGAAGTATCGATGTAACTTCAGTCTGTTTGGAATATCTTTCCAGTACAGTACAGTGACTACAGTCGCCATGGACTGGTTGTAATCCCTGCATGGGCACAGATGTCCACGCATGTATTTACCTGGTAATAAAAGTTATCAGCAAAATTTTAATTAGTGAAGCATCGGGTTGTACCTGGTGCTTCATTAATTGAATTTTTGATGATTATTCCTGCAATTAATGTTTGGAATCAAATATTATTGCATCCTTGGAAATATTGCCCACCCATGGAAAGTGACCAGTTCACGTAGCTGTTCTGTAATTCTGACCCCTTATTTGTATGGTACTGTATTCTTGAAATGACTGTCTAAGTGTGACCTAGTGAAAAGTATTGTTTGTCACATAATGTACAGCACTGTGATTACAAAAGCAGACAGAGAACTTCAATTGGATTGCAACTAGGTCATGATCTGGTCAAATTTCTTGGGACAGCTTCCCTGCCTTAAACACCCTAGAAACTTGCCTGTTGAGTGTTGAAAATGAAATACAAGGACATTGAATCTGGCATGCCATTTTTAGCTCAACTTTGACGAAGTCAAATTTGAGCTATTGTCATGGCCCGTCGTCCGTCGTCCGTCCGTCCGTCTGTCCATCTGTCCGTACGTCAACAATTGGCTATGGATTGGGCTAGAGGTCGTATTTATGAACCGATCTTTACGAAACTTCTTGTGTACCTTTGTTATGACCCTGGGACGGGAACGAGTGTTTTTAGGTGTGGTCCGAAATTCAAGATGGCTGCCAGCGGCCATTTTGTACCGATGATGCAAAAATCAGTTTTTTGTACAGAACTTCTGTATGAAAGTTCTGATTTGAATAAAGTTTTGTATAAATGTTTAGTACCATGGGATACATCACATATAATACGGGTTTTTTTCTCGTGCGTAAATTATGCAAATTAGACTGACTTTGATTTATTTAGTGTTATTTTCAGAGCTGTAAGTGCCAAGCTGCTATGGCTCGGGCTGGAGGCCGTATTTATAAACCGATCTTTACGAAACTTCTTGGGTACCTTTGTTATGACCCTGGGACGGGAACGAGCATTTTTGGGTGTGGTCCGAAATTCAAGATGGCTGCCAGTGGCCATTTTGTACCGATGATGCAAAAATCAGTTTTTTGTACAGAACTTCTGTATGAAAGTTCTGATTTGAATAAAGTTTTGTATAAATGTATAGTACAATGGGATACATCACATATAATACAGGTTTTTTTCTCGTGCGTAAATTATGCAAATTAGACTAACTTTGATTTATTTAGTGTTACTTTCAGAGCTGTAAGTGCCAAGCTGCTATGGCTCGGGCTAGATGAACCAATCTTTACGAAACTTCTTGGGTACCTTTGTTATGACCGTGGGACGAGAACGAGTGTTTTTGGGTGCAGTCCCAAATTCCAGATGGCTGCCAGCAGCCATTTTGTACCGACGATGCCGAAATCTGTTTTTTGTACAGAACTTCCATATGAAAGCTCTGATTTGAATAATTTTTTGTATGAATGTTTAGTACCATGGGATACATTACTATATTACAGGTTTTTTTCTTGAGCGTAAATTATGCAAATTAGGCTAACTTTGATTTATTTAGTGTTACTTTCAGCACTGTGAGTGCAAATCCCAATACGGCTCGGGATAGAGGCCGTATTTATGAACCGATCTTCACGAAACTTCTTGGGTACCTTTGTTATCACTGTGGGACGAGAAGGGGTGTTTTGGGGTCCAGTCTGAGATTCAAGATGGCCGCTAGCAGCCATTTTGTTCAAAATTAAGTGCAATCAGATTTTTGCGCAGAACTTCCAAATGAAAGATCTGATTTGAATAAATTTTTGTATGAATGTTTAGTACCATGGGATACATTACATATAATACAGAGTTTTTCTCGTGAATAAATTATGCAAATTAGGGGTCCGGGTGGGACTTAGAAAATTTTGGACCAAAATCCGGAAATTAGTTTTTTGTGTTTTGATGCATTTTGGTCAGTTTTAAGAAGAAGAAGAAAAAATTTTAGTCTGAAAATATTTTGTTTGGGACTGAAAATTTCCACACAAAAATAATAATCTACAATGATTGGTCTTAATCTGAAGTCCATTACAGTCACCTTGTAATTCTTTTATTATTGTTGACTGGGCCAAAACAAATACTAATTCCTGTCATATTCATTATTCAGTTGTCTTGGTCACAGCAAGTACTAATTCCTGTCATATCCAAGTTGAGCTACAGAGTCATTGACTCTTTCATTTATTGATTTAGAGCTGAAATGGTTAAAGGGGTTTTCTTGATCGATTAATCACATGGATTAACCTTCGTTAACCGATTAATAACTTGCCCTAATAGGTAGATGAATAATTGCTGTACTGTTGATGATTTACAGCATTAACCCTTGCTTGGTGTGACTCATTTGCACTGAGTGACCTTTGTGTGTATCAACATGTAAACATGTTTACATCTGAGGTTGCACAGAAACTATTTTTTAGATCATTGTACATATAGCTGTTGATTTTTTAATTGTTTAAGTAGGTCATCCTTGTTTACATCAATTAAGACAGAAGCATCTGGAAACTGATAGAAAACAGAATATTGGAGAACATTCTATGAGTACTCGATAAAAATTTGTCAGCAGAACACAAAACTCATTTTCAGAAGAACTCATTGTCAGAAAAACTCTTTTCAGTTAAAATAGATATTCTATTCATAACATAGCAGTTGTTTCCATTGGAGATTATTAGTGTTCTAGGACAGTGTATTTATTATAGAAGCAGTGCTTCTTTGTGAATTTGGAAAAGTGATTCCAAAAGAGAATTTTGAAGAGAATTTATTCATCTTGGAAAAGAGAATTTATACTTTCTGTGAAACAGAATATATTTTTGTGAAAAGCCAGGATTCTACTGGATTATTTTTGAAATTACCTGTGGCGCCAATATTTATTGGATTTTAACTCCATTTGAATTTTGCAGAGCATTTTATTATAGTTTATTGCAGACTGCTGAAATTTCTAAGCGAACTTTATATTACAAATCTACGGGATACTGTTTCTGAAGACACATTATTGGATTTAGTACTACCAGCTGGAAAATTTCTTCACAAGATTCTTCACCACTGGATTACTGTTACGGTGTGGAATATTACTGATATTGGTAACAGAAAGAAATCTGAGAATCAGCAACAAAACTATGAATTTAACTATTCTGAAATTTAATTAAAAAAAATTGATATAAAAAAAATGATACAAAGATCTTTTACACTAATTGGGTTACAGAAAATAAAAAAAAACAATGGTACTTATCAATTATAGAATTAGTCCAAAGTACAGTTTGACAGAATCCAGTAATCCAGTGGTGAAGTATCTTCTGAAGAAAGTTACCAGCTGGTTGATGTAGTATTAAATCCAAGAATGTCTCTTCAGAAACAGTATCCCGTAGATTTGTAATAAAATTCTCACTTAGAGATTTCAGCAGTCTCCAATAAAATATAACAAAGTGCTCCGTAAAATTCAAATGGAGTAAAAATGCAAGAAGTATTGGCGCCACAGGTAATTTCCAAATAATCCAGTAGAATCCTGGCTTTTCACAAAATAATATTATTCTGTTTCACAGAAAGTATAAATTCTCTTTTCCAAGACGAATAGATTCTCTTCAAAATTCTCTTTTGGAATCAATCTTCCAAAATCACAAAGAAGCACTGCTTCTATAATAAATGCACTGTTCTGAAACAATAATATTCTCCAATGGAAATAACTGAAGTGAGTCTTTTTGAAAGGCTTTCTAAGAATGAGTTTTTGAATTCTGTTGACAAACCTTTATATAGTAACCAGATAGAATGTCCCAGAAGAGGAAGTTTCTGCAATGTTCTATTAGTTTCTGGGGGATTCTGTTAAAGTTCAAGTAAACAAGGTCATTGACCTATTTAAACAATTAAACAATCAACAGCTATATGTACATGTACAATATATCAGTGTAACAAAGATGTAAACAAGGTCACTGAGTGCAAAAGAGTTAGACCAGTCAGAAAATGCAGAAATAAAAAAATCTTTCTCACATAATTATCAACTTAAGGATATATCAATCTCAATATAATATGGGGGCTATAACAATTACTGGATTCTGTCAAACTGTATTTTGGACTAATTCAATAATTGATAAGTACCACTGTTTTTATTTTCTGTAAACCAATTAGTGTAAGAGATCTTTGTATCATTTTTCTATATTTTTTTTTAATTAAATTTCAGAATAATTAAATTCATAGTTATTGTTGCTGACTCTCGGATTTCTTTCTGTTACCATGCAATATCATTAATATTTCTACACCGTAACACCCCTTGAGGAGCCAATTGGTGGAAAGTAATATGTCACTCGACTGTAATTAAGATAAGGCAAGTGAAGGCGAGTGATAGTAACTGCATATTCATTTCTTTGAATTTAGTATTATGCATGATACAAAGATTTTGACATATCTGGGCACTTAATTGGTAGAGGGCTAGATTATTTTTACCCCTATTTTACCTATGTAACAAGTCTGGACATTATGAGGCATATAGTTTATAAATATTAAATTGTTTCAGTTAGCCCTTTACCTAACGAATCCCCCGCATCCACCCACGAAATATGCAAATTGAGCAGTTGAAAAAATTAAATTTTTCATTCAAAGTATTTCAACAAAACCATATCATGTGACCCCCTCATTGGAACGAGCTCATTGAGCTCGTTCCAATGAGGGGTCACATGATATGGTTTTGTTGAAATTTTTTGAAAAATTCAAAAAATTATATTTAAAATAATAAATTTTGATATCGTCTGCGTTGGGTAAAGGGTTAAAGGCATTGGCCTCCAGTAAACTGAAGCAATTTGATATTTATTAACAAAGGGCATTTAATCCTGCTGAATCATCTGTAAAACAACTGCTGAAGATAAAATCCAGTGTTGTGGCCTCCAGCTCTCAACCAGTTAAGAGTCGAGCGATCAATCACTCACTACTTTAGAAATTTAGGCGATTATCTGGCGAGTGCGAGTGATCACTCACCATTCATTGAAAGCCCTGAAGTATGTCAGCATGTAAGTTTCATGCTTTGCTCTGTCTCATATAATTGATGTCAGTGTGACAGTGTTTGCCTGTTTTGAAGCAAGTTTGTTCCTTTGTGAACCCATGTAATACATTAGTTCAAAAGTAAGGTTAATCGATCAGTTACTTTTTTGGTCGATCAAGATGTTGATATTCTTTAATCGATTAATCTGTTAACCGTTTCAGCTCTAGATTGATTTTTGTTGATGCTGTCTTAATTATTTTGCAGTTCTTTATTTGTGAAATCTTGACTCACTGTACAGTACAGAATGTACGCTTGAGCAGTGATGTCCATGCATGCATTTACCAAATGATTAAATCATCAAAATTTCAGTTAATGAAGCACCAGGTTGTACCTGGTGCTTCTTTAATTAAATTTTTTATGATTATTCCAATAATTAGTGTTTGCAATCTAATTATTGCATCTGTGGAAATACTGCTCACCCTGTGGAAAGTGACCAGTCCACGGCAGGTGTAAAGTAGGCAGGTCACATACAGATCATGAAAAAGACTGTTTTTGTGTTCACTGTACTGTAGACTGTTTTCCTGGATTGTAAGAGGGAAACTAGCTGCCATTTTGATGACCATCAGATGTGATTACCAGAACACCTACTGATAGGAACATGCCTTTAGATTAGTCTACAAGAGGAAATAGTGAACTTGTGGCCAAGTTGTGGGCGAGTAAAGAGCCACTATTTCTTCTCGTCATCTGTTTCATATTCTTTTCAGCTTTTCCCCCCTTAGAATCATAGCTTACAGCCTCTTGTTAACCTTTACATAACATAGTGGCCAAAAGCGGCCAGGAAATTGACCAAAATAAGCCTACCACAACCTAAAATATCTTACAAATGTCATGATAAACCCAGGCAAATATGAATATCATTAGAATCGGCTCCATGAGCTTGTTCTAATGCTATCCATATTTGTATGGTTTTATTGAAAAAGTGTGAGAATTTTTTTTTAAAAATGTGAAATTTAATTTGTTTTTTAAAAAAGCTGTGTTAGGTAAAGGGTTAAACCATTTTTATTGGATCTTGGAAAGAGCAGTTTAGGATAACCCATGAATAAAGTTCATCTATCAATGCTTGTTCTCATTGTCACATTTTCTCCCTTATTGACACTCAGGTACATGTAGACGAGTCAATAAAGGAGAAAATGTGACATTGGGAAAACGACTTACTCGCCCATTTTCTGGCTAGACTACAGTTAAAACTAGAAGTCCTGTCATGAAATGCGCACAAATAGCGCGTCGATTTGCAAGTTAATCTACGCGTTATGACCATTGAAAGGCTATCAGATTCTGTTCATATGGCCTGTGCATAAGCAATGTTTCAGCCAATGGACCCCCGGGTAACCCGGAGGTCCATTGGCAGAAACATTGCCTGTTTTTGCTAGGAGTAACCAGGAGAACCTGCCGTGCTTTGGATGCCATTCGATATGGCAATTGCACGCAATTCCTACGCGCAATTAAGCCTAGATAAATGGGCAATTCGTGACAGGACTTCTAGTTTTAACTGTAAGTGACAAGAGTCCATAGTAGCCACTAGTCCAATTCCCTCTCCGTAAGATTATTTGATCAGTTTATGCACAGACACACTAATACCGTTTCGCCGGCATGGTTCAGTTTTCTGCTCTGCTGCAAAAACCAGTACCAAACCAGAAAACAAAAAAAAATGCCCAGCTGTACTGGAAGAGGGATTTTGTGCACATCCAATGATTTGAAAATTTCTGAATCTGCCCAACTGGAATCGAACCAATCCGAATTATCAGTACATTTTCAAAACGAATCAAATCAAGCTTCACATGACCCTACTTTACATGCAAAGAAAATCAAAGAGTTCATCTTTTATAATTGAGATTATATTGTACATTTCAGGTGATGTTAATTGGTGACAGTGGAGTTGGGAAGACTTGCCTGTTAGTCCGGTTCAAAGATGGAACATTTTTGTCAGGGAGTTTTATATCAACAGTTGGTATAGATTTTAGGGTAAGCTCGGGACTGTTGTGTCATCCAGTTCACATGGTATTTTCTGATTTTTGAATATTTCTGCTTAGCTGAGGGATTTTACTTGTTATTGTCACCTAAATTGTTCGTTTATTGGGGCATTAATCCTTTACCCAATGAATTGGCCACATCTGCCTACGTAATAATCAAATTCAGCAGGTGAAAAAAATACTATTTTTCAAAAAATTCCCAACAAAACCATATCATGTGACCCCTCTTTGGAACGAGCTCATCGAGTTCATTCCAATCAATAATGTGAAAATAACGTGATTGAGTCACTGCGCACCCATAAGTCGATGACAACAATTCACTTTGTGTCAGTGCGTAGATGGAGAATCATAGAGCAGAGAACCATGGCACCTCCGGAATCTATGAACCTTCTCTGTCCATGGGTGTTTTACAAAGTAAAGTATGATTGAATAATGCTTACGTGCCAGTGCTACACAACTTTCACATATGGGCAATGATGTATTGTGGTTAGTAGAGGGGGATGTCTAGTCGATTGGTGATTTTGGATTTGATTAATAATGAAAATCTAGTCGACATCAATTAGTGGATTAATCATTTCAACACAACACCACATGTCTGCAGAATTTTATCAGTCCAAAAGTAATTTGAAAACTCTGAATCTGAGATGCAAATTTTTGTTTTTTTGTTATTCGGTCTTGATTCAGAGTTCTTTTATTTATGAAATACCGACCCATGAGGGTATAAGTGTGTGTGGCCATTCGATCCTGATCTGTTTGAGAAACATACCACTTTTATATTACAGTTCTGTACATACAGTTAAAGTCTCCATCTTCCAAGTTTGACTTGTCTCCATTGGTACTGTTCTCAATATTGATAAGCAGAATGGTGTGCTTCTAATTAATGACAAAACCATTTCATATTGACTATTGGTTCACAGTAGGTTGCATTTCCTGCTCTAGAAAATATCACTCATTAACCTTATTAACCCTTTACAAGGGGGCGCGGTGGCATTGTGGTAACCGGCTCTCGTCAGATCACCGAAGTTAAGCAACGTTGAGCCCGGTTAATCCACGGATGGGTGACCGTCTGAGCGATCGATTCAGACTTCTGCATTGTGTCCTTGGGCAAGGCACTTAGCCCCGATTGTCCACATGGGGGCATGCTGACGCCGTGTACTAAGGCGAAATGCACGTCGTTGGCATGTCTTCAACCAATCTAACCCTACCTGTGCTGCAGTGCGGAGTTACGATGTTGCGGAGCTGGCAGCTGCTCGTCATTGCTCGGTGGTTCTCTCTGGGTACTCAGGCTTCCTCCTCCCGTAAAACTGTCACGGTCATGATTAGCCATTGTGCATAAGTATGTGACCTTAAACACCAATAAATAAATAACCCTTTAAAAAAGGAAGGCTGCTTTTCTGGCCCAGGATCATGATACGACCTGAGTTCGTAAAGGAGATAGTTGCTCATTGAATTTGTGATGTAGACGAATCAAGATTTTCAACATGCACATTGAAAATATTGATTGGTGGTGATATAGGCCGTTTTGAAAATTAGAGTTTGGCATCAGTATCATTATTTTCTTCTGCAAAATACTGTGGTATGGTTTGGCATTGGTATTATTCCACCTGTTACTGTCATACGGTAAGGCGGGCGCCGTGGACTGGTCACTTTCCACGGGTGGACAGTATTTCCATGGTCTCAATAATATTAGATTCCAAACCCTAATTATGGGAATAATTATCAAAAATTTAATTAATGAAGCACAGTGTACAACCCATGGTATTCCCAGTGCTTCATTAATTAAAATTTTTCTGATGATTTTTATTACCTGGTAAATGCATGTGTGGAACTGTGGCAAATGGGGATGGGGTTCAAAATGACAGGGCTATCATTAGACTATAATCAAGGTGAGCCATCAGAAGAGAAATCATTTTATTGGTTTCTGTAGTTGTGAATATATTAAGAACTCCAGCTCCTCGTTTCTTTTGACTCCTGACTGATGATGTTTGAATGGCCATACTCCAAAGTATAAATACCACACAGAGATGTATAATCTGCACAGGTCCAGTCTTTCTGCACAGGGGCCTGCAGTTTATTTCCAGTCATGTTGAACGGCCTAGACTTGCCCACAATACTATTGACACCATTAAATCTGGTATGAATAAAGCCTTCAACTGCCCAAACATCTGATTGGGGGGCAAGGATGGGGGGTGGGGGTGGACACCTTCCTATTTTCAGGGGCAAGGTGTCTTGATGCAACTAAGTCTCAGACACTTTCAAAATGACAGTGGCTTGACCTGGGTGCATGGTGACTGATAACTTTCAAACATGATTAATATTTGATTAGAATGTTTCTTCAACTCATGCAAAAACAAACAACTTGCTTTAATAGGCCTAAGAAAGTTAAAAATCTGTTTATCAGGCCCTCCCACAAAAGCCTGAAAATAAGCAGACTGTCATCTGCAGAATGAGGCCCCCAGAGGATGAATTTGGTGATGCTACCTTGCACACCAGGGTAGCATCACTAAATTTACCCTCTTTGAACCTCATTCTGCATTCTGAATCAATGCCTCAAGCCTAAACAGCAAGATGTACCCAGAGGATAAATTGGCACACTGTATGGGATAGCATCAGTAAATTCACCCTCTGGGGACCTCATTCTGCAATTGACAGATTGCTTATTTTCAGGCTTGCTCCCACATGGTTCTTTTGGCTACCGCATGCTCTCTTTTTATAACCAATGCAAAGTTAAAAAAATAAAAATTAAATGGTTTATGTCTGATATTTTACAAAAGTTAATAAAATTGATAAATTTGTGCCTTGAGTGCAACAAAGCTTTTCAATACTTTAGCATTGCAAAGTTTTCTTGCACTCAATGGATGAAATACACCACCACCCATGCTATTCTGTAGATTATGAGGCCTAAAACATAAAACAAACCAAGAACATGAACTTTTGATGACAAAGAAATAATCACAAAAATAAAAAAATAAAGTAAAAAAATGCCCGCCCACATGCAATTTTACCAAAAATGCCCTGAGAAACACAAGATCTACTTTGTGGTGCCTTATAATGAGTTTGCATGTATATGGGTGAATACACTGAATGGCTTGGGCGTATATTTTATTTATTAAACGGATTGTTTTCACTTCACTACATTTTACAAAACAGGAACACAATGCTTTCAAAGCACATGCTCAGTGTTAACTTTGTTCCTAGCCAATAGAACTGCTTAATTGCTTATTCCAGAAAATTTGCATGGAATTCACTCTTCTTCCTTTTGTCAGTTGAAGTATTTGATCGTTCTGTTTATGAGCTACATCATGTTGAAATGACAAAACTGCAGCCAAAATCACTGGGGTATTACAGACTTTATTGAGTTAAATATTGGAAGATTTTCATACAAATTGATTATGAAACTAACAATAGTAAATCCTGCTCAATATTAAATATATAATTTTTTTATCATGTTTCAGAAATCTTTTATTTGAGGTTGGCTGACTGATTATGTTGAAAAAAGGCATTTAGAATAAGTGAAAAATTATTGTAGCTACCACTTGTAATAGCCAAAAATACCACCATCAAACTTCGAGACATTACTTATGCCAACATTGCCAAACGTCTCTGCTTTTTTGAGGACCATCCCAAATTCCCAGTATGTACTCATTTTGCAGCATTTGGGCAGCATGTCTGCCATTTTTGATTCCACAAAGGAACTGTTCCTCTTCTGAAACATACTGAAAAATGTAACTTTTAACTCTTAACCCACTGAGTATTTTCAAGATTTTTTCATCAAATCTGGTCATGCCTGCCTCAGTCATGACTAGATTAGATGAAACATTCAACTAAATTTAGTCAAGATGTCAACGGTTAAAAAATTCATGCTATTTACAGGGGGAAAATTTGATTAAATGTGCTCAAATTATACATATTTAAGTGGCAGAGAGAAATCTTGTCTTGGGCAGGAATATCCGCCAGCAGCATGTAAGGAGTTGTTTTGGTATGGTACTACAGTACATACAGAGTGTATACCATATCAAACACTGGATGCGGTGTTTACATTTCATCAAAACGCAGAGTTATCCGGTGAAACTCTGTTAGAGCAGAGATAACTAACACCGTATTGGTCAGTGATTTTGTGTGAAAGAGATCAGTGTTGTTGGTTGGCAATAAACACAGTCTCACCAAAATAGCTGCTGTGTTCATTTCAGTGTTTTGTTTGTGACATTCATAACTGCACAGTTTGCAAACAAGTCTGTGTGCATTACCGGTAAGTCAATAATCAGTGTGCATGCAGTGTAATCTTTCGACGACGAGCCTTAAAAACTCAGAAGACGAATCCCTTATCCATCAAACCCCACTGGATGGGGTGAAGTTTTAGAGATGCTGTACACAGATTCACAAGACAGCCTTAAATAAATTTCCCGAATTCCGCTCGAAATTTCGTATACCATTGCCAAACACATACACAATGTATACCATTGCAAACACTACTAAATAATGCCTAGGCTAGCCACCTAATTGTCGGCAGGATATACTCAAAGCAAGCAATTTTAGAAAAGGTACAGTATATGCGTTCAGCAGATGCATTGTAATGCTCCCCCCCCCCCCCCCCCCCCCCCCCCAAAAAAAAAAAAAACCCTCAAAACAAAAGAAAAAACAAAACAAAACATGCAGACTTGATCAGTCTGGATGTATCGAAAGACTTAATATTTACAAGAATATATCAATTCTATGGGAATGCTACAACAAACTAAACCAGAAAGAAGACCACTGTTATAAATCTTACAGCATGGGAGAGTCAAGCAGAAAATCACAGCCTGGTGTGCTATGGCTATTAGTAATAATCCTCGCTCGAAAACTCTTCCCATAGCAGAACACTAGACTCCTCATTGCCCTGCATCTGTATTCCTATGAGGAGGGAATCAAAGGTTAAAAACTACCAACCCCCAAACACCACAGCCCCTCCTTTCCATCACTATCTTTGTTTTGGAAGCAAAAGATAACAAATGTTATTCTCAAAGTTTGTGGGTGGCCCGTGTCCTCTTGGATCAAGATTTGTGAGATTTATTCAAGCAATTAACACCTACAGAGAGACAGATTGCGAAAACAAAACAATAACAATGACAGAATGAAACATTGAAAAGAAAAAGATGTTAAAAGTACACAAAAATATGGGTAATTATTTTATTCATCACAAGTGCCTGTGTGAATATGTGTGAGAAGGGGGGGCCAACACACCAAGCACGTAAGCCGGACATCAAAGTTAGTGGGGGTGGGGGAGAGGGAGTCAAGAGTAATATCTGGGAGGGGGGGGAGGTGGATACAGAATATGATGCGCATCATCATTCAAGCTGTGCAGCTACGAGATGGGTGAGCACAGAAGGGGGTGTCCCCCGCTGCTTTGGGGGAGGGGGACCTTGGGTAAGTTTTTAATAATTGTGAAAGGCATTAAAAAAAAGACCACATCACCACCAAATAGAATCTTAAAGAACTTTGAAAAACAGACGGGGTGTGGGGGGTGGGGATTTCACAAAAGCTTATTGGGGACCCCCTCACCATGATCTTCCAATTATCACTCCCCCCCACCCCCCCAATAAAAAATCCAAACACGTTTTCTTCACTGGTTCGGTGGGGATGCTGTGCTAACAAGTTACAAATGTATTTCTACCGTTCACAGCTTAACAGCACTTTTTTCTGGAGCATATATTGAGTTGAGTTGTAACAGAACCAGAAAACAGGGGAAGGTTAAAAAAAATTCATCGGCAATAACTTGTATATTCCGATTTGATGTTACCTTGGCATCATTGCATCGTAGGCTACCTGAGGAAAGGGGGACGCCCTACTGTTGAGTTAACAAAATTCTATTCTTTTCAACGTCGTGTGATCCTTTATTCTTTTCGTACATTTATCCACTTGGGTTTTAATTTAATTGTCTCCGAGCACAGGATCAATATTCAATAATAAATAACAAACTATTAAACGGCTAAGTCGTTAAATCAATTCATCAGATTCAAATATGCAAGATTTATTTAAATGAGATGTTCTCGGTGAAACACCAAGCCACTTCAATCAACAGCACGAATAAGCCGTCGGTACTGTTTATCACCTCGTACTTGGGCAACTAATCTTTTATGTACAACAAATGCGGTGTGTAAAAGTCAACGCAGTGTTCCACAGAGTCAATTTAGGTAAAATCACCCACCACCGCACCGAGTGGATGAGATGCTACACACTATGTACATATTTGTATATTGATATCTGCTCAGTACTGATACTGTACCAAATTTTGGGTATACCAACCACCTCTATTGATTGGTCTCCCCCCCCCCCCCTCCCCCCTTGTAACGAATATAGACTCCAAATGGTTATAAAGCCACACTAAAAGGCTCCAAAACATTTTTTTTCAAAGATGAAACTCTTCCATGGTAAATTTTCAGTTGAAAAGGGACTTTTGCTAGTTTGGTTATTTTGTTGCATCCAATCAATTTCTGTGTGGGAAAACTATATCTGCTCATAACTCTTTTGTTCTCACAGGTGATTAATTCTGAGCTGTCTCTCTTTGTTGTCTTCATTTATAATATTGGGAGATTTATTAAAAACTGATAATGCAGTAAGAGAAGCTTTAGATACAGTGTTGGAAATGTGCCTCATCATCATCGGTGTGGTTCAGCTTCTTGACTGATGCAATGTTTGTTCTTCTTCAGTAAAGCTATTGTCATCCCTTGAGAAGAACAAGGTGCCATCTGCAATGCTAAAGCATTGCAGATGGCATCATGTTCCACTTCAGGGATGACAATAGCTTTAGAAATCACCCCATAAATTGTATAGCTTCTTTGTTTGTTGATTAGCCTCCAATCTCAGTCATTATACCTTATGCTGCCTCTTCCCCACCCCATCCCCCATTGGCACATGTAAAATATGTTACATGTAGTTCTTAATGAATACTCAAGAGTTTCTCAGTTACAGTTCACAGAAAGTAAAGTCTTTTCCAATAATGTAGTTCTGGCGAAATGAAGTATTTCTAAGAAAGAGCTTTCCAATGAATGATAAGATTACATTCAAATCTGATTGATTGATTGATTGATTATTATACACATAATAGTTTGTAAGAATAATGATAAAAATATAAAATGAAAACGCATATGTTTACTGTGGGGAATAACATAGCCAGCATATATACAATTCACATAAAAATAATTATATTTTAAACTTGGTATGCAGAAAAGTTCACCCTTGAATTTAGGAAGAAAAAGTGGAAAGCTGCAATTGACAAACATAAACAATCCTATGCCTCTCATGGTGACAGATTGATGCAACCATGCAGGTAATATGGAAACTCAGCAGTTGCAAAAATGTTTTTCAAAAACTAAAAAAAAAAAAAATATTGTGACCCCCCACCCCCACCTCATTAAAACGAGCTTGACATGTATCAATAATGGGGTGCACATGATATGGCTTTCTTGAAATTTTATGAAAAATGTGAATAATGTTTAAATGGCAAATTTAGGCTTTACAAAATGCCACGCATTGTGACAAAACTATATACACGACCGAGTCACCAATGCTTGGGAGGTGCAAACTCTCTCTAAAATGGGCAACATGGCTAATTAACGCTCACCCCCCGTCTTGAGTTGATACTCATGTTGTCATGATTAGCCATTGTGCAAAAATATGGGACCTTAAACACCAATAAATAAATAACTATGTACACTCTGACTAGTCAGAGATTTCATATTGACCCCGGCAAGAATCAGATTTTGTTGATGTTACACTGCTCAGTTACATTTAGGGCTGAAACGGTTGGCTCATTTTCATAACCGACTAACCAAAAGCTATAACCGGATAATATCCGGTTATCCGTGCCCATTATTTAACCGATTATGGGATCAAAACTATAAGAATTTGAAAGCAGTAGTATCAAACTATTCCGTAGTGTGTATACAAATGAACGTTGTTGAGTACTCGACAACGTTCATTTCTGTACACGCTATGGAATAGTTTCTGTGATTACTCCTCACTCACGAAAACTGCAGATCATTAACAAAGTCTTGAACGCCAAAGTCGATTATTTCTCAATATACATAACCAGGGCTGGGACGAGTACTAGACTCCAGTACATGAGTATGAGTACAAGTTCTCTGAAAATGTGTGTAAAGTACGAGTAAAAGTACTGGGAAAACACTGCTTCGATGTGTAATCTATCACAAAGGAGAAGCAGCAGATTTACGTTTCAAACGTGGAATGACGATCACTATCGATATTTTGGATAAACGGTTGACGGTTTTTCTAATTGGTTAGGTAGCTAACAAGTTTCAAACCGATTATCTGATGAACCATTTCAGTACTAGTTACATTTGATTGGTTAGTGCTGTTACAGTGTGAAAATAATAATGATATTGGTAACAGAAGAAAGCTGAGAATCAGAAACATTAAGTAGGAATTTAACTATTCTGAAATTTAATTAAAAACAATAATATAAAAAAAAAATGATACAAAGATCTTTTACACTAATTGGTAAAAACAGTGATACTTATCAATTAATGAATTAGTCCAAAATACAGTTCGACAGAATCCAGTGATGAAGAATCTTGCGAAGAATTCTTCAAGCTGGTAGTATAAAGTCCAAAAATGTGTCTTCAGAAATATTTTTAAACAAAGCAAAATGCTGTGTATATTTATAATATTTGTTTTTAAACAGATAGTTTGCTCGGTTCTGCAGATAACTCAAATATTAGGCTAAAGAAAATTAATCTTTTGATTCTCAGGCAGTTGGTGCTTTCGTTTTTTCAGTCCATGTTAGTCATATTTATTTCGGTGGCAAAATTCTGAATGCATAAAACTATCATAGTTTGTGATTTTAGCGGTATCACATCCCGATTTTCACTGTAATATGTCGTATACATTGATACAGTATTGTTATTGTTTTCTCAAAATGCAACATGATTCTCATATGTATTTACAAAATAAATATTTATTCAACTGGTTGAGAGCTAGATTAGTTTTGGTGGTCTGAATTTGGTCATCAAAAATCATTTTATTACAAATTATTGTAGAGTGCCAACAGGCACTCTCCATTTATTTTTAGCTGCGACTAGCAGCTCTATAAGTGGCAATGTCGGTCTGTCTGTCTGTCGGTCTGCCGGTCGGTCGGTCTGTCTGTGACCAACGAGCTTCAAAACTCAATAACTTTTGAAATACTTGATGGAATGACTTTATATTTGGCATGTAAGTGTATCTTATTGATGTCTAGCCACTGTTCAATGCATGTGTTGTTCCAAATATTTTTCTTGGAGTTATGGCCCTTGATGAACTTAGAATGTCTGTCGGTCTGTCTGTGACCAACGAGTTTCAAAACTCAATAACTTTTGAAATACTTGATGGAATGACTTTATATTTGGAATGTAAGTGTATCTTATTGATGTCTAGCCACTGTTCAATGCATGTGTTGTTCCAAATATTTTTCTGGGAGTTATGGCCCTTGATGAACTTAGAATTTTGTGAAATTGCTCCACCCGTCGCAGCTACGGTATCGATGTCGCGATTTTTTTTAAAGAACAAATTTGTATAAACAAATTATTATTTACGTTTGACTGAATATAAAACATGTTTAAGGAAAATGTTGGTTTTTGCACTGGTGCCCTCATTTTTTTTGGAAGGCCTCTAATTGTGACTTCTAGCACTCGACCAGTTCAAAAATTCATTATTTTCTATCTCCATTTTGTATGATCACTGATCCAAAAAAAAAACTATCAGTGAAATCAACATGAAAGCTCTAATATTTAATTTTAGTCTCTCTCAACTGTTTTTTAGGCAGCCACGACCATTCCATCAGGAATAAAAAATAAAAATAAAAACAGCCCTCCCTCATTCGTTTTAAAAAAGTTGCCTGAGAATCAGTTATTTATTTTTAGCTCAACTTTGACGAAGTCAAATTTGAGCTATTGTCATGGCCCGTCGTCCGTCTGTCTGTCTGTCCGTCTGTCTGTCCGTCCGTCTGTCCATCTGTCCGTCTGTCCGTACGTTAACAATTGGCTATGGCTCGGGCTAGAGGTCGTATTTATGAACCGATCTTTACGAAACTTCTTGTGTACCTTTGTTATGACCCTGGGACGGGAACGAGTGTTTTTAGGTGTGGTCCAAAATTCAAGATGGCTGCCAGCGGCCATTTTGTACCGATGATGCAAAAATCAGTTTTTTGTACAGAACTTCTGTATGAAAGTTCTGATTTGAATAAAGTTTTGTATAAATGTTTAGTACCATGGGATACATCACATATAATACGGGTTTTTTTCTCGTGCGTAAATTATGCAAATTAGACTGACTTTGATTTATTTAGTGTTACTTTCAGAGCTGTAAGTGCCAAGCTGCTATGGCTCGGGCTAGAGGTCGTATTTATGAACCGATCTTTACGAAACTTCTTGGGTACCTTTGTTATGACCGTGGGACGAGAACGAGTGTTTTTGGGTGCGGTCCGAAATTCAAGATGGCTGCCAGCCGCCATTTTGTACCGACGATGCAGAAATCTGTTTTTTGTACAGAACTTCCATATGAAAGCTCTGATTTGAATAATTTTTTGTATGAATGTTTAGTACCATGGGATACATCACATATAATACGGGTTTTTTTCTCGTGCGTAAATTGTGCAAATTAGACTAATTTTGATGTTTTTTGGGGTTACTTTCAGCACTGTAAGTGCAAATGCCAATACGGGTCGGGCTAGAGGCCGTATTTATAAACCGATCTTTACGAAACTTCTTGGGTACCTTTGGTATCACCGTGGGACGAGAACGAGTGTTTTGGGGTCCGGTCCGAAATTCAAGATGGCCGATGGCAGCCATTTTGTACAAAATTAGGTGCAATCAGATTTTTGCACAGAACTTCCATATGAAAGCGCTGATTTGAATAATTTTTTGTGTGAATGTTTAGTACCAAGGGATACATCACATATAATACAGGTTTTTTTCTCGTGCAGAAATTATGCAAATTAGATGAACTTTGATTTTTTCAGTGCGACTTACACACAGTAAGTACACATGTCAATACGGCTCAGACTAGAGTCTGTATTTATGAACTGATCTTCACGAAATGTCTTGGGTACCTTTGTTATCACCTTGGGACGAGAACGAGTGTTTCTGGGTGAGGTCTAAAATTCAAGATGGCTGCCAGTGGCCATTTTGTACCGAAATTAGGTCTAATCAGTTTTTTGTACACAACTTCTATACAGCTCAGACTAGAGGCCATATTTATGACCCAATCTTTACGAAACTTCTTGGGTACCTTTGTTATCACCGTGGGATGAGAGTGAGTGTTTTTGGGTGTGGTCCAAAATTCAAGATGGCCACCAGCAGCCATTTTGTACCAAAATTAGTGCAATCAGTCTTTTGTACAGAACTTCTGTATGAAAGTTCTGATTTGAATAAATTTTTGTATGAATGTTTAGTAACATGGAATACATCACATATTCTAAGGGGTTTTTTTTCGTGCAGAAATTATGCAAATTAGATGAACTTTGATTTATTCAGTGCTACTTACACAATGTAAGCACACATGTCAATACGGCTCAGGGTAGAGGCTGTATTTATGAACCGATCTTCACAAAACTTCTTGGGTACCTTTGTTATCACCTTGGGATGAGAATGAGGGTTTCTGGGTACGGTCCAAAATTCAAGATGGCTGCCAGTGGCCATTTTGTACCGAAATTAGGTCCAATCAGTTTTTTGTCACAAGTTCTATACAGCTCGTATTTATGAACTGATCTTCACAAAACTTCTTGGGCACTTTTGTCTTCACCTTGGGACAGGAACGAGTGTGTTTTGGGGTGCCTTTGTTATCACTGTGCTATGAGAACAAATATTTTGGGGTTTAGTCAGACCCACTCTGGGACTCAAAGATTTTTTCTAGTTTAGCATCTGACTGTCACCCACCTTTACAATACTTTACCTATACATTTGTTACAGGCAACGGTCAGTATTTAGACCATTACAATACTTTATATGTACCTTTGTTATCAGGTCATTACCTAGATGTTTGCCATTGCTGTGTCACATACTATACATGTACATGTCTTTGTCTTGACAAGTTGAGCTACAGTGTCATTGACACTTTCATTATTTGGCCTTGTGGATTTTATTTATTTTTGAAAGAAGTGCATAAATATAACTGAATGTTCACAAATTTATGCATTTTATATTTATCAACTGGTTGAGTGCTGGAAGTACTAATTTAGGCATTTTTCTGAAGTGCAGGTACCACAGCTTGAAGGCTTTATATTCTGTGAATGTCCTTCATAAAATCCATGAAGTGAATGTATTCAACCTGTATGGATTTGGATCTTTACAATTTATGGTAGAGTCCCTACAATACAGTCTATGTGGACTGGTCATAATCCATGCATGGGCAGTGATGGGTGCATGTGCATTTGCCATGTAATAAAAATCGGCATCAGCAAAATTTTAATTAATGAAGCACTGGGTATATCATTGATTACATTTTTATTAATATTCCTACAATTAGTGGTTGGAATCTAACATTATTGCATCCTTGGAAATATTGCCAACCCTTTGAAAGTGACCAATCGACGGCGATTGTACATGTACATGTGAACAAATGTTTCCGATGAAAAAATATGTTAGTTTAAACACCAATAAATAAATATTTAGCATAAAATTTAAACCATGGTCTCCCCCTTGTGCACAAATCAGAGGATTCTAAGGACTTAACCCTATTATGTGCAAGCTTAATGTGGGTTGCATAATGTGGGTTATCAGTGAATATTTGTGATGGATAGCTCCATTTTCGGTTTTTAGCTCAACTTTGACGTAAGTCAAATTTGAGCTTATGCCATGGCCAGTCTTCGGTCGGCCGTCTGTCCGTCAACAATTCAATACAGCTTCGGCTAGAGGCCGTATTTGTGAACCAATCTTTACGAAACTTCTTGAGCACCTTTGTTTTCACCGTGGGGCGAGAACGAGTGTTTTGGGGTGAAGTCCAAAATTCAAGACGGCCGCTGGCAGCCATTTTGTACAAAATTAGGTGCAATCCGATTTTTGCGCAGAACTTCCATATGAAAGCTCTGGTTTGAATAATTTTTTGTCTGAATGTTTAGTACCATGGGATACATCACATATAATACAGGTTTTTTTCTTGTGCGTAAATTATGCAAATTAGACTCACTTTGATTTATTTCGTGTTACTTTCAGCACTGTAAGTGCAAATGCCAATACGGCTCGGGCTAGAGGCCGTATTTATGAACCGATCTTTACTAAACTTCTTGAGTACATTTGCTATCAACGTGAGATGAGAACAAGTGGTTTTGGGTGCGATCCAAAATTCAAAATGGCCACCAGCAGCCATTTTGTACTTTAGTTAGTGCAATCTGTTTTTTGTACAGAACTTCTGTATGAAAGTTCTGATTCAAATAATTTTTTGTCTGAATGTTTAGTAACATGGAATTCATCACATATAATATAGGTTTTTTTCTCGTGCAGAAATTCTGCAAATTAGATGAACTTTGATTTGTTCAGTGCTACTTATACACAGTAAGTGCACATGTCAATGCGGCTCGGGCTGGGGGCTGTATTTATGTACCAATCTTCACGAAACGTCTTGGGTACCTTTGTTATTACCTTGGGACGAGAACGAGTGTTTTGGGGTGCGGTCCAAAATTCAAGATGTCCACATGCAGCCATTTTGTACCAAAATTAGTGCAATCAGTTTTTTGTACAGAAGAAGTGTACACAACTTCTATACGGCTCAGGCTGGAGGCCGTATTTATGAACCAATCTTTACGAAACGTCTTGGGTACCTTTGTTATCACCGTGGGACGAGAACGAGTGTTTTGGGGTGCGGTCCAAAATTCAAGATGGCCACCAGCAGCCATTTTGTACCAAAATTAGTGCAATCAGTTTTTTGTACAGAACATCTATATGAAAGTTCTGATTTGAATAAATTTTTGTAGGAATGTTTAGTAACATGGAATACATCACATATAATACTGGTTTTTTTCTCATGCAGAAATTATGCAAATTAGATGAATTTTGATTTGTTCAGTGCTACTTATACACATTAAGTGCACATGTCAATATGACTTGGGCTGGAGTCTGTATTTATGAACCGATCTTCACGAAACTTCTTGGGGTACCTTTGTTATCACCTTGTTACAGGAACGAGTGTTTTTGAGTGCCTTTGTTATCACCGTACTATGAGAACAAATATTTTTGAGTTCAGTCAGACCCACTCTGGGACTCAAAGATTTCTTTTCTAGTTTAGCATCTAACTGTTACCCCACCTTTACAATACTTTACCTATATATTTGTTACAGGCTGTGGTCAGCATTTATGTACAGACTGTTACAAGACCATAGATGTACCTTTGTTATCAGGTCATTTATTTATTTATTTATTTATTGGTGTTTAAGGTCACATACTTATGCACAATGGCTAATCGTGACCGTGACAGTTTTACGGGTGGAGGAAGCCGGAGTACCCGGAGAGAACCACCGAGCAACGACGAGCAGCTGTCAGCTCCCCAACATCGTAACTCTGAACTCTGCACCGCAGCACAGGCAGGGTTAGTTTGGTTGAAGACATACGCACCATCGACGTGCAGTACGCCTCAGTACACAGCGTCATCGTGCCCCCATGTAGGCAATCGGGGTGAAGTGTCTTGCCCAAGGACACAACGTGGTTGCCGCAGGTGGGATTCGAACCGAGGACCTCTCGGCTTGCAGCCTGCACCTCTACCAACTGAGCCACCGCGCCCCCTATCAGGTCATTACCTAGATGTTTGTCATTGCTGTGTCACATACTATACATGTACATGTCTTAAACAAGTTGAGCAACAGTGCCATTGACACTTTCATTGTTGGTAAAAGGGATGCTTTTTATTTGTAGATTAAAAGTCTTATCGTATATAGCATTCAAACAGTTAATTAACAGTGAAAGTGCTTGCAGATTTGGTCATATTTGCATGTACATGTACAAGTATGTAATGTCAACCATAACTAATCGGGAGATAATGTATCCTGCATGTGTTACTTTGATTAGAGACATTTTAAATGAACAACAGTTTTTCCCTGTTTTTCAATTACTCGAATCAATACAAAGAGACCCGCTTATGCAACAAACAATTTCCCTAAAAGCAATTAGGAGTTTAACTCTTAAACTGTTAAGATTTTTCTAGAATTTTTTTGTAAAATCCTATCAGGGCTGCGGTGAAAACAGTCATGGCTGAATTTGCTGAAAGCCCAGAAATCATTCACATGATGCTTATCCCTTTGCATCATGGTGGTGTCTTTCAGGCTAGTTTAATGGCAGAAATTGAAAAAGAGTCCATATTCATTAGTTGGAAGTAGACCAATTAATATTTTCAACGTGCAGCCTCAAAGCTACATATTGAAAATATTTATTGGTTAACCGCACTCATTCACTTAGCAGTCATCCTACTTTGGGAAAGCATGATCTATTATGATTCTGTGCCAGAAAAGGCTCTCTCGGTTTCAAAGGGTTAAAACGGATCTCTATGGTTATTCTGGTGACTAGGTTTATAATGTCCTGGCCGAAATCTCATGAATTTACTGTTCTTTGTGTTTTGTAGGGCGTGTTGCATTTGATCAAAGTTTATTATTTGATAGGTCTTATTGACTTCAGTCAAAGAATATTAATTATTTGAGTTTTTACTTTTACTTGTACTGCTCTCCATGGGAGCCCCTGGAAGTGGAGCAGTGATTGTTTACTTCAATAACAAAATTCTGTTTTACGGATAAAGTAGGACCCAGAACCAATGCCTGGGGTTGAAGTCCTGTAAAGTGAGCAGTACGGCCACCATGGACTGGTCACTTTGCGTGTGGTGGGCAGTATTTCCATGGACCAAATAATATTAGAGCAAACACTATTAATTTGTAGGAATAATTATCAAAAATTTAATTAATGAAGTACCGGGTAAGACCCGGTGCTTCATTTATTAAAATATTGATGATGATGATTTTTATTTCCTGGTAAACACATGTGTGGACATTACTGCTCATGTGGGGATTATGACCAGTCCATGGTGACTACTGTACAAGTAGATATAAATGATTGGCTAAACTTAACTTTATCCCCATGTTGCAATCATGAGATGGCCAAAGATGCTGCAAGTGACCTTAAACACATTGCTTCATAAATAAATAAATCAATAAATAGTTGTACTTGCAGGCCTTTAGATTACACCAATTTCACACCTTTTACAGAAGTCCCCAAATTGGAGAAAGTGTGAAGGCATCAAGAAAAATATATAAATTCTCTGTGCCTATTCTGCATTTTAGAATAACTTCCATCACAATATGTACACAAAGAAAGGCTTGACAGTAAAACATAACAGGATAAAACTGTTATTTCTGGTTTTAATGTCCCCAAATTAGTTCAAAACGGTGTCCCCAAAATAAATGAATTTAAAGGCCTGGCTTGCACAAAATAGTATTATTGGTGAGGTCATTTCCATTTAAAGGTTTCATTTTTGTCAAAATTTAAATACTCCCAAACTGAATTTAGAGATGGGTGGTACACTGAAAATTTGATATGGTTTTGGTAGTAGATACCAATAAACTGTAGCAAAGCAATTAACCCTTTACCTAACGTAACATTCAAAAGTAGCCAGTGCTATTCACAAAAATCACCGTCCAATTTTCATTATTTTTTTCACTTTTTGTCAAAAAACATAGCTAAGTATGACCTCTCATTGGAACGGGCTCAATGAGCTTGTCATAAGCTATGTTTTTGACACAAAAAATGAAAAAAAACGAGTTGTTCAGGAATTTTATTTGCAAGTGTTGTCTGCCTTTCGTGTTAGGTAAAGGGTTAAAAGACTTTATAGAATTTTTTGGTATGTTTGATTTTCTGCCCAAACTCAACATAGGAAGGGTTTCTTTGCAGCGCTGAAAAAAACTGGCAGACTTGCCACCCAAATGCTGCAAATTCAGCACAGACTGGGAAAGGGGCTGGCTGTCCTTAAAATAAGAGGCGATGTTTGGCAATGTTGTCGCAAGTACTGTCTCGAAGCTGGGTGGTGGCATTCCCTGCCCTCGCAAATGGTAACTACAATAATTTTTCCCTTGTTCCAAATACATCTTTCCAACAAAATCAGTCATTCAACCTCGAATAAAAGTTTTGAAACTTGATCTGATATATTTAATGTTGAGTACGATTTACTATTAGTAGTTTAAAAATCAGTTCATATTAAAATGTTCCAATTCCTTAACTGGTAGAGTGCTGAAAGCCTGTATTTGGGCTTTATTCTTAAGTTGAGGTATCATAAGTTAAAGGCTTTATAATCTGTGGATAAGCTTCATATTATCCTTGAAGAGAAATTATTTCATCTGTGTGGATTTGCCAAGTTAGAATTTATGGGAAAGTGCCTCTGGGCACTCTCCCATAAATTTTAACAAGGCAAAAACATATGAACAAATTTTGATGACCAAAAATAATTTAGCACTCTACCAGTTAATTTTCAATCTGATAAATACATATTATTGCTACAGTGAAGTAATCTGGGTCATAGTATCACATTGAGTTGAGGAGATCAGATCGCTGGATCAAATGAACTGCCACAGGCGGCGAGATTGCTCAGGCGATATGACCTCCTCCATGCGACAAACCAGATCACTTCACTGTAGCGATAAAAGGTTTATTAAACATGTATAGTTCAACATCGCATGCCAATGCTTGCATTAACAAATCCCACAATCTTTTTTTGTTAAATTAGTTTGAAGTAAAAAAGAACTATTTTTGTTTACACTTTTTTTTGTAACAGGTGCACACTTTTGGGGAATCACCCGGTGCACATGAATACAATAAAAAATATCATAAAAAACCTGGGCTGCCATTCGAGCGCACACATTCCAGCTCGGAGTAAAGTACTCTCTGTGACCAAAACAGCTAATTATGTGAATTCAAATGCACCCGTAAATAGTCGGTCATATTATAGTGATACAGAATGGGATTCTACACTGTGGATTTTCTGGGGACCAGGAAAAGATCGTCAAATGGTAGTGATATTTAGTGGTTAAATTACATAGGCATGTATGGGGGCGCGGTGGCTCAGTTGGTAGAGGTGCAGGCTGCAAGCCAAGAGGTCCTCGGTTCGAATCCCACCTGCGGCAACCGCGTTGTGTCCTTGGGCAAGACACTTCACCACCATTGCCCATGTGGGGGCACGGTGATAGGGCTGGGCGATATGGGAATCTGAATACCGGTAACGATATCAGAAAAAATATCGCGATATACCGGTATATCGTACAGCAGTGTGTGAAACGCATATGAAGTGCAAGGGATATCATGAATAAAAAATATATTTTTGGAGCAAAAGATAGAAGTATCACTTACTGCTCTGGAAAAATGAGTGATTTGAATGGAAGACCATAATAATCCATGTCTACAAAGTTATTGAACCTATTGTTTAATACGAAAATAAGCCATAAAATTATCATGGGTTTACTGGCTTTCATCTGAATCTGGGATACAAGTAAATTAGTCTTTGTCAATTTAATTCCTGCAAAAACATGGCCAGCCTCTCTTGACTGATAAGCGTTTAATTACTGAGCCAGTCAATTGTCACATTGTGTTAATTGCGTATGTGTGGCTTCATGAAAAGTGGCAAACAAAACTTTTTATCAAAACAACGGGTATCCAGTTGATGGGATTCCGAGGGCCTGGTTTCACAAAGAATCAGCAGTAGCTCCTCCCCTTCTCCTATCTTCCAGCAGTGAACGTCCTCAGATGACAATGTCAAATGTCATCTGTCACATGTCAGGCCAGTCGGTCTGTTGATATTAAGCACGCCTCCAAGACGTGACCACCCTTCACTTTCATGATAGTCTGCAGGTGTCAATCACCAGCCGACAATGTTTTCTCCCAGTGATGGCATCAAACCTCTGTCATATTTGACAAAAATTGTTGCATATTTCGCAATTGTGAATATGTGTGATTTGAAACATTTTTGTGTCAGATTGCTGACAACGAATTAAGCGATAAGTATGGCTTGTAGATTACAGTTCAAACAAATGCGACAGCAGGTGACCATGTTTTTACAGCGTGACAGTCGGGTGTGTTTTCCGTGTAACAACAGACTATTTATGTGATGCGTGCTACTTTAATTATTCACTAATTAAAAATAATCAAACAAATTTAGCAAACAAGTATTAAATTTTTATTTCATAATTTCTCCATGAATGCTTGCATGTCGGTGACGATAAACGAGATAGAACGGTACTCTCATCATCTCCCGCTGTTTATCATTTGTTCACGAAATAAGGAAAGATAAACTTCCTGTATTTTCAAAGCAACTTTCTGTGCGATTTTTCGAAAAAAACACATATTGAAATTTTATTATCAAGTGACCCAAACCAATATCGTTACAGACGATATACCGGTATTGCAAAAAAATAGACGATATTTAACCGGTACCGATTTCAATACCGGTATTTACCGGTATATCGAAATATCGCCCAGCCCTACACGGTGACATTGTGTACTAAGGCGTACTGCTCGTCGATGGTGCACCTGACTTCAACCAAAGCTAACCCTGCTTGTGTGGAGTTGGTATGTTGGAGAGCTGACAGTTGCTCGCCGTTGCTCGGTGGTTCTCTCCGGGTACTCCGGCTTCCTCCACCCGTAAAACTGTCACGGTCATGGTTAGCCATTGTGCAGAAATGTGACCTTAAACACCAATAAATAAATACATAGGCATGTAATAAAGTCTGTTAACCCTTTACCCAATGTAACGGCCAAAACCGGCCAGCGCTATTCTAAAAAATCCCCAATTAATTTTCATTATTTTTTCATTTTTTGTCTCAGAAACATAGGTTTTGACCCCTCGTTGTCATTTCAGCATCATGAATCTCATAAATGGAATAAATTAAATTCTTCAACTAACAAAAAGAAGGATGCAAATTTTCTGTGATAACTTAACAATACAGCAGTTCTATTGGCTAGGAACAAAGTTCCTGTTTTTGTTGAATTCCCTGAATTGAAAACAATCATTCCATTTAAAAAATAAAACGTGCATAAAGCCATTCAGTTGATTCACCCATACAAACTCATAAAAAGTAAACCAAGTTGTTTCATTTTGCAAGTGTTGAAGGAACATGCTAATCAAATAGTAACTCCTTGCATGCTGCTGCCTGATATTCCTGCCCAAGACAACAGTCCTTTAGAATATCCCAATTTAGCACCTTTTACAGGTGTGCCCAAATTTGGGAAGGTGTGCAGGCATCAAGAAAAATATATACTACTCAAAGTTTGCTAAGCACCAAATATTTGACACATCATTGTGAAATTTTCTTGTGACATATTTGCGATATTTTTGGTGGATATGATTGAGGAACATATTGAGATGGTCCCCAGTGTTTACATTAGCTCTCTTGACAGCAGACTTTTCGTGACAGTCATGGAAAGCATGTACCCCTTGATTTTCATGTTATGTTCGTGTACTGTCTACATGTACATGACATGTGTAGGGAATTCAATCTTCATTTCAACACAAACCCTTGTGATTTAATGATTGAATATGGCAAATGCAAATGTAAGAAGAGATTTGTCTGAAAAGAAATGTGGCGGGCTGTAGGGATGGTGGAGCAAGTGGCTACCCATCGTCAGGTTGGTGAAGCCCTTGGTGTGCACCATACGGTGATCACCAGAGCCTGGGCAAGATTTCAGCAGTGTGGCACACAAGTAAGACTGCATGGTGGTGGCAGAGACAGGGCAACATCTGCAGCTGAAGACCGGTTTTTGATTATTCAGGTCCGTAGGAACCACTTTGCCACAGCAACCCAGCTTCGCAGTGACCTTAAATGCATCCGGAGTAAATGTTTCGATGCAGACTATCCAGGCAAGGTTGCACGAAGGTGGTCTCCGATCGAGAAGACCATGTATTCGCATTCCGCTGTCCCAGAAACACCACCAGGCACAATATGAATGGGCCATGGACCGCGTTGGATGGACCAGAGAAGATTGGCGACCTGTCCTTTTTACAGATGAGTCAAGGTACTGCCTAGACCACACAGATAGGCATTCTAGGGTATGAAGAAGACCAGGGGAGCGATTCCATGCAATCAACATTGCTGAGCATGACCGCTGTGTTGGAGGGTCAATCATGGTCTGGGGTGGCATCAGCAGGGATGGACGTACAGAGCTCTGTGTCCTTGAACACGGTACATTGACTGCATAGCGGTATATTGATGAGATCTTGGATGTCCACGTCCGATTGTATGCAGGTGCAGTGGGTGATAGATTCATTCTGATGGATGATAATGCCCGTCATCATGTTGCCCATACTGTCAGGGAGTACAGACAGAGGGAGGGGATTGAGCGTATGGACTGGCCAGCAAGATCCCTTGACCTCAATCCAATCGAACATGTCTGGAATGAGTTGCAGCTTGCAATTTCAGCCTATCCAGTGCAGCCAAGAAGTGTCCAGGAGCTTGGTGCCATGCTGGTCCAAGAATGGAATAACATCCCACAAAGGACCACCAGGAACCTGATTGGGAGCATGAGAAGGTGTTGTCAAGCTGTAATTAATGGTAATGGGTCTCATACTCGATATTGAACCTGTGCCAGTTCGCTCCGTCAACTTTTTGGCAAATTGAATCATTTCCTCTTTTACCAATAATATCCATTTTCCATGGTTATTGTACTCAAAAGCTAAAAAATAATGTCAAACACAAACAGAATCTTAATTTCTGTACTTAAATCATTAAAGATATAATTAAATAAAATATATATACACTTTTCATTACAATATTTCAACTGAAACGTAAAACAGGTAGTTGGACATACTTTGTGCTTAGCAAACTTTGAGTAGTATATAAATTCTCTGTGCCTATTCTGTATTTTGGAATAACTTCCATCATGATATGACTATAGAAACACAAAGAAAGGCATTATAATAAAACAACAGGTTATGACTGTTATTTCTGGTTTTAATGTACCCACAGCAAAACGGTGTCCCCCAAAACAAGAAATTTAAAGGCCTGCAAGACAGAGAATCTCTAGCAACTAGAAGTATGATCTGGGCACATTCAATCAAATTTCCTCCTGTAAATTGAATTGAATTTTTACCCAATAATTTCTTGAGTAAAATTTAGATGAAATTTTTTTTCTGATTGCTGTGGCTGTGTGGTTAAGGGATTGGACTTTAAACTGAAAAGTTCACGGTTCAATGCCCACCATGGACAACCGAGTTGTGTCCTTGGGCAAGACACTTAATCCTGATTGCCCTTGTGGAGGCATGGTGGCACTGTGTACTAAGGTATAATGAACATCAATGGTGCACTTGTCCTCAACCAATGCTAACCCCGCTTTTGTCGAGTTAGTACATTGGGGAGTCTTGCAGATGCACGCCATTGCTTGGTGGTTCTCTCTGGGTACTCCAGCTTCCTTCGTAAAACTGTCTGACATGAGGTGACTCTGACTGCCAAAAGTGTCATTAAGCCCCAGCAAATAAATGGATGAATTTTTTAGCTCAACTTGACAATGTCAAGCTGAGCTATTTCCATCACTTTCCGTTCATACATACATACATCCACAATTTCCTTTGGCACACCGCACAGGTGGCATTTATGCTCAGATCACTTTGAAAGTTGGTATGCTTGTTTGGGTTGACCTCTAGATGGGAGGTATCGATTTTCATCCATTTCCATCAAAATTTGTTGCCGCTGACAACGTTTTGAACTTAGTTTAGTCAGACCTCAATATTTTGCTTTGGCACACCCTACAGGGCACATTTATTGAACGGATTGCTTTGAAACCTTGTATGATTGTTTGGGGTGACCTCTAGATGAGAGCTATCGATTTTCTTCCATTTTCGTCAAAATTTGTTGCCGCTGGCAACGGCCATTGAACTTAATTTAGTCAGGCATTAATATTAATATATTCGTTTGGTACACCCAACAGGACACATTTATGATCGGATTGCTTTGAAACCTGGTATGATTGTTTGGGGTTCCCTCTAGATGGGAGCTATCAATTTTCTCCCATTTCCGTCAAAATTTGTTGCCGCTGGCAATGGCCATTGAACTTAGTTTAGTCAGGCATTAATATATTCCTTTGGCACACCCTACAGGGCACATTTATGATCATATTGCTTTGAAACCTGGTATGATTGTTTGGGGTGACCTCTAGATGGGAGCTCTCGATTTTCTTCCATTTCCATCGAAATTTGTTGCCGCTGACAACGACCATTGAACTCAGTTTAGTCAGGCATAAATATATTCCTTTGGCACACCCTACAGGGCACATTTATTGCTTTGAAACCTGGTATCCTTGTTTGGGGGTTACCTCTAGATGGGAGCTATTGATTACCTTTGATTTCTGTCCAAAAATGTTGCCACTGGAAATGGCCTTTGATGAACTTAGTGCAGTTATGCATCAGTATTTCCCTTTTGCACACCTTGCAGTGCACATTTTTGATCGGATTGCTTTGAATCTTTGTGTGCTTGTTTGGGATGTCCTCTAGATGGGAGCTATCGATTTTCTTCCATTCCCGTCAAAAAATGTTGTACCTTGCAACGACCTTCGAACTGAGTTTTGTCAGGCATCAATATTTCTCTTTGGCACACCCTACTGGGCACATTTATGATTGGATTGCATTGAAACTTGGTATGCTTGTTTAGGTTGATCTCTAGATGGCTATCGATTTTTTAAAATTTGCATCAAAAAACATTGCTCTTGGCAACAACCTTTGGCAACAACCTTCGAATTTTGAACTTAATGCAGCCAGGTATATTCCTCTGGTGTGCCCTGCAGGGCACATTTATGATAGGATCACTTTGAAACTTGGTATGTGTGTTCAGGGTGACCTTTAGATGTGAGCTATTGATTTTTTTTCAGTTCCATAAAGAAATATTGTCATTAACACCAGCCTTTGAACTTAGTGCATTTGTGCAGCAACTTATCCCACAAATGCAATAAATTCAAAGATTTTGCTAACCAAAGCAGTTTTTGATGAAAATGAAAAGAAAATCAATAGCTCCTATCTTTTGTCACCCTGATTAAGCATACAAAGTTTCAAAACAACCCGATAATGATTGCGCCCTCTCACGCATTCCAAAGGAAGATGTTAATGCACAAATGCACTAAGTTTGAAGGTCATTGCTTGTGGCAATGGTTTTTTTTTCATTTTTATGGAAATTCATAAATATACGCTGCAGAGAGTGCAAACACATCAACATTCTTCTTTGACTTGGCCTGCAGGGCACATTTAGGATTGTTTTTGAACTTGGTGTGCTCATTAGGCGACACCTCCAGATAAAAGATACTTTCAACGTGCAGCCTCGGGTTTGCACGTTGAAAATACCGATTGGTCTACCCCACACATTTACTGAACAGCCATCCTACTTAATGACGTTATGATGTATCATGTTCCTGGCTGGAAAAGCGGCTGCTCATATTCAAAGGGTTAAGGTTTTTTGTGTTTAGCAACAGTATACCCTTGAAAATCCATTTACTAACATTTTACGGGTGCAGTTTACTCTCATCTCAGATTTCACAGGAGCTTAAAACAGCACCCGTCAATTTTGTTCATTTCCAGCACTGCCCGTGGAAAGTGATCAGTCCCTGTTAGTTGTACTGTACGTGTTGTACTGACGCATCCAGTTTAAACGTACCATGCCCGGAGGCGTGGTGGCATTGCGGTAACTGGTTCTCATCAGATCACCAAAGTTAAGAAACGTCGAGTCCGGTTAGTCCTCGGATGGGTGACTGTCTGAGCGATCGATTCGGACTCCCACGCTGTGTCCTTGGGCAAGGCACTTAACCCCCATTTTCCACATGTGGGCACGATGACGCTGTGTACTAAGGTGTACTGCACGCTGATGGTGTGCATGTCTTCAACCAATCTAACCCTACCTGTGGTGCAGTGTGGAGTTACGATCAGCTGCTCGTCGTAGCGTGGTGGTTCTCTCTGGGTACTCCAGCTTCCTCCACATGTAAAACTGTCACAGTCATGGTTAGCCATTGTGCATAAGTATGTGACCTTAAACACCAATAAATAAATAAATACATACCATGCCAGAAAGGGTAGCCTAGTTTAGCAAGATTTTGTTCACAAATGATTGTTTGGCACAATTTATTGAAGAATGCATATTGGCACTCCAATAAATTGTAACAAAAACAATTTTGTGTGAACGTTTTTATTTTAGTGCTTCTCAAACAACAAGCCGATATATACAGTGTAAAGCCACTTCAGTAAGTGGCTTTTAGCATTTTTCAATAGATCCAACACTCATCCAGTTAATAAGTCAGTCCTGGAAATGAGACTGATGTGAGTGCAGTTGCTCCGGTCAGCATCCGTGTTTTCTATTTTCCATGAGCTAAAAAATGCAGTTGTTGAAAAATGTTGTGAAGCACTAGTATACTGTGAGGGCAAATAAATGTGTATTGTTTTGAGAAACCAGCACTCTGTGGCCAGTGGCAAGTTACTGTCATAATTCAGCAATTCCTTATACATTTAACCCCTTGAACTCATGCGGCTGCTTTTCTGTCCAGGAACATGATACGTCAGAATGTCATTAAATAGGATGGCTGTTCAGTAAATGTGTGGGGAAGACTAATTAATGTTTTCAACGTGCAGCCCCGAGGCTGCACGTTGAAAACATTGATTGGTCTGCCCCAAAATAATGAATATGGACGCTTTGAATTGCTGCCCTTGAATTGGCATGGAAGATACCACTAAAGTTCAAAGGGTTAAGGTTTCTGGTGTTTGGTGACAGTATTTTTATATACTAACATTTTACGGGTGCAGTTTACTCCTGTCCCTGATTTCACGGGAGCTTAAAGCTGCACCAGTCAATTTTGTTCATTTCCAGCACTGTAAGTGGTAATTTTTCATTATTTGCAGGTCAAAATCTAATTACAATCTGTAATGTACATTGTTTATTACATGTATGTGTGTCTGAAAATGTGCCTACATAAGAGATCTTAATCTATACAAGGAGCATGAATCATACTGAAGTGTGCTATATACATACAGGCAGCAGTGACATGAAACAATACAGCAGTAAATTGAAATAGACATACTTGTACTTGTCCATGTACTCTCTATACTTAACTTTATCTCTTCAAATTAACTGGCACAATGCTTGAATCCCACAAAGGGATACTGTGCATGGATGGTTGGACAGTTGATTGGAACAAGAGTATTAACTAAAAATAGAATATTATGTTTTCATTTTTAGCTCACCTGGCCTGAAAGGCCATGTGAGCTTTTCTCATCACTACCGCTGAGCCGTTGTGAACCAAACTTGGCAGGAATGGTCTATGGGAGGTCCTCTACAAACGATTCTCATTTTATTCCCGTCGGATGAAAAACATGGCTTCCAGAGGCATTCTTTGATTCTGGTTGGTGGATTTTCAAAAATCTTCAACTCTGCAACTGCCAGGCCAAATGTTTTGAAACTTCACATAAATTATGACTGGGACCCCCTCTACCAATGATCATCATTTAATGTTGATTGGGTCACAAACATGGCCGCAATTGCAGATCTTCTTCCAGATCTTTAAAAGTCTTCAGATTCACCGGTCAGAATCTTTTGATATATGGTATACAGTATCCTTATTGGGGTCAGATTCAAGTTTGTTCGAATCAGTCCTTTGAATAATATTTGGGCTCCCTATTGGTTCCCACATTTTTTACTTGTTGCAATATTGAGGAATATTCTTTAGATATTTTCTTAAGAACCCTCAGAGTCTTGATACATGTACATGGTATACACCTTTTGTAGAGTAGTCAGATTCAAGGTGGAAAAATCAAGTCCCTTAATATTCTCAATCTTCTTAACCCAAACTACCAGTCATAATCTTTTGATATTTGTTTGATACACAACATCCCGGTGGTGGTGGGGTGGGAGTGCTGGATATTTTTCACCAGTCACAATCTTTTAATATTTGGTATACAATATTGTTTCGAGAGTCAGATTCGGGTTTTTCAAATCAAATTCCTCAGTTAATATTTGGGCTTCCTATTACAGCCTGAATTTTAACTTCGTGCAATATGGGGAATATCCTTAAAAATCTTCTTCAGATCCACTGGTTGGAATCTTTTGATATTTAGTATACAGCATCCTTAGGGAGGTTTGATTTAATTTTGTTCAAACCAGTCCCAGGGTTAATATTTGGGCTTGTTTTGGAGTCCAAATTTGAACTTAGTCCCGTATGAGGAATAAGACTCTTCTTCTCCAGAAACTCTAGTCATAATCTATTGGCATATGGTCTACAGAATCCTTACAGGGGTTGGGTTTAAGTGTGTTCAACACCAGTCCATCGGTAAATAATTGGGCTCTCTTTTGGAGCCAAAATTTTAACTTGGCGCAATATGGGAAACAGTCTTTAAAACCTTCTACTTCAGTTCCACCAGTCACCAATGCTTAGGGAAGTCAGATCTAAGTTTCCTTAACCCTTTACCCAACGAATCACTCGCATCCGCCTGCGTAATATGCAAATTCAGAAGCTGAAAAAAATTTTTTTGAAAAATTTCAACAAAACCATATCATGTGACCCCTCTTTGGAACGAGCTCGTCGAGCTCGCACTAACGAGGGGTCACATGATGTGGTTTTGTTGAAATGTTTTGAAAAATTTTCAAAAATGATATTTAAAATAATAAATTTTGATATCATCTGCATTGGGTAAAGGGTTAAACTTAGCCCTGGGCTAATATTTGGGCTTCCTACTGGAGCCTGATTTTTAACTTAGTCCAATATGAGGAATAATCTTTAAAACTTCTCTTCTCCATGGAACCACAAGTCAGAATCTTTTGATATATGGTATACAACATTCTTACAGGGGTCAGATTCACGTTTCTTCAAATCAAGTGCATCAGTTAATATTTGGGCTCTCTCCGTGGAAGCACAAATTCTAACGTAGTGCAATATGGGATTAATCTTAAAAAGTCTTCAGATTCACCGGTCAGAATCTTTTAATATGTGATATACAGTATCCTTATTGTGGTCAAATTCAAGTTTGTTCGAATCAGTCCTTTGAATAATATTTGGGCTCCCTATTGGATCCCACATTTTTTACTTGTTGCAATATTGTGGAAGATTCTTTAGATATTTTCTTCTCATGAACCCTCAGTCAGAGTCTTCTGATACATGTACAATGAAAACACGTTTCGTAGAGTAGTCAGATTCAAGGTGGAAAAATCAAGTCCCTTAATATTCTCAACCTTCTTAACCCAAACTACCAGTCAGAATCTTTAGATATTTGTTTGGTACACAACAACCCGGGTGGTGGTTGGGTGGGAGTGTTGGATATTTTTCAAATGTTTTTCAAATAAAGAGCCTGGGTTAATATTTGGGATCCCTAATGCTGCCCAGCTTTTACCTTAGTGTAATATGAGTAATTTTAAAAACATCTTCTTGAACAGAGCCATGATTCAGACTCGATTGATATTTGGTATACGCCATCCTGGGGGTGGAGGTGAAGGGAGGAGATTCAAGTTTGTTCAAGTTAAGACCCTAGGTTGATATTTGGACTCCATGGTTTTGCATTACGGGAAATCTGGTCATTATTTCTCTGGTAGCATCCCAGTACTAGAAAAAAAATCATCTGGCATGGACAACAGAGTTATCTAAAATTAAATAACCCTCGGGATATACGACGTATTACCGACGGATCTAATTCAATTACTTGAATTAAATTCGACGATAATACGTCGTATATCCCAAATAAATCCGTCTAGACGCACTACCGACGCATAATCCGTGTTGGCAACACAGATCTAATTCATAATGCGTCTGAAATACGTGTTTGGGATAGACGACGTATCATAGACGACTCGAATTTATTTCGGAGATATGTAAATAAACTGTATAATGTATGCTAATAAGGGAATTCCGATTGAAACTGGAGAATCCAGAAAAACGTCACGTCTTTTTGTGGTCTTCCCCAAAAACAAACAGAAACGTTTTGCAATAAATTGCAACATCTTTTTCACTGAAAATGGACACTTTGGACAGTGGAACGGAAGATGATGTTGTCGGGTGAGTTTTTATAGACTTGTGTATTATTTACACGAACCTTCAACACTGTGAACGTTCGTTAAATGCGATTTTTTATAGTTTTATGGGGGTCAATTCGGAGATATATAGTGGACTATCATCAGAACCGCATTCTGCTAGGACCATCCAACATCTCCAATGAACATTGTGTTATTCAAACTAACTGGGCCGGCATCCCTATACCCCATTCTGCTGAAAGGGTCTAAATCTTGCAACAAAGAGTAAAACACAGGTTTTATTGATGGACTATTCATAAAACAAGATCACATACAGAAAGTTTATCTTGATCACTCAGTCACTGAATCGATTGTGTTTATTCGTGCCCAATACCTGCACTCAGTACCTCAGCGTGCGACTTCTCTTTTAATAACTTTGCAGAAATGGCTTGTCTGACAGTGGCTGCGTGAACATTCCTCCTCTCGGGACCCGCCCGTTGTTCTATCATATTTAGCAAAGATCGTATTTCCTCCCGTGGCCGTCGTTCATTTGTTGGGTCAACTGATAGATCAAACTTCTTAAATATCGTGTCTCCCCGTGCTATGCATACATTATGTATTACAACAGCGGCTAAAACTGCATATTTTATTCTTCCTGGAGACGATTCGTTTTTCCTCATTATCGCACGCGATCGTCCTTTTAAATGACCAAACGCACATTCAATCACCATCCTAGCTCTGCTTAGTCTGTAATTGAAGTTTGATTGTTCATCTGTCAAATTTGCATTTCCATATGGTTTCAAAAGCCATGGTTTGAAAGGGAATGCCGAGTCACCTAAGGTCACAGGGCCTACAGGGGTTTCTCCAATTTTATTCATAGTAACTGGGTATAAATTTCCCTCATCCAGCTTCTTGTATATGTCTGTAGACTGAAAAATAATTGAATCATTACTGTTACCCGGATAACCACAGGCAGCCCACACAAATCTATACTTTGCATCCACCATCGCCATGAGAACTATAGAATAGAAGTTCTTGAAATTATAGTATTCCTTCTGCGCTTCCGCCCCTCCATCCGGGCATTTGATTGGGATGTGGCAACCGTCGACAGCCGCCCAAGCGTAAGGGAATTGCCACGCTTCTTCCATTTCATACATTTTGTTTTTTAAACTATCCACGTCTTTGGGTTGATGTGAGGTGATGTGCTCTTCCCACAAACAATCAATCAATGCGCAGTTTACTTCGTGCGATATTGAACCTACAGTTGACCTGCCGTATCCGGTAAGCTCTCCTATTGTATAGAAATAGTCGCCTCTGGCGAGGCGATAAAGGCCAATTGTCAACCTCTCTTCTGGTGATATTGGTACTTCTGATGTTATCTCTCTCTCCAAAGAACATCTCACGTTCTTGAGGATGTAGTTAAATGTCCCCCTACTCACCCTGAATGTATTTTTGAATTGCTGGTCTGTGGAATTGCCCAGCAACTGATCCAGCCAACCACCGTGTCTTGTCAAACGCCGACATCCCCGAACTCTCCTTCTGCTCTCAAGTAATGACAGGAGCAACAACATTTGCCGTCGCCTTGCTTCCTTCCTTCTCAGTAAAATTAGGAGCTGGTGCAAAACAACAGAAGTGCGCCTTCGGGCACATTGCAGTCTGTTTATTATGAATAATATTATTTGCCGTTTTGATATACCCGCCATTTTTTTCCAACACGTGGTCATTCAGATAGAGTTATCTCGCATAATACGATTTTTTGACAGCCGATCGAGTTATCTCACGCGGTACGAAACTGCGGCAATCGAGTATTTCATAAGTTTTTTTTGGTTTTTTGTTTTTTTTAGGGTGGGGGGGGGGGGGGGGGGTTATTGCCGACACAGCAGCGAGGCCACGTAGGGAAGTGTCGGTTTAGGCGTTTACGTTTTCGCGTATATGAAAGACTTAAAATATAAAACCACATATGAAAAATAAATTCAACGGGATGGGGAAGGGGTGGAAATCACACCGCGGTATGTTAAAATGGGTACAGGGCAAATCGCTGTTGAGAGAAACTCGGGCTTGTCACTCTATCGAATGGACCGGGGGAGGGGGTATAAGTAATAGTAGGCCAAATAACATTCAGCTGTTGACATCTCGCTAAAACATTGAGCTCTTTTATTAAAACATTCAGATTCGTGTTGAATTAAATGCGACGTTAAGCGCAACAGACGAATTATGAATTAAACTCGAGTCTTATTTGGAATTAAATTAGATGCGTCGGTAGTGCGTCGTATATCCTAAGGGTAACTTCTTTCCTGTGTAGTGTTAACTAGCCATAGATGCTAATTAAATCCCTCTTTAAACAACTTTGATCAGATGAGTGCCTTGTTTTAAATATCATTTTTGAAATCTTAAAAAAACTTCAACAAAACCATATCATGTCAAGCTTGTAAAGCTCATTCCGTTGAGCACGTCACATGATATAGTTTTGGTGAAATTTTTGGGAAAATTTTTTTTTTTTCAGCTACTGATTTTGCAAATTAAGTGAGATATATGCGGTCAATTTGTAAGGTAAAGGGTTAAAAAATTATAAAAATAACAAATTTTGATACCATTTGTGTAAGGTGAAGCCTTATCATCCAAATCCTGCCAGCTTTATTTTACAAGCATCTTTCAAATTTACTATATTTTTTTATGTCAAAAACATTCCTGTGGGAGCCACGGGAAGTGAGGCAGTGTTTGTGTAGTGTGGTAAATGAGATCTATTTTACTGGTAAATTAAGGATTGGGTACCCAATGCCTGGAGTGAAAATGGGGAAAATGAGTTTAACTCTTAACCCGCTGTGTATTTTCAAGATATTTTTCGTCAAATCTAGCTCTGAAGCAGCTATGACTAGATTTGATGAAAAATTCTCCTAAATTAACCAAAGAAATCATTGATGAAAAAATTCATTCAATTTACTGGGAGAACATTGGACTACAATTGCCCAAATTATACTTATTATGCCCCAGACTTGAAAAGTCGAAGAGGTATCTAGTGGAGACCTCCGTCCGTTCGTTCATCCGTCTGGATGTCCATCCATACCAACTTGTTCCCTTGTATCTCAGCCACTGCTACTCCGATTTGAATGATGTTTGGTGTTGTGATAGAGCATTATGGGGGAACGATGCGTGTAGCATGAGTTTCTTCCACACATTTTTTCCAGAGTTATGGCTCTTATTCACTCTTTTGACTAAGAAAATTATTTACGGTTGGGGACATTAGCAGCATTTTGCGATGCAGGCCTCTTGTTACAGTGACAAGAGAAATCCTGTCCTTGGCAGGAATGTCTGCCAGCAGCATGCAAGGAGTTAAACAATTAGTAAGGCTCTATGTTGCTTGTCATGATTAGGGGTGCGGTAGCATTGCGGTAAACGGTTCTCGTCAGATCACCAAAGTTAAGCAACATCAAGTCCGGTTAGTACTTGGATGGGTCCCATCTGAATGATTTATTCAGACCCCCACGTTGTGTCCTTGGGCAAGGAACTTAACCCTGATTGTGGGGGCACAATGACGCCATGCACTAAGGCGTACTGCACATGAACAGTGCACATGTCTTCAACCAATCTAACCCTGCCTGTGCTGCAGTGCAGATTTACGATGTTTGGGAGCTGGCATCTGCTCATTGTTGTGCGGTGGTTCTCTCTGTGTACTCAGGTTCCAAGACCCATAAAACTGTCACCACCACGATACAACCTTGGCTGTTAATGTGTCGTTAAACCTTAAATAAATAAATAAATAAATGTCATGATCAGCCATTGTGCAGAAATATGTAACCATAAACACCAGTAAATAATTAACTCCAAAACAAAGGCTTATTGAGTTGTCCTACTAAGCTATGTTTTGGATGTCAAAAATAAAAGTTTCTGTTCAGTAATTGTTTTCATGTCTTCCAGAAGTTACAAGAACTTGTCCCCCCATGCTTCAACATGTGAAAGAAAACAATTATTGAAAAGCTTTCTTGTTGTTATGTTACAATATAACTGTAAAAACATGAAGCTGCATTGATTCATGTAACAACTAGGTGATATTCCATGCATTCCTATTCATTTACAGGCATGGTCATGAATAAACTCATACATGGTTGACAATTTTTTTGCATATTATTGATTTTTAATGTGAGAAAGCCCTTCTATTTCCTTCTAATTTTAGTCATTGCACTGATTAAATGTGGGATTAGTTCATAAGGGGGGCAATTATCAAGCTAGCTGTGTTGAATTGAACTCACTAAAAGCAAGACTAATTATTATTGACTCTCCTTTTAATGTTAGACCGTGGCAGTGAGTACATTTAAATTGCAAGATTGCCTCCTTGTCATTATTTGTATTCAGGGATTACCAATTTTAAGTTACATCTTGTCTGAATGATAATGGTTGAAATAAGTTATAGTATTAGAGTTGGGAGGTTTAGATTTTTGACTCGGCTGACTGAAAGTCAGGGGGAGCTTTAGTGATTACTTTCTGTTCATTATCCATTGTCTATCCAGCATGAACTTTACATTATCAACTTCTCATAAACCCCTGTGCCAAATTGAACCGAATTTGATATGCATGGTCCTTATCATATGTCAATTCAAGTTTGTTCAAATAAAGTTGCCATGATCCATAGTTAGGGGGTTGGGGAAAATGTGCCATAATTTTAAAAAATCTTATCACGAACCAGTGCGTACAACAGCTTGATATTTGGAATGGAGCTTCCTTATTAGGTGTGGAATCAAGTTTCCTCTAATGAAGTTCATGGAGCAGTATATTTTTATACTACAACCAATGGCCCAGACTTAGCTGGTGCAAACTCCATAAAATCCAGGGCCAAACACAAATTTTGAAACCCCCCAATCCCCAAAATTTGCATACAAAACCAAAAAATTAAAGTCTTATCTGGTCCTCCATACTTTTGTTTACTGCGCATGTGCGGTAGGAAAGTACCAGAAATGGTGCCAAGCATCATTCTTTGTTTGGCTCTAAGTCAGTAATCAATGAGCTGACATCTGTGCTTTAAATCTCATTTTTTGAGGATGCCAGTCATAAATCAGTGAAAGAATTGGTGCATTGAAGGCTATAAATGGATGATGGAAGTGAACAACGGTGGTTTGAGACGTTCAGGGCTGTATCTTTACAATAATTATAAAAATTATTTTATGTTTCCCATTTTCAGGACATTTGCGTGACGTCATCATTTTGGCTAATGAATTACCTACTGTTTGTTAAGCGTTCCTTCCCTATCCTTCCATGAACCCTCCTGTTAAACTCCTAAGCTTTTTGGTTGTTTTTATGGAAATTTTTATTACATTTCTTGAGAGTTTAATGTGTGTTACAGAATGTTTATTCTCTTTATCCCATGGCTATGTATGTTCTCATCTTCTATCCGATGTATTGTTTTTTCTTCGTATGAAATCTAGCTTTGCATCTGGTAGCATTTAAATCGGTTACTGACTTTGGGCCTTTTTGTGTGCCTGTTGTCTTGTTCCCTGTTTTTTCTATTGACGTTGTTTACATTTGGCAATGCCCTTAACATGCAGTATTTAGTATTGTAGTACTTTAGAATTATTGTAGGATACATTGATTATGATTCCAGTAGTGTAGCTTAAAAAATGGAATTTGTCCACACTTAGGCTCTATCGAGTTTTATTAGAAAGGGAAGAAAAAGATTCTTTCTTTCACTGATTCCTGACAAAAAGGATATATCTGTTCATTCTATCGCTAGATGGATTCAGCTGGCAATACATATTGCCTATGAAAGTCTATCTTCAGATCAAAGTTCTGTCAGCAAGATTTCAGCACATGAGGTTAGAGCACTGTCTGCTTCTTGGTCTTATTCTAACAGTATAGCCATTACTGATCTTATGAAGGTTGCCTACTGGACACAGCCCTCTTCATTTACCAGGTTTTATCTTAGAAATTTAGAGTCTTTTTCCAGTGACCTCAGATCTTTAGGTCCTTTTTCTGTTGCTCAGTATGTCATCCATTAATCTATTCTGCTCATGCACTGACACTGTTCTGCTGCCCTCTTCATTCTGAGGAATTTTTTCTTCAGAACAGGGTGGGGGAGGGGGGGGGAGAGATGGTTTTTCCCTTATGTTATCTGGCTTAAAAGTGAAAAGCAAGGGAAAACTTCCTCCAGAGATAGTAGTCCAGCATTGGTGCTGGGTGGTTTTAATGTGCAGCTAGGTGTGAAGCAATAACTATGTCTCATTTATATACTGTTTTTAAAGTGTAGCTCACTGTGAAGCATTTGTATATGTCACATGTCAAACGAGCATTTCTATACAATCCTCGGACATTTTTAAATGAGTATAAAGCGTCTCATTCTTTGGACAATCTTTATAATTGATTTCCTTCACCGAATTAGCATACGGGGTTATGCTGGCATTAAATGGAGAAATTATGTAATTATCAATTACATTGTCATTCTCTTTTTTTTCTATTTTTTTATAAGAGAAGGACATATGTAATTCCTCAGTCTTCTCCTATAGGAGCTATTCTTTATCGAAGTAATTGAGAGATTGGATTTTTCTCTAAGTCCTGGGCCCTTCAGCCTTTTATGTGTACCCATACTATGTATGGTACACATAATGCCGGCATCTGGGGTGACCATCCGTTGTTCGTCCATCCTTTGTCTGTCCGTCTGTCCGTCCATATGTACGTCCGGCATCTGTATCCATTTCTTTGGCATTCGATAACTTGAAAAATATTGCTTGGATTGTCAAGTTACTTTATATTTGTGTTCAGGTTACTGATGTGTCGAGCTGTATAGTTTATGGTGTAAATCGGATAATTTGATCCTGAGATATTAACCCTTTATCCTTCAAATTGAAAATTCCTACAATCCCTTTGGCATTCGATAACTTGAAAAATATTGCTTGGATTGTCTAGTTACTTTATATTTGTGTTCAGGTTACTGGTTTGCCGAGCTGTATAGTTTTTGGTGTAAATCTGATGATTTGATCCCGAGATATTAACCCTTTATCCTTCAAATTGAAAATTCCTCCAATCCCTTTGGCATTCGATAACTTGAAAAATATTGCTTGGATTGTCAAGTTACTTTATATTTGTGTTCAGGTTACTGATGTGCCGAGCTGTATAGTTTTTGGTGTTAATCTGATAATTTGATCCAGAGATATTAACCCTTTATCCTTCAAATTGAAAATTCCTCCAATCCCTTTGGCATGAGATAACTAAAAAAAGGTCGATCCGATTGTCATGTTTCATTATATATTTATTCAGGTTACTGATGTGCTGTGCTGTATAGTTTTTTATGTAAATCTGATAATTTGATCCGGAGATATTAACCCTTTATCCATCAAATTAGACACTCCTCCAATCCATTTCTATATGTACCCATACCTTGTATGGTGTACATAATGTCGGCATCCGTGGTGGCCCTCCGTCATACAGCTTTCTACTAGTTGCGCGTATGGGTACACATCTGACGATTTCATCGGCCTATTTTTACTATTCAGCTAAGTCTGGGCCATTGGTTGTAGTATAAAAATATTATAAATTTGAAGTAATTTGTATATTTTTTATACTTACCAATGGCCCAGACGGGGATGGCCCTCCCATGAGTGGGCACTCATACCTACCCGCTGATTATAACTTTTAGCAGGCACTATAGAAAGAATGATACTTGGCGCCAATTCCAGTACCTTCCTGGTTACCGTGCATGCACAGTAAACAAAAGTATGGAGGACCAGATAGGACTTTAATTTTTCGGTTTTGTATGGAAATTTTGGAAAATTTGTGTTTGGCCCTTGATTTTATCGAGTTTGCACCAGGCAAGTCAGGGCCTTTGATAAAGTATAAAAAATATACAAATTACTTTAAATTTATCATTTTCCTTCACAATGGGAGGGGCAATATTTTTGGCCCCGCCAGAAATTTCTATTATCTGAATCGATGGGCTGGTTTGAACCAAATTTGGTATGTGGTATTATTGAGTCATAAGTATTTGATTCATGTTAAAAAAAATTCCTGTATTCCAGTGAGAAGCACAGGAGCTAAAAATGGAAATATTTTCAAATGCCCATATTTCCCAAACCACACGGAATAGAGAACTGTTATTTGGTATGAAGCATCCTTTGGACCGGTAGAATGGATTGGTGAAACAAATTGCCATCGGTTGTGTTAGGGTGTTCTGTGGGAGGCATAAAAAAAAAATGCTGAATCAGCATATTTGCAAATATTAAAAGAATTTCTTCTCCAGAACCACTGATCAGAATCTTTTAATATTTGGTATGCAGAATCCATAGGGGGATCAGAGGATCAGACAGTGTGTTCACATTGAGCCCCATGGTTCATATTTGGCCCCAATACACAATCCTGAATCTTAACTAAAGCAATGGGAGCGTGGTGGCTCGGTAGAGGTGCAGGCTGTAAGCCGAGAGGTCCTCGGTTTGAATCCCACCTGTGGCTACCGCGTTGTGTCCTTGGGCATGACACTTGACGCTATTGCCCACATGTGGTCATGGTGGCATTGTATACTATGGCGTACTGCATGCCGATGGTGCACTTGTCTTGAACCAATGCTAACCCTGCTTGTGTGGAGTTAGTATGTTGGGGAGCCTGATAGTTGCCCGGTGGTTCTCTCCGGGTACACTAGCTTCCACTACCCTTAAAACTGTCTGACCTTGGCTGTCAAAAGTGTCATTAAACCACTAGTCAGAATCTTATAACATTTGGTATACATCTTTGTTACAAGGGTCAGATTCAAGTTTGTTCAAATCAAATCCCTCAGTTAATATTTGGTTTTCCTAGTGGGTGGGTGGGGGGTGGGGGTTCGAATTTTAATTAATGCAATATGAGGAAATTTCTTTAAAAATCTTCTTCAGATCCACCAGTCAGAATCCTTTCATCTTTCATATTTGGGATGTGACATCTCTTGGGGCATCAAATTCAAGTTTGTTCAAATCGGACTCCTGGTTTAATATTTGTGCTATCGATTGGAGCCCAAAGTTTAACTTTGTGCATTATGATGAATATTCTGTAAAAGTCTTCATCAGATCCATCAGTGAAAATTTTTTTACATATGGTTTACAACATCTCTAGGGTGTCAGATTCAAGTTTGTTCAAATCAAGTTCCTGGGTTAATATTTGGGCTCTCTGTTGGGGCCCAAACTTTAACTTAGTGCAACATGAGGAAATTTCTTTAAAAATGTTCTTCAGATCTGCCAGTTATAATTCTTTCATATTTAGTATGCTACATCTCTTGAGGTATCTGATTCAAGTTTATTCAAATCGAGTCACTGGCTTCATATTTGGGCTCCCTATTGGAGCCCAAAGTTTAACTTAGTGTATTTTGAGGAATATCTTTAAAAGTGGTCTTCATCGGATCCACAATGAAAATATTTTGATATTTGGTATGCAACATTTCTAAAAGGTAGGGGTGTGTGCAGATTGAAGTTTGTTCATATTATGTGCCTGAATTAATGTTTGGGCTTTAAATTGGAGCCCAAAATTCAATTTCTTTAAAAATCTTCTTCAGGTCCATAAGTAAGAATCATTTCATATTTCATATACAACAACTTTAGGGGATCAGATTCAAGTTTGTTCAAATCGAGTCCCTGTTTAATATTTGGGCCCCCTGTGGGTGCCAGAATTTTAACCTACTGCAATATGGGGGAATTTCTTTAAAAATCTTCTCAAGATCCACCAGTCAGAATCCTTTCATTTCCTTTGGTATACAACATTCTCTACGTGATTCAGATTCAAGTTTGTTCTATTTGAGTCCCTGGCTTAATATTTGGGCTATATGGGGGAGGGGTGGGTGGGGGGGGGGGGGGGGGGGCAGGTTAGGTTCAAGTTTGTTCAGATCCATTTCACAGTGTTTTTCCATAAAATTTTCCTTTCAAACTACAGTGACATAACAACCCTTGAAAGTTTGGCAGTGCTTGTCAATAGCTGTTAGAATTGAAAGCAGTCATGGAGACTTATCACCTATGATAATAATCATCTGACATGGACACCAGAGTTATGAATAATTTCATGACTTGATTTCTCGGTAGTGTTGATGAACCACTTTCAAATTGTCAGGTGAGCGATTATAATTTAGGTCCCTTAGGGCCTCTATTTTAGATTTAGTTTTGGTTTTGATTTGTTTTCAGGAAGAAACCTCGGTGTCGGTTCAGTTTTTTCATTTGCTAAGAACAAATAATAAACATATTCCCTAATTTTTATTCTGCTAATTTTTATCGTAAATTGTCATGTTCATAATATTACTGTGTTTGGGTTAATAATAAGTTTGTTTATCCCTAATTTTTATACCCCCCCCCCCCCCCCTCAATATTTAGGGGCATATAGTGTTTGTCATTCCTGTCCATCCACCTATCTGTCAGTCTTTCCGTCAGGGAGATTTTCGGGTCCGCTCCATAACTTTGAGATGCTTCGTTGGAATTTGTTGAAACTTGGCATACATGCTGCTTATGGTGAGATGATGTGTCACACACAAATTATTATACCCCCGCAAACAAAGTTTGGGGGGGGGGGGGGGGTATACAGGAATCACCCTGTCTGTCCGTCTGTCCATCCTTGTAAGCGCAACTCCTCCTAAACTGTTTGAAGAATTTTCATGAAACTTTACACAATGGAAGAACTGCATATGAAGATGTGCATGAAGCAATATAATTCCGTTCTGACATTTCCAAGGGGAGATAATCTAACTTATACCATCTGTCCATCCTTGTAAGCGCAACTCCTCCTAAACCGTTTGAAGAATTTTCATGAAACTTTACACAATGGAAGAACACCATATGAAGATGTGCAAGAAGCGATATAATTCCGTTCTGACATTTCCAAGGGGAGATAATCTAACTTATACATTTCAGGCGCGGGGGGTATCACTTTGTGAGTTTGCTCACAGTACCTCTAGGTTTTTTTTTCTTGGATGGAGTTCAAGGTCATAGTTGGGGGGCATCCCTGGCCAGGCGTTCACTGCTAGTCTTGTTTTTTATATATATTGTCTAGAAGAGCGAGGTGCGATGTACTGTGACGTTGTGTACAAAGCCGGAATGCACGTCGATGGTGCACCTGTCTTCAACCAATGCTAACCCTTCTTGTGTGGAATTAGTATGTTGGGGGAGTCTGACAGTTTCTCGCCGTTGCTTGGTGGTTGTCGCTGGGTTCTCCGGCTTTCTCCACCGGTAAAACTGTTGTGGTCATGATTAGCCATTGTGCAGTAATAAGTGACCTTAAACACCAATAAATAAATAAATACAGAATAAATAATTTCACTTCAAGGATATGAAGCAACCCCACAGAATTTGAAGCCTTCAAGTTGCAGTACCTATACTTCAGTTTGAAACCCAAATATGGGCTTCCAGCACTCGACTAGTTAACAAACCACATACATGTATGCTACTGTGTTCAAAAAAGTGATATTTTTCTAGATCAGATCATGATTGGATCAGGACACACTTAAACCCAACGCATTAAAGTTTTAAAAAATCAAAAATAATTGCAAAATCAAGACCGAATTAAGTAAAACAAATGAAAAATGACATCGCGGGTTCATTGTTTCTGTTCTACAGTGCACTGAGAGAAAAGTCGAAAAATAATTTAATCGAATCACAGCCCAGGTACAATTTTCTGTTTGCTTTTGTGATCACAGTATTTTAGCTTCCCTAAGCAACACTGAGGTCATACTACCCTCATCTGAAGGAAGTAACTGGTATGTACCTTGTATAAGCAATACTTTTACTAAGGTTAAAATATGATGTTGTGCAGTAATTGATTAGACATTTTGCCATTGAAATCTGTCATTTGCAGAATAAGGTCCCCAGAGGGTGAATATGGTAATGCTATCCAGTGAACCAGTTTATCCTCTGAGTACCTCTTTCTGGTTAGGCTTGAGACCGTGATTCAGATTGAGGTTCACAGAGGGTAAATTTAGTGATGCTACCCTGGCATCACCAAATTCACCCTCTGGGGACCAATTTCTGCAAATGACAGTCAGCGTATTGCCAATCTTGAACAAGTAGTTGGTCAGTTTCCTGTATTCCAGAGATGAACTGAGCATTAATTCATTTATATCTTGTTTGACAGAGCTCATAGGGCTCTGTCAAACAATATGTATCAGACTAAAGGCCTGTTTTTAATGCACTGAGGCTTAATGGGTTGATAAGACCCCACAATAGGGCTACAACAATACATTTTCTCATGTTACGATGCATGTCACAATACGATCCCCACGATTCGATACGTATCACAATACACTCTTCAATCATCAAAAAGTGAGGACACAAGAAGTAAATTTGCACTAATACACCACTGGGTCACCTGGTGGACCATAACTGCAGGCTTGCTTCTTGAGTCCTCACATTTCTACTGAGCTGGTGAGTACAATGTAGAGGGAAAAGTCTAATATCCACCTACACATTGCTCAAATAACAAATCATCACACAGTTTTGGGTCAAGCAGCTTCATTTCAATGAAATTAGATTTCTCAAAATACTTGACAACGAAACATTGTGACACACTGTTCTGTTTCTTTGGAATTTGTGATTTGTTGGTTCATGGTATATAAGGGTTCAAGAGCGAGGTTTATGGTTTGTGCTATTCAATGCTAACAAATACCCGAGAGCAATGTTAATTCAGACTTCTATAAAAAAATCCATCAAAGCCATATCATGTGACCCCTGTTTGGAATGAGCTCGTTCAAATGAGGGGTCACATGATATGGTTTGTTTGAAATTTTTTGAAAAATTTTAAAGAATGATATTTAAAATAATACATTTTGATATCATCTGTTTGGGTAAAGGGTTAATATAAGTTGTGTAACTTGTTTGCCAATCCTTGCATTTGTAAAACAAATAAGCTAAAAATGACACTGCTGCGTATTAACCCTCTTCACTCTGATGTCAAAATACTAAAATTTCAGGAAGCTGTTTTTTCCCAAAAAACTCCCCGCGGGAACCCCGGGAAGTGAAGCAGTGCCTGTTCACTGCGGTAAACAGGCTCTGTTTTACTGGTAAAATAGGACTCAGTCACCAATGCTTGGGAGGTGCAAACCCTCTAAAATGGAAAGCATGGCTTATTAACGCTCACCCTAGGTCTTGAGTTGATACTCATGTTGTGGTCACGATTAGCCATTGTGCAAAAATGTGACCTTAAACACCAATGAATAAATAAATAAATTTTTCCCATAATGCATCTAGAAATTTAACCAATGCAATCTCGTTTGACAGAGCTCAATGAGCTCTGTCAAACGAGATTGAATTGGTTAAATTTCTAGTTGCATTATGGGAAATTTTTTCTGCCTGAAATTTAGATATTTTGACATCAGTGTGGAGGGGGTTAAAGACTGAATCAAATCAAACGAAAAGAAAGAGCATCTGAGATTCAGTATTCTGACGTCCCTTAAATTTTGACATGTGAGATTTACAACATTGTGTGGAGGTAAGTAGACTAAAGAATTTTGACAAGATTATTGCTCGGTCGCAATCTGGTTGAAATTTTCTGTCTCATTTAGTATTTACAGTAAATAAATATACATGTGGGTTGAACGAGTAAATATTGTGTTTTTATTTCTTAAGGCATTTCTTTTGTGAAAATGCATATTTGTAATCATCCAATGGAAAAACTGTCTATCATGTACAACGAATGTTAAGTGTTTATTCATGTGAACCACCCTCAGGCACCCATAATATGAACAGTTTAACAAGACTATGAAAATTTTATAATCTTGCCTTCACTGGTTGTTCAAGAGGCTAACTTCCAGTCAAGGCCAAATACAATGCTAGATATGATAAAATAGACACTAACATTCATGGCTTTTGTTTTTCAGATGAAATTTGTACCCGGTGCTTCATTAATTGAATTTTTGATGATTATTCCTATAATTAGTGTTTTGGAATCTAATATTATTGCATACGTGGAAATACTGCCCAGTGATCAGTCCATGGAACTTCAAAGGCCAGTAATGTACTCTGTCTTTTCGCTCATGCATTCCATGGAGAATAAGAATGACTGACTTAAGATTGTTCCATTAAAGTTGCATTTCATGTATTAACCCTTTACTCAATGAATCGCCGGCATCCACCCACATAATATGCAAATTCAGCAGCTGAAAAAATATTTTTCGAAAAATTTCAACAAAACCATATCATGTGACCCCTCTTTGGAACAAGCTCATCGAGTTCGTTCCAACAAGGGGTCACATGATATGGTTTTGTTGAAATTTTTTGCCGCTCACAGTCAAAATCGCAGGCCCTACGTTAAGGTGACTGACATTTCACTGTGGCTTATCACTGGTTCATATAACTTGGTATGGTTGACAGATCTTATTCATACTAGGTTCTATTATTGCTCATGACTCAAATGTGATCCAAGGTCATATCATCAAGATCAAGGTCACAGACAGCCAAACTTTGATATTGTTATACAGCCATTGTCTGGTCTGTATAATTGAATCTAAGTGACAGTTCTTGTTTCTGTAACATCTTGTTTGACAGAGCCCAGTATGTTGGAAAATAGGCAACATTAACTGGAAAGGTTCCTTTTAAAAGTTAGGGTAACCCGCAAAAGTATTGCCTTGAATTTCAATTTGTGAAGGCCTGATGTATCACAATAATTTCTGTTCCCCCAAGGTAAAGGTCACTGTACAATATTGAATGTGAATCCAAGTGGGTACCCCAGAAAGTAAAGCAGTGCTTCTTTAGTGTGGTAAACACTTTATTTTACAGGTAAAATAGGACCAGCTCACACCTATGCTTGGGGTGGAAGTCCTCTAAAATTGGCAGTATGGGTGTAAATGTTTTGCTGCACTTGACTTTATATCCATTTTTCAGTCACGATTAGCCATTGTGTAGATATATTTGACCTTAAACACCAAATAACTGGTTGAATGCCAGAAGCCACAATCAGGACTTTCAGAAAAATGAAGGTACCAGAGCAAAAGCCAACATTTGCCTTGTTCATGTTTCATATTCAGTCAAATGCAAATAATATTTTGTTTATATAAATTTGTTCTATTACAAATGATTGGAGAATGCCTTTGGCATTCTCCAATGATTTATAATAAAACAAATTCTGAATAACAAATTTAGTCCACCAAAAATAATCGAGCCCTTTACCAGTTAAATAAATTGAAGGTGAAGCTGCCACTGCAAAATATATGAACCTATAGCTTGGAAGAGCTAGACAGGCTGAGAGACCTCTTGTTTTAAGTTTAAAAAAATTGAAGACCATAAAACACGATTAGCCATTGGACAGAAGTATGTGGCCTAAAACACCAATAAATGATTAAATAAGACCATAAAACAACAATTGTGTATTTACCATTGAAATTTGGGAATTTTATGAAGATTAAACATAAAACAGCAATATAAGCAATACTGACTTTTCTTTTGTAAAATAATGTCTTGGAAAAAATCATACATGCCACATATATTTCAAAGTCTTGATTTATCACATGTCTGCATTTGTCAAAATTGAAGGCCTAATTAGCTAGAAAGAAATTCTTCATTTATTGAATATGATACTTTTTTTCAATGTTGCATGATTTTAGCCGATCTTTTACACAAAGGGTAACAAGTAATTCTCTTCACATAATTTGTAATAAGATTATTTTTCAGTACTCTTTGATTTTAAAAGCCAACTTCTTTTTCAGCTGTCTTCATTTTCAGAGCTCTTCGACTTTTTTTTTTTTACTGTTACTTGTATTTCAGCAGTTAACCCTTTACCCAACATAACGGTCAAAACCGGCCAGTGCTATTTACAAATATCACCATAAAATTTTCATTATTTTTTCATTGTATTTCTCAAAAACATAGCTTATGACCCCTCACTGGAACAAGCTGATTGAGCTCATTCCAATGAGGGGTCATAAGCTATGTTTTTGATGCAAAAATTGAAAATCGAAAATATTTAGTTATTCAAGAATTTTGTTTGTTAGTTAAAGGGTTAACCAATGCACATGATACCAGAACTTTTTATTTTAACAATTTTTTTCTACTTTTTCAAAAAACTTCAACAAAAGCATATCATGTGACCTGCCATTGGAACAAACTTGACAAGCTCGTTCCAATAAGGGGTGACATGACATGATGTGACAATTCATCAGGTATTTAATGGGTTAACTCTTCAAAAAACAAATTCCTTGACACAGAGGAATCAATAAAGGATTTGAAACCGAGCTATCTTTTATCTCCATCAGGAGACGGGAGCGCAGTTTCCTCCCTTGGCAAAATGTGCTAAATCAACCAAATAATGTATTGGATTTTTATTTCTGTTTTTTTTTCTTCTTGCACGTTATAGTTTATAGACCTCGCTGAAATGAGCGCATTGTGTCTATAATAGAAATCATAACTCTGCATGTTTAAAATTTTGGTTCATAGTATTATCATGGTTCAACCCTTTAATTTACACTAATGGCATATATAAGACACTTATGCATTTTTAGCTCACCTGACTAAAAGTCAGGGGAAGCTTGAGTGATAATTTTTTGTCCGTTGGTAGCATCATTGAGTCAGAATCTTTTGATATTTAATATACAATATCTCTCAGGGGGGCAGATTCCCATTTGTTCAAATCGAGTACCTGGGTTGATATTTGGGCTCTCTGTTGGAACCCAAAGTGTAACTTAGTGCAATGTGAGAAAATTTCCTTAAAAATCTTCTTCAGAGTCACCAGTCAGAATCCTTTCATGCTTGGTATGTGACATCTCTAGGATTGTCAGATACATGTTTGTTCAAATCGAGTCCCTGGCTTAATATTTGGTCTCTCTATGGGAGCCCATGTAGGCCTGATGTATCAGAATAATTTCTGTTCCCCCAAGGTAAAGGCCACTGTACAATATTGAACGTGAATCCAAGTGGGTACTCCAGAAAGTAAAGCAGTGCTTCTTTAGTGTGGTAAATGCTTTATTTTACAGGTAAAATTCGACCAGGCCACACCTGTGCTTGGGGTGGAAGTCCTCTAAAATTGGCAGTATGGGTGTAAATGTTTTGCTGCACTTAACTTTATATCCATCTTTCAGTCACGATTAGCCATTGTGCAGATATATGTGACCTTAAACACCAAATAACTGGTTGAATGCCAGAAGCCACAATCAGGACTTTCAGAAAAATGAAGGTACCAGAGCAAAAGCCAACATTTGCCTTGTTCATGTTTCATATTCAGTCAAATGCAAATAATATTTTGTTTATATAAATTTGTTCTATTACAAATGATTGGAGAATGCCTTTTGACCTTAAACACCTATACTTGGGGTGGAAGTCCAGATGGTGTAAACATGGGGGTGGGTGGGTGGGGAGATGGGTAAGATTCAAGTTTGTTCAAATTGGGTCCCTGAGTTAATATTTGGGCTTTATATATCTGGTTTCCTCCACCCATAAAACTGTCCGACACAAGGTGACCTTGGCTGGCAAAATTGTCATTAACCCTTTACCTAACATGAAAAGCAGACGACACTTGCAAAAAAAATTCTTGAATAACTAATTTTTTTCATTTTTTGTCTCAAAAACATAGGTTATGACCCCTCGTTGGAACGAGCTCGACGAGCTCGTTCCAACGAGGGGTCATAACCTATGTTTTTGAGACAAAAAATGAAAATATTTTGAAAATTAATTGGCGATTTTTGAGAATAGCGCTGGCCGGTTTTGGCCGTTACGTTGGGTAAAGGGTTAAACCCCAATAAATAAAATAACTAAAGCAATATGGGGAATAAGCTTTAAAAATCTTCAGAACCACTAGTCAGAATCTTATAACATTTTGTATACATCATTGTTACAAGGGTTTGATTCAAGTTTGTTCAAATCAAGTCCCTCAGTTAATATTTGGTTTTCCTAGTGGGGGCGGGGGGGGGGGGGGGGGGGGAGGAGGGGCTGCAAATTTTAACTTGGTGCAGTATGAGGTAATTTCTTTAAAAATCTTCTTCTGATCCACCAGTTAGAATCCTTTCATATTTGATATATAATGTCTTTGAGGGGATCAGATTCAAATTTGTTCAAGTCCAGTCCCTGGGTTACTATTTGGGCTGTTTGGTGGGTGTGGGGGGGGGGTGGGGGGGGGGGAGGCTAGGTTCAAGTTTGTTCAAATCCATTCCTTAGTGTTTTTCCATAAAATTTGCCTTTCAGACTGCAGTGACATAACAACCCTTGGAAGTTTGGTAGTGCCTGTCTACAGCTGCTAGAAATGGAAGCATTCAGGAAGACCTATGATGATAATCATCAAACATGGACACCAGAGTTATGAATAATTTCATGACTTCTTTCCTCTGTAGTGTTGATGAACCACCATGACTAACTGAATGTGTCCGAAAACTTCCTTGAACCACTTTATCAAGTGAGCAATTAAGTCACCTTGGGGCCTTTTGTTTATCTTAGAAACATAGTTTGTAACCCCTCATTGGTATGAGCTAACATTTCTTTGGCTACAGGTTAGATCCAATACCATAGTGTTTGTTGTAGGAGGGAAAGTGGACAAAGAATTCTCTATCTGCCTTTGTAATATCCATAATGCTGTACAGTACAGTCACCATGGACTGTTCATAATCCACTTGTGAGCAGTGATGTCCACGTATGTGTTCACCAGATAATAAAAATCATAATAAGCAACATTTTAATTAATAAAAAACTTAGTTGTACCCGGTGCTTCATTAACTGGTATAGTGCTGGAAACCCATATTTGGGCTTTATTCTGAAGTGCAGGTGCCACAACTTAACCCTTTACCCAACGAATCGCCCACATCCGCCCGCGTAATATTCAAATTCAGCAGCTGAAAAATATTGTATTTTGAAAAATTGCAACAAAACCATATCATGTGACCCCTCTTTGGAACACGCTCGTCGAGCTCGTTCCGGAGGGGTCACATGATATGGTTTTGTTGAAATTTTTTGAAAAAATTTAAAAAATGATATTTAAAATAATAAATTTTGAAATTGTCTGCGTTGGGTAAAGGGTTAATGGCTTCATATTCTGTGGAAGTGCTTCAAATTATTTTTGAATTGAATTTATTTAGTCTGTGAGGATTTGCCTTGTTACAATTTATGGGAGAGTGACACTAGGCACTCTCCCGTAAATTGTAAAAAGACAAAGAGATATGGACAAATTTGGATGGCCAAAAATAATTTAGCACTCTACCAGTTAATTAAATTTTTTATAATTATTCCTATAATTAGTGTTTGAAATGTAATATTATTGCATCCATGTAAATACTACCCTGTGGAAAGTGACCAGTTCACGGCTTCCATACTGTAGTAATAGCTCTCAGTACTTACTGAGGTCATTCCAGTGAGGGCTGCTTAGCTGTGTTTTGAAGGAGGAAACATTTTATGAAATTTGAAACAATTTTTTTCTGTTATGTTAAACATCAGGCCAAGGGTCAACAAACAATTTCTGATGATAATGGTGACAAGCATTATTTTTTTCGTGAAAATGTTACCAGCAGCCAAGTTCCTTTGATAATTTAGATTCAAGAAAGAATCTCTTCATACATGTGTCTTCATCACTAAACAATTCCATTTCACTCCTTTAATTATTTTACTCTGTGTTCTCTGCATAATAAAAGTTCTTTTCAGGTTTCATTTTCTCAATTTTTTTTCTTTCAATAATTTTGTGCATTTATTTTGACATTTGAAAAACTGTTTTCAGATACTGCATGCCCAATCATTTTCCTGAAAGAGAAAAGAAGATGTACAGTCCTTCGAGAAATTGCTTTGAGAATGTGTTGTTGAGTCCCCAGTTTATAGAGAAGTTTATGGAATGAAAAGAGTTCAGTAAATCATATGACTCCCTGCAGGTACCCCGGGAAGTGAAGCAGTGATGGTTCACTGCAGTAAACAGGCTCTATTTTACTGGTAAAATAGGATCCAGCCACCAATGCATGGGAGGTGCCAACCCTCTCTAAAATGGGCAATATAGCTTATTAAACCTCACCCCTGGTCTTGAGTTGATAAACATGTTGTGGTCATGATTAGCCATTGTGCAAAAATATGTGACCTTAAATACCAATAAATAAATAAATCATATGACAGGTCTGTTGATTTGAGGCGAACAACCCTTTGGATCATGTGGAGGTTATCTAAAAAGAAAAATACACAAACGAAAAATGGGTCGCACCAAATTGACACCGGGACACGCAAAATTTTCGCCAAGTTGAATGATCTAGTACAAATGAATGATGGAATGATGTTGAGCATCAACCAGTCATCAGCTGCGCAGGTGTTTGCATCTGCCTGAAGTATAGCCGCTCTGTTGGCCAATACTTATTGGCCAACAGAGCAGCTGTACTTCAGGCAGATGCAAACACCCAAGCTGATGATTGTTGATGCTCAACATCATTTTAAACTGTTGATCATCTTAAGGTGTAGGTACAAAATCAGGAAACGGCAATAATTCATGTCTCTGCCACAAATAGTAATTATGGATGCCATACTTTTCTGAAGCATGCTAGCTCATGCCAAATTTGGCTGTAAGTATAAAACGAAGTTTGGGGGGGGGGGGGGGGTATATAGGAATCACCCTGTCTGTCCATCTGTCCGTCCGTCTGTCCATCCTTGTAAGCACAACTCCTCCTAAACCGTTTGAAGAATTTTCATGAAACTTTACACAATGGAAGAACTCCATATGAAGATGTGCATGAAGCAATATAATTCCGTTCTGACATTTCCAAGGGGAGATAATCTAACTTATACATTTCAGGTGCAGGGGGTATCACTTTGTGAGTTTGCTCACAGTATCTCTAGTTGCAACTAATTTGTGTCTGAATTGGTGCAACACAGCATCATTATTGTTTCTCAGAATTCATCTTTATTAATCAGGATATTGCACATATGTGCAAGAACTTGGCTATGATACAACAGTTCATGTATCAACATAGTTGTGGTACATATATATTTGTTACCTAATGGGTTACCTGAATCAGGTACGGAGAACGAACGATAAGTTACCAAAGCTCAGACTACGTGAATGATAATGGGTTACGCAAAATGATGAAAGCATCAGGCCTGCATGACATTCATGTACATATACTAGGGCTGGGTGGTTTTCTGGTTCGGTTCTAGTTCTTGTGGCAAACCGGAAAACCAAACCGCAAGATTAAGACCCAGCAAAAAATGACCAAATGATTTTAATGCGTTTGTGCTTAAACTGATCCAACATTCTCACGGGAAGGGAGTACGATGGCTCATTGGTAGACTGTTGGACTTCTATGCTAGAGGTCCCGAGTTCAATCCCCATCCAGACGACCCCCATTGTGTGCTTGGGCAAGGCACTTTATCCCGGTTGCCTACATGGGGGCCACGATGATGCCGTGTACTAATGCGCACTGCACTTCGATGGTGCACATGTCTTCAACCGCTGTAACCCTCCTTGAACGGAGCTTGACCAGGCTTAGAATGTTGAGGAGCTGACAGTTGCTCGTCGATGCTCGGTGGTTCTCTGCAGATACTCCAGCTTCCTCCATCTGTAAAACGGTCACGGTCATGATTAGCCATTGTGCATAAGTATGTGACCTTAAAACAGCAATAAATAAATCTTACTGGGAATTAAGGAGACTAGCGACCACTATGGACTCTCATCACTTAATCTATTTGGCAAAGAGGCAAATATGTCGTGTTCTCATTGTAGCATTTTCTCCTTTGTTGACTCCTTCACCAGACGAGTCAATAGGGGAGAAAATGTGACAATAAGAACACAACATAGTTTAGACGATCCTTATTCATTTGTTACTCTGTTTTGTTTTTTTCTGACTGAATGGGCTTTGTAACTGATCCCCTAGAATCCAAAGGGAAGTTAGGCTGAACCCTATACAAACACAGTTTTTGTGGTGTGTGCAGGCCTGAAAATAAGCAGTCTGACATTTGCAGAATGAGGTCCCCAGAGGGTGAATTTGATGATGCTATCCCATACAGTGGGCCAATTTATCCTCTGGGTACCTTTTTCTGTTCAGTTTTGAGACCCTGATTCAGATTGAGGTTCACAGAGGGTAAATTTAGTAATGCTACCCTGCACAGCATCACTAAATTCACCCTCTCTCTTGGGACCTCATTTTGCAGATGACTGCTTATTTTCTGTCTTGCAGTTTTTGTGGTATCCTACAAACTATTGCAGATTTTTTCCATGTTAACCCTCTGCACTGTGATGTCTAAATATCAAAATTTCAACCTGTATATTTTGCCCATAATGCAACTAGGAATTTCACCAATTCAATCCTGTTTGACAGAGCTCATTGAGCTTTGTCAGACAAGATTAAATTGGTTAAACTCCAAGTTGCATTATGGAAACAAAATGCTACATGAAATTTTGGTACTTTGACAACAGTGTGCAGAGGGTTAAGGAGTCTGAACTGTTATTTACTATCTGGTCTTAACACTTAGAGAAAACAAACCGAAACCAAGGTTTTTCCTGAAAACCAAAACCGAATCAGTAAATTCAAAACTGCCCAGCCCTAACATGTACACAGTTTGTTCTATCAGTTCTATCAGACAGTAGTTTTTCTAATATGTAATCAGCATGAAAATATTCATAATTTGGGTTTTCTTTGATTTCTTGAATGCCTCTATACCATAAAATCATTGATATGCTAATATGTTTATATCTGACAAACAATTCGTCTGATAACTATTCAGACTTAAGGTTTGTCCTTGAAATCTCCAAATATAATGATTCAATCATATTTGACATGCAAATAGTATTCTAGAGAAATCAAATTCAAATTTAAATATGGTTTATCTGAATTTGTTTTAGGTAACCAGGTTAAGATCTGAATGCAAAAGATTTTAACCCTTTTAACCGTAAAGGCCTCTTTTCGATCCCAGGATTGTGATACAGTGGAACCCTGTTAATTGAATAACCACTTTGCCTATGGAAATTATTCAATTAACAGGATTATTCAATTGAGAGGGATTGTGTCACTTTCCTGTACTCTAGATAAAAACTTAGTATTTATTCTATTATATCTTGTTTGACAGAGCTCCATGAGTATTGTAATAGATTACATGCCTGAATTGGATGTACTGAGGCCAAATAGGTCTATAAACAAAGGAAAACTGGGAAGAGTCAGGGTAATTTCTCGACAGGTTGCAAGATTTTTTAATCAATTAACAGGAGTTTACTCTATAACCTATATTCAATTAATAAGTCAAATTTGTACTGGAGGTATGGTAAATGGTTTTGTGTTGGGAAATTATATTTAGTTAACAGGGTTATTCAGTTAAGAGATAACCAATTAAGTGGGCTCCACTGTACAACTTGAATTCATAAAGTAGATATTTCCTCAGCGAATTTGCGTGGTAGACCGATCAAGATTTTCAATGTGCAGCCCCAAGGCTGGATATTGAAAATATTGATTGCAAGCTGTTCCCCAAAGTAAGGAATTTATACTCTACCAGTTTCTGGCTCTGTACTTGCGTGGAGTATACCATCAGGGTCCAAAAAGTTGAAGGGTTTTTTTACAACCAAAGATATTTAGTGTGCTTTTGGTCAGTAGAATATTATTATTTTTAATCATTTTAGTAAATTCAGAATGGTCTCCCCTATTTGCCTTTTTGTTGTACCCATCCCACTTTTAAACTTTTGTCCAAGGGTAAAATTTCAGATAGAGTTCATGTGTTGAATATTACACCATGCAAATTGAAGATGTATATTTTGCATTTGGTATATGATAGAATTTTCAGTGATGGAAATCTGACACAGGCTATTTTTATGAGCGTGAGCATGGTGCACAGTGGTTAACTGTTGCACTTCTATGCCAGAGGTCCCGAGTTCGATCCCCATCCGGGGCGACCCGCATTGTCTCCTTGAGCAAGGCACTTTATCCTGGTTGCCTACATGGGGGCACGATGACACTGTACTAAGGCGTACTGCTTGTGGATGGTGCACATGTCTTCAATGGCTGTAACCCTGCTGGAGCGGAACTTGAACAGTGTTAGAATGTTGAGGAGCTGACAGTTGCTCTTCGATGCTCGGTGGTTCTCTCTGGGTACTTCTTCTTCCTCCACCCATAAAACTGTCATGGTCACGATTAGCCATTGTGCATAAAAATGTGACCTTAAACACCAATAAATAAATAATTTTTATGAGTGCAATTTTAATCCCATACAAGCCTTTTTGTGTGACTAGTTTGTTGTTTTCGACATAACCAGTATTGCTGACACTCCGACAACTCCATTCGTGAAGGATAAAACAGATGTGACATTAAGCTTGCCATTGATCTTGAACCCTCAAAAAGGTAAATTTACAATGTGTGATAGTTTACAAACCCCTCGATATCCATATGTGCTCAATTGGCCCATACTGGGGTAAAGGGATTTGTAAACAAACACAGGTTCAACAGCAGTTTATTGGCATGGTTTGGCTTGAATGGATTCCATGGAAAACCCTTGCCATCTACAATATTTAGAGGAAAGCCAGAAAATAAGCAGACTGTCATCTGCAAAATGAGGTCCCCAGAGGGTGAATTTAGTGATGCTACCCTGCACAGCAGGGTAGCATCACTAAATTTACCCTCTGGGAACATCATTCTGAATCAGGGCCTCAAAGCTAAACAGAAAGAGGTACCAAGGGTATAAACTGGCCCAGTGTATGGAATCGCATCATCAAATTCACCCTCTGGGGACCTCATTTTGCAAATGTCAGACAGCTTATTATCAGGCCTGTATAGAGGATATTTTTGAAGCAAAACAAGGAAAAATAATTCAGGAGAGCAATTTGCTTACCTTAGCTTGCCAAAGCAGTTCCCAGGAGAGTGATTTTTTGCAACCTTAGATTTTAAAAAAACCCAAGCCTGGCATTTGGCTATTTGTTGAAGTACCTACAGTACAGTCGCCGTGGACTGGTTGTAATCCATATGTGTGCAGTGATGTCCACGCATGCATTTACCAGGTAATAAAAATCATCAGCAAAATTTTAATAAAAGAAGCAATGGGTTGTACCCAGTGCTTCATTAATTAATTTTTTGATGATTTTTCGTATTATTAGTGTTTAGAATCTAATATTAGTGTGACCGTGGAAATACTGTTCACTCGCAGAAAGTGACCAGACTGTCCATGGTGGCCATACTTTTCTCAAAGATTTGCTTGGTGAGTTGCATGGAATGTTGGCAAAATATATCCCAACTCAATTTGATCCCACCCTCAAGATATCATAAAACATAAAGTAGGGTAACAAAGGAATAAAGTCCATCTATGGCCTAAAAAAATAAAAAAATAAAAAAATCTGTTTCTCAGGCCCTCCCGTATGGTCCTTTTGGCTGCCGCATGCTCTCTTTTTATAACCAATTTAAACTTGAAAAAAATAAAAATTAAATGGTTTATGTCTGATATTTTACCCAAGTTAAAAAAATTGATGAATTTGTCCCTTGAGTGCAAGAAGGCTTTGCAATGCTTTAGCATTGCAAAGCCTTTTTTAACTCAAGGGATGAAGTACATCACCACCCATGCTATTCTGTATATTATGAGGCCTAAAACTTGAACCAAGAACATGAACTTTTGATGGCAAAGAAGAAATTACTGAAATAAAAAATAAAATAAAAAACCGCTCGCACGCATGCAATTTCACAAATAATGGCCTGAGAAACAGAAGATCTACTTTGTGTGGCCTATTCTGTTATGTTCTCGATGTCACTTTTTCTCCCTTATTGACTCGTCCGGTGGAGAAAATGTGACCATGAGAACATGATGTATTTGCCCCTTTGCCCGATAGACTAAGTGACAAGAGTACATATGGGTCACTAGTCCCATTCTCTCCCAGTAAGATAGTTTGATAAGTTTATTCACAAACACAATAAAAACATTCGGTCCTTTTTTGCTGGTTCTTGCAGTTTGGTTTTCTAGTTGCTGCAAAAACCAGCCAAATCGGAAAGCCAAAAAACCTCTCAGCTCTACAATGGAGAGTGTTATTAGTGTTTAAATTCTGTTTCTTTTTCCATTTCAGAATAAAATAGTTGAAGTAGATGGTACCAAAGTCAAATTACAGGTTTGTTTACCTTCTAAATGTACTAATTGCTCTCAACATTAATATAAACATTTGTTTGTTATACCCACTCCTCCCAATAAATTTTTGTCCCCCCAACAAACCAGCTCCGTCTGTCCATCTGTAGTGATAACTAAAGGTTGGGTCATCAAATCAAAACCTAATTTGGTGATTATGTCCCTTACCCCAATGATTAAGTGAATTGTGAATATCGGCTGAATCCAATAATTTTTGTTGGAATTATCAGGAATTATGCCCTTTTTTGACGCTTTTCCATCCAATTTTGCAACTTTAGAAATTTGGTGTCTGGATGATAACTTCAGTTTGAGTTATGAATCAACACCAAATTTTGTACATAGGTTTGTATCAAGATTACGCAGGTCAAGTTCAAATTTGGGTGTGGTCCAACCAATTAGAACTGAGTAATGGCCCTTTTTCCATTTGTTTTACTTTGAAAATTGGATGTCCAGCTGATAACTTTAGTTTGAGTTAATGAATCAACACCATTTTTACATAGGTTTGCCTTATGAATATGCAGGTCAAGTTCGAATTTGGGTACAGTGCGACCAATTTTGGCCCTTTTTCCATTTTTTCAACTTTGAAATTTTGTTGGTTAGAAATATGTCCATAAAGTAAGAACTTGCTGTCGGGGGACATAGCCTATGTCTGGCAGTGCACTTGTGAGTGATGGGATGGGGGGAGTGGGAGGGGGGGGGGGGGGGTTATACTGTTCTCAACCTATCCATCCATCGTGTGTCCATGCATGCATCTGTCCATCCAACTTTGGTTTACATCTAGTAACTTTGGAATGACTGTTCCTGATCATCACTTGGTTTTTACTATGCTTTAACTGGTTGAGTGCTAAATTTCTTTTCAGTGGTGATTTGAAACATCAGGGCTTGCATTTTGACCAGGCCGATCGGTCCTGGTCTGGTAATCGTCCGCAAAAATAATCTGACAATGCCGATCAATCGGCCCCGTCATCAATCTATTGTTTTCCCAATCTCAGCGAATCAAGCGACGAGCGATTTTGTAAAACAAAATAACTTCCGGCAAAGGGACTAATCAATCGGGTGGTTCCAGGTTTATTTGTTTACTTTCGTCGGGGATGTACTAAAAGACGATCGCAGATGAGCGTAGAAAATGCAAGGGGTGGGTTTGGCAAAAATAAGTGCAGAAACACGTTGATACTGACCTTACAAACCATATATGGTGTAACGCCTTTGAATCCCTTTTTATTACCACATTCCATTGCGGTTACTGTTTGATTGCCTGGCACAAGTTTTGTACATATGGTGGGAAAAGCCATACGAATATCATCAGCAGACTTTAAAAAAATTATTTTGTGTACGATTGTGTTGTCAACACAACCACATGCGTCTATTATAATGAAGAGAATAAACATAACCTCTGATTGAGCATTTATTCTGAAATGTTTACACAAGAGTTTGTAATTTCTGCATCTTATTTGGATTCCCTCCTCCCCTCCCTCCAAACTGTCTTTGAAAATAACCTGTCACAAAACAAAGCAATTACCATTGATTTGAAAAATATGCATTGAACTCATACTGGTTCATGCGTTAATTATTCATGAGTGATTTATATTATGGGCCTTTTTAGGGAATAATTGACAAGCGAGAGTGCATGATGTCAAGTTGGTTGATATTCAGCAAAGTGAATTCGTGAAAATAAAAACAACACTGTCTTTGCTTCGGAATGGATTTTATTTTAATAAAATAAAATCCATTAACCTCATTTTGACATATCAAGAGGGTGGGGTGGGTGGGTGTGTGTGGGGGGGGGGGGGGGGGTAGGTGGGGGAGGGGGGGTGGAAATCACAAATATGTGCCAAGACAAGACACATGGTATTAATATTGCTTGGTTAATAGTCCATAGCAATTAGGTTGGAATTATTAATCTTGATTCATACCAAATCATCAAATAACACAATATACATTAAATATCAATATATGTTGAGGAGCTGACAGTTGCTCGTCTTTGCTTGGTGGTTCTCTCTGGGTACTCGGGCTTCCTTCACCCATAAAACTGTCATGGTTACGATTAGCCATAGTGCATAAGTCTGTGACCTTAAACCATAATAAATGAAATGAAATATCAATATAATATGCAAGTATAAAAAAATAAATCGGCTCCAGTGAAGAAAAATCAGCCTGGTCGACCACTTCACCAGGCCTATCGATCAGTCTGGTCACGATTCTAAAATGCAAGCCCTGAAACATGTGGTTTTTTCTCAAACATACCTTGCTACCAGAAAGGGAAGCAAGATGAAAATCATTGTTTTGTTACAATTTATTGGAAACTGCCAATAGGCACTCGCCCATAAATTGTAACCAAACAATTTTATATAAAACAGGCATGAGAATTTCAGGCAATTGTCTGACTTCATACAATCAAAGGACATGGAACGAAAATTAGATTGATTCAAATTCAAAAAATATTTACTGAAAAAAACATTTTCATATGAATTTATTGAATAAAATATATATTCAACATGTAATTAAACTAAAAATTGCTTTCTGCTTGTCTTAACCATTTACCTAACTCGAAAAGCAGACGACACTTGCAAACAAAATTCTTGAGTAACTAATTTTTTTCAGTTTTTTCGTCAAAAACATAGCTTATGATCCCTCATTGGAACACGCTTGTTCCAATGAGGGTTCAAAACCTATGTTTTTGTGACAAAAATTTTTTTTAAAAAATAATGAAAATTGATAAATAATTTTTGTAAAAATTTTGTAAAAATTTTAGCCGTTACGTCGGTTAAAGGGTTAAATCTTGATTTTCTTGCTCTTCTGATTGGGATATTGGGGTATCTTAAAATTTTGGGTATTTTTACTTTATGCCTCTCTCATCTCTTGATAAAGAAAATGTTCTACTGTCATTAAAAATTTGATTAACAGTTTCCATCTTGGTTTCAAAAAGTGATGATAAAAAGTGAATATAAGGCCAATATGAAAGAAAAATGCTTAACAGTTGGACATTTTTATATACCATTTTGCGATGCAAATTCAGTCATCAAATACCCTGTCCAAGCAAACAACAAGGTAATGCATTAAGTGTGAAGCCACTAAAATGCCTTTCAGCAATTTAAATAGAGCCACGACAGTGGCTTCTGGCACTCAACCAGTTAATCTAAATATCTTGGTCAAGTACAATTTTGATCAACTCTCAGATTTTTTTTTCAGATTTCTCCGCTGAAAATTAAAGGACTTGGAAATTTTCTTTTATGTCTCATAACTTTTAATGGCTATTCAGAATCTTTTGATTTGTGGTAGCCATTCATATAAACTAACACTGTCTAGATCAAGGTTTACTTTGTCCAGAAAGCATTTAACAGGTTGAGTGCTAAAAGCCACTGTCAGGGCTTTAAAAGAAATGAGCGTACCAGAACAAAAGAAAACATTTTTATTTGTCTTGTTCCATATTCATTCAAACTGAAATAATATTTTGTTTATTTAAATTTGTTCTACTACAAATTACTGGAGAGTGCCTATGGGCACTCTCCAATAATTTGTAATAGAACAATTTTTTGAATGACAAATTCGTACCACCAAAAATAATCTAGCCCTCAACCAGATAGTAGGATTGTCTCAGATTTGCAAATTGATCATGTCGTTTGTTACTTCTAACAATTTTGGGTTTTTTTGGTTGAGTTGTTTCAACAGTTTGACCTATGTTTTGATGAAGGCCAGTGGGCATCACTCTGTCCATCTGCCGAGCCATTGGTCTGTCCATTCGATGTCTGTCCATGTTGCAATCTCAGCATGATAACTTAAACTTAACTTAAACAAACATCCAAATCTTACCAAATTTGGTCTGTGATTTCTGCACAAAAATGTCTTGGATGAGTTGGCGACATGGTGGCTCAGTTGGTAGAGGTGCAGGCTGCAAGCCGAGAGGTCCTCGGTTCGACTCCCACCTGCGGCAACCGCGTTGTGTCCTTGGGCAAGACACTTCACCCCTATTGCCCACGTGGGGGCACGGTGACGCTGTGTACTAAGGCATACTGCACGTCGATGGTGCACCTGTCTTCAACCAATGCTAACCTTGCTTGTGTGGAGTTGGTATGTTGGGGAGCTGACAGTTGCTCGCCGTTGCTCGGTGGTTCTCTCCGGGTACTCCGGCTTCCTACACCCGTAAAATTGTCACGGTCATGGTTAGCCATTGTGCAGAAATATGTGACCTTAAACACCAATAAATAAATAATAAATAAATAAATAATAACTTGGATGAGTTAGAAAATCAGTCCTACCAACATTATTTTTCAGACATTATGCTCCTTAGATTGTTTTGGTGTTTGAATTTCAGGCTTGTGGGTGGTGTCAACACAACTTTAACCCCCTTCACTCTGATGTCAAAATACCAAAATTTCAGGAAGCTGTTTTTTTCCATAATGCATCTAGAAATTTAACCAATTCGATCTCGTTTGACAGAGCTCAATCAGCTCTGTCAAACGAGATTGAATTGGTTAAATTTCTAGATGCATCATGGGAAATTTTTTCTGCCTGAAATTTAGATATTTTGACATCAGTGTGCAGGGGGTTAAGAAACATCATCTGATTTTTACCAAATTTGATCTGTGAATTTGTCTTGGATGAGTTAAAAAAACAGCGATGCCCAAATTTTCTTTAAGGAAGTATGCCTCTAAGACTGTTTCCAAGTTTCAGTAGTTTCAGGTGCTAGCACATTCCTTTTAAGCCACAACTCGACACCAGCATCTCTGATGTGAAGCTCTTGTTTGTCAACTTCACCATTACATGCAATGTCGAAATGTGCCAATCAGCATTACAAATAACAAATTATGTTGTCAGATTCAGTACTTATGTCTGCAAGGTACATTAACTCTCAGGTAATGTACCCCCATGAATACCCTTAAATTTTATAGTCCCATATCCTTGAAAATTATCAAAAACTCTCCTAAATGTTTTTCTGGAAAATGTTTGGATTTGATCCCAAAAGTTGTGTGGGAACTTTTCATTGTATAAGTCAAACCTGCTTCCAAGATAGTCAAAATATTTGTTTTGGAGACTGAGGATTGGAAGTGATTGTTGGCCTACAGTGCACCTAACATGTCTTTTGCTTTTTCCACAATGTCATGTATGTGTCACATGAAATTGTTCTCACTGATTTGACATGATATTTTCGTGTTTGATTATCATGTTGACTCATGATCGGTAAGTTGAGGAAAAATGATTTGGCACTTAAAATTTATGTAAGAACTTTTACATAAACCAGAGCTGATAACCTGATTAATGTGGAGGAGTAAAGCAGGCATGCAGTTTTCATGGAAATGCTCACTGCTTTTCCATGCAGGTTTTTTTCAAAGCAAAATCATGGAAACGAAAAACAGGTTCCTACAAATGTTTTTTGCATTTTGTATTTCATCAAGTGCACCAGGGCACTCCATGCGTTCTGTCAAACAAGATACAGTAGAACCATGTTAATTGAATAGACCCTTTGCCAATGAAAATTATTCAATTAACAGGAGTATTCAATTAAGGATTGTGCACTTTCCCATATTCTAGAGATAAACTTAGCATTTATTCTATTATATCTTGTTTGACAGAGCTCCATGAGCTCTGTCAAACAAGATATAATAGATTAAATGCCTGTATTGGATGTACTGAGGCCAAATAGGTCTATAAACAAAGGAAAACTGGGGAGAGTCAGGGTAATTTCTTGACAGGTTTTTTATTCAATTAACAGGAGATTACTCAAAAACCTATATTCAATTAACAGGTCATAATTAGTACTGAGGGTATGGTAAATGGTTTTGTGCTGGGAAATTATATTCAATTAACAGGGTTATTCAGTTAAGAGATATCCAATTTTGTGGGCTTCACTATATATAATAGAATAAATAAATGCTCACTTATTCTTGAATCCAAGAAAATGATCAAATGCCTATTAATTGAATAGTCCTGTTAATTGATAAAGTCTTAAAAAGAAATTTCAAAATGGATTTGTAAAATGAGTATCTTTTTTCAAAGATACCATTCTTCCAGCAAAGGGAGTCCTATTTTAACGTTTTGCATGTACTTCACGTCGATGATGCATGAACTTGCCTTCAACAGGGTATTTTTTATTTGGTTTCATATCGGTATTTGCAAACATGATAATCTGTGAAATGCGAATTAATTCACAAAATTTATTTGCAAAGTGCGAGGTATGGTCATGCTGTTGAGTTGTTATGTTACAGTGGGTATATTACAAATGAAGAAATTGTAAGTTGATCCTGTTGAGTAAAGTTTACGATGTCTCAAACACTTGGCAAGGTGTTAAATGTGTTTTCTTTACCCAAAATCCCTTGTCAAAAAACTGCTAATTAATCATTTTCAATGGACTGCACTAACCACTTGAAATTGATGGCAAAAAAATGCTGGAAAAACAGAAAAATACCATGTTCATCTGCTCGCTACTAACTCATCACAAGCAGACAGTTGTTCACTGCTGCTCGGTGGTTTTCTCAGGGTATTCCAGCTTCCTCCACCCCTAAAACTTATGCGACCCAGTCTGCTAAAAGTGTCATTAAACTCAAATAAATAAACCGAATATTCAGTTAACATGGTTCCACTTTACAAGTATAAACATCAGAGATGATTTAAATAATTATAATAATGTGATTACTTGAAGGTTCTGCATAGTGCTTGAAAATTTTCTTGGAAAAGTTCCAGTTTTCTTTCCTGTGTGAGATGTATATGTTACAGTAAATACGTAAAATCAGTAAATATGTATAATTCCTGAAAATTTCAGTAAATATGTATAATTACTAAACTGATCAGGAATTATACATATTTACTGAAAGTTTTAGGAATTATACATATTTACTGAAATATCAACTGATTTTTTATACTTGTTTACTGAAAGTGTGATTTGGGTGTATGACAAGCCAGATCATGTTTTTAATCATTTTATTGATATAATAACAGAAACAAAATATGATATGATGATGAAAATAAAATCAAACAAATAAGAAGCATACATGTACCATAAAAACACATCAGCAAATTCGATCTTGGACCATCTTGCTCTTTTTTACCATTCTCTCTGCTTGTTTAAGTTGGGATTCAGCTGCTCTCTTCCTGTTATCTAGAATGGATTCAGTGTGTTCTTCAATTTCTTCAGTGCGGTCTTCAATTTCTTCATCTTGTGGTGGTGTGTCAGTTGAATTTTCTGGCAGTGGTTGCTGTTGTAACACCTGGAGAAGGTCGTCTTCTATCTGCAGCTTGGAGATGACCTCTTGTGGAAGGCTGGATGTTGTGAGGCCCACTTTGCCATCAGAACCAAGCAATGCTGCAAATGGAGTTCTCTCTATGCTGCTGTGGAAACTGGAGTTCTTTTGGAATTGCACAAATTTTAATCCAATGGTCCAGTCGGTTGTGTTATTGTCTGCCAACCAAGCGATGAGTATGTTCTTGATGTCACAGTTCGACCGCTCTATGGAACCCTGGCTCTGTGGGTGTCGAGGTTTCCCATGTACAATCACAAGATCTGGCCATAAATCCTTCAACTCCTTGATAATGCTGGCGGTAAACTCGGACCCGTTGTCAGACTGGAGAAATGTCCAACAACTGAAATGCCACCTCTGCTGCTCTTTTAGACGTCAATGGTCAAAGAATAATGAATTTGGTCAGATGATCCTGGTAGTTCATAATCCATTTATATTGTCCTTGGCTTATAGACTGCATGTCTATCAAGTCTGTCTGGGCACGCGATATAAAGTCCTTGGAAAGAATCGGTTTAACAACAACACCTTTAATCTTACACAGGTGGTGTCAGAACCAACGTTTTTCACAGAGACATCAGCGACATTGTTGGATCTGATTGCAGTCAGCGACTCTCAATGTGCTGTCAAATGAAGTAGCCGATCCATTCCTATCAGATTTAACCAGGTACCACAAGAGGTCATCTCCAAGCTGCAGGCAGAAGACGACCTTCTCCAGGTGTTACAAAGCAACCAATGCCAGAAAATTCAACTGACACACCACCACAAGATGAAGAAATTGAAGACCGCACTGAAGACATTGAAGAACGCACTGAATCCATTCTAGAGAACAGGAAGAGAGCAGCTGAATCCCAACTTGAGCAAGCAGAGAGAATGGTAAAAAGAGCAAGATCGTCCAAGATCGAATTTGCTGATGTGTTCTCGTGGTATGCTTCTTGTTTGTTTGATTTTATTTTCATCATCTTATCATATCTTGTTTCTGTTATTATGTCAATAAAATGATTAAAAACATAATCTGGCTTGTCATACACCCAAACCACACTTTCATTAAACAAGTATAAAAAATCAGTTGATATTTCAGTAAATATGTATAATTCCTAAAAATTTCAGTAAATATGTATAATTCCTGATCAGTTTAGTAATTATACATATTTACTGAAATTTTCAGGAATTATACATATTTACTGATTTTACATATTTACTGTAACATATATACCCTTCCTATCTCTAATCATGTGGCATCTGTATCACCGACTAATGTCCCAGTGAATTTGTATAAAGTTGGGTACCAGGCCTGTCATGATTAACCCTTTACCCAATGAATCGCCCGCATCTGCCCGCGTAATATGCAAATTCAGCAGTTGAAAAAATATTATATTTTTATACTGTACCAATGACCCAGACATAGCCGGTGCTAACTCTTAAAATATAGGGCCAAACACAAATTTTGCCCCCCAATCCCCAAAATTTGCATCTAAAACCAAAGAAAACATGTCCTGAATGGCCCTCCACACTTCACCTCTACTGCGCATGCACAGTGTCAAGGACGTTCCGAAATTGGCGCCATTAATCATTCTTAGTTTGGCCCTTCATCAGTTAACATCTGACCGATCTTTGTGCTTGTAAATCTCAGTTTAAATGATGCCAGACACATAAATATTAGTGAAATGGTGATTCTAAGGAGGATAGAGAAGGAGGAGAGGAAAAATGTGGGACAGAATATTATCAGGGCTGTAACTTAAAATTTTTTAATGAAATTATGTTAAGTTACCTATTTTCGAGGCAGCAGCCATTTTGTTGTCATTCTTGTTATTTAGTTACACTGATTTTTCAGTGTTTTCCTCTCTCCCTTTCCTTTAAGTCCCCTCTTGCTATTCTCCCATGCTTTTGGCATAGTTTCTGTAATTATTATTACTAAAATTTCTTGGGAGTTTTAGCTGAATAACAGAATGAATTCTGTTCTTTTCCCCATGTTTACGTCTTCACCTGTGGGTGGTTAGGCGTTGTGTTCTGCATCTACCATCTGATGTTCTGCAGTTTCTTCCCTGGAAGTCTCTGTTTTGCATCAGATAGTGTATTTTTGGTAACTGATTTCGGGCCTGGGTGCCTGGAGTCTTATTTTAGTGTTTTTACACTCATTGTTTACATTTACAACAGCCCTCTGTGTGAGAGGGGGATTTCTTGAAAATAATATCTTGATGTTAATTTAATCATAACTAGATACATTATTATTGTTCGTAAGTGTTGCATAAATTGTTTAAAATATTTTAAAATTTTTTGTCCACACTTAGGCTTGGGATCCATTGGGGCTCAACGTTACTTTTCAGAAACTTGGGCTGTTCTGAAAAAATATTTTTTCAAAATATTTTGATTTCAATTATTTTTTCTATGTTAATGGATCATATTATTATTATGTATTTTGATTGTCAGGGGTTGGTGCGAGTACCAGGACTTTGTTTTCTTTTCACTTTGAAAGGATTTTGATCAATTGTAATAAGAGGAAGTCTTCCTCTGACTTTTATAATCATTCTATATGTAGTCAGTGTACTCGCATTAACTCCTGTTCTGTATCTGATGATTTCGATGACAACATGGGAAGCGTATGTCACGGTATGTTAGTGGGGAATTGGACATTCCGGTCCTTTCCCCGCAGGGTCACTCTACTTTATCTATTTCTATTTCAGACGATCAAGATTAGGGTGATGTATCTGTGATGTCTTCCAACAGTGTGCCTCCGTCGTCACAATTAATTAAGGGCTAGCGGAAAAGTGCTCATGTAAATACGCCAATTGCCTAAGAGAACCCTAGTAGGTTCGACGGCCTTTGACGTGTAGCATCCATTCATCGAATGGTTCGGCAGCCGGGTTCGTCCGTTGCGGTCTAGAAGGAGTTTTGGGGTGATGCGAGCACTATAAATCAACCAAATGCACACCCAGTGAGGGCGGATTAGAGGGAGAACGGAGGAAGCCTTTTGTCCGGTTCATAGCTCGTTCTGGTCCATCCGGACGGCGAGCGAGAGAGGCCCCTCTCTCGTACAACAACATCTGGCCCCAGATGTTGTTGTACCAAATGTTTCGCATTCGGAGCATACGTCCGCCGCTCGGGATGCTCCGACATATAGTCAGTCCGGAGAGACTGTCAATAAGGCTTCCTCATTCTCATGGTAGCGCACACGACCGCTCTTGGCTACGTGACCTCGGATATCCAGTCAGCTTCGCCAGTCAGAGAATCATCGGCGACCAGGTCACACCATCCGGTAGCCAGGGACACGAGGCCTGCAGACTCCGGACGTTTGCATAAGAAAGTGTGCGGGAGTCAACGTACACGGAGCTTCCGGCGGCAATGCATCGTAAGACCGCTACTGCACAGGCCTCGGGGACGGACGTGCTATCCTAAATAGCACAGCTTATCGCAGCATCCCAGCAACAACTGAATCTGTCGCATAATGTTTTATCCGCCGATGCTGGGTCGGGACGCTCCGCGGAAGCGGGTACGGACGTCCGAAAATTTCATCCGGTCCGACGGGATACCGAAAGGGATTCGGAGGATTTCGAGCTTTCCCTTTCGGAACAACATATGCTGTTGTGTATGTCATCTGACTTGATCTTCTACAGGTTCTTTCGTCGGACCAGAATGCTGCGATGCCGGATAAGAAACTGATAGCGTCGGTGGACTTAGAAATTTTTGGTTCGGTTCAGGGACATCGTCCCTCAGTTCCGACATAGTCCAATAATGTCACACAAACTTTCGAATTATTGAACGACGCTATATATTTATTATTTTATGCTTGTTATTACCAAGCATTTCTGGTTTCTTGTTCGCAAAGTTACGGAGATGTCTTTCAAAAGTGTGCCTCTGTCGTCATAGTTAATGAAGAGCTAGCGGCAATAAGTGCTCATGGAATATGTCTATCGCCTAAGAGGTCCCTTGTAGGATCGACGGAGTGACATTCGCTAGCTCACCCGGTGTAGCGTACATTCATTGAATGGTTCGGCTGCCGGGTTCGTCCGTTGCGGTCTAGGAAGGAGATTTGGGTGATGCGAGCACTATAATTACTTTAGTACTCACCCAGTGACGGCGGATTGAGGACAGATCAGAGGAAGCCTGTTAGTCCGGTTCCTGGCTTGTCCAGGTCCGTCCGGGCTGTGAGCGAGAGAGGTCCCTCTCTCGTCCAACAACATAGGGGACCGCATGTTGTGGTTCAGATATTTTACATTCGGAGCATATGTCCGTCGCTCGGGACGCTCCGTTATATTGACAGTCCGATAGACTGTCGATAATGCTTCCTCATCCTCACAGCAGTGCACACGACCGCACATTGGCTACGTGACCTCGAGTATCCGATCAGTTTCGTCATTCAGTGATTCCACGGCAAACAGATCACGCCATCCGGTAGCCAAGGGACACGAGGCCTATACACTCCGTTCACTCGCATATTAGTAGTATGCACGGGGTAACGATCACGGAGCTTCCAGCGGCAATGCATCGTAGGACCGCTTCTCCACAGGCCTCAGTGACGGACGTGCTATCCGAGTTAGCACAGTTTTTTCGCAGCATCCCAGCAATCGACAGTTTCTTGGTCGAATCAGGAATTATCCGACGGCGCTGGGTCGGTGCAGTCCGCGGTTGCATCAGGTATGGACGACCGAACGCTTTATAGGGTCCGACAGGATGGCGAAAGGGATTCGAAAGATTTCGAGTTTTCCCTTTCGTAGCATCGGAAGCTGCCATACATATCTTCTGGCATTATCTTCCAGTGATTGTTATTTCGGACTACATTGCTGCGATGTTGGATAAGAGACTCATAGCTTCATTGGACACCGAAATTTTGGATCGGTTCAGGGACATTGTCCCTGACTTACCGACACAGTCCAATAATGTCATTAGAACATGTGTATTATTTATCGACGCTATATATATATAAGCCTGCTACCAAGCATGATAGTTTAGTTTCTTGTCCGCAATGCTCATTTCTGCCTTTTATCATTTATACAAATAATTTATTTTGGCAGAACAGGGCATACCGAGAGTTCATATGCGTCTAGACGGCGTGGTTAAAGACTGGAAATAATCTTTTTCGCCGTCTATGTCTTTTCCAACCACAATGTTGGAAACGACAATGATGTCTAATAGACTTAACTTAGACGCTTTATCATACGTAATCCACCTTACTGAGGTGTTATCATTACGTCTTCAAGAGAAAGAATTCCGGGATATAATCCTCAATGTGATTTCTTTTGAGGGCAGTAGTTTGTTCACGTATAACTCCGCCCTTCAGTGGCTGCTTGGAGTTGGTTAGACGTGACGCAGCCCTAGCTACATCCACGCGCGTGGATAGTAAGGTGAAGAACTCTCTCAGAGTCGCTTCGTTCTCGGAGAAGCTTCTCTTCGACGGCAACTTTTCAGCAATCCATGAATTGCTCGATTTACACGTTCTCTTGTCTATCTATTGTAGCAAGAGATTCAGACTGGGGCAAACATTCGGTGGTTGACTCAGAGAGTGCCACTGCAGTTGCCGGATCCGAGTTTTATAATTATGACGGTTGCCAGTCAAACAGGTTGGGATATAATATTGATCCCAGTGGATTCGAAGTGCCAGGGTCTTTGGGTTCCGCAGTCTCTAAGCAAACACTTATCTTCCACGGAATAATGTTTTTTTAGGCTTGCTTTATGTCATTGGATGAACATTATTCAGAACGCATGTCCAAATCCTGTCCGTTAATTCGACAGTAGTGGCGTATCTCTGGAACCAGGGAGGCACTCATTCGTTTCCGTTATTCAATTTAATGGAAAAAATCCTTCTGTTTGTTATAGTACACCAAGTTCTGCTTCGGTCCGTCATATTCCGGGTCGTCTGATTGTATTACCGGACTCCCGTTCACTTATGGGTCGCTTGTTGCCGTCAGAATGGACTCTCAACAAACAAGTATTCAATCAGATTTGCTATCAATGGGAGCGCCCAATGATAATTTATTTACGACACATCTTGCTTGTCAATTGCAGACGTATGTGTTTGCTTGTCCGGATCTCTGAGCTTATGTTGTTAACGCTCTATTGATCTAATAGGACGGAATGATAGGATATGCGTATCCTCCTGCGCTGTTGTTTCAGCAAGTATTGCTAAGATAAACAACCACAATACATTTCTGTTGATAGCATCTCTGTCTTCACAGAGACCGTGGGTAAATTTACTCTGATGTCTACTGTGGGACTTAACGTGAAATCTTCCTCCACAAGAGGATCTTTTTTCGCTGGGTAAAATCGTGTCATCTTTATCACAACCCGCAAGGTCTCAACCTTCACGTATTCCGTTGTGTGGTCCTTATTGCATTGTAAGCATTGTACTGGACGAGCTTTGGACGCGATTTTTTACTATAGGAGAACCTCTTCTTCACTATACTATGCGGCTAAAGTGGAGGCTCTTCCGTCGTTGGTGTAGGGATCACTATGTTGATATTGTTGATCCCTCCATACTAGTCATTGCAACTTTTTAGTATACTTGTTTGACAAGATCTACTGCAGCCTGTTTTTATTAAGGTTATAGGTTTATGTTACCTCATACCTATGCACTCTATGATAGTTTACAATTGAGTCTTTTGTCTCTTTATCTAAGTCAGTTAGTAACTTTTCGATAAATAGACTTAGAATCATTAGATTAAATTCCTATACGGAATTTAACTTCGGTTCTTATTTTGCTAAGTAATCATTTGAGCCTCTGGAAACAGTAGTTTTCAAATTCTGACCTTTTAGACAGTAATTCTGTTGGCTTCTCTTTTACTGAAGAGTCAGTAAGTTTCATGCACTATCGGTGGATGATTTTCACTTTCGTAGTTTCGGAATCACTACTTCCTTTACTATTTAGGTTGGATTTTTGCATAAGAGTCAGGCTCCTAATTAATATCTGGAACCTATTGTTATTAAGGTCCTTCCGTCTTCGTACGGGCATAGGCCTTTACTCTGTCCGGTTAGAGTTTATGTATTTATAAACAGATATCTGTTTATTACTACGGGCGTAAGATTCTTCTGACTTTGATGCCTAATAGAAGAACGTTACGCTCCATTCTATTGCTAATGGATTCAATTAACTATCGATACTGCTTATGGTATATCATTGACTCAGCAGTTGTGTTTGAGATTTCGGCTCATGAAGTAAGAGTTCTTCTACATCTTGGGCTTACATTAATAGTGTCGCTATTATAGTTTTTTGAAGGCTGCTCATTGCGCTCAGCCATCCACATTCGTGAATTTTTATCTCAGAAATATCGAGTCCATTTCTGGAGGCCTCTATTGTTAGGTCTATTATCTACTGCTCAGAATGTCATTCACTTAACAGTTGCTACTATAGCTAGGTAGGCTGTCTGTTTCGGCAGTGACTCCGTTCTGCTGCCCTCTTCGCTCTGGGCTATTTGACCCAGGGCAAGAAAAAGGGGGGGGGGGGGGGAGGGTGTTCCCTTGGGTCACCTGTTTTACTATGAAAACAAGGGGATACCTCCTCCGGAGTTAGTAATTCTGAGCTGTTATTGGGATGGTTGTTTAGTGAGAAGTTTATGTTTTAAAAATTCATTCAGGCCTTAGTTTTTAAAGTATAGCTTTTGAATATAGCACGTGTCAACGGACATTATTATACAATCCTCAGACACTTTTAAGGAGTATAAAGAGTCTCTATCCTCTAGACTTACTTTATTTATTGGCTTACTTTAAAAATTATTAGTATAAGGATTATACTAGATATTAATAGAGTTCATGGATGTATGATGCTCAATTTTGGAAGGTGTTGTATCTTTCTAATTTATCATAAATAAGAAAGATACATGTAAGGCCTAATACTTCTTTTTCCCTAGAGGGGATGACTCTATTTTATATAATTGAGCGTATTCCATCTTGCTCTATGTCCTTGGCCCTCCAGCCTTTTTACTATTCAGCTATGTCTGGGTCATTGGTACAGTATAAAAATGTTAAAAAATTTATAGTAATTTATATATTTTTTATACTTACCAATGACCCAGACGGGGATGGCCCTCCCAGGAGTTGGGAACTCTTACCTCCCCGCTGAGTACATAGCGCTTACCAGGCACTGGTTATAAGAATGATTAATGGTGCCAATTTCGGAACGTCCTTGACACTGCGCATGCGCAGTAGAGGTGAAGTGTGGAGGGCCATTCAGGACATGTTTTCTTTGGTTTTAAATGCAAATTTTGGGGATTGGGGGGCAAAATTTGTGTTTGGCCCTATATTTTAAGAGTTAGCACCAGCTATGTCTGGGTCATTGGTAAGTATAAAAAATATATAAATTACTATAAATTTTTTAACTTTTCAAAAAATTTCAACAAAACCATATCATGTGACCCCTCGTTGGAACGAGCTCGTTCCAACAAGGGGTCACATGATATGGTTTTGTTGAAATTTTTTGGAAAATTTAAAAAAATGATATTTAAAATAATAAATTTTGATATTGTCTGCATTGGGAAAAGGGTTAATAGAGAAGTCAACTAATCATTGGAAACACCCATTACCCATAATTGACTACAATTTCTAAGTCGACGATTATGGGTTTACATCACTCCTTTAGGCCCCACAAAGTAGATCTTCTGTTTGGCGGGCCATTTTTAGCTCAACTTGACAAAGTCAAGCTGAGCTATTGCCATCACTTCTCGTCCGTCGGCGTACGTATGTACGTACACAATTTCCTTTGGCACACATCACAGGTCGCATTTATGATTAGATCACTTTGAAACTTGGTATGCTTGTTTGGGGTGACCTCTAGATGGGAGCTATCGATTTTATTCCATTTCCGTCAAAAAATGTTGCCGTGGCCAACGTTCTTAGAACTTAGTTTAGTCAGACCTCAATATTTCCCTTTGGCACACCCTACAGGGCACATTTATGATTGGATTGCTTTGAAACCTGCCATGCTTGTTTGGGGTGACCTCTAGATGGGAGCTATCAATTTTCTTCAATTTCCATCAAAAAATGTTGCCACGGCCAACATTCTTAGAACTTAGTTTAGTCAGACCTCAATATTTCCCTTTAGCACACCCTACAGGGCACATTTATGATCGGATTGCTTTGAAACCTGGCATGCTTGTTTGGGGTGATCTCTAGATGGGAGCTTTCGATTTTCTTCCATTTCTGTCCGTCAAAAAATGTTGCCCCTGGCGACGATCTTTGAACTTAGTTTAGTCATGCATCAATATATTTCTTTGGCATGCCCTACAGGGCACATCGTGCATCAATATATTTCTATGGCATGCCCTACAGGGCACATTTATGATCAGATCGGTTTGAAACTGTATGCTTGTTTGGGGTTACCTCTAGATTGGAGCTATCAATTTTCTTCGATTTCCGTCAAAAAATGTTGCCACTGGCAATATGACCTTCGATGAACTTAGTAAAAACTTAGTGGAGTTTATTTTTGAAGCATCATTATTTCCCTTTGACACACCCTGCAGGGCACATTTATGATTGGGGCACTTGCAAACTTGGTGTGCTTATGTGGGGTGACATCTATATGGGAGCTGTTGATTTTCTTCCATTTCTGTCAAAAAATGTTGCCACTGACCTTTGAACTTAGTTTAGTCAAACCTCAATATTTCCCTTTAACGTACCCTTCAGGGCACATTTATGATTGGATCACTTTGAAACTTGGTATGTGTGTTCAGGGTGACCACTAGATGTGAGCTATTGCTTTTCTTCATTTCCATAAAAAATTATTGTTGTTATCACCAGCCTTTGAACTTACTGCATTTGTGCATCAACTTATCCCTTTTGCACTCTCTGCAGAGTATATTTATGAATTTCCATAAAAAGAAACAAAAAAAAACATTGCCACAAGCAATAACCTTCTACTTAGTGCATTTGTGCATTAACGTCTTCCTTTGGCATGCCTCAATGGGCACATTCATTATCAGGTTGTTTTGAAACTTTGTATGCTTATGCAGGGTGACAAAGATAGGAAGGAGCTATTGATTTTCTTTTCATTTCCATCGAAAACTGTTTTAACAACAATCTTTGAATTTATTGCATTTGTGCATCAGCATTCTTCTTTGACATGGCCTACAGGCCACATTTATCGTAGGATTGTTTTTGAACTTGGTGTGCTCATTAGGCAAGACCTTTAGATAAGAGCCATTGATTAGCATTCGTTTCTGTGAAAAAAGTTGCCATTTACAATAACCTCTGAACATACTGCATTTGTGTATCAACATTTTTCCTTTAGCCAGTCTTACAGTTTACATTTAAAAATGCATGGATTACTCTGACGTTGTTCACACACAATGCTGTTATGTTGAAATTTTATCAAATAACATTGGTACCAATGATCTTCAATTTTGCCATTTCATTTATAACTTACCAAGTTCAAGTTTGTCAAGTTGAGCTACAGTGTCATTGACACTTTCATTTGTAAAATTGCATGCGGCCGGGCGATTTTTTATTCTATTTTTTTATAATTATTTTTAACTTTCTTAGCCCTTACTGATAAATTATTAGTTATTACTCTCCTCCCCATTGTGCTCGTAAGAAGTGTCCGAGCTGTAAAATATCAAAATACATTGTATTTCATAAGGGAAAGAAGTATGAAGATACAACACATGAAACCAGGTCTGGCATTCTAGAAAATATCAACTACAAATAATTGCCCTTCTCAGTTTGCCAAGGAGAGCAATTGCCTTCTTAAATCTCAATGTAGCTATTATTGGACTTGACCACCTCAGGTCCAAACCTGAGCCTATGCTCAGGTTTGGGCCTGAGATGGCCACTGGTCTGATTTTTCGAGTCTGCGTGCCTAAAGAATGTTTGGCCCAAGGAACTAATGACCAAAAATACTGTTTTTTTTTTATATAGTTCTTTCTGGAGGTCATAGGGTATGATTAAAGTTGATGTTAATCGATTATTCTTCTTCAAAAGTCTATCATGAAATTTCATAATCGTGACAGCCCTTGTTACTGGATGGTCCAAGAATGTACAGTTCTGTAGAACCTAGGATAAAAGAGTTAAAATTGATAATAAATGATCAAGAGTCTAAGAAACTATCAATGTCAGTGGAATAATTTGGAAATCATTGGATTATTGATTGCCAATTAACCTCAGGAGTTTGAAAGTTCAGTTTAATGATGAAAGTCACCATACACACATAATATAACACTTAATCACACTTTTAAGATTAAGATGTCACCCACTGATGCTAACCGTTTTTTCAGTGAATCAATTAAATTTCTCTCTGGATGTTGTGACCTTCTCCAAAATGATGTTTAAAAGCTTTGTGCATGTTTAATGTTACTGATAAATTGTTTTCTGATACTCTCTTATCCTGAAGCCTGTGAATTTGGTTATTGCAGGACCTTGAAAAATGTCCATGAATTTTATCAGCCCTTATCTGCCTGAACCTTGCAACTGCTATCCTTTTGCTGTCATTCAGGCCTTATATTCCCTATTTCTCACCACTTTTGAAAAAGCCAAGATGAAAATTGCTTATTTGTCAGAAACATCAGGCATTCTGCATTTGAGGTCTAAAAAACGTAGCTCATGGGGAGGAAAAAGCAGCAGCCTCGCAAATGAATCTGTGGAGCCTCTGTGGCAGCCTTGCAGTAATTTTGAGAATGCTGTCACTGTTTGACAGGCACCAATTTCACCTAGGCCTGACATGATGACATGATGACCAGTGTATTTTTATACCTCCACTCTCAAAGAGAATGGTATATGGTGTATACTGTACCATCCATCTGTGAATCTGTGTGTCCATCCGTCCATCCACTCACGACAATATTTCAGCAGTGAGTGAATGGATTTCAGTGACATTTGGTATTGGGGATCCTTGTGATAAACCACTCCTGCATGTGTTATAAAAATGCCTGCATATTTCTCACCTGAATTACAGCCCTTACTTTGTAAATCTTTTATAATTTTTTGGTCTTTACTTTGTTTTTATTAGCTCATCTTGACAAAGTCAACCCGAGCTAATCTCATCTCTCTCCATCCGTTGTCCATCCGTCTCTTGTCCGTCAACACCTTGTTTTGGTCTTCTCCTCCAAAACCACTGGGCCAATTCAAGTGAAAGTTTGTGAGTGATAGTCCCGAAGGGGCATTGCCTTTTTGTTCAACTCAACATGCCCAGCCCCATAGGGAGGGAGTGGGGGAAAATGCTCCAAAATATTTTTAAAATCTTCTTCTCATGAACCAGTGTGAACAATGACTTAATATTTGTTATGGAGCTTCCTTTTGAGGTGTAGAATCAAGTTTGTTCAAATGAAGTTCGTGAAGCAATATTTGGCTTTGTAATGGGAGGGGTAAGATTTTTGGCCCTGCCCAAAATTTCTTTTTTCTGAACCGATGGTCTGGTTTGAACCAAATTTGGTATTTGACTCATGCAAAACAAAAAATTCCTGCATCCCCATGGGAATCCTGGGAGCTAAAAATGGAAATATTTTCAAATGCCCATATTTCCCAAACCACATGGAACAGAGAGCTTTTATTTGGTATGAAGCATCCTTAGGACCAGTAGAATTGAATGGTTAAAAAAAATTGCCATCTGTTATGTTAGGGTGTTCTGTAATGGGCATCAAAAAAATGCTGAGTCAGCATATTTGCAAAAATTAAAAAAGGTCTTTTCAAAAGAACCAATCATCAGAATCTTTTGATATTTGGTATACAGCATTCATAGGGGGGGGGGGGGGGGGGGGGGGGTCAGAGACAAGTTTGTTAAAATAAAGCCCATTGGTTCATATTTGGGCTTAATATGGGAGCCCAAATTTTTAACTTGGGGTAATATGGGGAATATTCTTTAACAATCATCTTCTTCTGAACCACCAGTCAGAATATTTTAATGTTTGGTGTACATCATTGTTATGAAGGTCAGATTGAAGATTGTTCAAACCAAGTCCCTAGGTTAATATTTGGGCTTCCCATGGAAGCCCAAATTTTAACTTTGTTCAATGTGGGGGATAAAAATCTTCTTCTTCAGATCCACCAGTCAGAATGCTTTCATATTTGGTATGCAACATTTCTAGGGGGGGGGGGGGGGGGGGGCAGATTCAAGTTTGTTCAAATTGGATCCCTAGGTATATATTTGGGCTTGCTATGGTAGCCCAGATTTTTACTTAGTGCGATATATGAGGAAATTTCTTTAAAAATCTTCTTCCTATCCTCCAGTCGGAATCCTTTCATAATTTGTATACAACATCTCTAGGGGGTTCAGATTCAAGTTTGTTCAATTCGAGTGCCTGGGTTAATATTTGGGCTCCATATGGGAACCTTAAATTTAACTTTGTACAACATGAGGGAATTTCTTCAAAAATCTTCTTCTTCAGATCCTCCAGTCAGAATGCTTTCATATTTGGTATACAACATCTCTAAGGGGTCAGATTCAAGTTTGTTCAAATCGGATCTGTAGGTTAATATTTGGGCAGGCTGTGGTAGCCCAAATTTTGACTTAGTGCAATATGAAGAAATTTCTTTAAAATTTATCTTCTTCAGATCCAACAGTCAGAATGCTTTCATATTTGGTACACAACATCTCTAGGGAAATCAGATTCAACTTTGTTCAAATCAAGAGCCTGGGTTAATATTTGGGCTCCCTATGGGAACTGGAATTGGCCATGTAGCTGAAGAATTAAAAATTTTGTATTCAGTACCCTCTGGAGGTGTGTAACTAAGTATTAATCCACGTGCACATGGGTTGTATCAAGAGACTTCATAGGGGAGCTCTACATTTTACATTATGATCAACTGAAGAAAAGACATGATGTCTGGGTTATTTTTGTCACTCTTGAGGGACTCAAGGATTGACAGTGTATCCTATTGAGATGGATTGCTTAATGTAGACTCATTCTTGGACTCTGTTTATATTTTGTTCTGTTCAAGATGAGTGCTTCAGGTCCTTAGGGGCCTCTTGTTTCATTTATGCTTCATCGGTCCAGCACTGCAGTGGCGATATAATTGCCTTCAGCAGTATAGCTCTTGTCTTGGAGTTGGAATATGACCATGTAACTTAAAATGTCCAATTTTAATAGATTTTACCAATTCCTAACACTTCACAGATCATCTATTGGATTTATTTAACGAGCGCTTTCCAGTAGATAACAAGTCAAAATTTACTGTCTAATATGTATGTATTTTTAGCATACACATAATAATCTTAACATGCTACACATGTAGAGTTCACCTGGGAATTTAAAAAGAGAAAGTGATGAGTTAAATTTTACAAATATAAACTATTCTTTGTCACTCAAGGGGACAGTCCTTAACTGGTAGAGTCATGACTTTTGTCCGTCTGTCCATCCATCTGTTAAGATTTAGAGTTTTGGTTAAAGTTTGTGGTTGAAGTTTTTTTTACTGAAGGTTCAAGTGTTTTTTGTTTTTTTTCCCTGTCTGTCTGTTAACGTTTGGAATTTTGGTTAAAGTTTGTGCTTAAAGTTTTTTAGTCAACCTTAAAGTTTTTGTGTTTTTTTTTCTTTTAAATTGATATTACTATTGATTGTATCATTCTCATTTTGTTTTTATTTTTTTTATGTTTCATGTTATTTTGGGAAATATTTAACCCTTTTTTGTATGGTAATTTAACTTACTACTTCCAGGTTAAAGTTTTTGGTTAAAGTTTTTTTTTCGGGGAGGGGGGGGTAAAATTACACCTTTAATTCTTCAAACAGTTTAGTTGAATGTCACATTTTCTTATTTGGGACAATGTCTACTATCTACTGAACATTTCTACAGTGATTTTCATTAATATCGGCATGATGTTAACCCCTTTTAAACATGTTTTCAGACTTACTTTCTTTGTATTTGAAATTAGACTTTGCCACAATCTTTCTTACTCTAATTCTTGCAGGGTCAATACAACTTAATGATTCCATTTACATCAATGATTTCTTTCATTGGTTTTAGGAAATATTTAACTCTTTTTTGCCAATCAATTTTTCTTAATATTCCCAGCTCGAAGTTTCGGATTAAGTTCTGCTTTTCAAGGTTCTACCTTTCATTCTCCAAACTCTCTGTTACAACGTCATTTTTTTTTTCATTTTGAGCAAGGTCTACTGAAGCTGTACACTGTGGTTTTAAATAATATTGGCATTAATTTAACCCTTTTCACAACGTTTTTTTTTTTGGGGGTGGGGGGGTGGGGGAGGGGGGGGGGATTTCTTTTTTTAATTTTGAGCAAGGTCTACTGAAGCTTGTACACTGTGGTTTCAAATAATATTGGCATTAATTTAACCCTTTTCACAACTTTATTTGGGGTGGGGGGGCAATTAGGCACTTTTTTTTTTCTTTCTCAAAAATGCTTTTCTATAGTTTTGGTTAAAGTTAATGGTTAAAAACCCCCACAAACACCCCCACCCCCCTCCCCCATGGTGCCTGTTGGTCATTTTTTTTTCTCTTTGCTCAGAATGCATTTTGAAGGATTTAGACTGACCACATGTGGAAAAAAAAGGACTCCCCTAACACCCAACCCCCCCCCCCCCTCCTCCTCCTCACCCAGGGCCATTCATGCAATATTTTTTCTTTGGTACAAAATGCTGTTTATAGTCAGGGCTGTAGTCATGACTTTCGTCCGTCCATCCATCAGTCCATCCATCCATTGGTTTCCGACCAATAACTCCAGTTTGGATTATTTGATTTCAACCAAAGTTGATACGTATATTTTCCAGCTAGTAATACAGGCCAGGTTTGAATATAGTTTCCACAACTCCCTCCCCTCCCACCCTCCCCCCCCCTCCCCCACCAACACACACACGCATACACACACACACACAAACAAATGTGTCATTTGGGCAATTATTCCCAAAATGCATTTTGAAGGACTGGGAGTTATTACATGCAAAAAAGAAAATTGACTCCTATAGCCCAACATTGCTTTATGCACTGCATCTTTAATCCTTTACCTTACACAAGTTGAAGCCAACAGTACAAATTAATTTTCTGACACATCAGATTTTTTAAGTTTTTACTTCTAACCATGGCTTATTATTCCTTATTGGATCAAGCTCATCAAGTTTGTTCCATTAATAGGTCATGAGGTATGTTTTGAAGTGGAGAAATGAAAAAATAAAATTTGAATAGCAAATTTTGTATATCGTGAGTGCAAATATGGCAGATTCATTAGGTAAACGGTTAACAAAAAATGGCTCCGACTATTTTGTGTCTAAGCATTGCCATTGCTGGGACAGTCGGGCTGCATGCGTCACATCACTCTAGTTTGTCTTGTTACAATTTATGGGAGAGGGCCTGTGGGCACTCTCATAAATTATAACAAGGCAAATCCATACTGACTAAATAATTCCATTTCACAGATAATATTAAGCACACCCACAAAATATGAAGCCGTTAAATTGGGCTACCCACACTTCCTAATAAAGCCCAAATGTGGGCTTCCAGCACTTTATCAGTTAAACATACATCTTGGATTGAATTATTGACTCAAAATCTTCCTTCCACTGGGCGTTTTGCCCAACAGAGTTACCACAAAAAAAGATTTTTGCAGGATTGCTTCTCAGTTCGCTTGGAAGTAACGTTGCCCTCCAAAATCTCCAGTGTCTAATTAGAATGTGCTTTTTGGGCTCAAATACATTGAACATTTTATTGCATTGCCATAAAATCAGTAGTGGTGCTTATTAATTCTAAACCTATCACAGATGACAACACTTACAAAACATTCTTTAACCTTTTATCTAACACGAAAGGCAATCAACATTTGCAAACAGTTTTCTTGAATAACTAAAAAAAATCATTTTTTGCCTCGAAAACATAGCTTATGACCCCTCATTGGAATGGGTGCAACAAGCTCATTCCAATGAAGGGTCATAAACTATGTTTCTGAGACAAAAAAAATGAAAAAATAATAAAAATCCAGTGGTGATTTTTTGGAATAATGCTGGCTAGTTTTGGCTGTTAGGTTGGGTAAGGCTAATAGTAACCACAATTTTAATTTTTTGCTTAAAAAAATCTGCATTTCAGATCATGCAGATGTGCTGCATTTCAGAACATGCAGCTTGTTCCAATGAGGGGTCACATGATATGGTTTTGTTGAAATTTTGCGAATTTTCTTGTTAGCTCACCTGACTGCAAGTCAGTGTGAGTTATTGACATCACTTGGCGTCTGTTGTCCGTCTTCCATTAACTTTTGCAAACTTGGCTTCTTCTTCACAGCCATTCAGCCAAATTCAAACATATATTGCACAAACCATCCCTGGAATATACTCTTTCTGTTTTGTTCAGATGAAGCGACTGCCTTCTTTGGGCTCTGGTCAATGATGCCAAAGCCTAAAAATCTTTAAATATTTTCTTATGAACCATCAGAGAGATTGCCTTGATATATGATATGGAACACTCTTTGGTGTTGAAGATTAAAGTTTGTTCAAGGGAAGTTGGTAGATCAATATTTAGGCTCTCTGTGTGCACATACCCATTTTGGGCTCTGCCCAAAACTTCTTTTTTAAGAACCGATGTGCCGATTTGAACCAAATTTTACATGTATTATAAGCAGGGCCAAAGTACTTGATTGATGCCCCCAATTTTTTTACTTGCCCTGTGGGTACCCCGGGGGCTAAAAATAGAAAAAACTTCAAATGCCCATGTTTCCCAAACTACACAGAACAAAGAACTGTTATTTGGTATGAAACATCCTTTTGACCAGTAGAATGGGTTTTTAACAAAAAGGCCATCGGTTGTATCAGGTGTTCTGTTGGGGCATTTGAAAAATTGCTGAGTCAGCATATTTGCAAAAATTAAAAAAAATGTTTTCTTCAGAACCGCTGATCAGAATCTTTTGATATTTGGTATACAGCATCCATAGGAAGGTGAAATACAAGTGTGTTCAAATTGAGTCCCTTGGTTCATATTTGGGCTCAACACAGGAGCCCCAATAATTAACTTAGGGTGCTATGGGGAATAAGCTTTAAAATTAAAAATCTTCTTCTTCAGATCAAACAGTCTGATTCTTTTGATATTTGGTATACAACATCTCTAGGGAGATCAGATTCAAGTTTGTTCAAATCGAGTCCCTGGGTCAATATTTGGGCTCCATGGGAGTCCGAATTTTGACTTAGTGCAATATGGGGAATAATCTTTAAAAATCTTCTTCAGATTCACCAGTCATATTCTTTTGATATTTGGTATACAACATCTCTAGAGGGGTCAGATTCAAGTTTGTTCAAATTGAATCCCTGGGTTGATATTTGAGCTCTTTATTGGAGCCCAAAGTTGAACTTAGTGCAATATGAGAAAATTTCTTTTAAAATCTTCTTCAGCTCCACCAGTCAGAATCTTTTCATATTTGGTATACAACATCTCTAGGGGGGGTCACATTCAAGTTTGTTCAAATCGAGTCCCTGGGTCAATCATTGGGCTCCCCATTGGAGTCCGAATTTTAACTTAGTTCAATATGGGAAATAATCTTTAAAAATCTTCTTCAGATCCACCAGTCAGATTCTTTTGATATTTGGTATAAAACATCTCTACGGGGGTTAGATTAAAGTTTGTTCATATCAAGTCCCTGGGTTAATGTTTTGGCTCCCTATGGGAGCCCGAATTGTAACATAGTACCATATGAAGGAATTTCTAAAAAAATCTTATTTTTCACATCCACCAGTCAGAATATTTTCATGTTTAGTATACCCCCACAGATTCTATTTTGTTCAAATTGGGCCCTTGCGTTAATATTTGGGGTCCTTATTGGGGCCCATAGTTTAACGCCATGCAATCTGAGAAAATTTCTTGAAAAATCTTCTTCTTCGGATCCACCAGTTAGAATCTTTTCATATTTGGTGTGTGACTTTTCTGGGGGTGTCAGATTCAAATTTGTTCAAATTGAGTCCCTGGGATAATATTTGTGCTAGTATGCCCTTCACTTACTGATACACTCATCTCTTTTGACAACTTGAGCCAGGTGAGCATTTCAGGCTCACTTGAGCCTCTGGTTAAATAATTAAAATAACAAATTTTGATATTGTTTCATTGTGTAAAGGGTTAATGCCTTTACATGTCTTATCTGGAGACATGCAGTATATGATCGAAGTTTGTAATGGCACATCTCATTATTTGACAATATTTATGTTTGGAATCCAAGAAATTGGTCCTGTTATCCTCAGAGCTTGAAATAAAACAGAGCTACAGTGCTAGGAGGTCAGTATATTGCAAGAAAAATTGATTCATTTTGAATATGAAGATGATGCCTTCAAGCCTTGAGATTATTGGTATATAGTATATATGCATTAACCCTTTACCTAACATGAAAAGCAGACGACACTTGCAAAAAAAATTCTTGAATAACTAAATTTTTTCATTTTTTGTCTCAAAAACATAGGTTATGACCCCTCGTTGGAACGAGCTCGACGAGCTCGTTCCAACGAGGGGTCATAACCTATGTTTTTGAGACAAAAAATGAAAATATTTTGAAAATTAATTAGCGATTTTTGAGAATAGCGCTGGCCGGTTTTGGCCGTTACGTTGGGTAAAGGGTTAAAAAAAGGTAAGCAACTTACGGGCAGCTATATTTCATATACTGAAGAAAGTTTGTCTTAAATGTTCATAAAGTTGCGTGTGTTGTTCTGTTACAGATATGGGACACTGCCGGTCAGGAACGATTTCGCAGCATAACACGAGCATATTATCGTGATGCAAATGGTATGTTTCATTTGCAGGGAATGTGATTTAGAATTATGAATATTTGGTTTGAGCACATCATAACAAAAAACTCCATCAAACATATCAGCCAAAACATATTTAGAGGTCCAAACATTTTGTGAGACAACCGCGATATGAATTTATATCCCTCGTGGGAACCCCCGGGAATTGAAGCAGTACTTGTTCACTGTATTAGTAGTAGTAAACAAGCTATATTTTACTAGTAAAATAGCACCCAGTCACCATTGCTTGAGGTGGAAGTCCTCTAAAATGGTCAACATGGGTATAACTGATTCACAAAACTTGACTTCATCTCCATGTTGCGGTCACAGTTAGCCATTATGCAGAAATATGTGACCTTAAACACCAAGAAATAAATAAATAAATGAATTTATATGCTGGACATGTTGAGTGCATTTGTCACTAAAGCCCCTGTAAAACAATTTTTCATAAACTTTCAATAGAACTGCATCATGTGACCTGAATCTTCCCCTCCCCCCACCCCCACACCTATTGCAAGGATAAAAATGAGATTGTTCCAATGAGAGGTAATAGGATATGGTTTTGTTGAAAAAAATAACTAAAATAACAAATTTTGATATCGTATGCATTGGGTAAAGGGTTAACCCTTTACTCAACGTAACTGTCAAAACCGGCCAGAGCTATTCACAAAAATTGCCTTTTAATTTTCATTATTTTTCATTTTTTGCCTCAAAAACATACCTTATGACCCCTCATTGGAATGAGCTCATTGAGCTCGTTCCAATGAGGTGTCATAAGCTATGTTTTTTACGCCAAAAATGGAAAAAATTAGTTATTCAGTAATTTTGTTTGCAAGTGTTGTCTGCTTTTTCATACCAGGTAAAGGGTTAAACTAGCAAACTAGGGTCTAACCCTGGGAAGTGGAGCAGTGCTTGTTTCTTGTGGTAGATGGGGTATAATAGGGCCTGGTAGTTGATTATTGTGGTGCAAATCCACTAAAACAATTGGTTAAACTGGACTGTCTAGTTAAGTTGTGTTGTGGTTGTGATATAGCCAGAGATACAGAAAACTACTACCCAACCCAGTAAAAAAAGAAACTACTAAAACCAGAAAACTGAATAGAAATGAGAGTTTGGTGTCAAGTTGCTAGATCTCATTAGTAACAGATTTCAGTGTCTGAAATTTGAGTTCACATCTCTTGCGATATGATTGTTTGATGGAGTTTTCTGCAAAATCCAACACATTTTATAGTCGATCCCCATTATGAAAGATGCATATGTTGGTTTTGAGGTGATGCTGATGGTGAAAAAATAAAATGCCTGTCTGCAGTGTACAGTTGAATATGTACATTAGTCACCCTGCAATATAATCTTCACCTCCAGCATGCTGATGTCAAAATACTAAATGTTCCTGCTCAAATTTTTCCTTCAAACTAACTAGGAATTTAACCCATTCTGTTAGCTGTGTCAAACAAGATTGTTAAATTCCTAGTTGCATTATGGGAAAAATTTGCAGTTTGGAATTTCTGTGTTTTGACTATTTTTGTGCAGGAGGTTAAATCATCACTGATCAAGTTCAGTAAGTAACCAGTTTGCATTGATACCTTCAACCTTTACCTAGAGCACAGAATACCAAATTTAGGCACATTCATTTTTTTTGGCCTGCATTATTCATTTTTATTTTGGAGGCAAAATTCAAAATGTACAAAACTACCATGTGATTTTAGCGGTATCACATCGTGGTCTGCGATGCATTATGTTGTATACATTGATACAGCATTGTTATTCTCTTTGAGAAATGCGACACGATTCTCATATGTATACAAAATAAATATTTATTTAACTGGTTGAGGACTAGATTATTTTTGCTGGTTTGAATTTGTTCATCAAAAATTGTTGTATACAAATTATTGGAGAGTGCCAGTAGGCACTCTCCAATAATTTGTTATAGAACAAATTTGTATAAACAAACTATTATTTGCGTTTAACTGAATACGAAACATGGGTAAGAAAAATGTTACTTTTGCACTGGTACACTCATTTTTTGAAAGGCCTGATTGTGGCTTCTAGCATTCAATCAGTTAAAAAACTCCTTTCATTATTTTTGATTTCCATTTTAGTTGTTCTATATTGATTTTGTGTTGTGTGATTGCTGTTATAAAAAAGAGCTATCACTGAAATCAACATGGAAGCTCCAGTATTTAATTTTAGGCTTTCACAATATCGAGTCAGCTTTTCTGATTCTTGGTAACTCCATATTGTCTAAATGGAAGGGTTAACATCACATCAGTTGAGTTGAGTGTCAGAGTGAACAACAGCCTTGATATGTGGCAAATATATCATACTCTCAAAACGATTACATGATCTTGGCATGTCGGTTATATTCGACTTGACATGCAGAAACCAGGCATTTTATATCTTCGCCACTTTTTGTTTAGTAACATATTTATGTTCAATATATTTAGATATAGATTACTTTATATATATACTTCACAGATATGGGACACAGCTGGCCAAGAGAGGTTCCGGAGCGTAACTCATGCATACTATAGGGATGCACATGGTATAGCCTTAACAAATCTCAAATCAGAACTCCACTATGTGCACATTGTTTCTGTATTCCTTTATTCTTCCTTTTCCTTCAGCATATTCCCAGAACAGCTCCATCTTCATTTACAAAGTTTCATTTACGTTGCATTTCATATTGACTAACAGCAATATTAACCTTTCACCCAGTGCAGAAAACAATATAAATATTTATCATTTTAATCTGACACGAGGTGACCCTGGCTGTCGAAGGTGTCATTAAACTCCAATAAATAAATATTTATTATTTTAAAAAATTTGAGGTACTTGAAAAAAATTGAATTTTTCAAATCGAAAAAGGGACATAACTCTGGCAAAAAATGTCAGACCAAACCCCAATTTGAACTTGACCTATATTTTATGTTTGCGACATCTACAATACCAAATTTTATTTGATTCAGTCAACAACAAGTAAAAGTTATTTAGGGGACGTGTGGCTGGGCAGCCTTTTATTGCCTTTGAAATGGGAGGCGCAATAGTTTTGGCCCACCCAAAATTTCTATTTTCTGAACCGATGGTCTGATTTGAACCAACTTTGGTATGTGTTATTATTGGGTCATAAGTACTTGACTTGTGCCCAAAAAATTGTCCTGTGTCCCCGTGGGAACCCCAGGAGCTGAAAATAGAAATATTTTCGAACGGCCATATTTCCCAAACCACATGGAACAGAGAACTGTTATATGGTATGCCACATCCTCAGGACCAGGAGAACTGAATGGTAAAAGAAATTGACATCGGTTATGTCAGGGTGTTCTGTGGGGGGCATCAACAAAATGCTAAGACAGTATATTTGCAAAAATTAAAATAAAACTTTCTCCAGAACCAATGGTCAGAATCTTTTGATATTTGTTGTACAGTATCCATAGGGAAAAGGGTGGGTGGGTGGGGGGGGGGGGGGGTCATTAGATACAAGTTTGTTGAAATGAAACCCCTTGGTTCATATTTGGGCTCAGTACAGGAGCCCAAATTTTTAACTAAGGGCAATATGGGGAATAATCTTTAAAAATCTTCTTCAGAACCACGTGTCAGAATCTGTTAATGTTTGGACTACATCATAGTTATGAGGGTCAGATTCAAGATTGTTTAAACCAAGTCCCTAGCTTAATATCTGGGCTTCCTATGGAAGCCCAAATTTTAACTTGGTGCAATATGGGGAATAATTTTTAAAAATCTTCTGCAGATCAACCAGTCAGAATCCTTTCATATTTGGTATACAACATCTCTAGGTGGTGGGGTGGGGGGGGGGAGGTGCAGATTCAAGTTTGTTCAAATTGGGTCTCTAGGTTAATATTTGGACTCCCTATGTAAGAAAGCCTAAATTTTAACTTAGTGCAATTTGAGGAAATTTCTTTAAAAATTTTCTTCTTCCAATCCACCAGTCAGAATGCTTTCATATTTGGTATACAACATCTATATAGGGGGGTTCAGATTCTACTTACGAGTGCCTGGGTTAATATTTGTCCTCCCTATGGGAACCCAAATTTTAACTTGGTGCAATATGAGGAAATTTCCTTAAAAATCTTTTTCTTCAGATCCACCAGTTGGAATTCTTTCGTATTTGGCATACAACATCTCCAGGGAGCTCAGATTCAAGTTTGTTCAAATCGAGTGCCTGGGTTAATATTTGAGCTGCCTATGGGAACCTGAGTTTTAACTTAGTGCAATATGAGAGAATTTCTTAAAAAATCATCTTCTTCAGATCCATCAGTCAGAATCCTTTAATATTTGTTATACAACATCTTTCGGACAGATTTAAGTTCATTCAAATTGTGTCCCTAGGTTAATATTTGAGCTCCATATGGTAGCCCAAGTTTAACTTTGAGCAATATGAGGAAACTTCCTTAAAAATTTCCTTCTTTAGATCCACCAGTCAGAGTGCTTTCATATTAGGTATACAACATCTCTAGTGGGGTGAGATTCAATTTTGTTTAAATCGAGTGTCTGGGTTAATATTTGGGAGCCAGAATTGGCCATGTAGCTGAAGAATTAGAAATATTGCATTAAGTACCCTCTGGAGGTGTGTAACTAAGATTAATCCACATAGATTGTATCAAGGGGCTCCATAGGGAAGCTCCACATATTACATTATGATTAACTGAAGAAAAGGAATGATGCTTGGACTATTTTAGTCACTCCTGACTACACTGCTTCACTATACTGCTTAATGTAGATTCATTCTTGTACTCTGTCGTGTTCTGTTTTAGGTGAGCATTTCAGGCCTTTACCAAACATAATGTCCAAAACCAGCCAGTCTATCCAGCCAGTCTATTCACGGTTTTCATTTTTTGTCCCCAAAACATAACTTATGACCCTCACTGGAATGAGCTCATTCCACTGAAGGGTCATAATCTTGTTTTTGATGCAAAAAATTTAAAATTATTTATTCAAGAATTTTGCAAGTGTCGTCTGCCTTTCATGTTAGGTAAAGAGTTAATAAATGCTGGATGGGACTATGATGACTAAATACCTTTGTATTCAGAAATTTATACTGTGATATAGAGTACCATTATACTAATTGTTTTTTGTATTAAAGTTTCTATGGCATATGCTACTGTACTATTCACAATATTGCATTTTTTGCTCTCCCAAATCACAAACGACAAAAGACCAAGAAAGATATCACTTAAAATAGCTTTTTCTAAATTGGAATTCAATCATTATGTTAGAAAGGTATTTCATCTACGGTACTCTTTACATTAATTTTTGACAAAATACACATCTGAGAAATGTATAAAAGTAGATTTCAATCAGTGTTATTTTTCTAGGTCATCTTACAACAATAGAACAGATTTTTTCTAAGGATTCCAGTGGGATCTTGAATTCCCATTAAATTTGGCTATGGGTCATTCAAGGGCTTGAAATCATAGAACATTGCCCAGGAGGCCTTGAAAAGCCTTGAATATTCATGAAAAATAAAAACTCTTTTGAGAAAGTGTGTAATCATAACTATACAGTTTTATATGCCATAGTTTGTGATGACTTAGTCCGAACTAGGGCACTCTGGTCATTACCTCCTTCTCCCCCTCCCCAGGCCTGGCATTTTCAGGAGAGCAATTTATTTGGATACCTACTGCTCGCCTTACAAAAATTAAGGAGGACAAAAATTAGCCCTCCTGGCCTTAGAAAATAATGATTACCATAAAAGCCTCTTCCTAAAGCCCACATCGTTTCAGATCTCTGCTCTGTTAGTGGTCTCTGTTAGATGGCAACACTGCCCCTCCCACACCTCCGGGCCTTGCCGAGGTCCGGAGGTGTGAGAGGGGCAGAGTAGCCATCTCACAGAGACTATCTTGTTACCAGCACGAAATAAGATGTACAAAGCCCACTAGGCAGAATTCATTAATAGTAAAACTTTATTTTGCCACTCTTAGCTTTTGTAAGCTTGAGGACCTTTAAAATCCATGAATTTGGCAATTGAAGGGCCTTGAAAAATGCTAAAAAGTTTGAGAATCTGCCTCGAGTGGCCAAGAATTTTATCAATCCTCACCAGCAGGAACCCTGTTTTCCTAAACAAACCCCTTCTTTTGAACTCTTTATGATTATGTTGGACGATGTTCATGTTTGTTGTGAAAATATTTTATGATAAGGAGCAAAAGGGAATATTCTAAAGGAAAATGTTAGCAGTATTCAGTTAATTTTAATACTAACAGTCAATATTAATACTAACTTACATTTTGCTGATGTTCAACTTTTAGTTTCCGCAATGGAATGTTTCAATTGCTGTGCTTTGTGCAACTATCTGTTCTATTCCTGTTCACCTTTTGAACCCTACAGACATACTCCTTTCCTCCAGCACCTTTTTAGTTAAAGTGGACCCCACATAAATGGTGTTTTTTTAATTAAACTTTCAAACACAAAACAATTTACCATTCCTTCAGCACAGATTTGACCTGTTAATTGCATATAAATTATATGGTAAACTATAATTGAATAAAAAAGTTTGTAATGTCAAGAAATTACTGGGACTTTTGCTAAATTTCTCTTTTTTATAGACCTATTTGATGTCAGTACTTCCAATACAGGCATTTAATCTATCATTGAATGTTTTACAGATCTCCATGAGCTCTCTGAAACAAGATACAATAGAACAACTGCTCAGTTTATCTCTCTGCAGTAAAGGGACCAGATCCCTTTTAAATGAATACTTTTGTTAATTGAATAATTTTAACTGCCAAAGAGGCTTCTCCGGTAAGCTTGGTTCTGCTGTTTGATCCTTTAACAAAGATAGCAACCAAAAAAAGGCCAGAAAATTAACCAGGATAAGCCTACCATAGCCTAAAATATCTCGGAAGTTTCTCAATAAAACCATACAAATACGGATATCATTAGAACCAGCTCATCGAGCTGGTTCTAATGATGTTCATATTTGTATGGTTTCATTGAAAAATATTCAATTTGTTTTCGAAAAAATGTGAAATTTAATTTATTTTTTTAAAAATACTGTGTGAGGTAAAGGGTCAAACAATTTTCTTAAGAAGATGACACTATTTTTTCAAAATAATTTAAAAATATTTCTGCCTGTAAAATTTAGCCTGTATCTCTTGTCTGAATTATCACTACAGTGGAGCCCACTTAATTGGATATCTCTTAACTGAATAACCCTATTGATTGAATATAATTTCCCAACACAAAATGATTTACTGTACCTCCAGTACAAATTTGACCTGTTAATTGAATATAGGTTAAAGAGTAAACTCCTGTTAATTGAATAAAAACTCTTGTACCCTGTCGAGAAATTACCCTGGCTTTCCCCAGTTTTCCTTTGTTAATAGACCTATTTGGCCTCAGTTCATCCAATACAGGCATTTAATCTATTATATCTTGTTTGACAGAGCTCATGGAGCTCTGTCAAACATGATATAATAGAATAAATGCTAAGTTTATCTCTAGAATACAGGAAAGTGACACAATCCCTGTTAATTCTATACTCCTGTTAATTGAATAATTTTCATTGGCAAAATGGCTACCAGTATTCAATTAACAGGGCTTCAATGTATAGGCTTGTGCCTGAATTTGTAGAGTTGATCAATTAATATAAGACGGTAGGTAGCATATATTAATTGTTCTTCCCTTTGAATCAGATTTTGATTCTTCCAGTGATATGTGTTTGAAAGTGCATCTACAAGAATTATACCATTCTGTGAAAGTAGGGTTCAATGGGCTCATCATGATAATTTGACTATCAGTTTGCATTAATGCATCTTTTCTTGTTTTCATCTTTTTCCACTCCTCATTGTTTAAGTTGCAGTCATGTATGTTTCTGGTAGACTTAAACTTTCAGGATAGAACCTGTTTTAACACTAACATTATATAGAGCTTGCCCTTTCATTCCAATATATCCATTAACATCACCACCACCAGCCCTTCTTTCTTTGTTTCCATCAGTGCGAATCATTTGATATTTGGTATGCAGCATCTTTTTGAGGGTGGGATACAAATTTGTTGCAATAAAGTCCCATAGGAGCCCAAATTTAACTTTGTGCAATATGAGGAAAATTCTTTAAAAATCTACTCATTCATATTCGCAAATCAGAATCCATCATGCATATTTGTTACAGTGACGCATGGGAAAGGCATGTGATCACTCTAGCGCACCATCGCTCACGCAACAATTGTCCAACTTGCACGAATAATCGCTCGTCTCTATTCTTGGGTGTGTTTTCATCTTTTTGAGTTGCGTCAACAGAAACATTTAATTAAGTTTTGATGTTGGGAAAATTTTAATAATCACTCACAATTTGAAGCGTTTAAAGGACAATTCCAAACAATTTTCTTTTTGTCGTTATGAACATGACATAGGGCTGCACGGTATTTGATTTTTCAGTACCGAGTATGGTTTAAAATAAAATACTGTGGTATGACTAAATACCGTGAGCGTCATCAGCTTTACATTTTCGGGGCAGCTGGACAGGGGAACTTCAATCACAGGTGTCTGGATACCTGATCTAAAGAGATATCAAACATACTTCGCAATACCCTTTCTTATATAGATAATATACATGTGTATATTAAATATATTAGAGAGGGTATTTTGAAGTAGGGGTGATATCTCTTTAGATCAAGTTTCCAGATGCCTGTTTTTCGATGAAGAACAAATGTTGTTTTTTCAACGAGCGTTTTACAGACAATGTATTTTTTAACTTTTTCGCTGTTATGAATTTCTTCACTCCAACAAAAGTGTTAAAAAACGATTGTCGGTAAAATGCTTGTTACAAAAAAACTTTGGTCATTTAATCTCAATTTAGTTCGCTTGCAGCTAATAAAACACCAGTATGGCTTTTCTATTGTTGGTGGCAGAATGCTAATCGAGTTTATACGGAATACATTGAGACAGGATGTACTTGAATAAAGAAGCATTAAATTTATTGTTCTCTTAATTGTGCTACGGGCAATGGAACAGCATGTCCGATAATAAACATGCATTGAATTTGCGAAGTTATCAATTACCAATTTCACACCATTCGATGGAAGCTTTTTTCGACTGATTAACGGGAGCGCATTAGTCTAAAGTATGTAATTTTTCAGTCTTACTTTGATGTGAGATGCAATTGGTTAGCCCCACATACATCTCATTTCACATTTTCGTGGCACATATGGACTTTTTTATTCGAAAATACCGTGAAAGTCGGTACAGTAAAACCTGTCTTGAGAGACCACTTGTCTTGAGAGACCACATCTGCCAGGCACCGATTGGTTTTACTGTATAATGGACCTGCTATGGGAGACCACCTGTCTTGAGAGACCACTGTGACCGGTAATCGGAAAAAAAGTAACAGATTTGGGTAGGAAAAATAGAAACAGGAAAAAAAGTAACACTTTCTTATTTTTATAAGGTAAAAAAGTAACAGGAAAAAAAGTAACAGATTTGGGTAGGAAAAAAAAAAACAGGAAAAAGAGTCACACTTTCTTATTTTTATTTCATAAAAGTGATAGATTACTTAATTATGATTTAGTTATATTATTGAAACTGGTTAGATTATTACATATCAGTATAAGTACTACATAGTACATAGTTATAAAATAATTTAACAAACTTAATTATGATTTAGTTAGATTATTACATATCACGCCTTGTGTAATCTAATATTCTGGCCAATGCCAGTACGAAAAGCTGAAATAGTAAGTGAACTTTGGGAATATAAACCACACAGATTTTTCAGTTTTCTATTCAGGGATTCAGCTGACTTCTGTTTGCGGATAACAGGCAGCAAACCAACTGACACCTGTTGAATAATTATATTGGTCAGAGCTTGCTCTTTTTGGAACCATTGGATAGTTTTCCAGACTGATGGGTGCTGGTGGCCAACAAGATTGTAGAACTTGTTGTTCCAGCCTTCACATTGGGTTGTTGAAATCTGTAGTAGTACAGAGACTTGCACGGCAGTCTGATTTAGCTTGTTTAGTGCATTTCCACCAGACCTTGTTCTTCCTTCTTACAGATACAGTGTACATGAAACCTTCATGACAAAGTTTTTTGCCCCTCTTATTACTCTCAATGACTTCCATGATGACTCAAGAACATTTAATGACTAATTCAAACTGCTGTCCAATATATAGTTTGCTGTGTGTTTATTTTTTCAAGAACATTGTTGTACATCAAAGAAGAGAATTCATGAAAGTAGCCACACTTGCTTGTGTTTATTTTTTCAAGAACATTGTTGTACATCAAAGAAGAGAATACTTGAAAGTAACCACACTTGCTGTGTGTTTATTACAATGTGCGTTCATTTGTTTCAAGAACATTGTTGTACATCAAAGAAAGCATGATGGATATCCTTGTAACAACATTGTCATAACACACATGATCTCCAATTACAAAATAATTAAAAAAATAAAAAATAAAATTATTATTATAATTATTATAATGAAAAATGAAATAATGAAAAAACACTGTTACTTTTTTTCCTGTTGTATTATTATAATTGTTACTTTTTTTCCTGTTTCTTTTTTTCCGTTTCTTTTTTTCCTGTTACTTTTTTTCCTGTTACTTTTTTTCCTACATTCTTGTGACCTGGTACCAACTTGTATTTTTATGCCATGATGGACCTTTTGAAGACTGAAACCATGATAGAAACTTTTTACCTGTTCTGGAATTGGAAAATCCATTGTGGTTATACTAACATAATTAAAAGTATTAAAAGCTCTTAATTGGGTTTCAATTGCTATTCAGTTACATAACTCATTAAAGATTGAGATGTTTTATAAGACCCCTGTGAAAAGATTAGGATTATTGCTGAATAAACAATTTCATACATACCTGAAATGTGACAGATAGGAATCAAAATGAATTTGTGTTGAAAATCTTTTTGTATCAAATTGAAATGGACTGTTATAAAAATTATAAAAATAAAGTAGTGTTGAAAATCTTCAATGAAGATTTTCAACACTAATTTATTTTTATAATTTTTGTAACAATCCATTTCAATTTGTTAAAAACTTCATAAAAAAGAACAACTACAAAGTAATTACAAAAATCCATTCTTGTCCATTTCTCAATTTTGTGGTTGGTTATTCACTGACTTGAGAAAACCTGAAACCTGTTATGAGAGACCACCTGTCTTGAGAGACCACTTTTGTGTGGCCCAAAGGGCGGTCTCTCAAGACAGGTTCTACTGTATACCGATTAAGTTGAAAACTGCTCAGTATTTACACAGTATCGAAAAAAATACCGAGTTTCGGTAAAATACCGAATTACCGTGCAGCCATAACATGACACACAGTAGTTCGCTTATACATCCACACATGACACGCTAACAGTAAGAAGGTTGTACATTGACAACTCGCCCAGAGCTTACTTCCGCCACAAAACGAACACACATGTTCAGATAGAAAAAAACGGTGGCCATTCTGAGATCTGAGAAACGTTTTAATACTTCCGTATTTTTTTTCTCAAAGACATGCGGAATGTTGCCCTATTTCTTATTTTCATTTATACACGTGATACCTGTCACCTCAATTCACCAGTGGCACAAATTAATGTGCCCGATTTAGAATTTACACATCCATTTTCCAAGATTTTAATAATCTGCCATTTAAAATCCAGAACTAATTTTAGTGGGTTACATATATTTTCACCGTCATTGTTTCCATCCGTGTTCAGTTGTATCCGATATCTACATGTATGGATGTATTCATACATTCGTGTCGAAGGACGCTTGTCAATGGAAACTGCGAAATAAATTTTTGTACATGCCATAATATATAGTTCACTTCAGATTATCTAAATCTTACAAGTTAAAAGTTCATTTTGGGAATTCTGGTAATAAATTTTAATAAACAAACACTAGATTTCAAGCTTGCAATTTTATTTTGAACCACAGGCAAACAATAACATTAACAGAAATATATTTAGAAAAAAATACACTTTGAATGTACAATAAAACAGTATTAAAAAAATGAAGTTAAACATTGAAATCAACACTCTCAATCAAAATCGCTCTCCTCACATTTTTCACTCTCGCAAACTTTATTTGAGGTGATCGATTTTCCACTCGCCTCCATTTTGCTCCCATTCGTCACTGTTATGTGAAAACATTTGTGGGGTCAAATTCAACTTTGCTCAAATCAAGTTTTTACTGATCAGGCCTTCAGTTACTTTAAGCCTTTCAGCTCCAAAATGTGAGAGTATTTGTAGACTTGTTGATTTTATTCATTCCAAGGGTCATTCAGTGCAAATAAGTGATTCATCCAGCTAAAGTCTGTTTACTATAATTAAAAATAATTTTAGAAAAATATTTATTGTTTGTAATTATACCCCCCGCAAACAAAGTTTGTGGGGGAAAAAGGAATCATACTGTCCGTCTGTCTGTCCGTCCTTATAAGCACAACTCCTCCTAAACCATTTTAAGAATTTTCATGAAACTTTACTCAATGGAAGAACTCCATATGAAGATGTGCATGAAGCAATATAATTCCATTTTTGAGATGTGCAAGGGGAGATATCTAACTTATACATTTCAGGCGCGGGGGGGTATCACTTTGTGAGCTTGATCACAGTACCTCTAGTTATTAACCAATGACATATCAATTCTGATATCATAAAAGGGATCCATAACACTGTGTCTAGTCTACTTCCTGTTGTTGTCCACCACTGCATCGCAGTGAGGTGACTTAGTATTTGTCTCTGTGTGTGCAGGCCTGTCAATTTGAGGCGAACGGCCATTTGGGTCATGTGGAGGTGACCTAAAATGAAAACACACACGAATGAAAAACAAGTTGTGCCAAATTATCTCCGGATCATGCAAAATCTTGTCATGTTGAATGATCTAGTATGAATGAATGGTGGAATGATGTTGTGCATCACCCAATCATCAGCTGCGTAGGTGTTTGCATCTGCCTAAAGTGTAGCTGCTCTGTTGACCAAATATTGGCCAACGGAGCAGCTATACTTCATGCACGTACAAACACCTATGCTGATGGTTGGTTGATGCTCAACATCCTTTTAAACTGTTGATCATCTTCAGATGTAGCATAGGTACAAAATCATGAAATGGCAACAATTCATGCCACAAATAGTGATTATGGATGCTATACTCTTCTGCAGGATGCTACTTCATGCCAGGGTTAAGCTATAATTGCAACTAATTTGTATCTGAATTGCTCACAGCCTCAATATTGTTCTTAAGGATTCGTCTCTATTTATCTAACAATCATATAGATTTTGGCCTGAAAACCACGAGAATCGATTCGCATCACATAATGTGTTCTGATTCCGTATCATGTAGACGACTCATTCTGATTCCGTATCATATAGACAACTCGTTTCCGGTAGAGCTACGGGTTATCTTAACAGTAACAGGCGCATGGATGCATTCTTTGTGTGTTTCAGTTATCGACTGAACATTATGTCCCAAAAATGTTTAAAAATAATTTAACCCTTTACTTAACATGAAAAGCAGACGACACGTGCCAAAAAAATTCTTGAATAACTAATTTTTTTCATTTTCTGTCTCAAAAACATAGGTTATGACCCGTCATTGGAACGAACTTGACGAGGGGTCATAACCTATGTTTTTGAGACAAAAAGTGAAAATTAACTGGCGAATTTTGTGAATAGCATTGGCCGGTTTTGGTCGTTACGTTGGGTAAAGGGTTAAGATTTAATCTGTTTATGTGACAGAATTGTTAGATAAATGAATTATCATGATAATGTATATGTCCTGTGATTTACATCAGATTCTCAGTGGTGTCCAAAAATGGGATCACAACTTGCCGGCAAAGCCGGCTTGTTGAAATCTCATTCTGGCCTCGAATCTGATACAAACCACAGGACATGCACATTATCATGATAATCTGTATTTATCAGAATACTGCCCATAGAAGCAAGAACTTGGCTATTATACGACAGTTCATATATCAGCATAGTTGCAATACATATATATTTAGGTTACCTAATAAGTAACCGAGGTCAAGTACAGGGGAGCGATCGACAGGTTACCAAAACTCAGACTAGAGGAACGATAAATGGGTTACACAAAATTCTGAAAACAGTAGGTCTGTGTGTGAGTCGATGCATCCATGGGCCATAGCCATTGGTCTGTCCTAAATCAATACATGTGTATAATCTCTTGTACTATTTGGTTTATGATTACCAAACTTGGTGGCAAAGACTGTAGGTCAAACTGAATTACCTTTTAGAAACGTTGTTTTGCTGCCTGGCAGGCATCATGCAGTTACTTCAATATCAGTCATTTGTTTTATCCCAATTACCTACATGGGGGCACGATTACACTGTGCACTAAGGCGCATTACACGTCCATGGTGCACGTCTTCAACCGCTGTAACTCTGCTTGAGCGGAGCTTGAACAGAGTTAGAATGTTGAGGAGTTGACAGTTGTTAGTCGATGCTTGGTGGTTCTCACTGGATACTCCGGCGGCTTCCTCCACTCGTCAAACTGTCACGGTCACAATTAGCCATCGTGCAAAAGTATGTGACTTTAAACACCAATAAATAAATAAATAAATAAATAAATAAATAAATAAATAAATAATCATTTGTATAATATAAAGATGGCTTGATGTGAATTTGCAGAAAAGAGGTTAATTGTGATCACAGTTTAGTGAACAGAGAATTTTAACTGGATAGAGATTGTGGCACTCTGCAATAGAAATGGTCTGCTTGCTTTCCTCCTCACAGTACTGCAGAATTACACCTGTTGAAATAGAAATACAAGAACATTGATTCTTTATTATACCCCCCTCTCTCAAAGAGTATGGCGGTATCTGTCTGTCTGACTGTCCATCTGTCCAACTATCCATCCATCCAGATCCATGTCTCAGCAGTGAGTGGATGGATTGCAATGAAATTGGGTATGTGGTCTGGAGAGGTAGTATGCTATGGAGGGTATGCACTGGGCTGCGGCCCAGTCCTTGTTACAGTATTTTCTAAAAATTTAGGCCAAATTGAATTGGACTTAAATAAAGGCAATTTAAGACCACCAAATTTCTATTGTGCTGTCAAATCCCGCCTCGCCCAAATTGTTCACTGCAGACTTAGGCTGCACTGTAGTCATCTCAAAGCTCACCTGTTCAATAACCATCTGTCCAGCAGTCCCTTATGCGACTGTGGTGAATTTGAAACACCAGAGCACTACTTCTTACACTGTCCGCGATTTACAACTGCCCGAAATTGCACCATCAGCCAATTACCTATTGCATTGGACACATCAACCTTGCTGTACGGCTCTGAATTTCTGAGCAATGAGGAGAATCACAAGCTATTTGAGGTGGTTCACAATTTTATTCTACTCAGTAAGCGATTTTAACGAAATTCAATCCGCCTCCCTCCGGCCTTTTGGTGCGAAATTAAAATAACTCTGGCTTCTGTTCACCATGTCCGCTATCCTGCCGGAGGCCAACCAGTACGGCTTTCAGCCACTGATGGCCATGCCTTCCCTCCCTGATGGGATGTAAACGCCTTGCAACTTAGCTTAGTATCGTGGACTCTGTTGCCACTGACCTTATGTTCTAGCCAATTCTGCCAATTGTGACTGTCGTGTCGCCCTAACTTCGCGGGGTCCTTGCATTCTCTGCGAAGCACCCCTGTCCGTTGCGCCACACACTTAAAAGAAAATGTATACATTGTCTCACTGTCATCTCTCCGTGTTACTCTGTTTCTTTCTTTCTTTCCTTCTCTTCTCACTCTACATCGCTCTTATCCTATCTTACTGTTTCTCAGCCAAAGGTAAACATATCGAACATGAACGAACCAATCTGCCGCAGTGTTATAAATAGTTGATTTTGCCGTGGAAACAGCCTTCCATAAGCTATTTAGCTTTATGCTGAATCCACTTCCTTCAATTGCTGTATATTCTGTTATTTTTTAGTGTATATGTTTACTTTGGAAATAAATATTGTTTAAACTAATTGGACAGAGGATTTTGGATCAAATCTTGAATAAAATCTTGAATTGACTCACCCCACTATCAACATTGTTAATATTGAACCTTGTTGCAACAATAGTCTAGGTTTCCACTCAAGTATCAGGGTCTGATGGGAAAGGAGAGTGATTGCTCTCACTTGCCTTCACGACGTGTGTAGAAATTATGTCTAAACATCGCCCGTTACCTGACCAAACTAGGAGACAATACTTGCAAAATGTTATCTCGCATAACTAAAATCTTTCATTTTTAGCCGGACTGTTTACAGTGAGGACTATAGTCATGAATTTTGTCCGTCCATCCATCTGTCTGTCTGTTGACATTTAGTTTTTGGTTAAAGTTTGTGGTTAAAGTTTTTTATTCAATCTTCAAGTTTTGGGGTTTTTTTTCTTTTAAATTAATATTACTATTGATTGTATCATTCTCATTATATGTTTTTTTTTATGTTCATGTTTCATGTTATTTTGGGAAATGTTGAACCCTTTTTTGTTTGGCATTTAACTTACAACTTCCAGGTTAAAATTTTTGGTTAAAGTTTTTTTTCGGGGGCGGGGGGGGGGGGGGGTTAAAATTACACCTTTAATTCTTCAAACAGTTTAGTAGAATGTCACTTTCTTATTTGGGACAATGTCAACTATCTACTGAACACTTCTACAGTGATTTTCATTGATATCGGCATGATTTTAACCCCTTTTAAACATGTCTTCAGACTTACTTTCTTTGTATTTGAAATTTGACTTTGCCACATACTTTCTTACTCTAATTCTTGCATGGTCAATACAACTTAATGATTCCATTTACATCAATGATTTGTTTTATCAGTTTTAGGAAATATTTAACCCTTTTGTGCCAATAAATTTTACTTAGTATTCCCAGCTTAAAGTTTCGGGCAAGGTCTACTGAAGCTGTACACAGTGGTTTCAAATGATATTGGCATTAATTTAACCCTTTTCACAATGCTTTTCGAACTTACTTACTCCAAATTTCAAATTAGGCTTCTACCACATGCCATATACTTTGTTACTTTCTATCCCCTCCCACAAGGGAGGGATATAGCACAGAGCTCGCTCCATCCGTCTGTCAGTCAGTCCATCAGTCTCTGTCTGTCCGAACTTTCTTTATGCCATAACTTAAACAGAAGTTAACAGATTTCAGTTCTTTTCAGTACATGTTTCTTGGTCAAGTTTGATGACCACAATTATCCAATGAAAATTGTTGAAGTTATTGCCCTGTCCTGCCCAGCCCAGCCCCCGCCAATTAGGCATTTTTAGCTCATCTTGACAAAGTCAAGCTGAGCTAATCTCATCGCTTCCCGTCCATCGTCCGTCAACACCATGTTTTGGTCTTCTCCTCCAAAGTCACTGGGCCAATTCAAGTGAAAGTTTGTGTGAGTGATGGTCCCAAAGGGGCATTTCATTTTTGTTCAACTCAGCATGCCCAGCCCCATAGGGAGGGAGTGGGGGAAAATGCACCAAAATATTTTAAAAATCTTCTTCTCAAGAACCAGTGTGTACAATGACTTGATATTTGCTATGGAGCTTCCATATGAGGTGTAGAATCAAGTTTGTTCAAACGAAGTTCGTGAAGTAATATTTGGCTTTGTAATAGGAGGGGTAAGATTTTTGGCCCCGCCCAAAATTTCTATTTTCTGAACCGATGGTCCGGTATGAACCAAATTTGGTTTGTGGTATTATTGGGTCATAAGTACATGACCCATGCAGAAAAAAAAATTCCCGCATCCCCATGGCAACCCTGGGAGCTAAAAATAGAAATATTTTCAAACGCCCATATTTCCCAAACCCCACGGAACAGAGAGCTTTTATTTGGTATGAAGTATCCTTATGACCAGTAGAATTGAATGGTAAAAAAAAATTGCCATCGGTTATGTTAGGGTGTTCTGTAATGGGCATCGAAAAAATGCTGAGTCAGCATATTTGCAAAAATTTAAAAAATTTTTTTCTCCAGAACCAATCATCAGAATCTTTTGATATTTGGTATACAGCATTCATAGGGGGGTCAGATAAAAGTTTGTTGAAATAAAGCTCATTGGTTCATATTTGGGCTCTCTACAGGAGCCCGAAGTTTTAACATAGGGTAATATGGGGAATATTCTTTAAAAATCTTCTTCTTCAGAACCACCAGTCAGAATCTTTTAATATTTGGTATACATCATTGTTATGAGGGTCAGATTCTAGATTGTTCAAACCAAGTCCCTAGGTTAATATTTGGGCTTCCTACGGAAGCCCAAATTTTATCTTTGTTCAATATGGAGGGTAATTTAAAAAAATCTTCTTCTTCAGATCGATCAGTCAGAATGCTTTGATATTTGGTATGCAACATCTCTATGGGGGTCAGATTCAAGTCTGTTCAAATCAGATCCCTAGGTATATATTTGGGCTCACTATGGTAGCCCAAATTTTTACTTAGTGCAATATGAGAAAATTTCTTTAAAAATCTTCTTCTTCAGATCCACCAGTCGGAATGCTTTTATATTTGGTATACAACATCTCTAGGGGGGTCAGATTCCAGGTTGTTCAATTCGAGTGCCTAGGTTAATATTTGGGCTCCATATGGGAACATGAAATTTAACTTAAAAAATCTTCTTCTTCAGACCCACCACTTGGAATGCTTTCATATTTGGTGTGCAACATCTCTAGGGGGGTCAGATTCAAGTTTATTAAATTTGAGTGCCTGGATTTATATTTGGGCTCCATATGGGAACCTGAAATTTAACTTAGTACAATATGAGGGAATTTCTTCAAAAATCTTCTTCTTCAGATTCACTTGTCAGAATGCTTTCACATTTGGTATACAACATCTCTAGGGGGGTCAGATTCAAGTTTGTTCAAATCGGATCCATAGGTCAATATTTGGGCTCGCTATGGTAGCCCAAATTTGAACTTAGTGCAATTCGGAGAAATTTCTTTACAATTTCTCTTCTTCAGATCCAACACTCAGAATGCTTTCATATTCGGTACACAACATCTCTAGGGAAGTCAGATTTAACTGTGTTCAAATCAAGAGCCTGGATTAATATTTGGCCTCTCTATGGGAGCCGGAATTGGCCATTTTGCTGAAGAATTAAAAATTTTGTATTCAGTACCTTCTAGAGGTACTAAGATTAATCCACATAGGTTGTATCAAGGGGCTTCATAGGGGAGCTCTACATTTTACTTATGATCAACTGAAGAAAAGGCATGATGCCCAGATTATTTTTGTCACTCCTGAGGGACTCAAGGATTGACAGTGTAGCCTATGGAGATGGCTTGCTTAATGTAGACTCATTCTTGGACTCTGTTTAAATTGTGTTCTGTACAAGATGAGCGCTTCAGGCCCCGTGGGGCCTCTTGTTTATCTTGTTTTTTCTTTCCTCCAATATGCATTTTGAACTATTTACAGTCACTACATGCGTAACTTTTTTTTAAACTCATGTAACCCCCCTTACCCCTCCCCCCCACCCCCTATTAGGCACTTTTTTCTTTTGTCAAAAATGCATTTTTACAGTTTTGTTTAAACACCACCACTCCCCCCCCCATTCCCTCCCGGTGCCAGTTAGGCATTTCTCTTTGCTCAAAATTCATTGAAAAGGATTTAGACTGACCACATGCGGGAAAAAAAAATGGACTCCATAACTCCCCCCCTTCCCCCCCCCCCCCCCCCCAACCCCTACCCCCCCCCCCCCCAACACACCTCCTCACACAGGGCCATTTAAGCAATATTTTTTCTTTGGTACAAAATGCATTTTTAGCCTGACTGTTTACAGTCAGAGCTATAGTCATGACTTTTGTCCGTCCATCTATCGGTCCGTCTATCCATCTCTGTAAACAATTGGTTTCCCACCGCTAACTCCATTTTGGATTATTTGATTTCAACCAAAGTTGATATATGTATTTTCCAGCTAGTAATACAGGCCAGGTTTGAACATAGGTTCCACTATCCCCCAAGCTCATCAAGCTTGTTCCATTAATAGGTCATGATGGTATTTTTTGGAGTAGAGAAATTAAAAAATAAAAATTTGAATAGCAAATTTTGAAGATCAGGAGTGCAGATATGGCAGATTCGTTAGGTAAACAACCGGTTAACAAAAAATGGCTCCGACTATTTTGAGTCTAAGCATTGCCATTGCGGGGACAGTCAGGCTGCATGTGTGACATCACTCTAGTTTGCTTATATCTTATGACACCTCATTGGAACAAGCTCAATAAGCTAATTCCAATGAGGAGTCATAAGCTCTGTTTTTAGAGCAAAAATGAAACTATTACAAAATTTGTATGTTCATTTTCGCATACAGTGCTGGTCAGTTTAGGTTGTCAATCATAGTCAGGGGGTTAAAATCACTCTCCTGAGTTTTTCACTCTTGCAAAATCAAAATCTGGAGAGTGATCATTCACTCGCCAGCATTGTCTTTCCGGCAGTCACTGAAGTATTGTATTCGGTGGTAACTCGTCTGTTTGGACAAGAAAATCAAAATGTGGAATATTCCAGATATTATTTATTTATTTATTGGTGTTTAAGGTCACATATTTATGCACAATGGCTAATCATGACCGTGACAGTTTTACGGGTGGAGGAAGCCGGAGTACCCGGGCAACGACGAGCAGCTGCCAGCTCCCCAACATCGTAACTCCGCACTGCAGCACAGGCAGGGTTAGATTGGTTGAAGACATGTGTACCATCGACGTGCAGTACGCCTTAGTACACGGCGTCATCGTGCCACCACGTGGGCAATGGAGATGAAGTGTCTTGCCCAAGGACACAACGCGGTTGCCGCAGGTGGGATTCAAACCGAGGACCTCTCGGCCTGCAGCCTGCACCTCTACCAACTGAGCCACCGCGCTCCCCAGGAATATTCCAGAAATGGAATCAAAGTAGTTTTTGCTGCCAACCTTCTTAAACTCTTCTATCATCAGGGTTCCTGCCAGAGACCTGATGATAGAAGAAAAATTCAAGTGAAAACACTTGGTCTGATTTGAGAATATCTCCATGTGTTGAAACTGTCCAAATCATTGGGAATCGAATTGAATCCTCACTACAATTTAACCCTTCACCCAATGTAAAGGCCCAAACCGGCAAAAAAAAAATCGCCAATTAATTTTCATTTTTTTTCTTCATTTTTTGTCTCAAAAACATAGGTTATGCCCCCCTCATTGGAACAAGCTTGATGAGCTCGTTCTAATGAAGGGTCATAACCTATGTTTTTGAGACAAAAAATGAAAAAAAATTAGTTACTCAAAAACATTTTTGCAGGTGTTGTCTGCTTTTCATGTTAGGTAAAGGGTTAAGATAGAATTGAATTTCGAAGATTCGCAGGGCTCTTATTTTTTGGTTGTTTTTTGCTCACCTTGACAAAGTCAAGCTGAGCTAATCCCATTGCTCTCCATCTGTTGTCCGTCCGCCTTCCGTCAACACCATGTTTTGGTCTCCTCCTCCAAAACCACTGGGCCAATTCAAGTGAAAGTTTATGTGAGTGATGGTCCCAAAGGGGCATTGCATTTTTGTTCAACTCAACATGCCCATCCCCATAGGGAGAGGGTGGGGGAAAATGCTCCAAAATATTTTTAAAATCTTCTTCTCATGAACCAGTGTGTATAATGACTTGATATTTGTTATGGAGCTTCCTTTTGAGGTGTAGATTCAAGTTTGTTCGAATGAAGTTCATGAAGCAATATTTGGCTTTGTAATGAGAGGGGTAAGATTTTTGGCTCTGCCCCAAATTTCTATTTTCTGAACCGATGGACCAATTTGAACGAAATTCGGTATGTGGTATTATTGGGTCAAAAGTACTTGACTAGTGCCAAAAATTCCCACATCCCCACGGGAACACCAGGAGCTAAAAATATAAATATTGTAAATATTTTGAAAACGCCCATATTTCCCAAACCACATGCACAGAGAACTGTTATTTGATATGAAGCATCCTTAGGACCAGTAGAATTGAATGCTTGAAAAAAATTGCCATCGGTTATGTTAGGGTGTTCTGTAGAGGGCATCAAACAAATGCAGTCAGCATATTTGCAAAAATTTAAAAAAATCTTTTCTCCAGAACCGGGGGGAGGGGGGGGGGGGGGGGGTCAAATAAAGTTTGTTAAAATAAAGCCCATATTGGTTCATATTTGGGCTCAATACAGGAGCCCAAATTTTTAACATAGGGCAATATGGGGAATATTGTTTAAAAATCGTCTTCTTCAGAACCACCGGTCAAAATCTTTTAATTTTGGTATACATCATTGTTATGAGGGACAGATTGTTCAAGATTGTTCAAACCAAGTCCCCAGGTTAATATTTGTCTTCTATGGAAGCCCAAATTTTAACTTAGTTCAATATAGGGGATAATTTTTAAAAATCTTCTTCAGATCCACCAGTCAGAATGCTTTCATATTTGGTTTTCAACATTTCTAGGGGGGGTCAGATTCAAGTTTGTTCAAATCGGATCCCTAGGTGTATATTTGGGCTCGCTATGGTACCCCAAATTTTAACATAGTGAAATATGAGGAAATTTCTTAAAAAATCTTCTTCTTCAGACCCACCACTTGGAATGCTTTCATATTTGGTGTGCAACATCTCTAGGGGGGTCAGATTCAAGTTTGTTAAATTTGAGTGCCTGGATTTATATTTGGGCTCCATATGGGAACCTGAAATTTAACTTAGTACAATATGAGGGAATTTCTTAAAAAATCTTCTTCTTCAGATCCACCAGTCGGAATGCTTTCATATTTGGTATACAACATCTCTAGGGGGGTCAGATTCAAGTTGTTAAAGTCGAGTGCCTGGACTGATTTTTTGGCACCATATGGGAACCTGAAATTTAACTTAGTACAATATGAGGGAATTTCTTCAGAACTCATTTTCTTCAGATTCACCTGTCAGAATCCTTTCATATTTGGTTTACAACATCTCTAGGGGAGTCAGATTCAAGTTTGTTCAAATTGGTTCCCTGGGTTAATATTTGGGCTCCCTATATTAGCCCAAATTTTAACTTAGTGCAATATGAGGAAATTTCTTTAAAAATCAATCTTCCTCTTCAGATCCACTAGTCAGAATGCTGTCATATGTGATATACAACATCTTTAGGGGTGTCAGATTCAAGTTTGTTCAAATCAGGTCTGTAGGTTAATATTTGGGCTCGCTGTGGTAGCCCAAATTTTAACTTAATGCAATATGAAGAAATTTCTTTAAAAATTTTCTTCTTCAGATCCAACAGTCAGAATGCTTTCATATTTGGTATACAACATCTCTATGGGGGTCAGATTCAACTTTGTTCAAATCGAGAGCCTGGGTTAATATTTGGGCTCCCAATGGGAGCCGGAATTGGCCGTGTAGCCAGGTGTAGCTGAAGAATTAGAAATTTTGTATTCAGTAACTAAGATTAATCCACATAGGTTGTATCAAGGGGCTTCATAGGGGAGCTCCACATTTTACATTATGATCAACTGTAGAAAAGGCATGATGCTCGGACTATTTTTGTCACTACTGAGGGGCTCAAGGATTGACAATGTATCCTATGGAGATGGATTTCTTCATGTAGACTCATTCTTGGACTCTGTTTATATGGTGTTCTGTTCAAGGTGAGCGCTTCAGGCCCTGTGGGGCCTCTTGTTTTATTCAATCTTGATTTTGAAATATTTTGAAATCTCAACCTGCTAACTAGTGGGACTGTTATGATCTGTTTAAGAATATGACCACATTTGTGATCACAGTACTGTACTTATATTTTTTCCGCCTGCAGCCTTATTTGAGCAGTGGGCAGTATTACTTGATCTTCACTACAAATAAAATTGTGCCTACCATTAACTCCTTGCATGCTGCTGGCAGATATTCCTGCCCAGGACAGGATTTTACTTGCCACTAAAATATTTATAATTCACGCATATTTATTCCCATTTCTGGGGTGTGCGGTGGCTCTGTTCTAGACTGTTGGACTTCTATGCTAGAGGCCCTGAGTTTGATCCCCCTCCGGGATGACCCACGTTTTGTCCTTTGGCAAGGCACTTTATCCAGATTGCCTACATGGGGGTACGATGACGCCGTGTACTAAGGCATACTGGATGTCCATGGTGGACATCTTCAACCGCTGTAACCTGCTTGAGTGGAGCTTGAACAGAGAATGTTGAAGAGATGACAGTTGCTCGTCGATGCTCGGTGGTTCTTTCCGTGTACTCTGGCTTCCTCCACCCCGTAAAACTGTCATGGTCATGATTATCCATTGTGCATCTGACCTTAAACACCAATAAATAAATAAATCAATCCAATTTCCACCCTGTAAACAGAATAGATTTTTTCACCAATGATTTCTTGAATTAAATTTAGATGAATTTTTCATCAAATCTAGTCATGGCTGCTTTCAAGCAGCCATGACTAGATTTGATGAAATTTTTTTTTAAAATACTCGGCATGTTAAGAGTTAATGTACGAAGGAATATACCATTCGGTAACTTGAGGGTTGTTGTGATTGCACAACCCAAGATTTCCACTGGGAACCTGTAAGTGATGCAGTTCTTGTGTACTGTGGTAAACAAGCTTTGTTTTACAGGTAAAATAGGACTCTTCACAAATGCCTGGAGTGAAAGTTCACTAAAATGCGCCACATGGATATAACCGATTGGCTAGCCATCACTTTTTATCCATGTTGTGGTCACGATTATCCATTGTGCAGAAATATGTGACTTGAAACACTCAGAAATAAATTAAAAAAATGACGTTATTCAACGAAGTATGCCGAGCACCATTCACCCTCTGCAACAAACATCCATTCAGCAAATACCAGACAGTTTGTCACTGGGCTACAAATTTGCGGCATGTGCATTTCACCAGTATTTCTAGTCCGATTTTCAAAAGGTTTTAATCTTTTACCTGAAGTGGTGAGAAGATGACACTTGTAAATAATTTAGGAATATTTAAATTAAAAATATTTTTTTTGCCTCAAAAACATCGTTTATGACCCTCCCATTGGAATGAGCTTAACCCTTTTTCTAATGAATCAGCCTCATCTGCCTGCATAATTTACAAAATTCAGCGTTGAAACAAAAAGTTTTCAAAAAAAATATCAAAACTGTACCATTTGACCTCTCCTAGGAATAAGCTAATCGAACTCTTTCCAGTGAGGGGTCACATGATATGGTTTTATTGAATTGTTCTGAAAATTTTTAAAAAACAATAATTCAGGCCCAAAAAAATAAAAAATCTGTTTCAGGCCCTCCCACATAGTCCTTTTGGCTGCTGCATGCTCTCTTTTTATAACCAGTGCTAACTTAAAAAAAATTAAATGGTTTATGTCTTGATATTTTACCCAAGTTAATAAAATTGTTAAATTTGTCCCTTGAATACAAGAAGGCTTTGCAGTGCTGAAGCATTGCAAAGCCTTCTTGCTCTCAAGGGACAAAACACACCACCACCCATGCTATTCTGTAGATTATGAGGCCTAAAACATAAAACAAACCAAGAATATGGACTTTTGATGGAAAAGAATTAATTACAAAAATAAAGAAATGCCCGCCCGCATGCAGTTTTACAAAAGATGGCATGTGATACAGATGATCTACTTTGTGGGGCCTAAAATAATAAATTTTGATATCTAGTGCATTGGGGAGTATCCATGCCAGTATATATCAGTTAGGCCTAAAAAGTTACAAATCTGTTTCTGCATGGTCCTTTAGGCTGCTCTTTTTATAACCAACGCAAACTTAAAAAGAAAATTACAAAAATAAAATAAAAAAACACATGCCCAAGTGCAATTTTTTTACGAAAATTGGCCAGAGAAACAGAAGATCTGCTTTGTGGGGCCTTACATTGATTATAAAATATAGGGACATGGTGGCACTGTGTACCAAGGCATACTGTACATTGATGTTGCACTTGCCTTCAACCACTGCTAACTTGTGATGGGTTGGTAAGGTGGAGAGTCTGACAGTTGCTTACTGCTGCTTGGTGGTTTTATCCAGGTACTCTTCTGACTCCCATCTTCTGCAAAATTGTCCGACATGATGTGACCCTGGTTGTTGAAAGTGTAGTTAAAACCCCAGTAAATAACCAACAACATTGGGTAAAAAGATTTAACTTTGTTTGGAACCAAGACAATTACAAGCTATAGGTCACATAATTTCAGTGATGTGCCACAAAACTGATTTTTTTTTTTCCACAGCTCCTCAGTTTATACTATCATAATGTCAGTGTCTGTTTTCCTTAATTTCTTTCAGTTCTGTACAGACTCGGTACATTTTTTCTCTTTCAGTGTAGTTTAATTTTGTAGTCATCTTTCTGTGTTGTAACTTTCTCTTGGCTGCAAGTTAATTTTGCTTTGAAAATGAGTGTTTTTCAGAATCTTGACCACAGTTCTGATTGCATGTATGTCAGAGTATCCAGTCCAGAGAAGAAATTACATCAGTGTTTTGCATCATATAATCTTTTGGTGTACTATTATATATATCAATGTTTTCATATCATTTTCAGTGCATGTCACCCCCCCCCCCCCCCCCTCCAAAAAAAAATTGTGCAGATGAATTGTGACACATATTATCAGTCCTTGATAGCTGTAGTAGATGACATGGATGTTTTTGTAACCAAATTGCCATAATTGTTGGAGTGTTGGTTTGACTTCACAATCTGTGATTAGAGTTAGGAGGTTTGATTTTTCAGATTTGTTTTCGGCTATCACCAGAGTTCAAGGAAATCAGTTGCTAACAGAAAAAAATGTAAATTAGAGTAAAAAATGAATAAAATACATTTACTTAATTTGGCCAAACAAAATTAAATAATTGAATCCTAGGCAATTTTTAGCTCACCTGAGCGAAGCTCAAGGGGAGCTTAACTAATCACTTTCTGTCCGTCGTCCGTCGTCCGGCGTCCGTCGTCCGTCGTCGTCCGTCCGGCGTTAACTTTACATTATCGACTTCTCCTCCTAAACCACTAGCCCAATTTTATTCAAATGTTGGCTAAATGTTTATTACCTAATGCCAATTCAGATTTGTTCAAATGAAGTTGCCCCTCCTCCTGGGTGGTGCCACACCCCCAAGGGGCACCAAAATCTTTGTAAATCTTCTTCTCATGAACCAGCAGTAGCAGAGACTTGATATTTGGTGTGCAGCTTTCTTTTGAGGTGTAGACTCAGATTTGTTCAAGAGAAGTTTGTGGGGCTATACTTGACGTTGTTATGAGAGGGGCAAAATTTTTTGCCCCGCCCAAAATTTCTATTTTCCAAACCGAGAGGCTGATTTGAACCAAATTTTATGTGAGGGCTTATTGGGTCATGAGTACTTGATTTATGCAAAAAAAAATTTTCCCGCAGCCCCGTGGGAACCACAGGAGCTAAAAATAGAAAAAATTTAAAACGCCCATATCTCCAAAACTGCACGGCACTGAGAATTTTTATTTGGTGTGCAGCTTCCTTAGGACCAACAGAAAGGATTGGTAAAAAAAATTGCCATCGGTTTTATCATAGGGTACAGTTTCGGGACTTTGAAAAAGTGCTGAGTCAGCACTTTTTAACACTGTAGGCAATGGGAAAAACATTAAAAAATCTTCTTCTCCAGATCCAGCAGGCAGAATCTTTTGATATTTGGTATGCAACATTGTAGGGTGGATCTGATTCAAGTTTGTTCAAATCGGCCCCCTGGGTTCATATTTGGGCTCAGTATAGGAGCCCGATTTCGAACTTAGTGCATTTCAGGCAAATTTCTTAAAAAATCTTCTTCTCCAGATCCAGCAGGCAGAATCTTTTGATATTTGGTATGCAACATTGTAGGGTGGATCTGATTCAAGTTTGTTCAAATCGGCCCCCTGGGTTTATATTTGGGTTCAGTATAGGAGCCCAAATTTGAACTTACTGCATTTCAGGCAAATTTCTTTGAAAATCTTCTTCTCCAGATCCAGCAGGCAGAATCTTTTGATATTTGGTATGCAACATTGTAGGGTGGATCTGATTCAAGTTTGTTCAAATCGGCTCCCTAGATTCATATTTGGGCTCACTATAGGAGCTCGAATTCGAATTTAGTGCATTTCAGGCAAATTTCTTCAAAAATCTTCTTCTCCAGATCCAGCAGGCAGAATCTTTTGATATTTGGTATGCAATGTTGCGGGGTAGATCTGATTCAAGTTTGTTCAAATCGGCCCCCTGGATACATATTTGGGCTCACTATAGAAGCTTGAATTCGAACTTAGTGCATTTCAGGCAAATTTCTTAAAAAATCTTCTTCTCCAGATCCAGCTTCAGAATCTTTTCATATTTGGTATGCAACATTGTAGGGTGGATCTGATTGTGATTCATGAACGTATTTATTTGTAAAGTTGATAGAATCTTAGACAAAATTTGCAGAAAAGATCTACTATAGAAGGGGTGGTATCCAGGGTGAACCGTTTACCCAAATCTAGCAGTACTAATGCATTATTCACACAAATCTTCGTTCAAATTTTATGACCCCTCATTGGAACACACGCATTCAGCTCATTCCAACAAAGGTCATATGCCATGTTTTCGAGACAAAGGAATAAAAATTTTAGTTATTCATGAAATTTTTAGGCAACTGTTGTCTGTTATTCACATTGCTTCATGAAATTTCAGTACTTTTAGAAGTTACCTCAGTAATCAAGGGTTAATTCCCCTTAATTAAATGTCGCCTCTAAAAAACAACCACTTTGCATATCTTACCTTTTTACCAGCATAACTGCCAAAACTTGTCAGCATTCTTCGCAAAAATCGCTATTCAAATTTTAATTTTTGTCTCTTAAACATACATGTACTTATCGCTTGTAAATACCCCATTGGAATGAGCTTTTTGAGCTCATTCCAATGAGAGGTCGCACACCATGCTTTTTGAGTCAAAAAAGCAATTTTTTTAGTTATTCCAGAATTTCGTACGTAAAACACAGCTTTATGACTTCACATTAAAATGAGCTCTCTAAGCTTGTTCCAATCAACATTCACGCACTATGTCTTTCACACAAAAAATAAAATTTTCCATTTATTCAGGAATTTTGTTTGCAAGAACACTCTTACCCCCCCCCCCCCCCCCCCCCACAAACACACACACACAAACACACACACACACACACAAACACAGACACACACATCTAAAAGTTCGTCAGCAAAAAAACAGTTACTTCAATTTTTAAATGCATTATAGGAACAACTTGCCTAATCAAATTTAAATACTTTTGCATCATTCTGTATCTAGAACAAACCATTTACCATATCTTTACGCAAAATTCTCCAGCATCATTCACAAAAAAACACCATTATTTATATATTCACATTTCTGTCTCAAAAATATACCTGATCTTCCCATACCCCTATTGGAATAAGCTGTTTGAGCTTGTTCCAATGATGATAAAAAAAAATAAAATTTGTGAAAATTTTTGTTTTCTTGCATGCAAATATATACATGTAGCACATGGAAGATATCCACAGTTGGGGAGAGATGTCCAAGGCTATCTCTTCACATTCCTTGTTTGTGCTTCATGCTAAACCAGTTTGTCTGCAGAGATAAATTTGCTTTATTAAAAATCATTGGAGATTGGCCACACACCAATGATTTTAAATAAAACTAATTTTAGGTAACAAATGTTGAACTTCAAACAAAATCTATCACTCAACCAGTTAATGTTGATGAGGCATGACATGGTGAAGGTGACCTAAAATACTTCTTAGAGTCACTTTGTCAGGTGAGCGATTAAGGCCACGTGGGGCCTCTTGTTTATTATACCCCACGCAACGAAGTTTCAGGGGTATAATGTTTTTGATTGGTCCGTCTGTCAGTCTGTCAGTCCGTCAGTCCATCAGTCAGTCGTACTTGTTTTCCAGACTTTTTTTCCACATGCTTCAAGATGTTGAGCTGATTTTTGGTATGTGAGTCTAACATGGTGGCCTACAGATCAAGTTTGCATTTTGTTCCGTGGATTTTTACCGAAATTACAGCCCTTGGACTCTGAAAAATTCATCAAAATTACAGTTTTCCGGACTTTTTTTCTACACACTTCCAGATATTGAGCTGATTTTTGGTATTTTAGTCTGACATGGCGGCCTACAGATCAAGTTTGCATTTTGTTCCGCTCCACTGATTTTTACCGAAATTACGGCCCTTGAACTTTGAAAAGTTCATCAAAATTACAGTTTTGCGGATTTTTTTCCTACACGCTTCCAGATATTGAGCTGATTTTTGGTATGTTAGTCTAACATGGTGGCCTACAGAACAAGTTTGCATTTTGTTCCGCTCCACTGATTTTTACCAAAATTATGGCCCTTGGACTCTGAAAAATGCATCAAAATGACAGTTTTCCCAGACTTTTTTTCTACACGCTTCCAGATATTGAGCTGATTTTTGGTATGTTAGTATGACATGGTGGCCTACAGATCAAGTTTGCATTTTGTTCCACTCCACTGATTTTTACCGAAATTACGGCCCTTGAACTTTGGAAAGTTCATCAAAATTACAGTTTTGCGGACTTTTTTCCTACACGCTTCCAGATATTGAGCTGATTTTTGGTATGTTAGTCTGACATGGTGGCCTACAGATCAAGTTTGCATTTTGTTCCGCTCCACTGATTTTTACCAAAATTACGGCCCTTGAACTTTGAAAAGTTCATCAAAATTACAGTTTTGTGGACTTTTTTCCTACACGCTTCCAGATATTGAGCTGATTTTTGGTATGTTAGTCTAACATGGTGGCCTACAGAACAAGTTTGCATTTTGTTCCGCTCCACTGATTTTTTACTGAAATTACGGCCCTTGGACTCTGAAAAATGCATCAAAATGACAGTTTTCCAGACTTTTTTTCTACACGCTTCCAGATATTGAGCTGATTTTTGGTATGTTAGTCTGACATGGTGGCCTACAAATCAAGTTTGCATTTTGTTCCGCTCCACTGATTTTTACCAAAATTACGGCCCTTGAACTTTGAAAAGTTCATCAAAATTACAGTTTTGCGGACTTTTTTCCTACACGCTTCCAGATATTGAGCTGATTTTTGGTATGTTAGTCTAACATGGTGGCCTACAGAACAAGTTTGCATTTTGTTCCGCTCCACTGATTTTTACTGAAATTACGGCCCTTGGACTCTGAAAAATGCATCAAAATTACAGTTTTCCAGACTTTTTTTCTACACGCTTCCAGATATTGACCTGATTTTTGGTATGTTAGTATGACATGGTGGCCTACAGATCAAGTTTGCATTTTGTTCCACTCCACTGATTTTTACCGAAATTACGGCCCTTGAACTTTGGAAAGTTCATCAAAATTACAATTTTGCAGACTTTTTTCCTACACGCTTCCAGATATTGAGCTGATTTTTGGTATGTTAGTCTAACATGGTGGCATACAGAACAATACCGTTGAAACTACAGAACACTGTTTTCTGCAGTATTCCTAGAATCTATGTTTATTTTTAAAAAATGATTAGAGCTTCAAATATCAGGGCACGTGGGGTATGTGAGCGTGCTCAATAAGGTTCTATATTTTTAAATGAATAAGGGAGGGGTGTTTTATGTTTATTTTTTTTATTCCTGATAGTATAGTCACCGATGCGTAAAATCCAGTTGTGAGAGCCTAAAATTGAATACTAGAGCTTCCAGGTTGATTTCACTGATAGTGTTTTTAGCTCAACTTTGGCAAAGCCAAATTTGAGCTTATGCCATGGCCAGTCGTCCATCTGTCCGTCAACAATTCAATACGGCTCGGGATAGAGGCCATATTTATGAACCGATCTTTACGAAACTTCTTTGGTACCTTTGTTATGACCATGGGACGAGAACGAGTGTTTTTGGGTCCAATCCGAAATTCAAGTTGGCTGCTGGCGGCCATTTTGTACAGACTTAAGTGAAATCAGATTTTTGCACAGAACTTCCATATGAAACCTCTGATTTGAATAATTTTTTGTATGAATGTTTAGTACCATGGGATACATCACATATAATACAGGTTTTTTTCTCGTACGTAAATTATGCAAATTAGACTAACTTTGATGCATTTAGTGTTACTTTCAGCACTGTAAGTGCAAATGCCAATACGGCTCGGGCTAGAGGCCGTATTTATAAACCGATCTTTACGAAACTTCTTGGGTACCTTTGGTATCACCGTGGGACGAGGACGAGTGTTTTTGGGTGAGTTCCGAAATTCAAGATGGCCGATGGCAGCCATTTTGTACAAAATTATGTGCAATCAGATTTTTGCACAGAACTTCCATATGAAAGCGCTGATTTGAAAATTTTTTTGTGTGAATGTTTAGTACCATGGGATACATCACATATAATACGGGTTTTTTTCTCGTGCAGAAATTATGCAAATTAGATGAACTTTGATTTTTTCAGTGCTACTAACACACAGTAAGTCACATGTCAATACGACTCGGCTAGAGGCTGTATTTATCAACCGATCTTCACAAAACTTCTTTGGTACCTCTGTTATCACCTTGGGACGAGAACGAGTGTTTCTGAGTGCGGTCAAAAATTCAAGATGGCTGCCAGTGGCCATTTTGTACCAAAATTAGGTCTAATCAGTATTTTGTACACAACTTCTATACGGCTCAGGCTAGAGGCTGTATTTATGAACCGATCTTTACAAAACTTCTTGGGTACCTTTGTTATGACCATGGGACGAGAACGAGTGTTTTTGGGTCCAATCCGAAATTCTAGTTGGCTGCTGGCGGCCATTTTGTACAGACTTAGGTGAAATCAGATTTTTGCACAGAACTTCCATATGAAACCTCTGATTTGAATAATTTTTTGTATGAATGTTTAGTACCATGGGATACATCACATATAATATGGGTTTTTTTCTCGTACGTAAATTATGCAAATTAGACTAACTTTGATGTATTTAGTGTTACTTTCAGCACTGTTAGTGCAAATGCCAACACGGCTCGGGCTAGAGGCCGTATTTATAAACCGATCTTTACGAAACTTCTTGGGTACCTTTGGTATCACCGTGGGACGAGGACGAGTGTTTTTGGGTGCGGTCCGAAATTCAAGATGGCCGATGGCAGCCATTTTGTACAAAATTCGGTGCAATCAGATTTTTGCACAGAACTTCCATATGAAAACGCTAATTTGAAAAAATTTTTGTGTGAATGTTTAGTACCATGGGATACATCACGTATAATACAGGTTTTTTTCTCGTGCAGAAATTATGCAAATTAGATGAACTTTGATTTTTTCAGTGCTACTAACACACAGTAAGTCACATGTCAATACAGCTCGGCTAGAGGCCGTATTTATGAACCGATCTTTACAAAACTTCTTTGGTACCTTTGTTATCACCGTGGGATGAGAACAGGTGTTTTTGGGTGTGGTAGGAAATTCAAGATGGCCACCAGCAGCCATTTTGTACCAAAATTAGTGCAATCAGTCTTTTGTACAGAACTTCTGTATGAAAGTTCTGATTTGAATAAATTTTTGTATGAATGTTTAGTAAAATGGAATACATCACATATAATAGAGGTTTTTTTCTCGTGCAGAAATTATGCAAATTAGATGAATTTTGATTTATTGAGTGCTACTTGTACACTGTAAGTGCACATGTCAATACGGCTCGGCCTAGAGGCTGTATTTATCAACCGATCTTCACGAAACTTCTTGGGTACCTTTGTTATCACCTTGGGACGAGAACAAGTGTTTCTGAGTGCGGTCCAAAATTCAAGATGGCTGCCAGTGGCCATTTTGTACCGAAATTAGGTCCAATCAGTTTTTTGTCACAACTTCTATACAGCTCGTATTTATGAACTGGTCTTCACGAAACTTCTTGGGTACCTTTTTTTTCATCTTGGGACTGGAATGAGTGTGTTTTGGGGTGCCTTTGTTATCACTGTGCTATGAGAACAAATATTTTGGGGTTCAGTCACACCCACTCTGGGACTCAAAGATTTCTTTTCTAGTTTAGCATCTGACTGTCACCCACCTTTACAATACTTTACCTGTACATTTGTTACAGGCTACGGTCAGTATTTATGTACAGACCGTTACAATACTTTATATGTACCTTTGTTATCAGGTCATTACCTAGATGTTTGTCATTGCTGTATCACATACTATACATGTACATGTCTTGACAAGTTGAGCTACAGTGTCATTGGCACTTTCATTTGAGGAAACGAGGCTGAACAGAACGTGAAGTTTTAAAGATGTGGCACACTCAGCATTTTGTGGCCTAAATAATAACATAAATTGACTTCAGCGTGAACCAACCGTTCCTGAAACGACTAAAGCGGAACTTTATATGTACCTTTGTTATCAGGTCATTACCTAGATGTTTGTCATTGCTGTGTCACATACTATACATGTACATGTCTTGACAAGTTGAGCAACAGTGTCATTGACACTTTCATTGTAATAGTGATCATACAACACAAAATCGATGTAGAACAACTAAAATGGAGATACATGTAAAAAATAATTAGTTTTTTTTTAATTAGTTGAGTGCTAGAAGCCACAATCAAGAGTTTCAAAAAATGAGGATACAGTCCAAAAGCCAACATTTTCCTACCCATATTTTGTATTCAGTCAAACGTTAATAAAAGTTTGTTCATACAAATTTCTTCTATTGCAAATTATTGGAGAGTGCCTGTTTGCACTTCAATAATTTGTAATAAAACATTTTTTGATGAACAAATTGAGGCCACCAAAACTAATCTAGCCTCAACCAGTTGAATAAATATTTATTTTGAACGTACAGTACGTGGGGAGTGGATTGTAACTAAATCTCCTGTGGAGTGGAGTTATCACCCAAACTATAACTTTCAAATTTTATACATTTGGACAAAAAAAAAAAACAAGCAATGTTCCAGCCAATGGACCTCTGGGTTTAACCTGGAGGTCCATTGGTTGAAACTTTGCCTGTGCTTCTTATGCTTTGCAACAAATTCGCAATTATTGCTTGGGTGGAATCTCCACTCTGCTGGTGATTCAGTGATAATGCACTCCCCACGTCCTGTACATATGAGAATCGTGTTTCGTGAAGAGAATAATAATACTGTACAATGTATACGACATATTGCATTGCAAATTGCAATGTGATACCGCTAAAAACACTCCCTATGATATTTTGAATTTTGCCTCCAAAATAAATATGATGAACGCGGACTGAAAAAACGAATGCACCAGTGCCTGAGAATCAAAAGATTAATTTTCTTTAGCCTAAATTATAGAGTTTAATATTTTTTTAAAGGACGATTGCACCGTAGGCGCACGAGTTCATACGCCGAAGGCCTTGCTATAATTTCTTGTTTTTCGAAACAATCAATGTCAAGATGCCATCTATGTCATCCAGGTTTGCAAAATGTATTTGTTGTATGAATACAATACTTCACCCATGTTCATTGGTTCATGTGCAAGGCTCTTAATCCTGTTTGCCCATGTGGGGGCATTGTGGTGCTGTGTACTAAGGCATAATGCACGTCACTGGTGCACCTGTCTTCAACCAATACTAACCCGTCTTGTGTGGAGTTAGTACATTGGGGGAGTCTGACAGTTGCTCACCATTGCTCGGTGGTTCTCTCCAGGTACTCCAGCTTTCTCCACCTGTGAAACTGTCCAACACGAGGTGACCCTAGCTGTTGAAAGTGTTGTTAACCCTTTACCCAACGTAACGGGCAGAACCGGCCAGCGCTAATTTCAAAAACAGCCAATTAATTTTCATTATTTTTTTCATTTTTTGTCTCAAAAACATAGGTTATGACCCCTCCTTGGAATGAGCCTGTCGAGCTCATTCCAACGAGGGGTCATAACCTGTGTTTTTGAGACAAAAAATGAAAAAAATTAGTTATTCAAGAATTTATTTGCAAGTGTCGTCTGCTTTTCAGGTTAGGTAAAGGGTTAAACTCCAATAAAAAAGAATAAATTGGGTTGTGTGCTTTTTGATTGTATTATCAGATAAATTTCTTGAGTGCTATTATATTTATTTATTTATTTATTTATTAGTGTTTAAGGTCACATACTTATGCACAATGGCTAATCGTGACCATAGCAGTTTTACGGGTGGAGGAAGCCGGAGTACTCAGTGAGAATCACCGAGCATCGACGATCAGCTGTCAGCTCCTCAACATACTAACTCTGTTCAAGCTCCGCTCAAGCTGGTTACAGCAGTTGGAGACATGTGCACCATCGACGTGCAGTACGCCTTAGTACACGGCATCACCGTGCACCCATGTAGGCAACTGGGATAAAGTGCCTTGCCCAAGGACACAACGCAGGTCGTCCCGGATGGGGATTGAACTCGGGACCTCTAGCATAGAAGTCCAACAGTCTACCACTGAGCTATCATGCTCCCTCTTTAGTGCTATTAGGACAGGAATTAGTACTTATGTATTTTGCTTGTTTGCAATATTTGGGGAGAGGTTTATGTAGCTTTTTGCAGTGCTTTCAGAGGAGTTCAGTTCCCCTAATTTTGATGATCCTTTTGGAGTAGCTGTTATGAAAAATCATGCAGTGCACAGAGATGAGAGTTTAGCAATGAACTGCAGATAAATTACAAAGAATTGTCATAAGGCTGACTAATACCTTTAGTTAACCCTTTACCTAACATGAAAAGCAGACGACACATGCAAAAAAAATTCTCGAATAACTAATTTTTTTCATTTTTTGTCTCAAAAACATAGGTTATGACCCCTCATTGGAACGAGCTCAACGAGCTCGTTCCAATGAGGGGTCATAACCTATGTTTTTGAGACAAAAATGAAAAAAATAATGAAAATTAATTGGCGATTTTTTAGAATAGCGCTGGCCGGTTTTGGCCGTTACGTTGGGTAAAGGGTTAATACTTTATGCAATACATTCCTGTTTAAGGATACAGCAATTGAGGTGTTAACAGATCGAATTCTGGAAGCCCATATTTGAACTCTGTTCAAAATGACTGACACTGTGCCTGGAAGGCTCAGTATTGTAGTATTTGTGCTAGGTTTAACAAGCTAGATTGTGTTTTCTGGGTAGAAGGGTCCCCTAGCTCATAATCTTTTAGGGAGTAGCTGCTTTGAAAATCACAATGTGCACAAAGAAAATGAATCCATACACATTTCACTCCAAGGATACTACAAAGCACATCCACAAAATATGAAGCCTTCAAGTCGAGGTACCTACACTGCACAAATGGGCTTCCGAAAGGAAAATGTGAGTATACTTGTCTACTTTGATGACACGAAAGTCAGGAGTATCTTTGAGGACATTAGAGCATGTTACTTTGAGGTCATTGTCCAGAGGAACTCGCCAAACCCGTGGTCATGGTCAGAGGTGCAAGCTGGGAGGTCCTCAGTTTGAATCCCACCTGCGACAACTGCATTGTGTCCTTGGGCAAGACTCTTCACCCTCATTGCCCATGTGGGGGCGCATTGGCATTGTGTACTAAGGCGCAATGCATGTCGATGGTGCACTTGTCTTCAACCAATGCTAACCCTGATTGTGTGGAGTTAGTATGTTGGGGAGCCTGACAGTTGCATGCCATTGCTTGGTGGTTCTTAGCAGGTACTCCAGCTTCCTCCACCCATAAAAACTGCCCAACACGAGGTGACCCTGGCTGTTGAAAGTGTTGTTAAACTCCAATGAATAAACAAATTGGGTTGTGTGCCTTATGATTGTATCATCAGATAAATTTCTTTAGTGCTATTAGGACAGGAATTAGTACTTATGTATTTTGCTTGTTTGCACTATTTGGGGACAGGTTTAACCCTTTACCCAACGTTACAGCCAAAACGGGCCAGTGCTGTTCTAAAAAATCGCCAATTTAATTTTTAGCTCAACTTTGGTGAAGACAAATTTGAGCTTTTGTCATGGCCTGTCGTCCGTCTGTCCGTACGTCAACAATTGGATACGGCTCGGGCTAGAGGCCGTATTTATGAAGCGATCTTTACGAAACTTCTTGGGTACTTTTGTTATCACCGTGGGACGAGAACGAGTGTTTTTGGGTCTGGTCCGAAATTCAAGATGGCTGCCAGCCGCCATTTTGTACCGACGATGCAGAAATCTGTTTTTTGTACAGAACTTCCATATGAAAGCTCTGATTTGAATAATTTTTTGTATGAATGTTTAGTACCATGAGATACATTACATATCGTACGGGTTTTTTTCTCGTGCTTAAATTATGCAAATCACACTAACTTTGATTTATTTAGTGTTACTTTCAGCACTGTCAGTTCAAATGCCAATACAGCTCGGGCTAGAGGCCGCATTTATGAACCGATCTTTATGAAACTTCTTGGGTACCTTTGTTATCACCGTGGGACGAGAACGAGTGTTTTTGGGTCCGGATCGAAATTCAAGATGGCCACTGGCAGCCATTTTGTTCAAAATTAGGGGCAATCAGATTTTTGCGCAGAACTTCCACATGAAAGCTCTGATTTGAATAATTTTTTGTATGAATGTTTAGTGCCATGGGATACATCACATATAATAGGGGTTTTTTTCTCGTGCAGAAATTATGCAAATTAGATGAACTTTGATTTTTTCAGTGCTACTTACACACAGTAAGTACACATGTCAATATGGCTCGGGCTAGAGGCTGTATTTATCAACCGATCTTCACGAAACTTTTTAGGTACCTCTGTTATCACCTTGGGACGAGAACGAGTGTTTCTGAGTGCAGTCCAAAATTCAAGATGGCTGCCAGTGGCCATTTTGTACCGAAATTAGGTCTAATCAGTTTTTTGTACACAACTTCGATACGACTCAGGCTAGAGGCCGTATTTATGAACCGATCTTTACAAAACTTCTTGGGTACCTTTGTTATCACCGTGGGATGAGAACGAGTGTTTTTGGGTGTGGTCTGAAATTCAAGATGGCCACCAGCAGCCATTTTGTACCAAAATTAGTGCAATCAGTCTTTTGTACAGAACTTCTGTATGAAAGTTCTGATTTGAATAAATTTTTGTATGAATGTTTAGTAAAATGGAATACATCACATACAGTACGGGTTTTTTTCTCGTGCAGAAATTATGCAAATTAGATGAATTTTGATTTATTGAGTGCTACTTGTACACTGTAAGTGCACATGTCAATACGGCTCGGGCTAGAGGCTGTATTTATCAACCGATCTTCACGAAACTTCTTGGGTACCCTTGTTATCACCTTGGGACGAGAACGAGTGTTTCTGAGTGCGGTCCAAAATTCAAGATGGCTGCCAGTGGCCATTTTGTACCGAAATTAGGTCCAATCAGTTTTTTGTCACAACTTCTATACAGCTCGTATTTATGAACTGATCTTCACGAAACTTCTTGGGTACCTTTGTTTTCACCTTGGGACAGGAATATAATGAGTGTGTTTTGGGGTGCCTTTGTTGTCACTGTGCTATGAAAACAAATATTTTGGGGTTCAGTCAGACCCACTCTGGGACTCAAAGATTTCTTTTCTAGTTTAGCATCTGACTGTCACCCACCTTTACAATACTTTACCTATACATTTGTTACAGGCTACGGTCAGTATTTATGTACAGACCGTTACAATACTTTATATGTACCTTTGTTATCAGGTTATTACCTAGATGTTTGTCATTGCTGTGTCACATACTATACATGTACATGTCTTGACAAGTTGGGCTGCAGTGTTATTGACACTTTCATTTCATTTTCTGTCTCAAAAACATAGGTTATGACCCCTTGTTGGAACAAGCTCATTGTGTTCGTTCCAATGAGGGGTCATAACTTATTTTTTTAGACAAAAAAATGAAAAAAATTAGTTATTCAAGCATTTTTTTGCAAGTGTCGTCTGCTTTTCATGTTGGGTAAAGGGTTAAGTAGCTTTTGGCAGTGCCTTCAGGGGAGGACTGTTCCCCTAATTTTGTTGATCCTTTAGTAGCTGTCATGAAAAATCTTAATATGCACAGAGAAGATGAGAGTTTGGCAGTGGACTGCAGATAAATTACAAAGAAATGTCACAAGGCTGACTTTTATCTTTAGTTAATACTTTCTGCAATACATTCCTGTTTAAGAATACAGCAGTTAATGTGTTAACAGATTGAATTCTGGAAGCCCATATTTAAACTCTGTTCAAACTGACTGACACTGTGCCTGGGCGGCTCAGTATTGTAGTATTTGTGCTGGGTTTAACTAGCTAGACTGTGCTTTCTGGGGAGAAGGGTCCCCTAGCTCATGACGATCTTTTGGGGAGTAGCTGCTTTGAAAAATCACAATGTGCACAAAGAAAATGAATCCATACATGCTAAATACTTTCACTCCAAGGATACTACAAAGCACAACCACAAAATATGAAGCCTTCAGGTCGAGGTACCAACACTCCACATATGGGCTTCCAAAAATGAAAATGTGAGTATACTTGTCTACTTTGATGACACAAAAGCCAGGAGTTGCTTTGAGCTCCCCATGGGAACCCCGGGAAGTAAGCAGCACTTGTTTACTGTGGTAAACCAGTTCCGCTTTACTAGTAAAATAGGACCCAGTCACCAATGCTTGGGGTGTAAGTCCTCTACAATGGGCAACATGTAGATCAACGATTGACTACCCTTGACTTCATCTCCATGTTGTGTCACGATTAGCCATGGTGCATAAATATGTGACGTTAACCACCAACAAACAAACAAACAGTAGCTTTGAGGACATTAGAGCATGTTACTTTGAGGTCATTGTCCAGAAGAACACTGCTAACCCGGGGGCATGGGGGCACAGCAGGTAAAGGTGCAGGCTGCAAGGGCCTCGGTTTGAATCCCACCTGCGACAACCGCATTGTGTCCTTGGGTAAGACACTTCACCCTCATTGCGATAGAAGTTCTACGATAGCTGGAACCCCAGGAAGTGAAGCATGCAGTACTTGTTTACTTTACCACAGTAAACAAGCACAGTTTTGCTGGTAAATAGAACCCAGTCACCAAAGCTTGGAATGGAAGTCCTCTGAAATGGGCAATGTGAGTATAAACCATGGACTAAACTTGATTTTTCTCTGTGATGTGGTCACACAAGATATATGTAGAATGTGTAGAAAATATGTTTCTTTAACCCTTTACCCAATGAAACGGTCAAAACTGGCCTGCGCTATTCTCAAAAAATCGCCAATTAATTTTCATTATATTTTCATTTTTTGTCTCAAAAACATAGGTTATGACCCCTCTTCAGAATGAGCTCGTCAAGCTCGTTTCAATGAGAGGTCATAACCTATGTTTTTGAGACAAAAAATGAAAAAAATTAGTTATTCAAGAATTTTGTTTGCAAGTGTTGTCTGCTTTTCATGTTAGGCAAAGGGTTAAACACCAATAAATAAAATAAATATAGAAATTTTTACTTGTTTTTTTTCAGTTACACTTCAATCCTCTCTTGTCACTTTTTGGAACACTCCTTCAAAAAACTGTAGAAGTGAATTTTCCACTTATCTTACAACTTATTTTAGCTGGTACTGTACAGATTGTGAGAGATGGAACTTTTTTAGGCAGATAATATATTTTGGCCTAAAAAAGTTAAAAATCTATTTCTCAGGCCTCCCACATGGTGCTTTTGGCTGCCGCATGCTCTCTTTTTATAACCACTGCCCAAGTTAACCCTTTACCCAACGTAACGGCCAAAACTGGCCAGCGCTATTCTAAAAAATTGCCAGTTAATTTTCATTATTTTTTCATTTCTTGTCTCAAAAACATAGGTTATGGCCCCTCATTGGAACAAGCTTGTTCGAATGAGGGGTCATAAACTATGTTTTTGAGACAAAAAATTAGTTGTTCAAGAATTATTTTTCCAAGTGTCGTCTGCTTTTCATGTTGGGTAAAAGGGTTAAAAAAATTTATCAATTTGTTCCTTGAGTGCAACAAGGCTTTGCAGTGCTTTAGCAAGGGATGAAATACACCACCATCCATGCTATTCTGTAGATTATGAGGCCTAAAACATAAAATAACCAAGAACATGAACTTTTGATGGCAACGAAATAATTACAAAAATGAAAAATCAAATAAAAAACTGCCTGTCCACATGCAATTTTACAAAAAATGGCCTGAGAAACAGAAGATTACTTTGTGGGGCCTTATGAAAATAATTTACCAGGATTGGAAAATAAAGTGAATATCATTGATATGTATTTATTATCAACTCTGTCATGATTCATAAGAATCTGTTTCATGTATAAAATGTTGAAACTGCAGATCTGCTTCCTGCACATTGTGTGTTATTGATCTAATGTTTTAATATATACTTGTTCTCTATTGTTCTTTGCAATTTTCTTTTACAGCCCTGCTGTTGTTGTATGATGTTTGTAATAAAAATAGCTTCGATAATACAAGAGTGAGTATTCATTTTTATTCATACGTAACATTGGCTTGAAATCAACCTTTTTCCATACCTTGCAAGATTAATCATAATTTGAGCAAAAATTGATTAATTAATTCCCTTTACCATTAGAGTGGAGCCCACTTAATTGGATATTTCTTAACCCTTTACCTAACCTGAAAAGCAGACGACACTTGCAAAAATAATTCTTGAATAACTATTTTTTTTCATTTTTTGTCTCAAAAACATAGGTTATGACCCCTCGTTGGAACGAGCTCGACGAGCTCGTTCCAACGAGGGGTCATAACCTATGTTTTTGAGACAAAAAATGAAAATATTTTGAAAATTAATTGGCGATTTTTGAGAATAGCGCTGGCCGGTTTTGGCCGTTACGTTGGGTAAAGGGTTAACTGAATAATCCTGTTAATTGAATGTAATTTCCTAACACAAAACCATTTACCATACCTCCAGTACAAATTTGACCTGTTAATTGAATATAGGTTATAGAGTAAACTCCTGTTTATTGAATAAAAAATTGTGTAACCTGTCGAGAAATTACCCCAACTTTCCCCAGTTTTCCTTTGTTTATAGACCTATTTGGCCTCAGTGCATCCAATACGGGCATTTAATCTATTATATCTTGTTTGACAGAGCTCATAGAGCTCTGTCAAACAAGATATAATAGAATAAATGTTAAGTTTATCTCTAGAATGCAGGAAAGTGACACAACCCTGTTAATTGAATAATTTTCATTTCAAAGTGGCTATCCAATTAACAGGGTTCCACTGACTACCAACAAGTTACAAGCCTTCCATCGTGTAACCCTTTACCTAACAAATTTTGAAGTACCTGTCTGCGTAGTTTACAAACTGATCTGTTGTAATAAAAACATTTTATCAAAACTTTTCAACAAAACCATATGTGACCCTCATTGAAAAAGAGCATGTTCAATGAAGGGGTGTTATATGTTTTTGTTAATTTTTTTAGTTTTTTGTTTGTTTTATTGGAGTTTAATGATGCTTTCAGCAGCAAGAGACACATTGGATCAGACAGTGTATGAGTGGAGGAAGCCTGAGTACCCATAGAGAACTACCGAGCTGTGCTGAACAATTCAGACTCTCCAACTTACTGACCATCACAAGCATCAATCACAATTCAAGAACACAGTCCAGATGGCAAGGGTCTGGATCAAACCATCAACCTTTTGACTTAAAGTTCAGTGAGGGTGTGAGATGGGAAAATCTCACCCAAGGCCAAGATATTTGGGCCAGACACGGGGTTTGCCAAGTGTCTGGACTAAATATCTTGTCCCGAGGGTGAAATTTCCCCATCTCACACACATGCCCATCAGGGATAATTCCTCGCCTCCCCCCTCCAAAACACCCTGATGTGACCAAAAGTAATTCAATGGCATGTGCAGCTATATCGAACAATTTTCTTGTACCCTTCTGAAAAAAATGTTTTTCTTGTCTGAAAGTGCGCACAAAGGTTCTGTATGTACCATAGGTATATATAGGAAATTTAATCCCAATGCTGACAAAACAGGTATTAAAGATTAGAAGTGAAATGAACATTGACACATTTCGATGACGTCATATTATGAATTTTGCAATGTATTTGCATAACTTTTCGAGAGGAATTTAGTGCAGCTCTCTCCACTCCTAGCGGCGTTCACCCAAAAATTCATATAAAAGAGTCCTTTGGTGTTGCGGTCTGTGTTTTTATTTGTATTCGACAAATGTTCGTCTGCTTCTATTTCCGAAACGTAACACCATGTTGTTTGTTTACAGAAGAACGTTCGATGATTGAATAGTCCTGCGCTCATTAAATATGCCGATAAGCTTGTCACGTGGGTCATGTGAGATAGATATCTATCTCAAATAAGCGTTCTTATATGAGACACGCATGTCTTGCATAGGAAGTGGGGGGAGAAACCATGTTCTCCCACCACTAAGGTATTGAGACATGTATAAAGTCATGCGAGACAGCTGGGAGAGATATACCTGTCTCACTCCACCCATGAGACAGCTATCTCACCCCACCCACGTGACAACCTATATTGGCTTATTAGCATATTTAATGAGTGCAGGTCTATACAATAATGGCACATTCTTCTGAAAACAAACAACATGGTGTCACCTTTTGGATTATTTGCAGACGAACGTTTGTCGAAAAAAATAGAAATAAAAACACAGACCGTAAAACCAATGATCACTTGACTCTTTTATATGAATTTTTGTGTGAACACCATTATGAGTGGAGAGAGTTGCACGAAATAATATGGCGTCATTGGAATGTGTCAATGTTCATTTCGTTACAAATCTTTAACCCCTGTCTTGTCGGCATTTGGATTTAACTTTGTGGTATATACCTGTGATATGTACAGAACTTTTGTGCACTTTTTCCGATAACCAAATAAGTTTTTTTCAGAAATGTACAAGAAAACTGTTCAATATAACTGCATGTGCCCCAAAATTACTTTTGATGACGTCAGTGTGTTTTGGTGGGGTGGGGAGGAAATTATCCCTGATATGGGGAAATCTCACCTTCGGGACAAGATATTTAGCCCAGGCACTCGGCAAGCCTCATGTCTCGCCCAAATATTTTGCCCTCAGGTGAGACTTCCCCATCTCACACCCACCCCCATCAGGGATTATTATGATCCCCGACGAGTCTGAAGGTGGGATGGGGAAATCTCACCCGAGGGGCAAGATATTTGAACCAAGCCTCGAGTCTGGTTCAAATATCTTGCCCCGAGGGTGAGATTTACCCATTCCCACCTTCAGACTCATCGAGGATGATTTTTCTCCCCCCACCATACAGCGATTACGTTAGCCAGAAGTAATTGGGAGTCACGTGCTGATTCAGTCAACTCATTTTGTATTCGTTGTTTTGAGAAACTGATGACACCATCGGAAAGAGCATGCACAAGTTATGTATATACCAAAGGTATAGACTACAAAATTGATTAGGAACGGTGGCAGCTTGAGGGTTGAAGAGTTTTAGAGCATCGAACTTTGATCACACTGCATTCCGATGATGTCAGTATGAATTATTTGGTAGTAAGAAACTGATACAATATGCGCAATGTCATAATAAAGTTATAAATGGATAACGTCACGTGGGTGGGTGGGGTGGGATACATCTGTCTCTCCCTGCTATCTCACCCTGGACACACGTATGTTACACTCGCAGTGGGGGGAGAAACATCTGTCTCTCCCTGCTATCTCACCCTGGACACACATATGTTACACATGCAGTGGGGGGAGAAAATAACATTCCCAAATGTTTCAGTAATTCAAGAAATTTTTTCTTACACAAGTGTCATCTTCTAGTTATTTATATTTTAGGCAACCTGAAAAGTTACCTTAACCCTTTACCGAGAGAATTGGCCACATCTGCCTGTGAAATTTCAAAACTGAGCAGTTGAAAAAAGCATATATAAAAAATCTCAACAATCTCAACAAAAGCATATCATGTGACCCTTCATTAGAACGAGCTTGCTGAGTAGGTCACCTGATATGGTTTTGTTGAAATGTTTAGAAAAATTTGGAAAAATTTTATTTAATATCAAAAAATTTGATACTGTGTGCTTTGGATAAAGGGTTATTTTTTTTACAGATAAAATTTTTTCAGAAATTATGAGAAAGAGAAAAGTGCTGAGTCAAATTTGATTTAGGTCATATTTGCATTCTCTGTTGAGTTATTCCCCTTGACTTGCGTGTAAATAATACATGTCATGGTACTTTGTACATTGTCCAGAATCACAAAATACAAGTCAAGTTTGTGTCTCAACATTTTCGCATTCTCTTAACTCCTTTTGACTTTGTGAAAAATAATACCTTTTTTTGGTTTCTGTATGGTAACTTTAGTATGCATTTGGTTACTATTTTTAAATTTCAAATTTTGTATGGAATGATTACATGCAGGTCATTTTCACATTTGACCATATTTGCTTTCTTTGTTATGGAGTTATTCCCCTTTGAAAAATAAAAAACAATACATTTTATGGTGATAACTGGTTTTATTTTCATTTGCCTTCATAAAGGTTTTGTAAAGCAGGGATATTCATGTCCTGTGGACAAAAGTAGGGAGCTGCTCTGTTGGTGAAATTGAGTGGTAGGTGAATTAGATTATGGGCATCAAGGACAATGGAGCTCTGGGGCATGGCCACCCATGGTATTATTCTAGTTTTTGTTTTTATCTCAAAAGTAGTTTCTAATGCTCTTGAAATTTAAATGAACTCAAGTTTTTTTTTACTATGAGCACTGTATTCAGATGATGATGGGATAAATAGTCAGTTTAACATTAGAATGTGGGAAAATGATCAAATCCTTGGTTATTTGGATACTCTGGATAATTGAATATTATTCACAGGCAGTTCGACTATTCAGTTAACAGGATTCCACTGTATAACTGCCGGCTAGGGCACCCTGGATCCTTTTCAGCAGTGTGTTGAGTTAAAAAAAAGAAAAATCACCTGCACTTTATTATACCCCCCGCAAACAAAGTTTGGGGGAGGTATATAGGAATCACCCTGTCCGTCCGTCTGTCCATCCTCGTAAGTGCAACTCCTCCTAAACCGTTTGAAGAATTTTCATGGAACTTTACACAATGGAAGAACTCCATATGGAGATGTGCATGAAGCAATATAATTCCGTTCTGACATTTCCAAGGGGAGATAATCTGTCCGTCTGACCATCCTTGTAAGCGCAACTCCTCCTAAACCGTTTGAAGAATTTTCATGAAACTTTACACAATGGAAGAACTCCATATGAAGATGTGCATGAAGCAATATAATTCCGTTCTGACATTTCCAAGGGGAGATAATCTAACTTATACCATCTGTCCATCCTTGTAAGCACAACTCCTCCTAAACCATTTGAAGAATTTTCATGAAACTTTACACAATGGAAGAACTCCATATGAAGATATGCATGAAACAATATAATTCCATTCTGACATTTCCAAGGGGAGATAATCTAACTTATACATTTCAGGCGCGGATGGTATCACTTTGTGAATTTGCTCACAGTACCTCTAGTTATTTTTAAAGAATGAGCTGAACATTTCTTAACCCTTTATCTAACAGGAAAGGAAGACAACACTTCAAACAAAATTCTTGAATAATTATTTTTCATTTTTGTGCCAAAAACATAGCTTATAACCCCTTGTTGAAATGACCACAATGTGCTTATTCTAATGAGGGTTCATAAACTGTTTTCGAGACCAAAAATAAAAAAAAATCATGAAAATTGAACTGATTTTTGTGAATAGTAGTCCTGGTTTTTGGCATTATATTAAATAAAGGGTTAATTGTTCGTATATTAGCCTTGGCATCAAAATAGTTAACCCTTTACCTGACATGAAAAGCAGACAACACTTGCAAACAAAATTCTTGAATAACTAAATTTTTTTTATTGTCTCAAAAACATAGGTTATGACCCCTTGTTGGAACGAGCTCAACGAACTCGTTCCAATGAGGGGTCATAACCTATGTTTTTGAGGCAAAAAATGAAAAAAATAATGAAAATTAATTGGCGATTTTTGTGAATAGTGCTGGTCAGTTTTGGCTGTTACGTTAGGTAAAGGGTTAAATGATAGTGTAGTAAAATTAGTTTTCATAGGTCATTATATTTATTTATTTATTGGTGTTTAAGGTCACATATTTCTGCACAATGGCTAATCATGACCACGACCGTTTTACGGGAGGAAGCCGGAGAGAACCACCGAGCAACGGCGAGCAACTGTCAGCTCCCCAACATACTAACTCCACACAAGCAGGGTTAGCATTGGTTGAAGACAGGTGCACCATCGACATGCAGTACGCCTTAGTGCAAAGCGTCACCGTGCCCCCCACATGCGCAATGGGGGTGAAGTGTCTTGCCCAAGGACACAACGCGATTGCCGCAGGTGGGATTCGAACCGAGAACCTCTTGGCTTGCAGCCTGCACCTCTGCCTACTGAGTCACCGCACCCCCTCATAGGTCATTTGTAACATGAGAGTACTTTTCAAAAGATACAATGATACCAGGAAGGGGAGCCCAGTTTAGCAAGATTATATGTTCATAAATAATAGATTTGTTGAAATTTATTGGGGAGTGCCTGTTAGCCCACAACAATAAATCATAATATAATTTTATATAAACATCTTTAACCCTTTAACTAACATGAAAAGCAGAGGACACTTGTAAAACAAAATTCTTGAATAACTAATTTTTTTCATTTTTTGTCTCAAAAACATAGGTTATGACCCCTCTATGGGACAAGCTCGATGAGCTTGTTCCAAAGAGGGGTCATAACCTTCGTTTATGAGACAAAAAATAAAACTTAATTGGTTATTTTTGTGAATAGTGCTGGCCGGTTTTGGCCGTTACATTGAGTAAAGGGTTTAAACTACAACAAGAAGCTCTATATGTGTCAATGTCTGTCAGTTTTTTTTTTAACTCTTTTGCTGCCATACAGCACCACTGCAGTACATGCCACTGCCATGCACCCAGTGGAATTGCACAGTAATAAATAGTACATTCAGTTTGGATACAGTGGAATCACTTTTTGTGTCGCCTGCCCCACGAAGTGGGGAGCGACATATAGGGATTACTTTTGTCGTCTGCGTCGTCGTCCGCGTAACATTTTCTCTTATCCGCCACTCCTCTTTAACCTATGAATGGATTTTGATGAAACTTTCAGTGATTCTTTATCACATAATGGCATTGTGCACCCCCTATTTTATTTTTTGATCTGCTGTATTTTTTCCAGAGTTATGCCCCTTTTCCACTTAGAATTCTGTCTGAAATATTAAAATATAGTGCAGGTGACACACGTCTTCCATGGAAGACTCACATCTAAGTCTGTTTAGAGGAATATCTTACTGAAATTTGATATACTGGTAGGTATAGGTCCGGACGCTGAATTGCATATGAAACTTGGTTATATAAGGTCACGTGACCATGACAACCAAGATGGCTGCCACACCAAAGTAAAGAAATATCTCCATATTCTTGTGTTTTGTGTGATGGAGTTAAAACAATAAATGTAGCCAAATAATGGATTTTTATGCTAAATGTTGTTCTACTATAGTGGTTATAGTGCAAATTGATCGGCAGTTTTGAAAAAAATATTACTGATAGTCTGTAAATCTATTTGGGTGTTTGGGAGTGATATTGAAAATCAAGATGCTTTGTCATGGTCGGTATGGCTGAATCCAGCATGGGTCAAATGGATCTTCTAAACCATATATTTGCCAGTCAAAACTAATTTGGTCATTTCCTGACTCTAATGACTTTTCTACCTTGAATCCTGCAGAATTTTCAACCGCACCAACATTTCAAATGAAATCTTGGCCGTGAGGGGTTATTATGCCCATATCTTAGCATTGAGGGGTTAATATGACCATATCATTGGCCGTATCTTTGAGAGTGTCCCCATCTTCAGTTTCAGAACCACAGTTACTATCTGAGTCTTAAAAAATACACTCTATAACCTCACTTGTCCTGAAATGTTCCAGTGTAGAATTCCTTGCAGACATTTTGTCTGAAAGACGTGCCAAAACAAACCAACATACATTTTGATCCAAGCTGTATTCCTATCCGAGGCGGTTGTGGTGCGAAATTTTACTTTACCTTTGACAGTGAACATAACTAGAACATCACAATATTGTAAATCACAAAAAATAAGAGAGTTACTTCCCCTAGAACACCCCGTATTGCTGTCTGGTTTCAAATTTGGTCTAAAGTCGCAATCGGCAGCGACTGGGTGATTCGACTTTAGTCGCGTTGGGCAGCGAAAGAGTTAAGCTCAGTAACTTTTAAATTCTTGGTGGAATGTCCGCATATTTGGTATGCAAGTGTATCTTATTTATGTCTAGTCCCATGTTCACTGCAGGTGTTATTCAGAGTATTTTTTGTCAGAGTTATTGCTATTTACATGGACTTGAAGATGAGTTTCATTTTTACCATGAAACTGTTAAAATACATGGTGGAATGACATTATATTTGGTATCTATTAATGTATAGCCCAGTGTCCAGTCCAGGTGTTAGGCCTAAGGAAGTTAAGAATCTGTTTCTCAGACCCTCCTGCGTGGTCATTTTCGCTGCCGCATTTTCTCTTTTTATAAGGTTCTGCTCTACAGTTTTGCACTGTTGCACAGGGGGTGAAATTCTAAACAAAGGGTATATGTTGAAACTAATGCCATGTAAATTGGAGATATTTTTTTAAGTATCAGATATATGATTACATTAGTCTATTTGGACAAGAGAGTTTGAAATTTTTGTCCTGAAGTTGGAGTCTGAAGCATAGGGGTAAACTACCAGGTGAATTATGGGAAACAGTGGCTTCGAAAAATCAGCTTTTTCTTAAAATGCCATTTTTACCCGGGTTTGTTACCAGTCATGTAACTAAAAAATGAGATGGAGCATGGAATTTTTTTTTCACATTTTAGAAACGGGGTAAAATGCTCCAGGGTCAGGTTAGTGGGGATAGTGGAAAATTCTGCTTTTGAGGCTGCTGGGTGGCTGAAAATGACTGGTATCAGCAGTTTTTCATGCAATTTTGCAGGTTGAAGTCTTGCCTTTGACAATAAATTATTCACCCACATTCAGATTATTTATTTCTACTTTGTCATATTGTGTTATATGTTTTTAGTGGATTTGGGAAATGTAATATATGTTATGGGTTAGATAACTTAGTTGCAGAATATCTGCATTTGATGAGAGCATATGGCATGTCATTTTAGGAAATGCCTGGAAAACTGTGGAGCGGATCCAAACCAATGCAAACTTAAAAAAATAGAAATTAAATGATTCATGTGTGATATTTTACCCAAGTTAATAAAATTGATAAGTTTGTCCCTTGACTGCAACAAGGATTGGCAATGCTTTAGCATTGCAAAGCCGTCTTGCACTCAAGGGACGAAATACACCACCACCCATGTTGTTCCGTAGATTATGAGGCCTAAAACAAAGAACATACCAAGAATATGAACTTTTGATGGCAAAGAAATAATTACAAAAATAAAATAAAAATACCACCCACCCACATGCAATTTTACAAAAAATGGCTGGAGAAACAAGATCTACTTTGTGTGGCCTTATTCAGAGTTTTTTTGCTCTTCAGGGAATTTGAATTTGTTTCATGTTTACTGCAGCTCAGGCATGAACTCGCAATTTTTTATCAACTGCTGAAGAAACAAGCTAATGCATTCTGTTCTAGTGTAAAGCCACTAAAGTAGCTTCCAAAACTCTCATTTGAATCATGATATGACTTCTAGTACTCCTCCCAATGATAATGTTTCAAAAAATCAATATTTAATTCATTACATGCCTGCTGAATTGTTACCTGTATGACAAATTAATACTGCGTTCGGCGGAAGTGATTTGATCATTTTTAAAACTTCATTCGATGTGATTTTTCCGAAATATGCTGACAGATTTCTCTTAAAATTGCAAATAAAGGTCGATTTTTATTTAATCTCGGCATATAAAGGGCTTCTGAAAATTTAAAATTTAAGTACTTTAACCCTTTACCCAACGCAGACGATATCAAAATTTATTATTTTAAATATAATTTTTTTTCATTTTTCAAAAAATTTCAACAAGACCATATCATGTGACCCCTCATTGGAACGAGCTCAATGAGCTCGTTCCAATGAGGGGTCACATGATATGGTTTTGTTGAAATATTTTGCAAAAATTAATTTTTTCAACTGCTCATTTTGCATATTACGAGGGCGGATGCAGGCGATTTGTTAGGTAAAGGGTTAACCCTTTTGCTAACATAATGTTCATATCTGGCCAGCATTATTCGTGAAAATTATCATTTAAATTTTTTTTATCCCTCCCTATGCACTGTTAGGGGAAATAAGAATGGGTTACATCTGTCCATCTATACTACCGTTGGTCCATCCTTCCTCATTCCTAGTCATCACATTTTGAAGAAAATTATATTTTTCCTAAATTTAATATATACCAGTAGCTTTTTGGTGATAATATACTAAAAGTTTGCTGAGCACCAAATATTTGACACATCATTGTGAAATATGCTTGTGACATATTTGCAATATTTTTGGTGGATATGATTGAGGAAGGTATTGAGATGGTCCCCATTGTTCACATTAGCTCACTTGACAGGCAGACTTTTCGTGACAGTCATGGAAAGCGTGTACCCCTTGATTTTCATGATGTTTCCGTGTACTGTCTACATGTACATGACATGTGTAGGCTATTCAATCTTCACTTCAACACGAACCCTTGCGATTTAATGATTGAATATAGCAAATGCAAATGTAAGAATACATTTGTCTGAAGCAGGAATGTGGCAGTCAGCAGGGATTGTGGAGCGAGGGTCTAACCATCGTCAGGTTGATGAAGCCCTTGGTGTGCACCATACGGTGATCACCAGAGCCTGGGCAAGATTTCAGCAGTATGGCACACCAGCAAGATGACGTGGTGGCAGAGACAGGGCAACATCTGCAGCTGAAGACCGGTTTTTGATCATGCAGGCCCGTAGGAACCGCTTTGCCACAGCAACCCAGCTTTGCAGTGACCTTCAGAATGCATCCAGGGTAAATGTTTCGATGCAGACTATCCAGGCAATGTTGCACGAAGGTGGTCTCCGATCGAGAATACCATGCATTCACATTACGCTGTCCCAGAACCACCGCCAGGCACGATATGAATGGGCCATGGACCACGTTGGATGGACCAGAGAAGATTGGCTACCTGTCCTTTTTACAGATGAGTCAAGGTACTGCCTAGAGCACCAGGGTATGGAGAAGACCAGGAGAGTGATTCCATGCAGCCAACATTGCTGAGCATGACCGCTATGGTGGAAGGTCAGTCATGGTCTGGGGCGGCATCAGCAGGGATGGACATAATGAGCTCTGTGTCCTTGAACATGGTACATTGACAGCACAGTGTTTTTTTATGAGATCCTGGATGTCCACGTCAGATTGTATGCAGGTGCAGTGGGTGATAGATTCATTCTGATGGACGATAATGCCCGTCCCCATGTTGCCCATGCTGTCGGGGAGTACCAATAGAGGTAAGGGATTGAGCGTATGGACTGGCCAGCAAGATCCCCTGACCTCAATCCAATCGAACACGTCTGGAATGAGTTGCAGCATGCAATTTCAGCCTGTCCAGTCCAGCCAAGAAGTATCCAGGAGCTTGGTGCCATGCTGGTCCAAGAATGGAACAACATCCCACAAAGGACCACCAGGAGCCTGATTGGGAGCAGGAGAAGTCATTGTCAAGCTGTAATTAACAGTAATGGGTCTCATACTCGATGTTGAAGCCATACCAGTTCGCTCCGTCAACTTTTTGGCAAATTGAAAAATTTCCTCTTTTATCAGTAATATCCATTTTCCATGGTTATCGTATTCAAAGCTAAAAAATAATGTCAAACACAAATAAAATCTTAATTTCTGTACTTAAATCATTAAAGATATAATTAAATAAAAAAATATATGCACTTTTCATTACACTATTTCAACTAAAATGTAAAACAGTTAGTTGAATACACTTGGTGCTTTGTAGCAAACTTTGAGTAGTATATCATGAATAGTATTGCGAAACATCGCTCTCCAAGTAATTCTTCAAGAGTTACTGCCCTTGTTGTACTTGAAATTGCTTGTCATCACATTACTATTTCTTGTCACATTTTAACCCTTTGAGACTTTAATTACCCTGATGTTCAAATGTCATTGGGAATTCAGTTTCTTCAGTGTTTTTCAAAATGCGACGTCAAATGTTGGAAAGTACAAATAACAAAATATTTTTCACATTAGTGATTAATTGGTTGAGGGCTAGATTATTTTTGGTGGTCTGAATTTGTTATTGAAAACTTGTTTTATTACAAATTATTGGAGAGTGCCTACATGCACTCTCCTATAATTTGTAATAAAACAAATTTGTATAAAAAGATATTATTTGTATTTGACTGAATATGAAATATAAGCAAGCAAAGTGCTGGCTTTTGCTCTGGTATCCTCATTTTTTGAAAGCCCTGATAATGGCATCTAGCACTCAACCAGTTAAGAAGTCCTGACAGCACGATTATATTAGTATTCTAAGCTTCGATAACACTTGGCTCGACAGTTGTCACTGAGCACTATTCGGAAGAAAATAGGAATTGAGATTAAAACTTTAAAAAATCGAAAAATAATAGCAAAACAAATGACCACAAAGTACTAACGCTCCATTTGATTTCGTACCTCATAAGACGTGCAAAAGTATCAAAGGGTTAAAGAAAACCGTTCAGAATCTTTTTTTCAAATTTAATACATAGCTTTCTTGGTATAGTATTGTGAAGGGTAGGTATTCTGAAACAGCTGTACCCAAGTATTTCTTTTAAATTTATTTCTTATGTTGGACTTGGGTAACAGAGGATGACCTTCTTATGGAATTACACTTGGTTTTTTTTTTAAATTTCTGTGCCCAGAACATAGCTTAGGAGCCCATGTTGGAAATTGAGCTCATTCCAATGATCAGTTGAGACAAAAAATTAAACTTTTTAGTTATTCAAGAATTTTTTTTTAATATTGTCGTCTTCCAGTCATGTCAGATAGAGTGAGTTTTGCAAATTATTGTTTGAGAAACTTATTTTTCAGCTCAACTTTGACGTAGTCATATTTGTGGTTTTGTTATGGCCCATTGCCCATCTGTCTGTCCGTCAACAATTCAGCATGGCTCGGGCCACAGGCCTTATTTATGAACCGATCTTTACGAGACTTCTTGGGTACCTTTGTTATCACCGTGGGACAGTCTGAAATTCAAGATGGCCACTGGCAGCCATTTTGTACCAAAATTAGTGCAATCAGTTTTTTTGTACAGAACTTCTGTATGAAAGTACTTATTTGAATAACTTTTTGTAAGAATGTTTAGTAACATGCAATACATCACATATAGTATGAAATAGGTGCTGCCTAAAGGCGAGCGCAAGTAGTCTCATTCAACTTCAAGTCAACAGAATTGTTAATTTCAATTTTCATGTCTTGAGAATGAATTATTGATCGGAGCAGTAGCTGAGAGCTAACGTGGCTTGTACTGATTCTGGGTTCTGTCGGTTTCTCAATAGATGGGGTACTCAGGGTAGGCCAAATCGACTTCTGCACCTGGTAAACAGTAGCTATGGTCTTTTCGTTTTGACCATACAGATTTCTACTCACAGGAATGGTGTAATTATTATCATTCAAGGAGTTAACAACTTCACTGTAAAGCTTTTTTGCCAACAGTGCTGGGGTTGCACATACCACAACCAGTACCCAAGATGCCGCAACTGCCGCGGGTGTCAATATGTGAGATGGGCATTATGAATATGATTCTGATTCAACTTTCAAAAATCAAATTAATGAAGATGAAATTGGAATAGTTTTTTCAAAAATGATTTATGTTTCTTTTGTTCCACCAAATCACTCACCATTACAAAAGTATTTTGCAATCAGTGAATAGAATTTGTCAATTGAGTTTCGAAAATTTTGTGTGAAAAACACGTCTTGTTCTGTTGATCAACAAATGCAGACGACAAAATTGATTCCAAAGAATGCCTATGTCCCTCCCACAATCCCGCTGCTAAATATGCAAATCACTTATTCGTCTCCGTGGAACCTAGTTTGCTCTGCCTACTGTGACACTCTGTCAAATGACGACAAATGAGCATTCGTTCTTTCGTTGCTCCGCCTACACTTCAAAATGTTGTATCATGATTGTGATTTCCGTGTCAAGTCGGATTTGAAAGTATTGTTGCATTAAAAACCAAAAAACAAGAAATTATAGAAAAGCTATACAAAAAACAAGGACGATGAAAAAAATCCAGAGCTCCGAGTAACTACCTGATGATATTTTTTATATTTTAAAATTTTAATGTCATATGGAAATGATAATCTTCCAAGTCATGTTTACAGAGTGCTAGTTCAGGGTTCAGGGTGCCACTATACACTGCTAAAACTGTATTTCTCAGAATTCCTGCTGTAAAATTTAGCCTAAAAGTTGAGAGTGAGACCATACCAAATGAGTAATGTTACAGTAGCCACAGAAATCCCATCCATAAAACTACTGAACGGGACATCCATTGGTGTATTGAAAATTTGAAAACGATTGAAAGCAGTATTTGGTATTTTTTTTAATCATTACTGATAATCGGACACGATCTGACAATCGTCTTTCCAAAATATGACGATGATTTTTTAAAAACATGTCTCAAAACAGTCACTAACATGCCGCCACATAAATTAATTTGGCACAAAGAATCGCTCGTTACTAGGGAGGCATGTTGGTTGCTAAGGTAACCAACTAACATCATTGCCGAATCCTTGGTTTAGATCCCTGGTGTATAATTATAGGAACATATATTGAATTTAGTCAAAAATTGTCCTAATAGATAGCCCATCGCTGGGAAGGCACATTGGTTGCTATGGACACCAACTGACATCACTACAGACTCCTTTTAGATCCTAAGTGCATAATGGGCCCATATATCAGACTTGGCCAGAATTGGACCAATAGACCACCCATTGCTAGGGAGGTATGTTGGTTGCCAAGGAAACCAACGGACGTTATTGCCAACTCATTGGTTTAGGTGTCTAGCGCATTATGGGTTCATATATCAATATATCAAATTTGGTCAAAATTCACCCCGTTTTCGACTCCATGGTTTAGATCCCTAGTGTATTGTGGGTCCATAGATTGAATTTGGTCAAAATTGACCCAATAAGTCTCCTGTTGCTAGGGAGGCACGTTGGTTGCTAGGGAAACAAACTGACATCATTACCGACTCCTTGGTTTGAATCCCTGATGCATTATGGCTCCACGTATCAAATTTAGTCAAAATTGGCCCAGTAGGTCGCCCGTTGCTAGGGAGGCACGTTGGTTGTTAGGGAAACCAACTGACACCATTTTTTATTCTTTGGTTTGGATCCCTAGTGCATTGTAGTTCCATATATCAAATTTGGTCGAAATTGGCCCAAGAGGCCACTCGTTGCTAGGGAGGCACGTTGGATGCTAGGGAAACCAACTTCCATAACTTTCGACTCCTTGGTTTGGATTCCTAGTGCCTGATGGGTTCATATATCAAATTTGGTCCAATTGGCCCAATAGGTCGTCCGTTGCTAAGGGGGCATGTTGGTTGCTAGGGAAACGAACTGACATCATTACCGACTCCTTGATTGTGACGTTCCTAGCATGTTCCATGATGTAGTAAATTGTAAGTTAGTCTGACCCCCGGTGTATTATGGGAGAATATCTCAATAGCACCCCCCCCCCCCTCCACACATGCCACCTCCCCTGTTACTTCCCTCAACTGATGGTTCACTCACTTTACCCTAGTTGGTATCCGAATGTTCCTTTGAAAACAATGATATTGTCCTTTTTTGTTCTTGGGAAGATTCCTCGAATCCTACAAACATCCTGTTGATATCAAAATGGCAGCCGGCATGGAGACACAAATTTTGAAATCAAAGCTGTAGAGGAGTTTCAGAAGAATTGACTCAATTACATGTGTTAACCTATAGAGCTTGCTTCCGAACGAGCTTCGCCCGTTCTGGGGGCGCTCACTAATGTATAGGTTTTTTTCTTGTGCAGAAGTTATGCAAATTAGATGAAGTTTGATCTTTTCAGTGCTACTGATACACAGTAAGTGCACATGTCAATACAGCTTGGGCTAGAGGCTGTATTTATGAACCTATCTTCATGAAACTTCTTGGGTACCTTTGTTAACACCTTGGGACAGGAACGAGTATTTTGGCGTGGGATCGAAAATTCAAGATGCTACCGACGGCAATTTTATACCTAAATTAGGTGAAATCCTTTATTTTTTCAGAACTTCTATATGAAGGTTCTGATTTGAATAAATTTTCATATGAATGTTGAGTAACATGGAATACATCACATATAATACATGTTTTTTTCTCTTGCATGAATTATGCAAATTACTTTTCCTGTACATTTCTTACAGGCTACGGTCAGTATTTGTGTAAGACCTTTACAATACTTTACATGTACCTTTGTTATCAGGTCATTACCTAGATGTGTGTCATTGCTGTGTCACATACTATACAGGTACATGCCTTACACAAGTTGAGCTTCAGTGTCATTGACACTTTCAATTGTTTTCTTAGCACATTTTAATTTGTATGTTTTTCTCTGCGAGAGTAAGGTATGTTTTGTATACAACATCATTACAGGGTTAGATTCAAGTTTGTTCAAGTCAAGTTCCTGAGTTATTCTTTGGGTTCTCTATGGGGGCCCAAATTGTAACTTAGTGTAATATAAGGAATAATCTTTAAAAGTTTTCTTCAGGTCCACCAGTCAGAATGTTTTGATATTTGGTATACAGCATCCTTAGGGTGGTCACATCTAAATTTGTTCAAATCATGCCTGTGATAATATTTGAGCTCTCTATTGGAGCTCAAATTTTAACTCAGTCGAATATGAGGAATAATCTTTAAAAATCTACTTCTTCAGATCCATTTGTCAGAATCCTGATGTCGAGGGGAGGAAGAGTCTGTTCAGGTTTGTTGAAGTTAAGTCCCAGGTTTATATTTGGGCTCCCTAGTTTTGTATTACTGAAAATCGGGGCATTATTTGTTTGGTAGCATCTCTGAGACTCAACACCAAAAAAATATCATCTTGCTCGGACAAGAGAGTTATGAATAATCACATGCAGCATTAACTAGTCCTAGATGCTAATTAAATCCTTCTTTAAACAACTACTTTGTCAGGTGAACACTAGTGCTGTTATTTTCGAAAGTCGACTAGTTGCTGGTAGTAATCGACTTGAAGTCGACAAGTCGGCCCGTTTTGCTACAAAAATACAAGATTACTTACCAAGTGTTAAAAAAAATGTATAATTTTTCAGTGAAGCGCTACGACTTATTTCGACACATATTGTAATTTGCAAATTGGCAAGTGATCTGATTTGAAGTTTTGTTGACATGTCATCCCTCACCCATCTCTGATCTGCGCCCATGCTTGAATGTATGATAAATGCCAGGTATATTTCTCATTTGTGGAGAATATTTATGAGATCAAAAACTTTTAAAAGAAATACAGAAGGGAATATGTTGATACTCATTTCTAACAAAATTACCCCTACTATTTTGAAATGTTTCGTTCACACGGGGCAGTTCAAGAGTTATTTTTAGGCTGTATGTCATTTCGTGCAAAGCGTCACAGACCACGTGGTTCACCTCTGTCTCTCTTCAGAAATGGAATCCACATTGTGCATTTTGAGTTTCCTGTCACTTCGGCGGTTTCAATTAAAAATAACTTTTCAAATACTTCACGTATGTGATTAAAACTTGGGCACTGTTATGTAGATATGTCATAAATACATATCTGTGAAATATGGTGCCAGAACGCAGTCCAGTTTTGATATACCAATTCCTGAAATAAAATAAGATTATAAATTTCACCGAATGACAGAGGATGTAGCATGTGACTGAAGACTACCTATAAATCATTTGGTGCCTGAATAAAATACACTATTTAATTGGCTGAATTCCTGTATTATTTTCATTCACATCACCATGTTAGGAAGAAATATGTTAAAGAGGCTTGTTTAGATAATTCATATTCATGAAGATAGGTCATAGATAAGTGTTTTTTTACTTGATAGTAAGTTCTCGTAGCTATAACAAAAGCCGAATAAATCTTTGATGATACATTACCAATTGAATGAATTTGACAGTATTTAATGTTATTCGCAAAATGTGATTCCAAATTATGAATTGCATCGCTAAATAGGTGATTTGTATCGCAAAATGCGATGGGAACCTGCTTATTTTAAGGCCTGGCCAATACGGGCGTATAATGTAACAAATTGGATTGAACATGAGCGCAAAAGTGAAAATAAATCTTTAAACAAAAACAGAAGCAAGTGCCGGAATTGTAAATTTTCGTGGGTTGGGTTAAAATGAACAACATATTTTGCCTCAGTTTTCTGGAAAATAGGGTTCTGCCGACTTAAATGTCAGTTGTGGCCAATCAGAGTATGGTATGTCTGACACTTATACCTAACAATGATCTCCGTAATGAAGATGCCGACTAGTCGACTGACAAATTTCAGGTTACTTTTGTAGTAGTCGAGTCGAGGTTGACTAGTCGAACAATCGTTTCAGCACTATTGAACACCTCAGACCCCATGCATGGGGACTCTTATTTTTAATTTCTCATTAACTCTTAACCTGCTGAGTATTTTCAAATTATTTTGCAACAAATATAGTCATAGCTGCTCTGAAGCAGCCATGGCTAGATTTGATGAAACATTCATCAAAATTTATCTCAAGAAATCATTGGTCAAAATGTTCATGCAATTTACAGGAGTAAAACTTGGTTTATTGTGTCCAAATTACACTTATTTCAGAGGCAAGAGATTTGTTGTCCTGGGTAGAAACATCTGCCAGCGGCATATAAGGAGTTAACCCATTACCCAACGTAATGGCCAATACCGACCAGCACTATTCGTAAAATTCGTCATTCAATTTTCATTATTTTTTAGCTCACATGCATATGGGCCATCAATTTCTGTCCATCGTCGTACATAAACTTTTCACATTTTCATCTTTTTCTCTGTAACCGCTGAGCCGGTTTGAACCAAACTTTGCAGGAATGGTCTATGGGAGGTCCTCTACAAATGGTCCTCATTTTGTTCCTGTCGGATGAAAAACATAGACGCCAGAGGCATTCTTTGATTCTGGTTGGTGGATTTTCAAAAATCTCCTCCTCAGAAACTGCAGGGCCAAATGTTTTGAAACTTCACATGGTTAATGACTGGAACACCCTCTACGAACGATCCTCATTTCATGTTGATTGGGTTGCAAACATGGCTGCAATTGTGGTTTATAGTTACCAAAGAATCCCAATGGGAAATCACATTTTCATCTTCTTCTCTGGCACTACTTAACTAATGTGAACCAAACATGGTAGGAATGGTCTATGGGGGTCCTCCACAAATGCTCCTCATTTTGTTCCCATCAGTTGAAAAACACGGCTGCCATAGGCATTCTTTGATTCTGAGTGGTGGATTTCCAAAACTCTTCTCTGAAACTACAAGGCAAAATGTTGTGAAACTTCACGTTTGATGACTGGGATACCCTCTACCAACGGTCCTCATTTCATGTTGATCGGATTGCAAACATGGCTGCAATTGCAGCTTATAGTTACCATAGAAACCCTATGGAAAATCACATTTTCATCTTTTCTGGAACTACTGAGCTAATGTGAACCAAACATGGCAGGAACGGTCTGTGGGAGGTACTTTACAAACGATCCTCATTTTGTTCCCTTCAGATGGAAAACATGGCCGCCAGAGGCATTCTTTGATTCTGATTTGTGGATTTTGAAAAATCACAAGGTCAAATGTTTCAAAACTTCACTTGATGACTGGGACACCCTCTACCAACAATCCTTATTTAATGTTGATCAGGTTGCAAACATGGCTGCAATTGCAGCTTAACAGTAACAATAGAAACCCTATGGGAAATCACATTTTCATCTTCTTTTTAGCTCACCTGAGCGAAGCTCAAGGGGAGCTTTACTAATCACTTTCTGTCCGTCGTCCGTCGTCGTCCGTCGTCGTCGTCGTCCGGCGTTAACTTTACATTATCGACTTCTCCTCCTAAACCACTAGCCCAATTTTATTCAAATGTTGGCTAAATGTTTATTACCTAATGCCAATTCAGATTTGTTCAAATGAAGTTGCCCCTCCTCCTGGGTGGTGCCACGCCCCCAAGGGGCACCAAAATCTTTGTAAATCTTCTTCTCATGAACCAGCAGTAGCAGAGACTTGATATTTGGTGTGCAGCTTCCTTTTGAGGTGTAGACTCAGATTTGTTCAAGAGAAGTTTGTGGGGCTATACTTGGCGTCGATATGGGAGGGGCAAAATTTTTTGCCCCGCCCAAAATTTCTATTTTCCAAACCGAGAGGCTGATTTGAACCAAATTTTATGTGAGGGCTTATTGGGTCATGAGTACTTGATTTATGCAAAAAAAAATTTTCCCGCAGCCCCGTGGGAACCGCAGGAGCTAAAAATAGAAAAAAATTAAAACGCCCATATCTCCAAAACTGCACGGCACTGAGAATTTTTATTTGGTGTGCAGCTTCCTTAGGACCAACAGAAAGGATTGGTAAAAAAAAATTGCCATTGGTTTTATCATAGGGTACAGTTTCGGGACTTTGAAAAAGTGCTGAGTCAACACTTTTTAACACTGTAGGCAATGGGAAAAACATTAAAAAATCTTCTTCTCCAGATCCAGCAGGCAGAATCTTTTGATATTTGGTATGCAACATTGTAGGGTGGATCTGATTCAAGTTTGTTCAAATCGGCCCCCTGGGTTCATATTTGGGCTCAGTATAGGAGCCCGATTTCGAACTTAGTGCATTTCAGGCAAATTTCTTAAAAAATCTTCTTCTCCAGATCCAGCAGGCAGAACCTTTTGATATTTTGTATGCAACATTGTGGGGTTGATCTGATTCAAGTTTGTTCAAATCGGCCCCCTGGGTTTATATTTGGGCTCAGTATAGGAGCCCAAATTTGAACTTACTGCATTTCAGGCAAATTTCTTTGAAAATCTTCTTCTCCAGATTCAGCAGGCAGAATCTTTTGATATTTGGTATGCAACATTGTAGGGTGGATCTGATTCAAGTTTGTTCAAATCGGCTCCCTAGATTCATATTTGGGCTCACTATAGGAGCTCGAATTCGAATTTAGTGCATTTCAGGCAAATTTCTTCAAAAATCTTCTTCTCCAGATCCAGCAGGCAGAATCTTTTGATATTTGGTATGCAACGTTGCGGGGTAGATCTGATTCAAGTTTGTTCAAATCAGCCCCCTGGATTCATATTTGGGCTTACTATAGAAGCCCGAATTCGAACTTAGTGCATTTCAGGCAAATTTCTTAAAAAATCTTCTTCTCCAGATCCAGCAGGCAGAATCTTTTCATATTTGGTAAGCAACATTGTGGGGTGGATCTGATTCAAGATTGTTCAAATCGGCCCCCTGGGTTAATATTTGGGCTCAGTATAGGAGCCCGATTTCGAACTTAGTGCATTTCAGGCAAATTTCTTAAAAAATCTTCTTCTCCAGATCCAGCAGGCAGAATCTTTTGATATTTGGTATGCAACATTGTAGGGTGGATCTGATTCAAGTTTTTTCAAATCAGCCCCCTGGGTTCATATTTGGGCTCAGTATAGGAGCCCGATTTCGAACTTAGTGCATTTAGGCAAATTTCTTAAAAAATCTTCTTCTCCAGATCCAGAAGGCAGAATCTTTTGATATTTGGTATGCAACATTGTGGGGTGGATCTGATTCAAGTTTGTTCAAATCGGCTTCCTAGATTCATATTTGGGCTCACTATAGAAGCTCGAATTTGAACTTAGTGCATTTCAGGCAAATTTCTTAAAAAATCTTCTTCTCCAGATCCAGCAGGCAGAATCTTTTCATATTTGGTAAGCAACATTGTGGGGTCGATCTGATTCAAGTTTGTTCAAATCGGCCCCCTGGGTTTATATTTGGGCTCAGTATAGGAGCCCAAACTTGAACTTAGTGCATTTCAAGCAAATTTATTAAAAAATCTTCTTCTCCAGATCCAGCAGGCAGAATCTTTTGATATTTGGTATGCAACATTGTGGGGTGGATCTGATTCAAGTTTGTTCAAATCGGCTTCCTAGATTCATATTTGGGCTCACTATAGAAGCTCGAATTCGAACTTAGTGCATTTCAGGCAAATTTCTTAAAAAATTTTCTTCTCCAGATCCAGCAGGCAGAATCTTTTGATATTTGGTATGCAACATTGTGGGATGGATCTGATGCAAATTTGTTTAAATCGGCTCCCTAGATTCATATTTGGGCTTACTATAGAAGGTCGAATTCGAACTTAGTGCATTTCAGGCAAATTTCTTAAAAAATCATCTTCTCCAGATCCAGCAGGCAGAATCTTTTGATATTTGGTATGCAACATTGCGGGGTGGATCTGATTCAAGTTTGTTCAAATCGGCCCCCTGGATTCATATTTGGGCTCACTATAGAAGCTCGAATTCAAACTTAGTGCATTTCGGGCAAATTTCTTCAAAAATCTTCTTCTCCAGATCCAGTAGGCAGAATCTTTTGATATTTGGTATGCCACATTGCGGGGTGGATCTGATTCAAGTTTGTTCAAATTGGCCCCCTGGATTCATATTTGGGCTTAATATAGAAGCCCGAATTCGGGCTTAGTGCATTTCGGGCAAATTTATTAAAAAATCTTTTTCTCCAGATCCAGCAGGCAGAATCTTTTGATATTTGGTATGCAACATTGTGGGGTGGATCTGATTCAAGTTTGTTCAAATCGGCTTCCTAGATTCATATTTGGGCTCACTATAGAAGCTCGAATTCAAACTTAGTGCATTGCAGGCAAATTTCTTAAAAAATCATCTTCTCCAGATCCAGCAGGCAGAATCTTTTGATATTTGGTATGCAACATTGCTGGGTGGATCTGATTCAAGTTTGTTCAAATCGGCCCCCTGGATTCATATTTGGGCTCACTATAGAAGCTCGAATTCAAACTTAGTGCATTTCGGGCAAATTTCTTCAAAAATCTTCTCCAGATCCAGCAGGCAGAATCTTTTGATATTTGGTATGCAACATTGCGGGGTGGATCTGATTCAAGTTTGTTCAAATCGGCCCCCTGGATTCATATTTGGGCTTAATATAGAAGCTCGAATTCGCACTTAGTGCATTTCGGGCAAATTTATTAAAAAATCTTCTTCTCCAGATCCAGCAGGCAGAATCTTTTGATATTTGGTATGCAACATTGTGGGGTGGATCTGATTCAAGTTTGTTCAAATCGGCTTCCTAGTTTCATATTTGGGCTCAGTATAGAAGCTCGAATTCGAACTTAGTGCATATCAGGCAAATTTCTTAAAAAATCTTCTTCTCCAGATCCAGCTTCAGAATCTTTTCATATTTGGTAAGCAACATTGTGGGGTGGATCTGATTCAAGTTTGTTCAAATCGTCCCCCTTGGTTTATATTTGGGCTCCGTATAGGAGCCCAAATTTTAACTTAGTGCATTTAAGGCATATTTCTTAAAATATCTTCTTCTCCAGATCCAGCAGGCAGAATCTTTTGATATTTGGTATGCAACATTGTGGGGTGGATCTGATTGTGATTCATGAACGTATTTATTTGTAAAGTTGATAGAATCTTAGACAAAATTTGCAGAAAAGATCTACTATAGAAGGGGTGGTATCCAGGGTGAACCGTTTACCCAAATCTAGCAGTACTAATGCATTATTCACACAAATCTCCGTTCAAATTTTATGGCCCCTCATTGGAACACACGCATTCAGCTCATTCCAACAAAGGTCATATGCCATGTTTTCGAGACAAAAGAATAAAAATTTTAGTTATTCATGAAATTTTTAGGCAACTGTTGTCTGTTATTCACACTGCTTCATGAAATTTCAGTACTTTTAGAAGTTACCTCAGTAATCAAGGGTTAATTCCCCTTAATTAAATGTCGCCTCTAAAAAACAACCACTTTGCATATCTTACCTTTTTACCAGCATAACTGCCAAAACTTGTCAGCATTCTTCGCAAAAATCGCTATTCAAATTTTAATTTTTGTCTCTTAAACATACATGTACTTATCGCTTGTAAATACCCCATTGGAATGAGCTTTTTGAGCTCATTCCAATGAGAGGTCGCACACCATGCTTTTTGAGTCAAAAAAGCAATTTTTTTTAGTTATTCCAGAATTTCGTACGTAAAACACAGCTTTATGACTTCACATTAAAATGAGCTCTCTAAGCTTGTTCCAATCAACATTCACGCACTATGTCTTTCACACAAAAAATAAAATTTTCCATTTATTCAGGAATTTTGTTTGCAAGAACACTCTTACCCCCCCCCCCCCCCCCCCCCCACACACACACACACACACACAAACACACACACACACACACACACACACAAACACAGACACACACATCTAAAAGTTCGTCAGCAAAAAAACAGTTACTTCAATTTTTAAATGCATTATAGGAACAACTTGCCTAATCAAATTTAAATACTTTTGCATCATTCTGTATCTAGAACAAACCATTTACCATATCTTTACGCAAAATTCTCCAGCATCATTCACAAAAAAACACCATTATTTATATGTTCACATTTTTGTCTCAAAAATATACCTGATCTTCCCATACCCCTATTGAAATAAGCTATTTGAGCTAGTTCCAATGATGATAAAAAAAACTAATATTTTGGAAAATTTGTGAAAATTTTTGTTTTCTTGCATGCAAATATATACATGTAGTACATGGAAGATATCCACAGTTGGGGAGAGATGTCCAAGGCTATCTCTTCACATTCCTTGTTTGTGCTTCATGCTAAACCAGTTTGTCTGCAGAGATAAATTTGCTTTATTAAAAATCATTGGAGATTGTCCACACACCAATGATTTTAAATAAAACTAATTTTAGGTAACAAATGTTGAACTTCAAACAAAATCTATCACTCAACCAGTTAATGTTGATGAAGCATGACATGGTGAAGGTGACCTAAAATACTTCTTAGAGTCACTTTGTCAGGTGAGCGATTAAGGCCACGTGGGGCCTCTTGTTTGGAACTACTGAGCCAATGCGAACCAATCTTGGCAGGAAGGGTCTATGAGAGGTCCTCTACAAGTGTTCATCATTTTGTTCCTGTTGGAGGAAAGACGTGGCCACCAGAGGCATTCTTTGATTCTGATTGGTTGATTTTGAAAAATCTCTGAAACTACAAGGCCAAATGTTTCAAAACGTCACATGATTGATGACTGATACACCTACCAATGCTCCTCATGTAATGTTGATTGTGTTGCAAACATGGCTACAATTGTGTCTCATAGTTACCATGGAAACCCTTTGGGAAATCACATTTTTATCTTCTTATCTGAAACTACTTGGCTAGTGTGAACCAAACTTGAAACAAATAATGTGTGGGAAGTCCTCTGAAAACAATCATTCTGTTTTGCACAGATGAAGTAGCATGGCAGCCAGCTACCTTCTTTGATTTTGATTAGAATAACAGGGATATGTAGTTCTGCCAGGTGAGCGATTACAGGCTCTTGAGGGCCTCTCGTTACATTTCTGTATCAAAAACATAGCTTTTGTCCCCTCATTGGAACGAGCTAGTTGAGCTCATTCCAATGAGGGTGCATGAGCCATGTTTTTTGACGCCAAAAATGAAAAAAATTAGTTATTCAAGAATTTTGTTTGCAACTGTCGTCTGCCTTTCATGTTAGGTAGAGGGTTACTGTTCTATGAAATCCCCATCTACAGCAACACTAAACCATGCGGACAATGAAAATCTGTTCTGCATACATGTGTCGAACAGAAATTGTTCACGTTCCATTTTTAAATAAAAGCAAAATTTCACTGGAATTTTCTACAAATCATGCACCGCAATTACAATTTGAATCGCTAGCGATAGCTTAAAATACTAACATGGGTTCCCCCAGCACATTTGGTTGGCAATTTTGTTGATAGTCTGTCCCCTGAGTGACATTGGATCTCTGGGGACGGGTTGTCAAATGAATTGCCGAGTGTCCTAATAATTGCTTTTGTGGACCTGAAGGTGTGTAATAAACACAGAACGACACATGTGTGAATGGGTTAATTGATATGGCACTTATGCCATCATGAAAGGATAATACTCGATGATGCTGGCCTCTCATTTCATCCTTCACCGCTGGCACTCATGCCATTTCGATTAGGCCATTCACACACGTTCCTCGGTCTGCGAATGTACTTTCGATATTTGTGGATAGCACTTACTGGTTATTGCTGTTACATTAGGTAAACGGTTAAACTGCAACAAACAAACAAATCTCTTCATTAACACTTAAACCGCAAGATATTTATCATCAAATCTAGTCATGGCTGCCATAAAGCAGCCATGACTAGATTTGATGAAAAATTAATCTAAATGTAAAACAAGAAATCACTGGTGAAAAAATCCATTCAGTTTACAGGGGGAACATATGATTAAATGTTCCCAAATTATACTTATTTTGGTAACAAGAGAAACTCGGTGCTGGGCAGGAATATCTGCCATTAGCATGCAAAGAGTTAAATCCATAAAATCATTCTTGTTAGCATTTGACAAGAACACGCTGACTAATGTTTTTTTTTCTTCTATTTTTAAGGCTTGGCTAGGAGAGATCAATGAATATGCGCAGGAGGATGTTGTTATCATGCTTCTCGGTAATAAATGTGATATGACAGCAGAGCGAGTCATTAGAAGGGAAGATGGTGAAAAATTAGCTAAGGTAATCCTTCCTTGAAATAAGCAGTGGTATACAGAAATGCAGTGGCAAATGTCGCACCAGATCAGTGTTGCCATGGTGTTTAAATACTGCTATGAAATGTATGGAACTTGTCATTTGGTTGAGAGAATGCAGTGAAGTTGCCATGGACTGATTATACCCTGTGCTTCATTTATTAAATTTTTGATGATTATTCCTATTATGAGTGTTTGGAATCTAATATTATTGCGTCCGTGGACATATTGTCATTGAAAGTGACCAGTCTATGTCGGCCGTACTGTATTATAATTACAACAACCACAACTGGTCTTGAACATGAAGCATATACATTCTATTTCCTACAGTGGAACCCTGTTAATTGAATAGCCACTTGCCAGATAAAAATATTCAAACAACAGGATTATTCAATTAACAGAAAATGGGTCAGTTTCTTTTCACCTATTTATAAACTGAGCATTTATTGTTTTATATCTTGTTTGACAGAGCTCACTGAGCTCTGTCAAACAAGATATAATAGATTAAATGTCTGTATTAAATGTGAAGCCAAGAATGTTGATAAGAGTAGGGAAGTTGGTAGATGTTGGAGTATTTCACTGACTGATGACAGGGAATTTTTATTCAATTAACAGGAGTTTACTCTATAACCTATATGCTATTAACAGGTCTTTTTGTACTGAAGGTATGGTAAATGGTATGATGTTTGTAAATTATATACTGTTAACAAGGTGCGCATTGGCTTTGTGGTTATGGCATTGAACTTCAAACTAAAAGGTCCATGGTTCGAGCCCTGGCAGGGAAAAGTGTATTGTGTCCTTGGGCAAGGTACTTCATCCCGATTGCCCATGTGGGGGCACAGTGGAGCTGTATATTAAGGCATACTGTGCATCGATGATGCTCTTGTCTTCAACCATTGCTAGCCCTGCTTGCACAGAGTTAGAATATTGGGGAGTCTGAGATTTGCTCGCCATTGCTCAGTGATTCTTGGCTGGTACTTTGGCTTCCTCCACCATAAAACTGTCTGACACAATGAGACCCTGTCTCTCAAAAGTGTTGTTAAACCCCCAATAAATAAATACAGTTAGCAGGTTTATTCGATTAAAAGATCACCAATTTAACTGGGCTCCACAATACCATGTAGATATTCTCAACCCTTTACCTTAAAAGGAACAGAAGATTACTTTTCTTTCGAAACTAAGGCTCCTGTCATCTGCAAAATGAGGTCACCAAAGGGTGAATTTAGTGATGGGTAGCATCACTAAATTTACCCGTTGTGAACCTCAATCTGAATCAGGGTCTCCAAACTAAACAGAAAGAGGTACCCAGAGGTTAAATTGGCCCATTGTACGGGAGAGCATCATCAATTTCACCCTCTGGGACCTCATTCTGCGAATGTCAGATTGCTTATTTTCAGGCCTGCACCCCCTGTAGTCAGCTAAAAGATATACATTTAAGTGGACTCCACAGCAGTACACTCTATTGAGCATTATTATAAGAGTAATTTCTTTTTATCATTTACATGCTCTGACTTTTCAGGAATATGGTGTTGCCTTCATGGAAACAAGTGCCAAAACTGGATTGAATGTTGAGTTAGCATTTATGGCAGTTGCAAGGTATGGTTCATTAACCCTTTACCCAACATAATGGCAAAAACCGGCCAGCGCTATTCTAAAAAATCGCCAATTAATTTTCATTATTTTTTGTCTCAAAAACATTTGTGTTGACCCCTCATTGGAACGAGCTAATCAAGCTCGTTCCGAATGAGGGGTCATAACCTATGATTTTTGGGACAAAAAATGAAAAAAATTAGTTATTCAAGAAATTTTTTTGCAAGTGTAGTCTGCTTTTCATGTTAGGTAAAGGGTTAAAATTACTAATACATATTTTATTTTTAACCACAACTGTATCTTATTAAGGTTTGTCCTAACAAATTTTGCAGGTATTTATACCACTTCAAACATTGGTGTTGAAGAGTATTGTAATATTCTTGTTATTTGTGATTGTACCGAATAGGCTCAAAACATAACTGGTTGATTTGAAGAACCTCTCAGCAGCATTGAAAAGATGTGTACACATTGGGACTATAAGGTTTAATCCCGGGAATGGGATTTTTCTGTTTCTCCTGTTTGCAAGTCCATCAGTGTTACCTTGAATTTTCCAGTTCTCATTTCTGAATATCAGTCCTGATACCCTGAAAATCATAGGACAGAACTGGGAATCAAAGGTTGCATTCTGCAGCCTTTGATTCTTGATTCTAGTCTTATGAATTTGCCGGGCATTAGCACTGATTTTGTTGATTCCCGATTCTACTCTGTGAATTTCACGGGCATTAGCACTGATTTTCGGAACCGGTAACTGGGAAATTCCCATTCTCTAAATTAAACAATAGCTCCAACGGCGATGCTGGTATTGGAAAAAAATTGATATTTTCCATAATCTCATAAACTATAATACGCAATCATTGATACCATTGTCTATGAATTTCTCGGGTATCAGAAATTTCAGAACTGGGAGCTGCAGAGCCGAGAAATTCCCATTCCCGGTATTAAACCTTAATTGAGACACTGTCCTTAAGTTTGTGTGAGCATTCCTTTCATTCACCTCAAAAGAATTATGATGATCCAATTTCTGTTTGCCTGGATAACAAGACCTCATCAGGTCATTAATTAAAATGAATACTATAAAATTTACTTGAATTGTCTTTCATATTCATTTGTTAACTCTTCCAGAACCATGATGTATTTTGTTATGATGACTGAACATAGTGACCTTTGACTTAGCTGATTAACAATCAAAATTTCCCTGAGAATTTCAGCAAAACCATATTATATGACACCTTCATTGGAACAAGATGAATGAGCTCATTCCAAAGAATGGTCACATGATACAGTTGTGTTGAAATTCCTTGAAAAATATATTCTCCTCATCTGTTCAGTCTGCAAATTACGTGGATGGATGCGTTCAGTTCCTTATTAGCGTGACTGTTTACAGTAAGGGGAATAGTAATGACTTTTGTCCGTCCGTCCATCCGTCTGTTAACATTTAGAGTTTTTGGTTAAAGTTTGTGGTTAAAGTTTTTTACTGAAGGTTCAAGTGTTTTTTTTTTTTCTCTCTTTTCCTGTTTAGTTGACATTTGGAGTTTTGGTTAAAGTTTGTGGTTAAAGTTTTTTATTCAGCCTTCAAGTACAGGCTATACCCGGTAGTTCTTGTCTGATCGCCACAAAATTTCATATGCAGGTTTTAGGTCATGTCTTCATGAAAACGTCCCCTTTTGGTCGTGATCGGTCAACCAGTATGGCTGCCCGAGCCCAAAACCCGAAAACCACAGTCTACAGGTCGTATTTATGAAGGGATTTCATTGCAACTTCATAGAATGCCTCTGTATAATGCCTAGATGAGAGCATCCCTGTTTGGGCATGATCTGTCAACCGTGATGTCTGCCCAAGCCCGAAACCCAAAAACTTTTAGCGCAGTCTGCAGGTCATGTTTAATATGGATGCATTTCATTGTAACTTGATACGATGACTCCGTATGATGTCTACATGAGAATTTCCCCATTTGGGCGTGATCTATCAACCGTCACAACTGCCCAAGCCCAAAACCCGAAAACCTTTAACACAGTCTACAGGTCATATTTATGGAGGGATTTCATTGTAACTTGATAGGTTGACTTCATATAATGTCAACATGAGAAAGTCCCCTTTTGGACGTGATTGGGCAACTTTGACGGCTACAGGTGCCCGAAACCCGAAAACCTTCAGCACAGTCCACAGTCATATTTATGAAGGGATTTCATTGTAACTTTGTAGGATCAATCCACATGATGCCCAGATGAGAATGTTCCGTTTTGGTTGTGATCATTCAACCATGCTGGCTGCCCGAGTCCAAAGTCCAAAAACCTTTGGCACAGTCTACACGTCATTTTTATGGAGGGATTTCATTGTAACTTGATAGGTTGACTTCATATAATGTCTTATGAGAACATCCCCTTTTGGACAACTGTGATGGCAACAGGGGCCAGAAGCCCGAATACCTTTAGCACAGTCTACAGGTCATATTTATGGAGGGATTTCATTGTAAAGTGATAGGTTGACTTCATATAATGTCTAGATGAGAACGTCCCCTTTTGGGCAACTGTGACGGCAACAGAGGCCCGAAGCCCGAAAACCTTTAGAATATTCCGCAGGCCATAATTATGAAGGGATTTCATTGTAGCTTGGTAGGGTGACTCCAAGTTTGTGGTTAGAAGCCCAAACAAACACCACCACCCCCTACCCTCCACCCCACCCCCAATTAGGCTTTTTTTCCCTTTTTTCTCCCAATATGCATTTTGAACTATTTATGGTCATTACATGTGGAACCTTTTTTTAAACTTACATACCCCCCATCCCCCCCCCCCCCCCCCAACCCACCCCACCCTGGGGGCCAATTAGGCACTTTTTTTTCTTTCGTCAAAAATGCTGTTTTACAGTTTTGGTTAAAAACCCAGACAAACACCCCCCCCCCCCCCCCCCCCTCCTCCACCCTCCCCGAAATTAGGTTGTTTTTTTTTTATTTCCCCCAATATGCACTTTGAACTATTTACAGTCACTACATGCAGAACCTTTTTTTTTCCTTTTGTCAAAAATGCTTTTTTACAGTTTTGGTTAAAGAAGTTTGTGATTAAAAATCCAGACAGAAATTATCTTATTTGAATAGCAAATTTTGTATATCACAAGTGCAGATATGGCAGATTCATTAGGTAAACTGTTAACAAAAAATGGCTCCAACTATTTTGCGTTGAAGCATTGCCATTCCTGGGACAGTCGGGCTGCATGCGTGACATCACTCTAGTGTAAAGGGTTGAATTCTGTAATCTAAAACTCTGAAGGAAATGGTTTGCAGAACTCTTTTCAATAGTATTACTATTAGCTTAATGAAAAAAACTCATGAAATTAGAGCTGCATCATTCTCATCTCTGTCATTGCGCTGACCATGTACCAAGACCTTGTTTGTTACCTTTTTTGTCATGATTGGTTACAAGTTTATTATGTCCCCAGCATAAAGTGATAGGGGGGAGGGAGGAGAGAGAAGGGTGCTTTTAGCGTTACCCTTCTCCATGTACCATTCCGACATCATAATTCCATCATTCTGAAATAACTATTATCCTGACATTTTTTTTCACCATACTTTGAGATAATTTGCAGATTTCTGGTGTGTAACTTTGCCATGGCTACCAAGAAATCAAGTTTGAGTTTTGTCAGAAAATCAGTTTTCCAAACTTGTGAGAGCATACATGTTGTACTGAAAATATCGAGTTCAAATATACATCCCTGAGGTTATTTTAGAGGCACTGTAGGAGCAAAATTTCAATACTGCATCTAATAAACAGTTGGAAAAAGTCTGTTTCAGGACATACTTACCAGGGACCGAACTATAGTGAGTAGCCAGTGTGAATTTGACTCCTAAAAATCTGATTTGGCTCCTGAATCTTAAATGTACTAGTAGGCTTCTAGTTGGCTTGTAACCAAAGGACCCCATTTTCTACACTGGTCACTTTGGCAGCCAAGACTTGTCTAAGAATTATTGTGAAAAATGCAAATTAAAGGCTTTGTGTTCTGTAGATGTACTTCATCTCATCTTTTCAACTGAAATTTTATCATCTGTGTATGTTTGCCTTGTTACAGTTTATGGGAGAGTGCCTATAGGCACTCTCCCATAAACTGTAACAAGGCAAAACACATGAACAAATTTGGACAATCAACTATAATTTAGCATCCTACCGGTTAAGAAGTTCATCTGGCCTCCAGATTTCAAAAGTAGGCACCAGGTCTGGCTCCTATTTTGAAATGCTCAGGTCGGCGTCTGATACTGACTGTTATTGAGAGTACTGCAATTGAAATGAATGTGCCATTGACACTGTAGCTCAACTTTGAATATGACAGGAATTAGTATTTGTTGTGACCAGGTCAACAATAATGAATATGACAGGAATCAGTATTTGCTGTGACCAAGTCAACAATAATGAATAAGAGAAAAAGGAGTTTTGTTGTGACCACATCAACCATAGTAAATCAATTACAAGGTGACTGCAATGGTCTAAAGTATAGGACATAAGTATTATATGTGATGCATCCCACGTTGGTAAACATTCACACAAAAATTTATTCAAATCAGAGCTTTCATACAGAAGTTCAGAGCAAAAAACTGATTGCACAAAATTTTGTACAAAATGGCTGCTGGTGGACATCTTTAATTTTGGACCAGACCCCAAAGCACTCATTCTCGTCTCACGGTGATAACAAAGGTAACTAAGAAGATCAGTTCACAAATACAGTCTCTAGCCTGAGCTGTATTGCCATTTGCATTTACAGTGCTGAAAGACTGAATAAATCAAAGTGTGTCTAATTTGCATAAATTATGCATGAGAAAAAAACTCTTATTATATGTGATGTGTCCCATGGTACTAAACATTCATACAAAAAAATATTCAAATCAGAGCTTTCTGCACAAAAATCTGATTGCACCTAATTTTGTATAAAATGGCTGCCAGTGGCCATCTTGAATTTCAGACCGGACCCCAAAACACTCGTTTTTGTCCCGTATGGAAGTTCTGCGCAAAAATCTGATTGCACCTAATTTTGTACAAAATGGCTGCCAGTGGCCATCTTGACTTTCAGACCGGACCCCAAAACACTCGTTCTCATCCCACGGTAATAACAAAGGTACCCAAGAAGTTTCGTAAAGATCGGTTCATAAATACGGCCTCTAGCCCGAGCCGTGTTGACGGCATGATGGACAGACAGACAGACGAAGGGCCATAACAATACCTCAAATTTGGCTTTGCCAAAGGTGAGCTAAAAATGATCTCGTCCTCGATTAACTTGTAATCTGGTTGTGACACACACCAGCGGATCAGGATTTCATGAATAAAATATTATTTGCTCAAGACTGAATCGAAAAACAAACAAAAATAGCACCTGGGATTCATTGTCTCACTTCTCTTTTTCAATATTTTTGATATTCTACAGTACTAGTGGTGATAGGCAGTAAACAGAAAGAAAATTTCACCATTGCACTCCGGTCCAAATTTGCGGCCCAATTATATTATCACAGTACTGTATG